>OX375877.1:53336943-53999343 GCA_947359465.1 Metellina segmentata
CGCCATGTTTTCTTCTCCTTCGGATTCTATTAGTGGATATGCTTTTGTTTTCTTTAGTTTTTTTTTTTACTCTATGAGATGTGTGTGTGTGTGTGTGTGTGTGTGTGTGTGTGTGTGTGTGTGTGTGTGTGTGTGTGTGTGTTGGTATCCCTGTTTTGAGAAGATTCCGCCATGTTTTCTTCTCCTTCGGAATCTGTTAGTGGATATGCTTTTGTTTTCTTTAGTTTTTTTTCTAATCTATGATGTGTGTGTGTGTGTGTGTGTGTTGGTATCCCTGTTTTGAGAAGGTTCCGCCATGTTTTCTTCTCCTTCGGATTCTATTAGTGGATATGCTTTTGTTTTCTTTAGTTTTTTTTTTACTCTATGATGTGTGTGTGTGTGTGTGTGGTGTGTGTGTGTGTGTGTGTGTGTGTGTTGGTATCCCTGTTTTGAGAAGATTCCGCCATGTTTTCTTCTCCTTCGGAATCTGTTAGTGGATATGCTTTTGTTTTCTTTAGTTTTTTTTCTACTCTCTATGAGAGAGAGAGAGAGAGATGTGTGTGTGTGTGTGTGTGTGTTGGTATCCCTGTTTTGAGAAGATTCCGCCATGTTTTCTTCTCCTTCGGATTCTGTTAGTGGATATGCTTTTGTTTCCTTTAGTTTTTTTTTTTTACTCTATGTGAGAGAGAGAGAGAGAGATATATATATATATATATATATATATATATATTATATATGTTGGTATCTCTGTTTTGAGAAGGTTCCGCCAGGTTTTCTTCTCCTTCGGATTCTATTAGTGGATATGCTTTTCTTTTCTTTAGTTTTTTTTTTTACTCTATGAGAGAGAGAGAGAGAGAGAGATATATATATATATATATATATATATATATATATATATATATATATATATATATATATATATATATATATATATATATATATGTTGTTATCCCTGTTTTGAGAAGATTCCGCCATGTTTTCTTCTCCTTCGGATTCTGTTAGTGGATATGCTTTTGTTTTCTTTAGTTTTTTTTCTACACTCTATGAGAGAGAGAGAGATGTGTGTGTGTGTGTGTGTGTGTGTGTGTGTGTGGTGTGTGTGTGTGTGTGTGTGTGTTGGTATTCCTGTTTTGAGAAGTTTCCGCCATGTTTTCTTCTCCTTCGGATTCTGTTAGTGGATATGCTTTTGTTTTCTTTAGTTTTTTTTCTACTCTATGATGTGTGTGTGTGTGTGTGTGTGTGTGTGTGTGTGTGTTGGTATCCCTGTTTTGAGAAGATTCCGCCATGTTTTCTTCTCCTTCGGATTCTGTTAGTGGATCTGCTTTTGTTTTCTTTAGTTTTTTTTTTTACTATGATGTTTTTTATTTGGTATCCCTGTTTTGAGAAGATTCCGCCATGTTTTCTTCTCCTTCGGATTCTGTTAGTGGATGTGCTTTTGTTTTCTTTAGTTTTTTTTCTACTCTATGATGTGTGTGTTGGTATCCCTGTTTTGAAAAGATTCCGCCAGGTTTTCTTCTAATTCGGATTCTGTTAGTGGATGTGCTTTTGTTTTCTTTAGTTTTTTTTTTACTCTATGATGTGTGTGTGTTGGTATCCCTGTTTTCAGAAGGTTCCGCCATGTTTTCTTCTCCTTCGGATTCTGTTAGTGGATATGCTTTTGTTTTCTTTAGTTTTTTTTTACTCTCTATGTGATATGTGTGTGTGTGTGTGTGTGTGTGTGTGTTTTTTTTTGGTATCCCTGTTTTGAGAAGGTTCCGCCATGTTTTCGTCTCCTTCGGATTCTGTTAGTGGATATGCTTTTGTTTTCTTTAGTTTTTTTTTTACTCTATGATGTGTGTGTGTATGTGTGTGATGTGTGTGTGTGTGTGTGTGTGTGTGTGTGTGTGTTGGTATCCCTGTTTTGAGAAGATTCCGCCATGTTTTCTTCCTTCGGATTCTGTTAGTGGATGTGCTTTTGTTTTCTTTAGTTTTTTTTTCTACTCTATGATGTTTTTTGGTATCCCTGTTTTGAGAAGATTCCGCCATGTTTTCTTCTCCTTCGGATTCTGTTAGTGGATATGCTTTTGTTTTCTTTAGTTTTTTTTCTACTCTATGATGTGTGTGTGTGTGTGTGTGTGTGTGTGTGTGTGTGTGTGTGTGTGTGTGTGTGTGTGTGTGTGTGTGTGTGTGTGTGTTGGTATCCCTGTTTTGAGAAGGTTCCGCCATGTTTTCTTCTCCTTCGGATTCTGTTAGTGGATATGCTTTTGTTTTCTTTAGTTTTTTTTTCTATATATATATATATATATATATATATATATATATATATACTCTATGTGTGTGTGTGTGTGTGATATATATATATATATATATATATATATATATATGATATGTGTGTGTGTGTGTGTGGTGTGTGTGTGTGTGTGTGTGTGTGTGTGTGTGTGTGTGTGTGTGTGTGTGTGTGTGTGTGTGTGTGTGTGTGTTGGTATCCCTGTTTTGAGAAGATTCCGCCATGTTTTCTTCTCCTTCGGATTCTGTTAGTGGATGTGCTTTTGTTTTCTTTAGTTTTTTTTTCTACTCTATGATATGTGTGTGTGTGTGTGTTGGTATCCCTGTTTTGAGAAGATTCCGCCATGTTTTCTTCTCCTTCGGATTCTGTTAGTGGATATGCTTTTGTTTTCTTTAGTTTTTTTTCTACTCTATGATGTGTGTGTGTGTGTGTGTGTGTGTGTGTGTGTGTGTGTGTGTGTGTGTGTGTGTGTGTGTGTGTGTGTGTGTTGGTATCCCTGTTTTGAGAAGGTTCCGCCATGTTTTCTTCTCCTTCGGATTCTATTAGTGGATATGCTTTTGTTTTCTTTAGTTTTTTTTTTACTCTATGAGATGTGTGTGTGTGTGTGTGTGTGTGTGTGTGTGTGTGTGTGTGTGTGTTGGTATCCCTGTTTTGAGAAGATTCCGCCATGTTTTCTTCTCCTTCGGAATCTGTTAGTGGATATGCTTTTGTTTTCTTTAGTTTTTTTTCTACTCTATGATGTGTGTGTGTGTGTGTGTGTTGGTATCCCTGTTTTGAGAAGGTTCCGCCATGTTTTCTTCTCCTTCGGATTCTATTAGTGGATATGCTTTTGTTTTCTTTAGTTTTTTTTTTACTCTATGATGTGTGTGTGTGTGTGTGTGTGTGGTGTGTGTGTGTGTGTGTGTGGTGTGTGTGTGTGTGTGTGTGTGTGTGTGTGTGTGTGTGTGTGTGTGTTGGTATCCCTGTTTTGAGAAGATTCCGCCATGTTTTCTTCTCCTTCGGAATCTGTTAGTGGATATGCTTTTGTTTTCTTTAGTTTTTTTTCTACTCTCTATGAGAGAGAGAGAGAGATGTGTGTGTGTGTGTGTGTGTGTTGGTATCCCTGTTTTGAGAAGATTCCGCCATGTTTTCTTCTCCTTCGGATTCTGTTAGTGGATATGCTTTTGTTTCCTTTAGTTTTTTTTTTTTACTCTATGTGAGAGAGAGAGAGAGAGAGAGAGATATATATATATATATATATATATTATATATGTTGGTATCTCTGTTTTGAGAAGGTTCCGCCAGGTTTTCTTCTCCTTCGGATTCTATTAGTGGATATGCTTTTCTTTTCTTTAGTTTTTTTTTTTACTCTATGAGAGAGAGAGAGAGAGATATATATATATATATATATATATATATATATATATATATATATGTTGTTATCCCTGTTTTGAGAAGATTCCGCCATGTTTTCTTCTCCTTCGGATTCTGTTAGTGGATATGCTTTTGTTTTCTTTAGTTTTTTTTCTACACTCTATGAGAGAGAGAGAGATGTGTGTGTGTGTGTGTGTGTGTGTGTGTGTGTGTGTGTGTGTGTGTGTGTGTGTGTGTGTGTGTGTGTGTGTGTGTGTGTGTGGTGTGTGGTGTGTGTGTGTGTGTGTGTGTGTTGGTATCCCTGTTTTGAGAAGTTTCCGCCATGTTTTCTTCTCCTTCGGATTCTGTTAGTGGATATGCTTTTGTTTTCTTTAGTTTTTTTTCTACTCTATGATGTGTGTGTGTGTGTGTGTGTGTGTGTGTGTGTGTGTGTGTTGGTATCCCTGTTTTGAGAAGATTCCGCCATGTTTTCTTCTCCTTCGGATTCTGTTAGTGGATCTGCTTTTGTTTTCTTTAGTTTTTTTTTTACTATGATGTTTTTTTTTTGGTATCCCTGTTTTGAGAAGATTCCGCCATGTTTTCTTCTCCTTCGGATTCTGTTAGTGGATGTGCTTTTGTTTTCTTTAGTTTTTTTTCTACTCTATGATGTGTGTGTTGGTATCCCTGTTTTGAAAAGATTCCGCCAGGTTTTCTTCTAATTCGGATTCTGTTAGTGGATGTGCTTTTGTTTTCTTTAGTTTTTTTTTTACTCTATGATGTGTGTGTGTTGGTATCCCTGTTTTCAGAAGGTTCCGCCATGTTTTCTTCTCCTTCGGATTCTGTTAGTGGATATGCTTTTGTTTTCTTTAGTTTTTTTTTACTCTCTATGTGATATGTGTGTGTGTGTGTGTGTGTGTGTGTGTGTGTGTGTGTGTTTTTTTTTGGTATCCCTGTTTTGAGAAGGTTCCGCCATGTTTTCGTCTCCTTCGGATTCTGTTAGTGGATATGCTTTTGTTTTCTTTAGTTTTTTTTTTACTCTATGATGTGTGTGTGTGTATGTGTGTGATGTGTGTGTGTATGTGTGTGTGTGTGTGTGTGTGTGTGTGTGTGTGTGTGTGTGTGTGTGTGTGTGTGTGTGTGTGTGTGTGTGTGTGTGTGTGTGTGTGTGTGTGTGTGTGTGTGTGTGTGTGTGTGTGTGTGTGTGTGTGTGTGTTGGTATCCCTGTTTTGAGAAGGTTCCGCCATGTTTTCTTCTCCTTTGGATTCTGTTAGTGGATCTTGTTGTTTTTTTTACTATATGATGTTGGTATGGTTTTCTTGTTTTTGATGTTTGTCCTGGTGTTTGTTGGCTTAAAAATCCAGAATCTTGTTCTGTTTTTCTTCTGTTTGGTGATGGCGGCCTGTTTGGGTATCTCTTTTTTCTAGGTGTGTGAATGATGTGCCATAACGTAAGTTGTATGTTTTTTCTCCGGTTGGGATTCTTGTCTTGTGTGTTGTGTCCATGAACTCTATCAACGTGTAATGTGAACTGACGAGGGTCGATATGTTGGAAAGCACATCAGCGTTCAACAATGTCGCCACTTGTTGATGGGCTGAGACATTCTTTTTTTAGGTAAGTGTATTCGCCTTTTCAAAATTGACCAAAAAGGTTATTTTTGTAAAAACGTCCAAAAAGTCGCTGCTCTGGTGTAAACTCATTCATTGGGATTCCGACTGGGATCTGGTTTTCCGAATGAGTCTCATGAGTGTGTTGATATTTTCTGCAGTGTTTGTGAATTTTTTTTTTGTGCCTTCACGTCGCGTTTGTTTTGTATTGATTCTATTAATTGCGGAGTTACTTCGTCGAGTAAGTAATCGAATTGGAATTCCAGAGCCGAGTGCTTGAAAATTATGTGTCTAGGCGGATTTCCATGTATGCTATGTGATTGACTGGGGCAATTGACCTTTCCGATTAAAAAAAAAACTACAATGTTTACGGGTCTCTAGAAATAAACGGTCATTGTCAAAACGGATAATTCTACCAAACCGAGGTAGTGTAAATTGTACTACGCGCAACTTGTGTCGCTCTCTGTTTGATGTTCGGATACTATCACGTTTCTCTTGCGGAACATAGCCTTGATCATCGGGTTGTCGTCCAGTCACATGTTTTGAATTAGCCCAAACACAAAGACCAACCAATCCTACTGGACCACCGCGGCCCCGAAAATTATGTTACTCTACTAGTGCTACCATAGAGAAATTATAAAAAGCAGAGTGAGCAATAATAACCTCTTTATATGCCCAGTATCATATGACTAAAACTAGTAGTACGTAACCAATAGAATTCTTTCGTATTCTGGGTGGAACATAACATTCGTTATCTGATTTGTCCACGGCATGGGAGAAGACTGCCATACATTCATTATCTGATTGGTCCATTGATTGATCATCTGATAGTAGAAGACTTTGGGGCGATTTAACCACTTTTTGTCACCACTTTACAGAAATGCGGATTCACACACCTATCCTGTCATAGGTGTACGCATCGCCAAACGAGGCGATACAGTACCAAATAGGCCAACCAAGTCAATTTTTCATAGAGCAGTCACGTATCTACAAGTCGACATGTTGGTCACACTTTTTGAAACTCCCCTCAATAACAATGTTCAGTACATATACACTACATGGGAAATTGTGTATACTGCAGAAAATTTGAGGAGTATCCATCTTAGTGTGGTTTTTTTTCCTGGTTAAGACTCGGCCCATTGCTTTATGTACCTGGTTCCATGAACGCTGACGTGTACCTCGACATTCTGAATGATTCGGCCTTGTCTACACACTATGGCAATACTACGGTGAGGAGGGTTGTTTCTTCCAACAGTATTGAGCTCCATGTCATACTACAAAACGAGTGCTCGCCGGATTTCCTGAAAATGAGGCGAATTTGCTTGAGTGGCCTGTTCAGAGCCCCGATCTTAATCCGATCGAGCACTTGTAGGACAAACTGGAGCGACGAGAATGACACCGCCACGCACACCCATCTTCACAACAATCTATTTCCAGAGCCTTGCAAGAGGCATGGCGAGCAGACTTACAGAAAACTTGAGAAAAGTATGCCTTGACGTGTTGCAGCTGCAATACAACCAAAATGAGGTACTACCCGTTACTAAATAGAATATTGGGTCTTTCGGAAAAGTCTGAGCGTTTTTTAAGATAAATTTCAACGAAGCAGTACAAAAACATTAAAAAAAATTTATTGAATCACATAAGTACAAAGTACAATTTTGTTCGATGACTTTTTGCTATCTTTCCTGCAACAGGAAAATTCTTCTTTAAAAAAAATAATTAGGCTTATTTGTAAAGTCGTTTGTCGAGGTGCTATTTGACAGTCCCCAAAGAATGGGAACTAAAGGCCGGTCAGAGAATTTCGAAGTCATCTGAAGAGGTGAAAATATGAGGGGCAAAGTCTGGTGAATATGGGGGGGGGGTGACACAAAACATTTCAGCCATACTCAATAAGTCTTTGTCTGACATTCAGTGAAATGTGGTGCCGCGTATTGTCATGGTGGAAGGAAACACTTCGACGATTGGTCAGTTCCGGGCGCTTTGCTTCGATTTTTGCTTTTGATATTGCCATTTGATAACTGTTTTTCTCTGAATTTATTGTCTGATTTTGTGGCAACAATTCATAGCAAACAATTCCTTTGCTGTCCCACCAAACAGAAAGCCGTTTACAGAGGATGGTCGTCCAGAATGGGCATCATCTTCGAGGCTGAAATTTCCACGCTTAAATATATCAAACCATCTTCGAACTGTGGCCGCAGAAACAGCACTATGTCCATTTTCAGTACACAGTTTACGAGCAGTCTGACTGGCATTTTTTCTTTTCTTAAAATAAAAGAGCATAACATGACGAAAATGAACTTTCTGGTTCTCCATTCTTAGCAATGCAGTGAAACATAAATTATGACACTACACATGTTATAATTATGCACTGCAAGCAGAAAAGACTGAATTTAAACATCTGCTTCAATCAAGGTCACTCTTTATCAAGGTGAGCAAAATAATATTAGCAAAGCTAGCTTCGATTTGAAAGCGCGTAGAACTTTCCGAAAGACTCAATATTAATGCACTTTTTCTGAAAAAATTTGAATGTCCAAATACTTTTGTCCATATAGTGTATTTCACGTCTATAGTGATACCATGACGAGATCGCAGATTTCTGAGAAGGAATTTCTGGCAAGCTAAATATAAGAGAATGTTACGTTCCTGTAATGTTTCTGCAGTGACATGCATTTCCTGTACGTATTTTGAACGCCATATAAGTCTATCGAGTACGATTTTAGCACTTCGCTGTTAAAAATTCAAACGAATAAATTCGTAATTGATATATGATAGTATATAAAAAGGATGTGTGCAGATTTTCAATACAAATCTACACCATTTGACCAATTCACACGCTATTTGGTTCTCATACTTCAGAACACTGCGGAAAACATAGTATATTTCTTTACTGTCTTCAGACCAATCTGTAGCCGTGAAAATTGGCACACGGGTAGTCCTAAAAGTGCCTCTTGAAGCCCCAATTTTAAAATCTAAAGTTTGTTTTCCAGCAATAAATGGACATGGATAAAAAAACCACGTTCTACAGGATTTGTGTATGAGTTAACACAGGGAAATGTCGCGGTCATATTTTAGCTGTCGTGGTCATATTTGAAACCCGAGCAACGCCGGGTTATACAGCTGTGGGATATAAAGTGGTACAAAAGTCTCCGGATTAATTGACTTTCGGTTGGCTCAGAAGACATAGGTGTGGCTACTTGATCGTGCGCTTGTTTGGATCTTAAATACGGTTGTCTCGAACCTGGTCGATATGTCGCCTGACTATCTCACCGGAATCTGTTTTAGCTTGGTAGGACCTTTTTGTTTGATCACTGTATTGGCTGTCAGAAGACATAGGTGTGGCTACTTGATCGTGCGCTTGATTGGATCTTAAATACGGTTGTCTCGAACCTGGTCGATATGTCGCCTAACTATCTCACCGGAATCTGTTTTAGCTTGGTAGGACTTTTTGTTTGATCACTGTATTGGCTGTCAGAAGACATAGGTGTGGCTACTTGATCGTGCGCTTGATTGGGTCTTAAATACGGTTGTCTCGAATCTGGTCGATATGTCGCCTGACTATCTCACCGGAATCTGTTTTAGCTTGGTAGGACTTTTTGTTTGATCACTGTATTGGCTGTCAGAAGACATAGGTGTGGCTACTTGATCGTGCGCTTGATTGGGTCTTAAATACGGTTGTCTCGAATCTGGTCGATATGTCGCCTGACTATCTCACCGGAATCTGTTTTAGCTTGGTAGGACCTTTTTGTTTGATCACTGTATTGGCTGTCCAGAAGGGTCTATTCCAAAACAATGTATTATCTGTGTGAATTCCTTTTCTCTCTGCTTTCATAAGTGAGATTAGGATGGGATCTGATCTAAACAAGACATTCATCTTTGATTTCTTAGAAGGGTTGGCGGGCATAATTGAGCAGTGGGTGGAGACCCCTAGTGTTGTAAAAATATAAAGTTTATTCTCTTGATATAACGTTTGAAACTGACACGCTTCTATTCTGATCACCAAGTTAAGTTAGGTCGTTAATACTGGCGCAACAGAACGGACTATTGGCGACAGTCCAGGATCAAACTTGAAGGGAAAGTATCGAAGATACTACTACGTAATTTTGATTCAGTCCTCTGAATCTTTTTGGTTGGAAGAGCAAATGATTAACAATCGGTGGGGAGCAAGTTTGAAACAAGGTCCAATCAAAGACCGTCATGTAGACGGGATCTGGTGCACGTTAAATCTGTCGTGGCCTCAAATATCCTCAAGCTGGCGTGGTGTGGATGTTTGGAGTGTAGGTCAAGGTTCAGATGAGGAGAACAACACCGGAGCTGGCACAACTCTACGAACTTCCACACTAAGTCAGCGTGAGGACATTTCAGCTCACGACAGACATAACGTACATCAGTCCCCGTATTCACGAATGTATTTGGCTGGACTTAGTTTCGAACTCATGACCCTCCGGTTTCAAATCCATTGTTCTTTCCACAAAAAAAAGATCAAGGACTTTGCAACTTAAGGGGAAGAGCTGTGATGATTTAATTTATCATAGCATGCACAAACTGTTACTAATATACGTTATATATAGATTTTACGTGCAATCATCATACAGTTTAGATACGCATTATAAATATTAAATCGTAACAATCCTTCCCCCTAAGTTAGGAATACCTAAGGGGGATTATTTTCGTGTTTAGTTTTTCTTCCTGTCCTATTGTTCCAGGGGTTCGCATTACCTTAGTGCGTTTTCCCATTGCGCTAGCAACCTGCAAATTGTGGGTTGGCTCAGATTCGATCCCCCGTTGGTGTATTTCCCTCTTTGGCTGCAAGATTTTGATGAGGCAACACCTGAGCTGGCTAACCACTCTCCAAATTTTCACACCACACCAACTTGAGGACATTTTAGGCAACGACAGATTTAACGAACACCAGTCCCCGCATATACGGCGGTCTTTGGCTGGACCAAACTCGGTTGGTAAACCGTTAATCTTGCAACTTCACTACCTGACCCTAATACAGTTGAGGATAGCTCCAGAACAGGGATTCCCAACCGGTGGTACACGTACCACTGGTGGTACGCGGCAACATTTCAAGTGATACGCAAGGATGATACGAACAACCCAAATATTCTACGAAATTTGTTCGATTTTTTAGTATGTACGTACAATCACATTGTAGGAAAAATGGGATTATATGATATCAATCTGGGATTAACGTTTTTATTACATTGTAATAAATAACGCTAACAGTAGCACAGTCTTCAAAGATAAGCTTTGTTGCTGATTATCTATTTCTATTCAATGGCTATCTGGGCGAAATCAAGTTGATATATCTCCCTGTCTTATGCCATTTGTTACTAGTTACTTGTGTGAGAGCGGTTTTTCTGAACTTTATAGTACACAAAAAATAATTATAGAAACAGAGCAAGTGTTGAAGAGGACTTAAGAGTAAAGTTAAGCTCCATTGCTCCTGATATTGATATTTTAATAAAGGATAAACAAAACAAAAAAGTGATTTTTGATTATGGTAATCTTTGTTTGCTTAGTTTGTACTAATTATTTAAAATTATTTGTTTTTAGACCTGTGAGTGCCGACCAACCGGTCTAGTGGTCAAGGTGTTGGCCTCTGGATCGGAAGGTTCCTGGTTCGAATCCGGGTCAGGGCATGGATGTAAATTGTGCTGTCCTTTGTTAGGGTCAATGATGGTCCACCCACTGGGTGCCCCTTCACAAGTGACCATCACTTCTGGCCTTGTATAAGGCTACAATGACTTCCGTAAATTCTGTACTGTATTGTATTTCTGTATTGTATTATGTATTGTATTTGTCTTTGCAATCTGTACCCAGCCTTGCCATTTGAAATTTAAAAAAAAGACCTACGAGTAAAAATTAAAACTGTAATTTTCACTAGTCGTTTTATTTTTTCCTTTATTAAAACATCATGAATACGAAATACAAGTGCAGTAATCATAAAATATGAAGCTTTCTTCGTATTTAATTAAAATAGAACAAGCCATTGGCACTTTTCTGGCATTATATATATGCTCCTAAAAATATAAAACTGGTGGTACGCTAAAAATTTCAAGTGGTACGCAATTACTAAAAAGTTGGGAACACCTGCTCTAGAATATGTTGATTTGGAGGTCTACGGTCAATTTTTACAACATGAGTGTTTTTTTGACCAACAGTGCAATGGGCTCAACAAGTATTTGTTTAGGTTTTGTGTAACCTCTATCACAAAAGCGATAATCATACCCCTGTACCATCAGGCCACGACAGTGTATCATTTTTTTAGAATATCCTCATGCTGTAAAAAGAAAAATCAATCACCAAATCATTTATATCTGCCCATCGCAATCAATCTTTTGATCAACGGGTTGATGAACCTTTTTTTCCCTTAACAATTCCAGCCATTTGTAAATTCTGCCGTTGAAAGCAACACAAAATTGAAATGTCAAAGATGGTTGAGATAGGATTTGGCTAGACTATCCCGTGATCGTAAAAAAAGAAACAAGGGTAGTGCGTAGTTTCTGAATGAAAATAAGAAGGATGGGAGTTTTAAAATGTCAGATAAAGTTTTGCAACGCAGAAACTCCGCGCGTGTTCTAGATTCTTATTTTCAGATAAAGTTCAAACAGTGACTCACCCTATGAGATCCGGACTTCGAAAAAGAGTTAATAGAAATGTAAAATGTAATAGCGAACTGTGAAATCTCGTCACTTTCTCAGGTGTTCGGTTTTGTTACATTATTTGTTTGTTGGTTATACTTAAATTTGTACTTTTATTTTCCCAAGCTATTACGTTGTTTGGGGTGAAAATATATTTCTTTCAACACACATTGTTTTGTTAAATTCCGTTGTCTTTCCTCAGACAGCGTGCAGCGGTTGCTCAGTTGGTAGAGTTGCGGATTAGAAACACGATGCAACCAAAGACCATCGTGTAGGAGGGGATGGAGCACGTTAAATATGTCGTGGCATTAGGTCATCAAGTTGGCTGGGTGCCGGAACTTAAAATTAGAAGAGTTGAAGTGACATATTTATGTGTTGGCGTTATCATCTGATCATGATTCAAAATCACAAGATGTTCTAGGATATTTCCCTTCGGGACTCATCACCAATAGCCCGTTATGTTGCTCCAGTACGGTGTAATTAAAACTACTTCCCATAGACGGCAAACACTTTGCTTAACGTGCCTTACCCCCAATGCATTTATGCACTCTCTCATAGGACACAAAATAAATCTCTCAATTTTTCAAGGTCAGAATTTTTGCATCGGTGTACATTTTACACTCTGTGACAAAAAAAAATCGACGCACCAAGAAGTAGTCCGATTGCAATAAAAATTGGTGGATGTGAAGAGAGAGAGAGAGAAAGAGAGAGAGAGAGAGAGGGAACACATACATAGAAAAATAAACGATTAAAATGAATTAATGAAATGTGATATATTTGGGTGATAATGAAATGCCATATATTTGGGTAATTTTATTTCACACTAGCTGAAAAACCCGGTTTTAAATATGACTGCGACATTTCCCTGTGTTAACTCAAATGCACAAACCCTGTAGAACGTGTTTCCTGAAGCGACATCTAAAATATGACCGCAACCTTTATCTTCAAATATACAAACCCGTGTTTCCTTGTCCATGACCAATTATTGCAGAAAAACAAACTTTGTATTTTAAAATTGGGGCTTCGAGGGGCACTTTTAGGACTACCTGTGTGCCAATTTTCAGAGTTATAGATTGGTCTGAAGACAGGAAAGAAATAGCCTATGTTTTCCGCAGTGTTCTAAAGTATGAGTATACGAAATTTGACGTGCAACGGACAAACGGTGTTGATTTGTATAGAGAAAATACACACATAAATGAGGTATGAAATCTTTTTATGTGAAGGCTACATGAAATGTAACGCCACTTTGGCGACTATAGACATGAGCAGTTAAGGAAGAATAGCGAAGATGCCACAAAAGTGAGGGTAAGAAAGTTTCAATTTAATCCAAGATAATATTCTGTGACACTGAATGATTCATGTCGTGAAATCAAGTTCGTATCATAAAATCAAATGTAAAGAAACTCCTCTCAATTTCAAATTCTCACGTTTTATACTCTTTTTACTGAGCAGATGTTTCAAGGGTCATTCTTAGAACTTCACCACGCAGGCACACAAAATGAATAATAAATTCAATTAAATAGGCATGAGGTCATAGGGTAATAAAATGCAAGTAGCTCACGTTTTTTTATAAAATTGATGTAATTGTGAATAATTCTTGCAATTCGGTACGGTACTGGGTTCTCTACGAAAATAGGCTGCGGGCCTTCGACGCATCTCAGAAAAAGACTTGAATCCAATCAGAGATCAACCGAGATTTGTATCCGAGTTTATAGACTTGGTCAGATTTCCTGGTTAAATTAAAATTTTTAAATGTTTGTGCACTGAAATTTCTAGCAATCTACAATTTTTAATTGTCGTTGTTTCTGCTTCTCTAATCTCCGTGCCTTCTGTTGCGCCAAGTTTTTCGCCCTATTTTAAGAAAATCTATTCCCTCTTTTAATTGTAACTGTTACTTAAATGTAAGAAAATCTCTTTTTGATTGCTCACTACTTTTTTTTTAATATTTTATGTTTTAAATATTGCTTTTAAATTGCAATTTTGATAATATCATTTCTATACTTAACCTGAATTTTTATGCACCATTTTTACTTCCAGGTCTTTGCCAGCAATACTGTGCCATTTGTAAATTCATTCTCTAAATTTACTATATATTTTTATTAATAATTAATATTTTTTTTCATATATTTTTTTCATAATATTTTTTTATGATATATATATATATATATATATATATATATATATATATATATTATTTTTTTGTGGCAGCAATTTTAAGATCCAAGATTCAACATGTGGTTCTGTGGTTTTTGACTTATTACAATTTTCCACCTTTGTTTTCTCATAAACTGATAGAGAAAGACTTGCGAGATTTTGCCACCTTCTAAACATTAACAAACCAGACTCCAGGCTGGGACTTACTCAATTTTTTTGGGAAAAGTGACTTGTATTTTCTTCTGCCTTTTTAGTCAGCATGTGCTGACCTTTTAAGACTTTACGTTATGCCCTGATGGCATTTGTTTTTGTACATGTAGCCAAGACTTGGGCCTACAAATATGTCCCGGTCCATATTTGGATCGGGAAACTGTACCTTTCTCTGCTCTCTCCGTGCTGTAGGTCGTCTCTGTGTCGCCTCACACAAAAGACTCAAAGCCTTTTGAAGAGTCGGGGAGGCAAAGATCTTTAAAAAAATGCCACGAGTATATTTGGGTGACAAACAACTCCTAGCCCACCACTAAGGGTTTGCAGAATGATTCAGGCACCAGAACCATGACAAGGCGTGTAGGTTCACGTACGTACGTCAAATTATGAAGGTCACTGATATAAGACATAGACGTCTAAGTGGAAATTTTACCCAAAGACTCTGCAAGCTTAAGACAGAGACAAAAATGGTAGGGACGAACAAATAGGGATAGGGCTCTATCCGTCCCCTGCATCAAGACACGAGTTAGGGTCCATGTAAGGTTGATCTTCTGGGCACCTACTAACATAAAGCCGCGTGTACATTTGCGAGACAAACCGTTCGCTAGCCTCTAGTTCTCGCATTTTGGACGCCAAACGAAAGGCTCGTGAACCGCTCGTGGCGATCCGCTTCCTGTCGGTTTTTTTGACGAACACAAAGGCATTTTCGGTTCAGATTTGAATTGCGTCGTGAGTAGTTCGTCGCTTTTAGTTATGCTCGCGAACCTCCAGGCTCCATCGTCATCACCGGTGGCTGACAAATGACTGCCTGGTGGTTCGCGGCTGGTTGGTTCCTTCCTTTCCCATGGATCGCTGGAAGCTCGTTGTGAAAATAATTTCAACGAACGTTCACGAGCGGCTCGCAAATGTGTACGAACCTCAAGAACACTGAAAATTGGCAGCCTGTGGTCGGCAAACAATGCCTGATTTTCGTTTTCACAACGCTATGAGAATCGAATCTCTCATGTAACTTGTCTGGCCTGTACCAAATTTTCAGCGGGTTCCTCTATGTCCGTAGGGATTTCAGATAATCGTATTTTCGACCTATGTTCCGGAAAAACTTCAGCTTGTCGTATTTTCCCCTATGTCCGTACAGACTTCAGCTTGTCGGAGCAGAGGGGCAGCGCTCCAACTACGGTTTACCGAAACTCCAGCGAACAAAAAGTTTTCACATTTGTCGCGCTTGTATCTCGCTAACTATCAATGTAACAATCTACTAAAATTTTATTGGGTAGAGGGTTTATGTCCGTATCTAAAACAAAGGGTAAAGAGGTGAAGTGGTGAGGTGTAGCACTTGAGCGTGAACACTGAAAATGGCGACGCCTCCTGGCGTTTGGGCAGTGTAACTTTGGATTGCAAACAGAAAGGACGTTCAAATCTGTGTCTATTAATAAAGAACAAAATCTCGAATATTATTTAGAAACAATATTTGATCAAATGAAATTTGTAAAGTGTTATAAGCCAATACGGGTGCCGAGTCGAATAAAGTTTTCATAATGTCCGGAAACATTACAAAAGAAATATGAACAAAAATGTAGGAAACGCGCGCGCGCGCGCGCGCGCGCGTATGTCATTTGAAAGAAAAATTCAAAAGAATTCAATCCAAAATGGCTAATACAGAACAATGCATATAGTAAGAGCGGAAGATATCCGAACGCGTCAACTCGCGAAAGTTACTTCTTGTTACGATGGACATTGACTTGGAATGTGATAACTTTGAAACCTTTACTTTGATGGTCCGGGATCAAATCCTAAGGATCAAATCCATATTGGAGCAAAAGAGGAAGACAATTGCTACAGTTAAATTTTATAAATCAATCAAAATAATACGTTTCTTTGACAGATCGACGCAAAATATAAAATACATATTAATGTACTGGAGAGTTTCAGCAATTATTTTATGTGTGGCATGAGGTGATAAAGGTTGAAAACTGCTGATGACGGTACATGAAAAAAAGATCGAATTTATAGAGAGAACGAAAGTTGATTCACTACGCACATGCACACTTTTTCTTGGAGAACGAATTCGGGGAAAGAATAATAAAAAACGAAACCCCTGCGTCTAGCGCTGTTTGAACAGGTGTATATGATGTAATCCGCAGACCATTTTCAAATGCACGGACAGCTTAGGCGTATTCAGAATTAGAATTGTCACGGGTTCCCCGTCTGGGCAAATAGAACACGTTAGTCTTCAAAGGGATACATAAATTGAGGTCCAGACGGATGTAAAAGACTCCGTATATTGACGCGAGGAAGCTTGTAAGGTTTAAGCCAGACTTTTTAAGTACAAGGGCCACATAGATTCCTTATGAATGATAGAAGGTTGGACTGCCTTAAGCAGATGCTGAAAGACGAACCACGCCTTTGAACACATTCAATACTTTGTAAGACCATGGAAGATTATAAATTCACCTTTTAAAACAATTTACACTAAAAAGACCCCGATATATTGAAAATAATTGCATACAAAAATTGTCAAAGAAATTGTAAAGCAAGACTTCTGGAAACAACCTTTTCCGATAAACAGTCCACGCTTAAAAAGCGACCCTACGATGCATTAAAAATAATTTCATACAAAAATTGTTTGCCAAATTGATAGGCGAAGCAAGACTTTTAGGGACAAACCTTTTTCAGAAAAACAGTTTACGCTAAAAACCTTTTTCAGAAAAACAGTTTACGCTAAAAAACTCATAAAGTATTTAAAATAATTTCATACAAAAATTGTTTGCCAAAGCGATAGGCGAAGCACGATTTTTGGGGACAAACTTTTTTAAGAAAAACAGTTTACGCTAAAAAACCCCATAACGTATTTAAAATAATATCATACAAAAATTGTTTGCCAAAGTGATAGGCGAAGCATGATTTTTGGGGACAAACCTTTTTCAGAAAAACAGTTTACGCTAAAAAACTCATAAAGTATTTAAAATAATTTCATACAAAAATTGTTTGCCAAAGCGATAGGCGAAGCACGATTTTTGGCGACAAGCATTTTTCCAAAAAACAGTTTACGCTAAAATAAACCACAAATTATTAAAAATGATTTCATACAAAAGTTGTTTGCCAAAGCTATAGGCGAAGCAAGACTTTTGAGGACAAACCTTTTTCAGAAAAACCGTTTACGCTATAAAAAAAACCCACAAAGTATTAAAAATAATTTCATACAAAAATTGTTTGAGAAAGCAATAGGCGAAGCAAAACTTTTAGAAAAACCTCTCACGAAAAACAGTTTACGCTATAAAAAAAACAACCCCACGAAATATTAAAATATAATTTGTAACAAAAATTGTTTGTCGAAGCATACCTATGCGAAACAAGACCTTTTCCTTAAAACAGTTAATGCTAAGCAAGACCTTTTTTATGCAGATTACCCTAAGCAAGACTTTTGGGCACCTGGAAAAATAAGGATGATGCCGCTCTCTGTTGAAACAAAAATTTAAGTAATTGAAGCAGTACTAGCGTATGTTATTTTTAAAAAGCTAAATAAAGTATACTAATCAATACCATTATAATTTGTATTGAATTATAGTCTAAAAAAAAGGTTACTTATTGATTTCAATTTTTACTGACTGCTAAAAACTAACAAGCAGCCAAGCTTTGTTAAGGGGACATTTTTCTCGAAAATAAACAGAATGTCTATTTTTTATTATCTTTTATTATTTGTACAATCTTAAATATATGTGTGTGCTAGATTTTATAGCTGTAGCTACATTATTTAGCGAGTTATTAGTTTTCCTATCAAATCAAAGACCGAATTCGAAAGCCATTAAAAACTTTAAATGGCTTTCTCAGCTTCTTATTTTTCACGATTACGGCAGGCCTCTAAATAGATTTTTTAATACACGTGCACCTTGTGCACCTAAGTTTTTAAAATAGGTGCACAGGTTACATTTTAGGTGCCCATTTGTAATGTAAACTACTTTATTAGTTGGGTATGTTTAGATAGGTTAGTATAGTAGTTGTAAATAAAAATATTTAAAATCTAAATTATCCCTTCTCCAGCGCACGGCTGTCACTGCGTGAACTTAGCGGAAAAACATTGTGTGCACAATTTTATTTTCATGTACACAGTGCACCTGTGCATCCGGGTATTTCGGGCTCTGGATTACGGTGTATTTAAAATGCTAAGGCTTTCTTGTAATCGATATAAAGATTTGAAAGCTTTTTTGATTGTTTATTATTATAATAGATAAAATAGCTTCGTAGAGATTGAATATAGATTTTTGGATGAATAGTTATTTCTCAAAAATTGATAAAATCAAATGTAACAGGTTTTCTTTTTGCTGTTTTTCAGTGTTTGCTACAAAACTATTTGCAAAAAGTAAACAGCAGTTTAATATGTAATCCTAAGCACAAAATTGTAAAAACTATTCGTGGATATTAAATTTAAAAAAATAATTGTAAAAATATTAAAATTTCAAAATAGAGTAGAACTTTTATCGTATCGAAATATTTGTATAAAAATTTAAAATTTTAACTATAGTGAATCTAAGCATTATTTTTCTTTAATAATGTATATTTAATGTGTATTGGGATTATATACACTTAACCATTTTGTTGTGAACATGAAAACAAAAAAAAATGTTCAAAGGGAACTGTGTCTTCTTTAAGGGTTACTATAAAGAGGTCTGAGAACCCTTAAAATTGTTGAAATCAACGCTTTTGAGCTCATTTTCAAGTAATAAACGAACATTGATTTAATATTTACATTGATTAGATTTTAGGCACACATATATAATCAAGTATGAAGATTCGTGAACAACTTTAAAAAAAGTAATAAATAAAATATTTGAACTAAACGAGGAGGTTCAAGAAATATAAGCCCTCGGCCGACACGAATATTGCTACCATGTTGTGTGCAGCATAACAAAATATCAAATGAACCTAAAACCTTCATTTAACATTTTTTATAATCTAAACAATTGTAGGTTTTTAATATACTATAAATTTTTAAAATTTATAAAAAAATTAAGAGAGTTTGAGAACATTAAAAAAAATTATCATTTTTCTGGGCAAACATTTTTTAAAGTTGTAAAACAAATAAATTTCAAGATTTTTTCAAAATATTAGAAAATAAAAAAAACCTACAATTGTTTAGATTATTAAAAATGTTAAATGAAGGTATTAGGTTCATTAGGTAGGGCTTATATTTCTTGAACAACCTCGTTTAGTTCAAATATTTTATTTATTACTTTTTTTAAAGTTGTTCATGAATCTTCATACTTGATTATATATGTGTGCCTAAAATCTAATCAATGTAAAAATTTAATTATCGTTCGCTGATTACTTGAAAATGAGTTCAAAAGCATTGATTTCGACAATTTTAAGGGTTCTCAGACCCCTTAATGGTTCTCGATGACGGAAGAATGAAAATGTGCCCCTGTCTTGTTCTGTGTTCTCCCCACATTTGTGAAGTGATGATATTGCTTTATACGTGTCTGTTCTCCGATTAGTAAAGGGGCTACGAGAAAAGAAGGACAGTATTTTGAAGATGGAATGCAGTAAAGAGTCTACACTGCACGGAATTGTATTTCCGCATAGAAGTGGAAATACACTTCCATGACACATGACAAAATTATGCTTAAAATTAGAAAAAATTTTCACTAGAAAATTCAATGCTGCCTCTTTAAACATTGCTATAGCAAAAAAAAAAAATATTTTTATAGAAAAAAATTCTGCAGAGAAAATGCGAGCTCTGATTCTATGGAGAAAAATCTGTTTCTGTAATTCTATAAAAAATGTGTTTCTGTAATTCTACAAAAATGTATTTCTATAATTCTATATAAATGTATTTTTATAATTCTATAAAAATGTATCTTTATAATTCTATAGAAGTGTATTTCTATAGTTCTATAGAAATATATTTCGATTGAACAAATTTTATAAACTTTTATGTATATAAATGTATTTTCATAGAATACAAACTTTATATAATTCTTCAGGAATGTAATTCGATAGAATTCTATTGAGAAGTTCTATAGAATATATGCATGTATGTATTTCTATAGAATACACTCGAGTATAATTGTAAAGGAATGTATTTCTATAGAATTCGATTGAGAACTTCTACAGAAAACTAGCGAAACAAAAGAAACAAGGTTCTATAGAACTCTAGAGGTTTCCATAGACATTTTGACATACTTTCTACAGAAGTTACTTTATAGAGCTTATAGAAAAGCGGGCCATAACTCTATAGCTTACTATAGACCACGTTCTATAGAATTTGTCATAGAATTAAATCGAAAATTTTATTGAATTCTATCGAAATTTTTATTGAATTCCATAGAAATTTTTATTGAGTTCTATCGAATTTTATATTGAATTGTACAGAAATTTTTTGTAGAATCCAAAAAAAATGTTTTGTTGAATTCTGTAGAATTTTTTAAAGGATTCTCTAGAAATTTTATTGAATTCTTTCGAAGTTTTTATTGAATTCTTTCGAAATTTTTATTGAATTCTATGAAAAATTAAAAAATTCTATAGAATTTTTTTATAGAATTCTATAGAATTTTTTATAGAATTCTATATAGAATTTTTTATAGAATTCTATCGAATTTTTTATAGAATTCTATAGAATTTTTTATATAATTCTACAGAATTTTTTATAGAAAACTATATAAAAATTCTATCGAAATTTTTATTGAATTCCATAGAAATTTTTATTGAGTTCTATCGAATTTTATATTGAATTGTACATAAATTTTTTGTAGAATTCTATAGAAATTTTTGTTGAATTCTGTAGAATTTTTTAAAGTATTCTCTTGAAATTTTATTGAATTCTTTCGAAATTTTTATTGAATTCTATAAAAAATTAAAAAATTCTATAGAATTTTTTTATAGAATTCTATAGAATTTTTTATAGAATTCTATAGAATTTTTTATAGAATTCTATAGAATTTTTTATAGAATTCTATAGAATTTTTTATATAATTCTACAGAATTTTTTATAGAAAACTATATATAAAAATTCTATCGAAATTTTTATTGAATTCCATAGAAATTTTTATTGAGTTCTATCGAATTTTATATTGAATTCTACAGAAATTTTTTGTAGAAATCTATAGAAATTTTTGTTGAATTCTATAGAATTTTTTAAAGGATTCTTTAGAAATTTTATTGAATTCTTTCGAATTTTTTATTGAATTCTATAAAAAATTAAAAAATTTTATGGAATTTTTTATAGAATTCTATAGAATTTTTTAGAGAATTCTACAGAATGTTTTATAGAATTCTACAGAAATTTTTACTGAATTCAAGAAACATTTTTCGTAAGAGTGGTGCTCGAAGCCGCGGCCATTGTCAACCCCTCTTATCTACCTACGCCTGTGACAAAGTTGTAAGTTCTGACTAAAATTTCTAGGACGTCGCGTTGGACCGGCATGCCTTGCTCACATCATTCCCCCAACTATATTAAGGTAGAAGTGGGACGGGAATGGCTCCCGTCCCTGTTGTGTGTAAAATGTTTCAAAGTTCAAAATTTATGGATCCTTTCATCGCATGAGAAGTTTTCCGTCAAGCTAATTTGGGTAGCTGTAGTGTTTTTGTGTTGGAACGTGCTTCTATACGCATATTCCGGACGTAACGTCAATAAAAACATAGCTTGTTTCCGAATTCGATTTCAGCACGTCGCTAATGATTTTCAGTGCAAGTAAACAAACCCGACGGTCTGGGAAAAATCCACTTCCACAGTCTGAATGCTCTCGCATAATTCACGGGCCGCGTTAGCTCGATTGGCAGAGAAACGGATGAACAATCGGAGGGTTACGAGTTCGAGGCCCGTACCAACGAAAGAACACGGGGGCTGGGGGGGGGTTAAAATCTGTCATGACCTGAGATGTCCTCACGTTGGCATGGTGTGGAAGTTTGGAGATTGGGGTGTCATCTCAGGCGTTGACTTCGTCATCTGACCATGGTTTAAAATTATGTGATGTCGTCTTCGGATCTTTCCCTTCGGGATTGATCACGGTCTCCAATAGCCCGCTGTGTTGCTCCAGTCCGATGTTAATTAAATACCTACCCATTTACGACATTTTTTTGTTTGCCGTTGTATGGCATGAACCTGGCCAGATGTGGCCATATATTATTTAAACTAACGAACCTTCGCGCATATCAAAGCACACACGTGGTTGCACTTCTCAACTTCACGACACAGTTAGTGGAAATATCTCCATCAACACAATAACTGGACTTCGAAATTGAAACTTTCGTGCTAAAGAACCAATAAACTTCATACGAGTAAAAAGTACGCATAATGAATGCAAGTTCATGCGAACTCTTTCCACATGCGAGACCAAACTGCGCACTCTGAAATCTTCGAGAATGAGTTATCAGTGGTAAAGGAATTGATGACGTCAAAGTTTCAGAACAACTGAATTTCAAAGAGAAGTGACATACTTTCCAAGGCTAAATGTAGCATTCAATAACACATATTCAAGTCCTTTTTTTTTTTTCATATTTTTTGGAAAAACCGATGTTTAAAAATGAAGGTTACATTTGTACATAAGACACGTTAAATGAGCGATTGAAACAGAACATAAAAAATTACCTAGAGATGCTATTGATATGTTCTATTTAAAATGTTAACATTTTGCATATCAATGCGTGATATCCATATTTTCAGTGTGCATAGCACAGCAAAATGAATATTTTACTTCCGTTAACCAAATGCACTCGCATGATACACAATCAAGGTTACCTTACAATTTACTTTATCGCCGTAATGGCGACGTGTAATTGGCGTTAACCAGAATTCATAGTTAAGAATTTTTATTGGAAGCGTGCTGAAATCGCATATTTGAAAAGCAAGTCAATCGCAGTCCTTTTCGGATAGCATACAGGAAACATGCTTTTCGGAAAAACCCTTTCATATAAAGTATTTTGTAACGTGTTAAAGAATGGAATGTTATTAAAATCTAGTCCTATAAAGGTTCCCCTTTAAGGCGCGTTCTCACGAATCAAGTTTAATTGACCAATGATAGTTGATCAACAAAAGTTGAATGAAAACTATAGTAAGAACCTTCGTTTCAATAGAGTTGATCAACTTTTTAGTGGATCGAGAAAAGTTTGACCCATTCGAACTTTATCGTTCAAGTGATGAGTCATCCGCCATCTTCTTTCGAGTTATTTCCACGCAAACGATCTGTCGTGGTGTATTTTATTCGAGAAACAAAAGTGCTTTGTATTCTCTAGGTCAAGTTTGTATCTTCGCGATCGTTAAAGATAGAGTGAAAATATGTTTTAGTTAAACAGTTTGAAATCTGCTGAAAATTTAACACCAGTTCGATACCTTAAATGTCATTTTTTATAAATAAATAGTTTTTCAATTGTAACTTTTATAGTTTCGCTCATTAAACTGTTGATCAGTTTCTATTGAAATGTGTGAACAAAAACTGATTCAAGTCGTATTCAACTTTTATCGATCAACTGTTATCGGTCAATTAAACTTGATTCGTGAGAACGCGCCTTCAAGAACGAGTCACACACTTGTCTACGAGAGGAATTTGCAGAGTTAAACAAACCAGTCTGCGAAGATTTTACTTGTGTGCTGTGCATATGCTATCTTATGATTCATATCGGGTGTACTTTAAAATGTAGTTTATAGACATTAGTTTACGTTTGGAGTTTATTGTAAATGTAGTTGACCAATCAACCATCCTCTTTCAATGTGGAATTCATTCTTTGGAATTTTTACTGGCTAACTGTTGAAATAGTGTTCGAAAAACAAGCCAAGTGACTTAATGTTCGGAATACACACAGGAACTATATTCAGGGGTGCCAGTTCAGAGGTTTTACCTTTAGAACTAGAGGTTTCAATTCGCTTCAGAGGTAAGAACAGAGGTACAAAATGCTCAGAGGTAAAAACGGAGGTTTGGAAAAAAGAACAGAGGTTTATGTAGAGGTCTGAAGTATAATTGCCGTTAATACGGCGTTTGTAAACTAACCTAGGGGATTTTTGATGTTTTGAGTTGGCAACACTGGCCTGCTGGTTTTTCAAAAGTGATTATGATTCACAGACATTAACCTAGGTTCAGAGTGTTTTACGCAGTGAATTACAGAATCGAGGTAGGCTTAGCGGAATCCACATAAGTGAGATAGTCTCCATTATATAACGGCTTAGAGTGCCAATCTCTATGAATGAATGAACATGGCGTCACAGTATAAACATTATCAAGTGAACAGTTGAATGTCGTCACTATTAAACGTCGCTGTAAAGAATTCACTGTTCAACTAGCCAAAGAAGTACGTAGTAGGCTATCAGATAATGTTGGTGTGCTGCCTCGTTTGTCTACATTACATCCCAATAATGCTGTGAGAAAAGTGAAGTGTAGCATTGTTCCACTTGCTGCACCGTAGCTGTGTGTGAAAACGTGGATAAGTGCCAGAGAGAGAGAGAGAGTGGAATCGGTTACCATTGATCTCAGAAATGTCAGTCGAGGAATTTATCAATCAGAGCCCTGTCAAATTGAGGGCCTCTATAGATAAACTAACAGATGCTGCTGGAGAAACACAATTTCCACAGCTCTGTAAGCTTGCAATTGACCTGAATTAGTTTGCCATTTTCTAATGCAACTGTCGAGAGAATGTTTTCTCAACTGAGTAATGTAAAATCTAAACTCGTTACACTTGAAGACGACTGAGTCAATCATGATGGTTAGGTATGGACTAAAATTTAGAGGTGAAAGCTGTGTAGACTTTAATCCTATTAAAGAAATGCTGATCAAATTTAATTCATATGCAATGAATGGCACAGAGCCCAAAGAGGCAACCGAGCGTGAAAGAGAGAGAGAGAAGATGAAATATGGGAGATTCTTTTCAGTATTCAATAAATGTATGAATATGCACTTCACAATTGAACAAAGATAATAATAACAAATAATGTATACAACACTGAATAAATATTCACTAAATAACAGATTTTGCTTAAAACGTGTGTTATTAAGAACAGAATATCGTCGATAATATTGCGCCATTAGATATATCGATATATCCTAGATCTCTAAATCAGAGGTTTTCTAAAGGTTTTATGCTTGCAAAACAGAGGCACTTTGTTCTGAAAATCTGGCGCCACTGACCATATTCCTCCGCAGAAACACTACCACCACGGTATTTAGCTTGGCATGAAAAAAGCCTTCATAGGATTGCAATATTATTTTCTATCAAACAGGGATGATTTTAAGCAGCTGTCTTTCCATATTCTTTTGTTCACTTTTCTCGTACCCTAGTCGCCACTTTTCTTTTGTCCATCGTTCGTTCTTTTGTTCCGGATGTTATTCTCGTCGTCTGACGGCGATTCAAAAGTGCGAGGAGTTGTCCTTGATCTTTCCCTACAGTACTGATCTCGGACCATTGCCAATAGCCTGTTGTTGTGCCCCAATGCGACTTTAATTAACATGTGCCTTTCAAACCGGGACAATCTCGGTGAAATAGGAAAGCATGCTTTCCCTTTCTTATTTCACTGAATAGCCCAGAAATCGACATAGTTTGGGAAAGTGGGAATGTATACAAACAATAATCAACCACTGCTCGATTCATTTACTTATTTTGAGCGTAGTTTCAATATACTTTGTTTGATCTATGGAGCTACATTTAAATACAGCGTACAAAAATACGTCAATTACAGCTTAGGAGCAGCAAAAATACTTTTAATGTACAGTCAGCCAAATATATATTCGAACACCGGTACCCTATCTTTTTTTCGATCAAGTTGCAACAGATTTAACGTCAACAAGTTGTGACAGATTTAATGTCAACAAGTTGTGACAGATTTAATGTCAACAAGTTGTGACATATTTAATGTCAACAAGTTGTAACAGATTTAACGTCAACAAGTTGTAACAGATTTAACGTCAACAAGTTGTGACAGATTTAACGTCAACAAGTTGTGACAGATTTAATGTCAACAAGTTTAATCACCTGTAAATAACATGTATTAAAACTTTCTCGTTCAAAAAAATAGATTTGTTGTAACATGTATTAAACTAATTTCATCCCCAATTGAAAAAGGTTGACCCTTTAAATATTGAAAAAAAAAAAGACGCGTCTTTTTTTTTTCAATATTTAAAGGGTCAACCTTTTTCAATTGGGAAAAACAATAATTGAATGTAAACATATAATAATAAATTTTAAAAAAAACAAAAAGTACAAAATCCTATTGAATAGTTTTTGAAAAACAAACTAATTCAACAAAAATTGCACCATTTAGTTATTCAAAATATAACATATCGGATGCCAACAAGATTTAACGACTCTCCAATTAATAATTAAACTAAGCTAATTTATGACGCAAAAGTTTTCAACTGATTTAATGTTAACATTTCACAATACATTCATCAAGGGTATATTTTTTTTTATTCTTTTCGTTTCGGTACAGGAATCTTCGAGATTGTAAGCATATTTTTCTTCCAGTTATAAAATCACGAATTCAATTTCCGTTTATTGCAGTATTATTTACCGTGTTCTTTTATAATGATAACTTTGATTTTTCTCGAAACATCCAAGGAGTATCCGAGGTTTCATCGTAAAAGGTGATTAAGTAAGTTTTGTATATGGTAAAAAAATGAACCACAAATGGTGTTTCGTAAAAATCTTGAAAACTTCTTTTCCTTCTAATCCATTAACAAAAAGACTCGCAAGATCTTTTAATAACGTGAATTGGTTCACTATTATTGTCCACGTTTTGGAATTCACACTGGTATGGTTATATCCGTACCGAATCCATTTCATTGAAATGAAATATCTGATCAAGGTAATGATGTTCTGACAATCGAGTGCTAAAACATTGCTTTTATACCTTTCGTTCAAGATCATTGTATACAAAAATAGATTTGTTTTATTTGATCACCTGTAAATAACATTATTAAACTAATCTCATCCCCAATTGAAAAAGGTTGGTTGTATTTGATCACTTATAAATAACATGTGAAACCAGTATTAAAACTTTTTCGTTCAAGGTTATTAAATACCAAAAAAATAGATTTGTTGTATTTGATCACCTGTAAATAACATGTGAAACCAGTATTAAACTAATCTCATCCCCAATTGAAAAAGGTTGACCCTTTAAATATTGAAAAAAAAAAGACGCGTCTTTTTTTTTTCAATATTTAAAGGGTCAACCTTTTTCAATTGGGAAAAACAATAATTGAATGTAAACATATAATCATGAATTTTTAACAAACCAAAAAGTACAAAATCCTATTGAATAGTTTTTGAAAAACAAACTAATTCAACAAAAAAAATTGCACCATTTAGTTATTTAAAATTTTCAAATATAACAGATTGGATGCCAACAAGACTCTCCAATTAATAATTAAACTAAGCAAAGTCTTTTTTTTTCTCAATATTTAAAGGGTTAACCTTTTTCAATTGGGAAAAACAATAATTGAATGTAAACATATAATCATGAATTTTTAACAAACCAAAAAGTACAAAATCCTATTGAATAGTTTTTGAAAAACAAACTAATTCAACAAAAAATTGCACCATTTAGTTATTCACAAAAGTTTCAAATATAACAGATTGGATGCCAACAAGACTCTCCAATTAATAATTAAACTAAGCTAATTTATGACGCAAAAGTTGTCAACGTTAACAAGACTTTAAAAATTCATTTCACAATACATTCATCAAGGGTATATATTTTTTTATTCTATAACACTTTTCGTTTCAGTTACAGGTTTAAAAAAAAATCAAAAGTTGTCAACGTGACTTTAAAAATTCATTTATTTAAGGGTTTATGTTAAATCTGTAGTGAAAAAAACAACACATGTTTAAAAAATGCAGAACATAAAACTAATCCAAATGTACCATTTAATTCAATAGATAAGTGCAAAATTCTATTGAATACAATAAGTTTTGGCAAGAAATAAATTCACAAAACAACTGATTCAATGTAAAAAACAAGAATTCTAACAGATTTCATCAAGGGTTTATGTTAAATCTGTAGTGAAAAAAACAACAACACATGTTTTAAAAAATGCTACTTAATAATCTCAGAATAATAAAAAGCATTAAAAACTAATCCATTTGTACCATTTCTCAAAACATTTAATGATAACAATAATAAAAGTACAAAATTCTATTTAAATAGGTATATATAAAGCTTTTTCAAAGTAATCGCTTTATGACAAAGGCAAGAAATAAATTCACGATTCAGTGTAAACAAGAATTCTAACAAATTTTATCCAAGGGTTTCTGTCAAAAATCTGATTGGAACAACACATGTCTAAAAAAATGCTACTTCTCAAAATAATAAAAAAAACTAATCCAATTGTACCATTTTATCCCAAGTTATGAGAATTCATTTCAATTGTTTTTGTGTGTTATGAGAATTCATTTCTCGAAACCATTGTGTAAAAGTTATGACAATAGGTAACACATATGTCAATTGAATTCATTTCTCGAAAAACAATTGTAATCCATAATGTTTGTTTACATTATATCAAAAGAATTAATCTGAATTGAATGGTTTAGCAAATTGTCAATGATAAATATGTTTGTTTTTAGCACTTGTGAATAGAAACAGATGAGAATTTACCACCATAAAGTGTTGTGTAAATAAATTTCTCAGAATTGTCAATGCTGTTTGTTTTTTTATCGAGAATCAATTCAGCACTCATAAATAGAAAATGATGAGAATTCACCTGTTGTGAGAAGTAATTTCTCAAGTCTAGCAAATGATACAATATATTTGTTTATATCGAGAATCAATTCAGCACTCGTAAATAGAAAATGATGAGAATGCATAAAGTGTTGTGCAAATTAATTTCTCAAGTCTAGCAAATGTTTGTTTTATCGAGAATATTTTTAAAGCATTCATCATTTTAATTTACCAGCATAAAGTATTGTGTAAATTAATTTCTCAGAATTGTCAATGCTGTTTGTTTTTTTAATCGAGAATCGATTCAGCACTCATAAATAGAAAATGGTGAGAATTCACCTGTTGTGAGAAGTAATTTCTCAGTCATGATACAATATATTTGTTTATATCGAGAATCAATTCAGCACTCGTAAATAGAAAAAATGATGAGAATGTATAAAGTGTTGTACAAATTAATTTCTCAAGTCTAGCAAAATGTTTGTATTTTTAAAGCATTCATCATTTTAATTTACCAGCATAAAGTGTTGTGTAAATTAATTTCTCAGAATTGTCAGCAACTCATAAATAGAAAATGATGAGACTTCATTCACCTGTTGTGAGAAGTAATTTCTCAGTCATGATACAATATATTTGTTTATATCGAGAATCAATTCAGCACTCGTAAATAGAAAAAATTATGAGAATGCATAAAGTGTTGTGCAAATTAATTTCTCAAGTCTAGCAAATGTTGTGTTTTATCGAGAATATTTTTAAAGCATTCATGTTTTTAAAAAGGTGACAAGTTAATTTCTCAGTAGTTGTTTGTCAATGCTAAATATGTTCTGTTTTAGCAAGAATCAATTCAAATTTTTTTTTAAAGTATTCGTGTATAAAAAGGTGAGTGTTGTACAAATGACACATATTTGTTTACAAAAATAATCATTTCAGAATTGATTTAAAAAAAAAAAAATGAATTTACCAGTGTTGTTCAAATTAATTTCTCGACGTTTGCAAAAATAATCATTTTTTAGAATTAATGTAAAGATTGGAATTCAGTTTTTTAAAGCACTTGTAAAATAGAGAGCATGATGAGAATTCACCAGCAAAGTTAATTTCTCGACACATATTTGTATTGCAAAAACAATCATTTCAGAATGGTAAAAAAATACATCAAATTGTCAAACAAAAAGCTTTCAAGGTAATTAATTACACAGCAATAAAAAAAATTATATCTACATTGAAATGTTATCAAAAGTATAGCATGTTCAATTAATGAAAAAATTCCCCCTTAAACAATTTAAAAAAAAAAAGTCTTCGCTGCGCTTTCGACTTTTTTTAAAAATTGTTTAAGGGGGAATTTTTTTCATGTTAGATTTAAATAGTCTAATATATTTGCGAAAAACATAGTCATGAATATAAAGTTCTAAACCATAGGGGGAAAAAAAATCTAGTGATCAAAAAATATATCCATTTCAATAAATATTATTTTTAGAAATAGATATATTTTTTGACCACTATATTTTTTTTTCTTCAAATATTAGAGGTAACAAATATATTTTGACCAGAGAGCATTTTCTTTTGAGTCGAATTTGAATAGTCTTAAAATTTTCATACTGTTTCAGATTGAAAAAAAATATATATATAAGACGTTTTTTAAAATAGAAAACTAATGCATAACTTACCGAAAGAAAGCATTCCAAGACGTTTTAATCCAACGATAGAAACACAAACAAGAGATTTGATAACAACACAATTATTTTATTTCAAATATTTGTTCGAACATTTCTTTTTCTTCATTCCAGCGTGGCACAACAACCATGCTCGAAATTTTACAGGCGCCTCAATCCTATGATAGGACTTTACGCAAGTCCAACTTGATTGGCTAATCGGATCACATGACCTAGATACGTATGTCATCACGGTTTATAGTTGTTGGCGATTTATCTCTTCTTTTCTGCTTTCTTCTTTTCTTTTCAGACCCATGGCTATGGGACCGGTGGCATTTCAGTACAATGTTACCTACTCCCTCCCCCGTCCTCACAAATTTTTTGGGTGCACGATTTGGCGAGAAAGGGCTTGGCGTTGTAATTGGAGAAAAGCGATAAATAAGTAAAACATTAGTACCATAGACGCCAAATTCTCGGTGCACCGAATAACGAGTGTAAAAATCGAATCTTTAAGATTTCGAATCTTTTGAAAGAGTGTTCCTGATATTAGCCGATGTGTCTATCTTCCGGAATGAACGGAAAGGAGAAATAAAGTCGAAGATAATTAATTTCAAATAAGACTGATGTATTATGGATGAATTACGTGTTGGAAGGCCGACTTTTGTTTCTGGAAATCAAAAACATTTTTGAAGAAACATTTGTATTTAAATATGTTTTGGGTTTTTTTTTGCATCTGATAGATTTTGTTCTGATTTTGTGAACTTAGTTAATTTATTAGAAGCCTATTGAGTTGTTCTAATGTGACATTTAATCAACTACCTACCTACCTTGTTCATAAATACATTTTTTGTATTTGATAAATCACATTGATTAAATTCAAAATTTTAAATTTCTTTTTTCTTATTGTAATGTTTAATGATATTGAAAATGAAATAACTGAACAAGATGCATGTTATTTTACTCAAATAAGTTAAGAACTATGCTTGTACTTAGTTCACCCCAAAATTATATTGAAAACAGGGTATGCCAATTTAAATCATGACTTAAATTTAAAAGAATACTGATTGAAATCAAACTTCTAATCTTGTTTTTTTAATTGAATATTAATAGTACTAAAATGGAATATTCTGGAACAGAATGCATGTTATTTTATTGAAAAAGGGTAAAAATGTGCACCTACTCAGGAACACCTGAAGAATGACCTTTTTTATCTGAAAATAATTGGATTCCCCAGAGAGATGGTAGTATAAATTGGGATTTAGTGGTGCCAACTTTTTAAAATTATTGAGAGGTATAAAACAAACATCACTTTATATACAAGGGTATTTCAGAACTATTCATTTTTTGAAAAGCAATTATGAATATTGTCGGTGTATTTGTCGAATATTTAAACCTCATATTAGAGAGAACCCAGAACTCAAACAAACATATCGCACCCCGGCAAAAAAAAAGTGACACAGCTCAAAATTGCAGAATTTGAGAAACATCAACTTAAAGGATACTATAAAACTTATATTGAAATAGTATAAGCTTCTTTTAAGTTTTAGGTAAGTATATATGGCGGTAACTTCTGTTATATTCTATAGAATCGTAATATAACACGCTGGGGCACCTCATACATATTTTTGAATGACAAAACATCAAAATTTTTATTTTTTGACTTGCATCACTTTTTTTGCCGGGGTGCGACATGTAGAACCCAAGGTGTTCTGGTCTCTAGAACTGTACATCTCTTCTGGTAAAGTAGTCTATTAAGAGAGATCGAATCATTTTGCATAGTTAGTTATTTCTATTATTCGTCATATTTACCGCTAATGTTTGAGGTTCCTGGGTCTACCATAAAAACTTTCAAGGGGATCAGACTCCTATGGCACGCTCGGTGTAGATGCTCTTTTAACAATTTATATAATTTCTCATTGGAAATATTTGCCTCTCACGTTTGTGGGAATACAAGGAGCTCAGGACGCTAGGAGTTCGCATCTATAGTAGAATAACACTTGACTATAACAAATATTTCTTTCTACTCACTAAAAACAGGCAGAGGTTGAATTTCAAAGCATTTTTTTGGCTAATTTTGACACTGATTCTTCACAGTTGGAAGGTTACGGAGGTTTGAACTGATGCCTTTCAAGAGGGTAATCAACACTTTAAAATTTGTTTTCAGCGTGTTAAAAACTAGCATGGATGCCCTCACTTCATAGTTTAAATAGTAAACATTTTGGAATAAAATAAACTAAGGTTAAATAGAAAGCTAAACTTAAATAGAAAAAAAGAACCTCTTAATATTCACAAAAGAAAAGTACTCTTCTAATAAGCCTGTAATTAAGAAGATCCAAAGGCATATACGTGTTTTGATTTCCTTTGTGACAACATTGTATTCCAGATATTTCCTTTTGATTCTAGAACAATTTGGTTCCGACAAATTGAAAAAGTTTAAATTTATGCTTTCGTGTCTGGCAGACAAAAAGGTATTTAAAGGAACAAGTAGAGGTTAACAAAAAGGCAAGAAAACCTCTCTGTCCATCTTAATGTGGACTTTTACTATAATTATTGTGCTGTTATTATTAGGAACGACATACAGATGTGAACTAGTATTTTCATTAATGAAATTTACATTCATGAACATTCATGAAAAGCAAAACAAAGGTCACGATTGACTGATTCAATTTAAAAAATTCTCTGCTGTTCTCAGTGCCAAATTTTTAACACCAAACATTCAGACTAGCGAAACCCAGTCTCAAAAGTGTCATTAATGGAAAGTAATGTTTATGTGATGTAATAGATATTGTATTACATGCAATAATTAATTCATTTTAATATGTAATTATGTGTATAAGCATACCTTTATTAAAAAGGTTATTAAGAATATGCCTGGACCATGAAAACTTAAGACAGTACAAAAGGTGCTCGAGTTGTAAGACGCATATGAATTCGTATGTGAAAAAAATTGGCGTGTGGTATGTAAAAGGTTAGCCACCCCTGGGCTACTGGAAACTTGCCGCCCCTTTTCTGCCCTCAGTAATGATATTTACAGTAAAGTTAGATATTATAAATTTAAAACCAAGTTCAGTAAAAGAAAGGTGATAAAACAATAATCAATAATAATTTTTTCTGATAAAAAGCTTTTGCAGGAGTTTCAACTTTTCTTGTTCATGTAACCCCTGACTGAGCTTTAATACACTTTTATTCTTCTTCCTTTTTAAAATAAAGTTATTATATTATCAAATTATTGGAAGGTTCCTGATTCGAAATCCGGTCAGGGCATGGATATTTGTAAGCGTATGGTGTACCTTAACTCTGTCGTGGCCGAAAGTCCTCACGTTGGGTTGCTGTGGAAGTTTGGAGAGTGAGGTGCCAGCTCAGATGTTGCCTCATCATCTGACCGTGGTTTAAAATTACATGGCGATACACCGAATGGCTTAGGCTGGGAAGGTGGTAACTGGTTGAATATTATCAAATTATTGGAAGGTTCCTGATTCAAAACCGGGCCAGGGCATGGATATTTGTAAGTGTATGGTGTAGAGGCGGCTGGTGCACCTTAAATCTGTAATGGCCAAAAATACCTCAGTTTGGGTTGGTGTAGAAGTTTGGAGAGTGGGGTGCCAGCTCAGATGCTGCCTCGTCATCTGACCGTGGTTCAAAATTACGTGGCGATACAGCGAATGGCTTAGGATGGGACGGTGGTAACTAGTTGAATACCATTATCGAATTATTGAAATGTCTTAGTTCAGCAAAATTGTAGCAGTGCACTAATTAGATTTTTTTCAATTATGCAAAAAAAAAAAATACATTCAAAGCAAAATCATACCATAATCTGGTTAACCTCATGGAATTTTTCAACGTTTTCAAACTTTTAGGGGCAAAATAATAGATCTCATGAACTCGTGACTTTTTCTCTTTTGCACATCCGTCGTCGCCCTTCTCCCTGTTGTGAAGATGGGGTGAGCTAGGGTCACTTCTTGGGTCCTCACCCCAGCTGGTTTCACTGGACGCACCGCGTCTTCAGTTTCCCACCGTCTATCTTTAACGCCGAACTAAAATTCCGCTCTTCTTATTCTTTGTGGAGGAAGACCCCTCCGCGGTACCCTTGACTTTGGGCATATCAGATTGCCAAGTGAAACTAAAATTCCGCTCAGTCCTATTAAACATTCAGAAGGAGATAGAGAGAAGGCCTTCGGCCTAAGTCCTCCGGAAACCCGTTATTTTCTTATGGGGAGCTAAGAGTTATGGGACAGTTGAAAGGGAAACCACACCGCAGCGAGAGAGGGGTTGTTTTTGGAAAAAGTAAGGGATTACGCGATTTCCGTGAGTGATACAGAACGTTCTAACAGTTGCTGATTTGAAGCCTTCGAGAAACAAAAAAATCTGCTGTTTTGTACCTCATGTCAATGACTCTTAAGCAGAGAGGGCCCCGGAATACCACGGGGCCCATAAAATGTATTTTCATTAGGGTTCGAGGAAACTTGTGACAGCGTCTTTACAAGTGTGCATCTTTAAATGCAGTGAAAAGAGTTTCTAATACAAGATGGTAAACAAGAACAGATGCTGTATTAGCAATAAAACTTGGTTTCACCCATGTTAAACAGGCTTTAACTGAAATTTGTATTTCAGAAGAAGAAAAGAAAGTTACCATAGTGGAGGCAACTTCTTAAGAAATAGACAAATATGAAACTCCTCTAATGACAATTATTAGGAATACTATTTTGCAAAGAATAAGTGTAATTCGTTTGAAATGCTTGTTAAAATATTTATGAGCTACATCAGTGTTTCCAATTTTTCAGTTCGGTGAAATTGATTGCATCGAAATTTATGTGTTTAGAATTTTAAAAATTATGTTTTTGCTTTAGTTATAATCCCTCTTAGCACTCAGAATTATCCTTAGTCTCAATATGTGAATATTGTGACCGTCGTCACTGATCATTGTAAGGAGAATACTCTCGGGGCGATGGAAGATATAAACCGATTTTATTTAATTTTTAACCCCTTTTTAGTCTCCCGAATTCGCAACTTTTCCGCGGTATTACGACTTGAAATTTTTTTTCGGCCCACCTAATACGCATTCTACCTTCCGCCTCCCACATATGCATCCACATATTAACTTTATTTATTTAAAACCAAGGCATACTTCCAGAATTTGAAATTCTGTCGATAACTTTCGAAGTTAAATATTTTTTCACTGACATAGAAGATGTGTTATTAAAAAAGTGTTTTTGGTAATTTGGGAACTTTGCACTGCAGAGCATCGTAACTTATGATTAAAAAACAAATTGGCCAAAGTTTTGATAAAATTAGGGGAAAATTGTTATGCTACGTTGCCAATAACCTGCCGTGTTGCCTCCATTGCGATGTTAATTAACAACCTACTTACCTAGTTAACTATCTAAAAACAACGCATTTTACAACACCATCTGACCCCAATTTGATCTGCTTCTTTTCCTTGAACCTTGCTCAAGAAATAAAGATTTTTTTCACTACGATCGAAATTTGTACAAAAAATTAACATACTATATATATTTCCCGTATCTCTCTCTATATATACAAATACAAATATTGACGACCAGCGACAGGCTCAAGCCCAACAAGGCTGGTACATAAGAATACACACTGATTGTAATGCGTTCTAACTAACAGCTAATATAAATGACAGGTAAATATATACGAAGTGAGGCCTTAAAAACAAAGTTTCACTATAACAACGGTCCCTTTCAGTGAAGTCCTTCCATCTTAATTAAAAGGAACTACTAATTTTTAAGGTTTAAAACCTTTTATATTTTGGGATCAAAAATGAGTATTTACAAGTTAAGTACATGCTTTAAGTGAAAAAGACAACGTATTGCTTTTAAGTAACGGCAGCGAACCCCCACTTCTACTCATATCCATCCCCGCGCATCCTGGGAAGCAAATGCTGCGATTTTGATTTTATTATTGTTGCTTTAGGTAGTTGGTAATTATTAGTTAACATCGTACTAGAGCAACGCAACGGGCTATTGACGACGGTCCGGGATCAATCCCTTAAGGGAAAGATTCGAGGACAACACCTCGTAATTTTGAATCACGGTCAGATGACGAAGCAATACCTGAGCTGGCACCCCACTCTCCAAACTTCCACACTAACTCAACGTGAGGACTTTTGGCTACGACAGATTTAAGAACAGATGCTGTATTAGCTATAAAACTTGGTTTCACCCATGTTAAAGAGGCTTTAACTGAAATTTGTAATTCAGAAGAAGAAAAGAAAGTTACCATTGTGCAGGCAACTTCTTAAGAAATAGACAAATATGAAACTCCTCTAATGAGAATTATTAGGAATACTATTTTACAAAGAGTAAATGCTACTCGTAAATCACTGAAATCAGTGGAATGCAAACTATTAAATGGATCTATCCTATTAAAGGCATTAGAAAATTTTATCAATAATTTCAGAGACGAATTTGAAAAGAGGCAAGTTATATAAATATAATAAGATAAAGAGGCAACTGTTTTATCAGGTCTATCATTCAATGTAGAAGATGGACAAACTCGCAGACAACAAAAGATAAAAATGTTTCTTGATAAAAACAAAGAAGTCAGACATGAATTTACAATAAGAGAAATTTCATAGTCAATGCATTTTATGTCATCTAATAACACCAAGGCAGAATTAAAAGTAGAACACCATAAAAAAGTTTAAGGATATTTACAAAAATGACATTAATGTTTGTACTTTTGAAGATGAATTTGACCATTTTTTAATATTTCTCTAAGAAAACGAAAACACACCATAAAAGCCACACCACACATCTATCGAGCCACCAAAGAAATATCTTGCACATTTCCGAATGTTGAAGTTATTGAATTTTTTTTAACAATTCCCTTATCTATATCGTCAGGAGAAAGACCGTTTTCAGTTTCAAAGCGTGTAAAAAATTATTTAAGGAGTACTATGGCAGAAGAAAGATTAATTAATCTGGCAATTCCATAAAAAAGAGCAAAAAATTGTTAACCCAATTGACATTACTAAAATAATTGACGAATTTGCAAGAAATAAAGCAAATCGGAAATGTATGCAAAAAATTAATTTTTTTAATTTGTTATGTTATGTAAATGTTGACTACTTTTCTTTTTGTGAATAACTTGATGAGTTTTTGCTTGAAACTTTTTTTTCTAATTTGAGTTTAAGAGCCCTGAAAAATTTTACCTCCCCCACTTGACTTGATCCACCACTGCCCTCATGTACTGGAGGATTTAAGGAATGGGAACATTAAAATTACCTATACCCTTCGTGAAAACAATGAAATCGAGTTGTTGATTGGCGCTGATGTTATCGTTAAACTCTGGTTTGAGTATAATAGGATAAAAAACTTGGTTGGATGGTAATCGGAATAAAGAATGATGCATATGAGAGAGGAATAGAATTATTTAAAGATAATGTTTTAACAGTGCTCTCTTTGCATGTAAGTAATAATCTGTTAAGAGAACTGTAGGAACTTGATGTTTTAGGAATTAACGATACCATTGAAAATATTTCTAAAAAGGAAGAGTGTGTTGATTATTTAACAAACTTAAGCAGATATTTCGAGACTGATTTTTTCCGATTGCTGAAAAGGATGTTTTATTAAGTGTGAAGGTTACTTTCTTTGTGCGTCTATTCTGTTCTATCATATCTAATTTTGCAAGTGCATTTCAAAGTAAATTAATCACTTGAAGATACACATCCCTATTTAAGAGTCTCTCCCTCCCATTTTTCATTCAATTTTTAACTAACTATTAGGGTAACTTTTTGCAACAAATGCAACTTTTTTTTGCATGTGAAGTACTAAAATCAAAATTCCTCCTACATGGGGTGTATTGTAAGTGAGTTATAATCGCAACATAAATGCAACTTTCTGCATAAATGCAACTTTCTGCATAAATACAACTTTTTGCATAAATGCAACCACCTGCAACTTTTAAAAATTTAGCTTAAAATAATTAAAAGGAAATTACTGTTTCATTTTTTGCACCCTTTCCACTCTCCACGTAGGGACACACGAACGGACCGTCCGTGGTTCCAATTACCGCAGGGGACCTGACCATAGTAAAGATAAGGACCAGATGCGCGCAACAAAGGGGGAAAGCTATTCTTCCATTTCTCCCGTCTTCAAGCGAAATCTGGTTGAAACCTCCCCGTCTGGAAAAGGCTAGGAATCCCCACAGAGCTTCGTTCTCAGTTTGTACACGCATTCGAACAGTACTATCGCACATCAAGTTGCAATTATTTTGTTTATACTTCGTCTGACGTTGGTCTAGGTATAATTAAGGATAATTTAACTTGGTTAGTGTGATTATAATTCAATGTAACATATGTCAGTGAAAATATAAGTGCAAAAATTTGGTACCTACGTTTATTTATCGGCTTATCATAATAATTGCTGCGCCTAGTAATCATCTGTTTGTAGCACATATACAATTAAATATTTACGAAATTTGAAATAAAAAACCGGCCAAGTTCGTGTTTGACCACGTAGTCAGTACTGGCTATACAAAATTCTTACAAAACATCTGAGCCAAAACTCTATGTATTTTAGAAATACAAATTTAATTTTACAGTTCCTTTATACGGAATTTCTATAAACTTTTTATAAATTCAATTACGTGATTAAGTGGGTCGATTATTACTCGTAAACTTGGAAAGCCTACTTATCGCTGATAGCATAAATTCAAGACGAGTTCAATTTCTGTAGATCAATATTTATATGGTAACTAGCCACTACTTGGCCAGCATTGCGTTGCCCGTAACAGTTCTTTTCGTGGGGTCAGGTGAGACCACTGCTCGCTAACCCCCTTTGATTGATACGAAATCCCATTTGGTAAACCAACACTACGAGCAACGCCTTGATGGCCTCGTCATTGCCAAATGCGGCCAAATTCGAATTGCGAAGAGATCCAATCGACATGATGTCACAATCACACAGGGGGCGGCATAATCGATATTGCACACAGGCGTTCAAACAAACAGCTAGCGGCGGGCCTGGCCACAAGGAGTAATGAAGTAGTAAGCACGTTCTTCAACTTTATAAACCAGCTTTACAATTTATTTTAGTGCGAGCCAACGGCCATGGGAACTGCTTCTAAAACACACTGATGGGAGGTCTCTACACGGTCTTTGTGAGACAAGATGCAGTGCAACAATTGAGGCAGTGAAACCTATAACTGAAAAACTACCTGACGTTTTAAAGGCCCTTCAATGTGTAAAAAATCAGTAGTTTATCGTAAGAGGAAACGGCGGAAGAGTAAATGGATTCCTCAATTATTTTCAAAATTTGAAACTTTAATTCAGCTAAATATTTGGAAGGACATACTAGAGCAAATTAGTACAAGAAATTTAACCCTTCAATCATAATATATCTCCCTTGATATCGAAATGAATAACATTAAAGCGTTAACTGAAACAATAGATAAAGATTTAAGTAAACAATGGTCTGTATAAATAGAGCTAAATAGACAGCTTCTATTATGGGTATAGATGCAGAATTTTCCAAAAAAAGAGGACGGAAAAGGAAGCTTTTGAAGTGGAAAGAGAAATGCCTAAAGTATTAGAAACCGAAGAAACAAAATTCAAAAGTTCAGTTTTTTATATAGTAATCAATAAAATAGTTTCTCAGTTATAATCAAGGTATGAGCAAATGAAAAAACATATGCAATGCATTCGAAGCCATATTAAAAATAAATTATAATTCTAATGACAACAACGCACCTAAAAAATTAATTGAAAGCTATCCAGATGATTTAAGCCACAATTTCATCAATGAAATTCAGATGTACAAGACCGTTCGCGAAGCTACTTTTTCACATTAACCCAAATTAGAAAATAAAGGTCTTCCACTCCCTTTAAATGATATCTATAGATTAAAATTGCAATCTATTCCCCCAGAACTTTGCATAGCTTTAAGAATTTTGTTTTCTCTTCCCATCACTGTGGCTTCTGGTGAAAGGATTCAGTAAACTACCTATAATCAAAAATAATTTACGATCTGCTTTGGGCAAGGAAAAATTTGAATCATCTAAGAATATTTTCAATTGAGGCGTGCAATTGAGGCGTTCAATTGAGGCGATCAACTGGCGTGCAAAATTAGCTTCCTTTTTTGACGGCATCGATAAATTCATTAATTCGAATAGAAGATGTACTGCTCCCTCCTCAGTACTCCAAAAGTTTTCGGAGTTTTGACTAGTCTTCAGCGTCAAAGGTATGTTTTAGCATGGGTTTCTTACAATCTTTCTATAGAGATATTTATTATAGTTTTCTGATTATACTTCGATATCCTTATCGAAGTCCTGCTCGATCTGAAGTTAAAAACACAAGCTTAAGTTAAAGTAAACACAACCTAGTTTATACTGTTTCTAATTATCACAATTTTCGCATAATTCGTCGTGAATTTATCTTAGCTCTGATGAAGCAATCATGTGCTCCTAGACCAATGTTATTTATTCCTCTGATTCCAATTGTACACATCTTTCAACCTCAAGTATTACAAGGGTAGCAAAGAAACTGAAAATATCTGTACAGCTTAGGTAGCACAGTGAGCACATGTAGTTACATGAGTGAGCACATGTAGTCTTCTCTCACGAGTCTTCGTTTGAAATGCTTGTTAAAATATGGGTGAGCTACATCAGTCTTGCCAATTTTTCAGTTCGTTGAAATTCATTGCATCGAAATTTAAGTTTAGAATTTTAAAAATTATGTTTTTGTTTTAGTCGCGATCCCCCTCTTAGCACTCAGAAAATTCTCCTTAGTCTCAATTTGGGAATATGGTGACCGTCGTCACTGATCATTCTAAGGAGCATACTCTCGGGGTGATGGAAGTATACATTTTGCTGAATGATTGGTTGAATAACATCTTTTAGTTTGTCACTTGAGGAACAAGAATGCATGTATCGCTTTAAAAACATTCAAACCTCTTTGCAGGAACGATAACACTTTACCACATACCACATGGGTGCATAAGCTTCTAAAATAAATTCTGAAACAATTTTTAAGTTCATTTAAGGATTCACGCACGTAGGCACTCGCCAACAGAAGGGGGGGGGGCAATTCAGCTTACGTCTGAAATGGATGAATCCCATCACATATAGTCTTCTCTCACTTCAGATGAATCCCATCACATCTGAAGTGAGAGAAGACTTCATGGGCAATTCAATAAAAGATACTAAGGCTAATACTTTATTTCATGTCACTGAGGATGTGATGATTAGACTTGGTTTACGATTTCAAAAAGTTAGAGGACACTGATTTAATTGAGCTCGGAATATGTGTGGTCATTTAAATGGTGTCAAAAAGCTCATTAAAGATGTTCAACCAAAATTTTTATTTGTTCATTGTAACAACTATTCCTTGGACTTGTGTCACCAATAAGCATCTAGGACTTTTTCACTACTTTTTGAAGGCTTGAGTGCAGGAACAAAAGAATCTGCTGAACTCTTAGGTTTGAAGCTGCCACAGTCATCTCGAAAAAGAAAGCTTCTATGTCGGTATGAATACTCCAGCAATTCTGAAAGTTTCACCCCCGCCAACATCAATAAAACTGTTGGCCTTCGAAAATGCTTGTTTGAAGTGGTTGACACAGTAACCACCAAAATTGAAAAACGATTCCATCAACAAGGAATGGTGAATCTTGTCAAATTAGAAGTGCTTAAGAAGATGCAGCAAAAGAAGAAATTTAAAAAGGTACTTCCTTTCAAGAAAAATTGTGTGTTCATGCAAGTGAATTCGATCTGGAAAAATTGGAACCCCAGTTGGTTCTGTTATCTAGTGTAATAAAAGAAAAGTTTGTGTCAACATTTGATATCTGCCAGAAGTTGGCGGCAGAGTCGAGTGTAATTAGGGAGCTTATGGATGAAGTGTCTAAACTTGTTGAATTAATCTCCATTGCTCCTGCTCAGGCACGTGCCAACAGGGGGGGCAGGGGGGTTTTAAGCCCCCCCCCCTGTCACTGAGGAGAAGGGGCGAAAGGTATATTTCGCCCCCCCACACAATCAAGGAACATTTTTAAAATTTTAACTTTAAAAGTAACATTAAAACAGTGCCGTTAAAACAACTTTGATTTCTAATTTCATTTCCTGTCACGATAGTTAAAGCTAACCCCCTTAACACAATTCTCTACAGAGACCAGTCCCCTTACATCCCTCTTTCCTTTCAGTCTTTTCTCCAATAGGTCAATATATCTTCCCATCCCCTTTCACCTTTGAACTCAAGCGAACACTTTCCTTTCAAATCGCCTGTCTAAGAAAAAATTACTTCTTCGTTTCACTACCTTCTTACCATTGAAAGTACCAAAAAATTAAATTCTTCCTTTGAATGCGTGGAGTAAAGTGGCCCAGTGTATCGCTTTCTATTGCTTGCTTATCGTTTTTTTTTTTACGACTTCAAAGTGGTTCTGTTCTACTCCCAAAATGAATGCACGTGGTGCTCGAACTTGAATGCCACGAGATGACTATCTATTTTCGAAGAAATTGCTGTATAGTGGCTTCACCCCCTAGACCCTTCAGGGCTCGAACATGTCTTTGACGGGCAAACGATTCCGCGATCACCTTTCTTTTGGGTGCCCACTTGGACAGTTTCGAAAAAAACGATTGATTTTTATGACCGACTGACGGATTGGATGTTAGGGTTTTATGGCACTAGGTCCCAAAGTGGACAAGAAGCGCCATACCAACTGACGGAAATGTCGTTTGAAGTTAAGGGCATTCAACAAATCGCAACAAATCTGACATTGCTTTTATTTTGATTATTTACAATATAGGGTCTTTTAAATTGTCGGCTTTCTTATTTGAAGTAAATACGGGTAACTGCCTGAGAGTGAACTGTCCTGAATTTTTTCCTGATGGATTGTTCAGCCTTTTTACTGGGGGTACAGTTCATACATTTCGGGAGAACTCCCCCACCCCCCACCTCCATTCAACAAACCTTGTTCCGTCTATGCTCGCTCCCCCCCCCCTTCTCCAAAACGTTGGCACGTCCCTGTCCTGTTCTGCAGCTTCAGCCGAACCGAATGAAAACGTATTTGCGCACAAACATGACTCAAAAACGGTTAACACATATCCTACTCCTTAATATTTATGACTCCCACACTGCAAAAATCAATCACTCTTTTGTTAAAGAATTTGTGAGTAGAACTGCTTTGAGAAAAGGTGTATTTGGCATTTAAATAATGTTGCAATAAATTTTTGGCACAAAACTGGTTGTAGGGACGACGACAGCTTGTTACCACCTTACACGAAGAAATAAATTAAAATAAAATCTAAAATCACTTTTATTGTACAAACGTGATGCACAATGAACGAACATAAAAATGAAAGAAAGAAGTGATTGAACAAGTAAATCAACATATATCTATCAAGTTTGTTGAGCTCGGTTACAGTGCAAGATTGGATTTGCATATTAGACAGTTCTAACTTTCAGTTGGGTACCGCCAACATCAATAAAACTGTTGGCCTTCGAAAATGCTTGTTTGAAGTGGTTGACACAGTAACCACCAAAATTGAAAAACGATTCCATCAACCAGGAATTGTGTGATTCCAATTCCATACCCAACTGAAAGTTGGGTACCGCCACACTGGTAAATAAGGAAAAATTAATGCTTGATTAGTTTTTGTGTCCTCGAGCCTATGATAATTTTGAGTTTCACACTTACCTTAATTTGAAGAATAACATACAGACGATATTATCTTCGTTGTTGTATAAATATCATTAATTTAAACTTCTGTTGGTTAAACTCTTATAAATTGCAAGAAATTGGTAAAATTGAAGGTAGAAGTTTACGTTGAGTGCCAATAACAGAGCATTCTGCTTGATGTCTTGTAGTCGCCGCTTTGGAGTAACTCGTTTTTATTGCATTAGCTCGTAAAACAAGTCCCTGCAGGTAACTCATATTCAATTGTATTACTCTCAGAATTAACTTGTAAATGATACCGGAGCTGTATTAGTTACTCAAGTGTCTGTAGCTGCAACAGTGATTTCAAGTGGATAAGTTAAACTCAATGCCGTGAACGGAAATATTCGAAGGTCAAATAATATACACTGGTGAAATAAATTAAGAGAATTTGCATATTTTATCGAATTACATGAAAAGAACTGAACTGAATGTAAAACCACTGCTTCTAGACAAAAATGTAAATTTTGTACGTCAAATACGTAAGCGTACACGTGTGTGTAGACAGAGCCAGTAGAGAAACAGGCTTTATAAGCGCGTGTAAGTTAAGACGCATTTCGTTCGCTAGCACACCTCGGCGAATTTCTTGGTGTTATTTTGCAACAATCGGTTAATTTCAAATTGTAACAGTAAAAATGAGTAACCACCAACGTTTAGATGATGGAATGAGGTGGCGAATTGTGCTAATATAACTGCTAATTAAAATGACTGGTAAATATATCCGAAGTAGGGCTTTTAAAACAAAGTTTCACTACAACGACGGTCCCTTTCAGTGAAGTCCTTCCATATTAATTAAACGGAACTACTTATTTTTAAGGATTAAAACCTTTTATATTTTGGGATCAAAAATAAGCATTTACAAGTTAAGTACAAGCTTTAAGTAAAAAGACAACGTATTGCTTTTGAGTAACGGCAGCGAACCCCCGTATCCTGCCGCGCATTCCTTTCCACCCAGGGAGAAAACGTCCCCCTCCAACTTGAAGGTCGATGGCCTTAACGGCATCTTGTTAGATCGCCCCCATCTGAATCTAACACTTTCTTTTCCGACATCTCCCTCGGAAAAAAAGGCGAGAACGTGTTACGAACACGCCCTGAATAGGGGCTCCTAGCCGCTCGCGAAACGTAACCATTACACTTGTAAACCATTTATTTTTTATATTTCTTGAAGACTGAAAAAAAAATCCTTTTATGGTATTCTCAGAATCTTTTATGTGTAGGGTCATTCCACGCAAAATGAGCAAATCGGCTGTGGCTGACACATCACCGATTTTAATGAAAAATAATTTTTAAATAGATCACTAGAGCTCAGATTTTGCATATCCTTTTTTCAGCCCCTAATGTTGATAGAAATCCGTATGGAGTGTTTTTTTAGCAATTTGCAACCACGAAACCCGAATTTATTTTGCATATTTCGGACCATTTTGCCTATTTGGAGTTTTTTGCATGTTCTTTAAAAAAAAAATTGAAAAAATTTATATATATTAGGTAGCCACACCAGGAAGGAGAGTGGGGCACAAAAAAAATGCAAAAAACTTCCAAAATATTTTTTTTGAGAATAGATATGACGTATCTCTGTAAAACACCACACACCAAAAATGAGTTATAGTAGTTGCAAGTTTTTACAAATATTTTCCCACAAAAGGTGTTCATGAGCAATAGTTATCTCAACACTGAATATTTATATAACGGTACATGCATATGGAACAGTTTTTATAGACAACCAACTCTTCAAAATCACTTATCAACTATTGTACATATCTTATAATTTTTATAATTGAGATATTTTGTACTACCCTATGATGCAATCATACATAAATTTTCTGAAAGTTATTACATCAAATTCAACTAGCAAGGATACATTGTTACATTTTTTACATGCATAATAACAAATAAAAACTCCACAGTTCATGTCATCATTTTGATTTATGTGAGGGGGAGATAAAATGTCAATGTTATAGATGAATTAAAGAATGAATTGAATATTTCCCTCCATACACTAATTATGTCTGAACAATTTTTACTAGGAGCTTTGTTAAAAGGCTCATAAAACTCAAATACATATTTTTCAGTATCAACAAATAACAACACCCAGTGACTATCAAGGTTAGTAGGGGAAAAAATGTTTGCTTTAAGTACAGTACCAATTTGAAAGAATTAAAATTTTTTTTTGCTTTGTGAAAGTGCAGCTGAAGATACGGACTCAATAAACATAAAACGGATTGAATTTTCTATAAGTTTATAAAGAAAAGAATATACTATTGTATCATCTAGCCATCCCCTTTTAAAGTACTTAGATGCTTGAAATAAAATGCTTTCTTCTAATGTTACATCTACATCTAATGACTTAGGCATAAAATTTGTAGGTTCTATACCATTCACTTTGACTACCATATTTGAAGAATTAGTTTCATCAGTATGATTACATTAAAAAAAATTAGACACAAGACTCTGCAAATTGATTATATTTTAGTTTTATCAGTTCTAGAAACGTATAAAATCCAAAAATTGTTTTACAATTTTTTATAAAAGACAAACTGCAATCTACGAAAACCTTTTTAGTACATTTTGGTCTGGGTCAGTATCCTAGATTTTACTGCTACAAATGTCGACATCATAACTTAGCTCCACCGAAATGGAAAAATTTTGTTTTTTAATCATAGTTACCCAACCAGAAAATCATAAAATGACGGATTGGAATGCGCAGAACTGCTTTTACAAAAGAGATTTTTTCATATATCTTAAGAAAGTATCGATATTTTTTTGCATTGTTCTTGATTAAAATGTGACTGAAGCTGGTGTTTAAGATAGATAAATTATATTTGAATATTTTTCGTACAAAACGGATTATAATCTTCTGCACTTTACTAATTAGAAACGTTTCCTAAATTAAATTAATACATTTCGAAGGTAAGTTGCTATATAATGATTATACATGTTTATTGATGTGTAATAAAAATTAATTACAGTCAGTTATTGATTTTGTGATAATAAACCAGTATCTATTCAGCCAAAAATCTTTGAAATGGCATTTAAAAGTAGGTTAAAAATTTTATAAAAGATGAGAGGCAAATTCTTTATTCTCCAGAATAATAACATGTTACTGACGTTTAGATACTGATTCTATTATATTACTACATTTCCATTAGTCAAATTTTGTAGAACTATAATTAAATCCGTAATTCACATCACAATCTGAATGTTGCCGTGGAAGTGTAGGTTTTATGGCGCAAGATCCAGAAAAGGATTGTGGAAGTTTGGAGAGTGGGGTGTCATCTCAGGTGTTGCCTCGCGATCTGACCATGGTTCAAAATTACATTTTGTCCTCGATTCTTTCCCGTTGGGATTGATCCCGGACCGTCGTTAACAGTACGACGCCAATTGAAATACCTACAATCTGAATGCTTAGTCTTTTCAAAAGTGCTGTCAAGCAGTCTAAATCAGGTCTTGATTGTTGCGGTTCTTGCTAAGATCGGATGGAAAAATTGTACAATTAAAATCGATGCATACTCCATTCCTTGATATTTTAAATGCAAAACTAGTTGAATGTAGCACTGGGATAAGGATAAGAGTTTTTTGATTAGTGAAAGCCATGTTGAAAACATTCTGAACATTTTTCTATTTGAAATGTTTAATGTAATTCAAAGTAAACACTATATTCACTGTACTTTACTCGAGCACTAATTAGTTATTCAGGAGCTTGACAAATTCTTTTATATACCAATTTTTCAAATCAAGGATCGTCTTTTTTAGTATTACTCAAAAAATGTTTTTATATTTAATAAATTATCTATTCATGTATGAATCCTATTTAATTTTGTTAATTAAATAATTTTTTTTCTATACTGTTGGTAATCTTTCAACCAAAAAAGGTGTCCCAATTATGCGCCTCTGTGATAGTTATTTTCTTAAAGATACATCCAATATCTGGGTGACATGAGGTGAATATGCATTACCTACAATATAGATTACCATTAACTATTTTATAAAATATAATGGAAACTTCATTAAAAGGTTAAATTTTAGATTGCGTGTATATTCTTTTCCAGATCTTTGAAGACTATTTACCTGTTAGGCTAAAATAATTCTTGTACTCAAATTTGTAAGTTTTTCAAACCATGCTGTTTGAATTTTACATATAAACCTAGCAAAGGGATGTGTACAGGGAATGCTTTAATTTTATAAATTAAAATTATTTTTCATAAAAATTTTAAAATATGACACTAGAAAATATTCTTTACTATAATAAATGAATAGGCCATATGTCACCATCTATTGATTTTCACTGAAAATGTGAAGATACCTGTTTTTCTTTCCTTGTAAGAACTGCGTTTTGTGTAATACTGTGTGCTGATCCTTTAAATGACAAAAATCCTATTCAAGGGATTTTAAATCGATTAAAAAAAAAAAGGTGTTCTTCTGAATACTTAAGTGGTTACTTAATACAGCAAAATAAATAAAACATTTTTAAGTGCACATTGTGTTTAAAAATTTAAGGTTTTTTTTAGTTTCTGCTTAGAACCACATTATGTATATTGTAAATCTACTAACCATTCTTTTATACATTTTACACTTCTATGCCAAAAAATATAAAAATGAAAGTAATGAATCAATATTAAGAGCAGCTGTTAAAATGAAAATTGTTGAGAAAAAAAATTCCTTAACATTAATGTTGGTATTAAATTTCTTTTGGGTTGGTTTTTTATTCTGCAAGGGCCATGCAGTTTTGCAAAGTTCATCATCACTTCTAAGGATGTACAAGATTAAATTCACTTTGGACTAAATAATAAAGCACATATTAACATTTTATTGCTACTTTTTTAGCCATAACATCTTTTAATACCCAAATTACTTTCATGAAGAGCCTCCATCCTGGAATCCAGATTTGTGTATTCTATTTTACCATGTTAAGTACCCAAGCTATTTGAATATAATTAAAAAAATTAAGAACTTTATTGTATCTGCTCTTTAGCTCTGTTTCAAAAATCTTTGAACAAAAATACCAGAAATGTGCTTTAATGATTAATTACTTAAACAATAGATCTTGCTTGGAATTTAAAATTTTATTTTAGTGTTGTGGGTTGTGTTTGTATGGTGCAAGGACCAAATTTAATCATACAGCACCAGGCATACAATATCAAGTAATGGATATAGATACACAACCATAGTTTTACGTACACGAGAGAAATACATCCAGGAAGGCATTGAACTTGTGCCGCCTACAACTTGGAGGTTTATATGACAGTGGACATACCCACAACCTTAGTGTCGTGGGAATAAATTATTGAAAAAAAAATACTAGCCCAAAGAATAAAAGTTGACAAATATATCCGAAATATTCTCCAAAAATAAAAAGCGCATATAGTATAATATACATTTGAGATCCACAATGCAAATTAACAGAAAGAAAATTCAGTGACAAACAGATAGTTGGGAGTAGAGGCTAAAATGGGAAATACAGGTCTTTTCAAGCAAAATAAATTCTTGATAATTCATAACATGTATCAAGGCATTTGGGCTCATATTTAGTCAAAGCATTCTTGTTTTCACCTAAAAAGAACCCATAATTAAGGAATTTATTGAGATATTTTAAACATATTTAACTAATCAGCAAAAGCATTTACAACAGCAAGAAAATTTTCATTTTTGTGGTGTTTGCAAAGGCTGCAAAAAAAATTAATTAAAGAAACATACATCACATCTGTTAGAAAAAGGAATGATTTTTAAACAAATAGTCTCAATTAATTTTGCTAGTTAGCATTAAAAAGAATCCAGCTCAATGGAACTTTCATAGTTATTCAAGATTAAAATATGTGATTGAACGGATATCTTCACTGCCCACTAAAAAGTGAATTTGGTTGAGTAGCATTTAAAAACAAGCAAACTCAACACGATTCACCATTTAGCATAGCAGACAAATAGTGAAACACTCCATAAAAAACAATCAAATATGCGAGAAGTTGAATATGTCACATCTGTGAAACATAACAGACTACAACCTAGGACCAATACAGAAGGGAAAGATGTCAGACGTTTGATTTTTTTTTGGGTGCGGGCCATATTTGGCCTATTTGCAATAGACACAAGATATACATCAAGTAATAAACATGCATACAATGAATTTTTTACTGACACAGATGAGAGAAATCACACATGCACTGCCTACAACTCACAGGCTTCTAGTGCAGTGGGCAACACCAGAAACATAACTCGTGTTTTCTTTTACTATGCAAGTAAAATAAGCAATCGGAACAGGAATTTTATCTGACCACCCAAAAGTAAATTCCATTGGGTAGCATTTAAAAACAAGCTAACTCAACGCAATTCACCATTTAGCATAGCAAATGAGCAATACAACACACAGAGGGAAATAAAGGAATGAAATAGGTAAAATAGGCACCTGACCGAGAAATTTCATCTGCCCGCCAAAAAGTAAATTCCGTTTTGTAGCACTTAAAATCAAGCTAACTCAACGTTATTTACCATTTGGCACAGCAAGTGAGCAAAACATTTTAAAACGGGATATAAAATGAAGGGAAAATAAACAAAAATGATGAGCCTTCATCTCAGTCAACAAATATATTCTGTTGGATAGCATTAAAATACAAGCTAACTTAACGGAACAAAACAATTTGCGAAGCAAATGTAAGTGAAACAAAATGTCTAATTAGCAAGTGAACAGTACATTTCAAAACGGGATATAAAATTAAGGGAAAATAAGCAAATAAAGAGCTTTTATATGCCCGCCAAAAAGTACATTCCGTTGGATAACATTTAAATACAAGCTAACCCAACGGAATAACATAATTTGCGAAACAAATGTATGAGAAAGAAAATCTTCAATTTCAAATGAATATATTATTGCTTACACAAATTTGGCTTCTAAATGAAAGAACGTTAGGTCGGCAGAAAAACACCACAGCCAACTCTCCTTCCTTCGATCAATGCAAATGGCAAATGCTTCGACAATTTCATATAATCATTCGTTTAAAAACATCGATCCAACAAATAAGGCCGCCAAAATTAAAAGCGCCAAAAGGACAAAAAGGAAAAAAAAAACACTAAAGTAGAGTAACCCGGTGCAACGAGAAAGAAGTTGCCAAATGCAAATATAGAAACTTTGGTCGGTGCACCGGGTAACATTGTACTGAAATGCTTAAGTTTCCATGGCTATGGGTGGGTAGAGGTGGGAGCCGAAAATTGTATCCTTTTATAAAAAAGTTAATAATTATATAAGTTAGTGTTTTATGTATGCTTTTTGTTACATCAGAATGGTCCTAAGCCAGCGGTGGATACGACACAATCATCCTAAAGCAAAGGGGACGGCAGAGGGGCGGAAAAATATCAGTTGGTAGTGAGTTCAGGAGTGGTTCTTAGATTATTTATGTAAAATCAACGGAAGCTTGGAAAAATATAAAAAGGGTATTAAAAATTGGGAAAAGTAAATTAGAATGAAAAGGAATTAAATTTGAATTTTTTAAAAATAATTTGGAGGATCTAAAAAGTTTCCCGCCAGCTGGGTTCGAACTGGGGTAGTCATCCTCCGCTGCCGACGCTAATCTGAATGTGGGTGACTTTAGCCGTTAGGCCATCGTTGCTTCACGAAAAGAAGCTTGTAGCAATGATGTATGCTGACACGGCTAGCTAACATTTAAATTGAATTTATTTACATACACATACACTACAGAAATTACAAGACTTTCACGCACATAAAATGTTCGGGACAGGGACATTTTTACTATCACATACTACAGATTAGCTGCTGCTTGCTCCAGGGTTGGAGTTACACTGTGTAAGTTTTTGTCAGTCCGCTAGGGGGCGTTGTTGGTTCCGTTACAGACTCCCCCTCTGGCTCTGATGACGTCCCGACGATGAGCCAGGATTATTTTTTTCTAGGGCGACCCCTTCTTCTTATGGGAGCTACATGCCCAGTGTCTCTCTTTACTTGGGGTTCATAGTAAGTTTTTAATGCTGACACATGATAAGTTCCAAGAGTTTGGTCTGGACTGGCCGGGTCGGCAATATCATATGTTGTCGGCGATCGATTTGTGAGAACTACATATGGTCCTTCTCTTTTGGGCATTAATTTTCGACTTCTTTTATTTTTGCTGATGGGATGAATAGTAACCCAAACTTGATCACCAGGTTTGAAGTATATCGGTCGTCTACGACGATCAAAATTTTCCTTTCGTTTGTCTTGTTTATATTCAACTGTATCTTTTATCTGGGTGGTTAGACGAGCAAATCTTTTGAGATACGGTGTTATCTCGGGAATGAAGTTGTCGTTATCAATAACTCCTCTTATGTCATGAACCACATCGTCCGTTGTTCTCAGCTCTCTGCCAAACTGTAGGTATGCAGCAGTGTGACCGGTGGTGTCACAAGTCGAAGTATTCATCGCAAATCGGATCAAAGGAAGCTTGACTTCCCAGGCAGTATGTTCTTCTCCAACTAAAATTGCAAGGCGGGGCTTCAAGTCCCGGTTTTTGCGTTCTGATGGATTGGCTTGTGGATGATAGACTGGTATGAGATCTTGTGTGATACCTAACAGGTGACACGTCTGTTGCATGACAGCGCTCACAAATTGCGGTCCGTTATCGCTAATTAACCTTCGAGGTAGACCATAGCGTAAATAAACTTCTTCGAGAAGTGTTTTAGCACAGTTAGCTGCTGTGGCTTCATTAAGGGCAAACAATTCAACCCACTTAGTATTTGTGTCTTCCACGATGAAAATCCATCTTTTTCCAGATGATGTCTCTGGTAGGGGACCAAAGAGATCGATTGCAAGAACTTCAAATCTCTGTGCATAAACTGGGGTTCTAAGCAGTCCAGCAGGTTTCTGGTTCGTTGGCTTATATCGATTGCATTCTGCACAGGTTTTGATATAATCAGAAATGTACTTCCTCATGCCTGTGAAAAAGTATCTGGAAGCAATCTTGTTGTAGGTGCCCTCCACACCATAATGACCGGCTGTAGGAGCGTCATGGTGCTCCTGCAGAACTCTCTGGCGTTCTTGAATGGGGACTACGAGTTGAGCATCGTCTGACTCAGTTTCAGGTGAGTAGCGATACAAGACACCCTCATTCATAATGTATCCTCGGCTGATGTAGTTGGCAAAATTTTCGTCTTTATCATTACTCTCAAGGGAGTTAATAATTTTCTTTAGATCTGTATCTGCCAGCTGTTCTTTTCGAATATCACTAGACTTTCTTGTGGGTATATTGATAGATACGGCTTGCATCTCACAGTTTGTATCTTCATGTGAATATGTCGGTCTCGACAGCATATCAGCGACCACATTAGCTCTTCCTGGCGTATATTCGATTTTCAGATTAAACGATTGGATCTTCAGAGCCCATCTTGCTAGACGTCCTGAGGGTGACTTAATGCTCAGAAGCCATTTAAGAGGTTGATGGTCTGAAGCAATGATAATTTCTTGATTCTCGATGTAACCTCGGAACTTTTCTAAGGCCCAAACTACTGCCAAAGCTTCCCGCTCAGTAGTCGAATAATTGCGTTCTGCTGGGATCAACAGACGACTAGCGTATTCAATCACATGTTCTTCTGGACCATTTCCTTGGAGAAGGACTGCGCCAAGGGCGTAGTTACTCGCATCTGTGCGAATTATGAAAGGCTTACATCCATCAGGTTGCTTTAACACAGGGGCTGTTGTCAAGCGTTCTTTTAGGGTTTCGAAAGCTTCTTGCTGTTCAAGACCCCACGACCAATCGACTCTTTTCTTAGTTAAATTGCTAAGAGGTCGTGCTATGTCTGCAAAGTTCGGAACATATCTTCTGAACCATGAGCAGGTCTGTAAAAAAGACAGAAGTTCTTTCACATTAGTTGGAACTGGAATTCTTTGGATAGAAGCGATTTTCTCTTGATCGGCTTCAATTCCATCTCTTGTTATCCAGAAACCCAAGTACTTAACACGATCACAGGAAAAATGGCATTTCTCTCTATTTGTGTGTGTGTGTGTGTGTGTGTGTGTGCATGAAGTTTAAAAAGAGAAAGTCTCTCAAAAACAGTCTTTAGATCTTTTAAATGTTTGTCAAAAGTCTCTGATAAGATGACTATGTCATCCAAATATGAGAGTGCAAAAACATCTTTCAGGCCACTTCGGAATTTATCTATCAGGCGTTGAAAAGTGGCAGGTGCGTTACGCAGACCAAAAGGCATGCGTAGATAACGGTAAGTTCCGAAGGGACAAATAAAGGCAGTTTTGTCCAAATCGTTTTCATCCACTTGCACCTGATGATATCCTGATTGTAGATCTATAGTTGACATGTATGATGTCGGTGTAGCTTCGTTTAAAAGATCGTCCATCCTAGGTAATGGATAAGTGTCCGGTTTCGTAACGGCGTTGAGGCCTCTGTAGTCAACACATAATCTTACTTTCCCGTTTGGTTTAGCGACGAGCACTACCGGAGCAGCATATGGGGATTCACATTCTTCTATTATGTTCTTTGCCAAAAGTTCATCAATTTGTTCTTTCAGTATTTCTTTCTTGGCCGGTGACATACGATACGGTGGAACAGATATAGGATGATGATTCATAGTAACTATTCTGTGCTTCATGAAAGGAGTAGGTTCTCCCCCTGGTTCAAAGCAGCGTTTGTACTCTTGAAGTAAGCAGTTTAATTGTACACTTTGCATCTGGGTCAGATGTCTTCCTTCATCACTTCTCAAGTGGACAATAGTAGTAGGCTCAGGCACAATCGTTGATTCAAAAGTTTTCGGCGCATCCTTTAATTCAGTAGGCTTTACATAGAAGAAATATTGTCTATGGGGATCTTCACTAAAATGCCAGTTTCCATTTTGAACGTTGAGAACAATACCGGCTGCATGGAGAAAGTCTTTCCCTAACAGCGTGCTATTCCCTTTTGCTTCAGGGAGAACAAGAAGTTCTGTTGACACAATTTTACCTTCTATACACAAGTTGATAACCGTTTTAAGAGCAACCATGGATTGGAGTTTTCCATCAGCAAGAGTCAGTGAAATCATTTTGTCCTCGAAAGCAATTCCATTCTTTCGTAGAAAGTTATACAGCTTTTCTCCTGCAATAGAGTGTGAGGCACCAGTATCGGCACACACAGCAATTCTCTCACCAAAAAGTTCAAAGATAATCAAGCTTGAAAGATCTTTAGTTGTATTACTTGTGAACAAGTTCATACAGTTGACAGTAGTTTCTTCAACTTTAAATTTTGTACAAGTAGGACATTTAGATATTACAACTCCTGGTGTTCCGCATCCAAAACATCGAATTGGGGGTCTTCCTTCTGATCTAGGAGTAGAATTTCGAGGTATCGAAACTCTTGAAAATTGACTTTGCGTATGTTCGTGTCTATTAACCACAGGACGGAATCTTCTATCTGTAGAGGCTGTTTTATTTTCGTCTCTAGAATATGTTTTCTTTTGAGTCTGCGACACGTGTTTCTTCACTCCTTGACGGATATTCTCATAAGTATCCAGTTTTTCAGCTAACTCTAGAGGGTTGGCCCAATCTGTCCACAAATCAATGAAGTGATCTTTGATGTCTGGTGGAGTCCTTTTCTTAATTTGATCAGTAATTAATAAACTTTTGAGTTGATCAAAGGTGGTGATATTCATTTCCTTTGTCCAACCTTCAAAATAAGAAGCCAGTTCGAAAAAGTAGTCCCTCCATGCCGTATCAGGATTCTTCCTATGTTGGGAAAATAACTGTCGAAACTTATCAGCAGTGACCCTAAATCTCTTGAGAAGCATTTCTTTCACCTTTTGGTAATTTTGAGCCTCCTGTTCATCTTCTCTAGCAAGTAACTGCGCTATTTCAGCTGGTAAGGAACCAATGAGATATGGTATCCATGATGACTCTGGAAGATTCATAAACTTCAATTGACGTTCGAAAATAATTAAAAACAGTCCTATTTCATCTTCTTTTGGATTAAACTTAGGGATAATCCGAATGAGTTCATATTTCGGGTACTCTGAGCCATGAGTAGAAACAACTGAATTGGAAACCTTTTGAGCTTCAAGCTGTAGTTTTAGCTTTTCGAGTTCATACTTGCGCTCGTTCTCAATTCGGACCTGTTCTTCTGCTTGTGCTTTAAGTAATTTTTCCTCTTCAATTTCTTTTTCTCGTGCCAACCTATCCTCCTCATCCTTCTTTTCAGCCTTCAACTTGTCTTCCTCGGCCACATTCTCCGCTTTTAGGCGATCTTCAATTATAACGGCGAGCATATTCTTTACGAGCTCTTCTTCGTAATTTTCACTTTTAATTATAAGTTCTCGAAGTTTGATAACTTTTAAGCTGTCCGACACAGCCAGACCAAGCTCCGATGCAAGAGTTCGGAGGTCTTCTTTCCTTCCTTTCCCTAGGAACGCCATATTGTCCAAAAACCCTAACTATTGTTTAGGTTGGAATTTTTTTTCTTTAAGAGAGTCCTAAATCTAGAGTCCTAAGTTTAAAGTTCAATAGTCCTAAACTTAATACCTTTAAATGCAAAACGTTTAGAATATATTAATGTTCATTCCGTTATGGACACTTAACTAAAGTTACATGCAAATATTCTTGAATTCTCAGAACCATTATCAAAATACAAATAAAACATTTCCCAAACACTTTAAAAAATTCACTTAGCTAAAGTATGAAAAATAGCAAAAGTATGAAATATATTCAGAAACACTTGTATACAGATACTTGCATTAACACTAATTATAAATCATGAATTCCTCAACACTTTAATAACTTGATCTAAACTACCATTCATTACAAAAAGAATAATTCAATAAAGGCAATACTTCAAATATCAACTTCTTTTGAAATAAAATATCTCCCTAATTCAGAAAGTGATATTTCTTTTGTGTGTTATCTTTATTGAAACACACTAATTTTTTTTTTTTTTACTCGTTGAAGAATGACAATGCAGTAAATATAAAATACAGATCATGAAAAAAAAAACCATACATACAAAATATTTTTTTTTTCAATGCAACGCGCCTAATAAGAAAAGTAAAAACAACTGGCGCCGTGTTAGACGTCGACTAAGATTTTCTTTAGGCGGGAGATTTTAGAGTTCAAGGTCGTTCAACTACTAGTTATCGATACATTATTTCTGCACATTACACACATTCTACAGCATTAATATTCATAAAAAATCGTTAATTATCCAACTATTTAAATACATACATACAGTTAAATAGTTTTAAGCTTTCTGAAACACTTAAATCAGGATTGATTTGCAAGTTTAAGTAGTCAGACGAACAACTTAGCATTAAAACGAAATCAATTTCTCATTACAATACATACAAAATAAAGGAATTTCTTCTGAGTTAAAAATTACTATTTCTACAATACAACTTTGAAAAACCTTCTTTATGAATGACTTTTTGCCTAGGTTTAGACGACATAAAGTATAAAAATACTTATCTATCCGATGGATATCGGGATCGGGCCCACAGTTGGGTAGCCACTTATCTGTAGCAATGATGTATGCTGACACGGCTAGCTAACACTTAAATTGAATTTATTTACATACACATACACTACAGAAATTACAAGACTTTCACGCACATAAAATGTTCGGGACAGGGACATTTTTACTATCACATACTACAGATTAGCTGCTGCTTGCTCCAGGGTTGGAGTTACACTGTGTAAGTTTTTGTCAGTCCGCTAGGGGGCGTTGTTGGTTCCGTTACAGACTCCCCCTCTGGCTCTGATGACGTCCCGACGATGAGCCAGGATTATTTTTTTCTAGGGCGACCCCTTCTTCTTATGGGAGCTACATGCCCAGTGTCTCTCTTTACTTGGGGTTCATAGTAAGTTTTTAATGCTGACACATGATAAGTTCCAAGAGTTTGGTCTGGACTGGCCGGGTCGGCAATATCATATGTTGTCGGCGATCGATTTGTGAGAACTACATATGGTCCTTCTCTTTTGGGCATTAATTTTCGACTTCTTTTATTTTTGCTGATGGGATGAATAGTAACCCAAACTTGATCACCAGGTTTGAAGTATATCGGTCGTCTACGACGATCAAAATTTTCCTTTCGTTTGTCTTGTTTATATTCAACTGTATCTTTTATCTGGGTGGTTAGACGAGCAAATCTTTTGAGATACGGTGTTATCTCGGGAATGAAGTTGTCGTTATCAATAACTCCTCTTATGTCATGAACCACATCGTCCGTTGTTCTCAGCTCTCTGCCAAACTGTAGGTATGCAGCAGTGTGACCGGTGGTGTCACAAGTCGAAGTATTCATCGCAAATCGGATCAAAGGAAGCTTGACTTCCCAGGCAGTATGTTCTTCTCCAACTAAAATTGCAAGGCGGGGCTTCAAGTCCCGGTTTTTGCGTTCTGATGGATTGGCTTGTGGATGATAGACTGGTATGAGATCTTGTGTGATACCTAACAGGTGACACGTCTGTTGCATGACAGCGCTCACAAATTGCGGTCCGTTATCGCTAATTAACCTTCGAGGTAGACCATAGCGTAAATAAACTTCTTCGAGAAGTGTTTTAGCACAGTTAGCTGCTGTGGCTTCATTAAGGGCAAACAATTCAACCCACTTAGTATTTGTGTCTTCCACGATGAAAATCCATCTTTTTCCAGATGATGTCTCTGGTAGGGGACCAAAGAGATCGATTGCAAGAACTTCAAATCTCTGTGCATAAACTGGGGTTCTAAGCAGTCCAGCAGGTTTCTGGTTCGTTGGCTTATATCGATTGCATTCTGCACAGGTTTTGATATAATCAGAAATGTACTTCCTCATGCCTGTGAAAAAGTATCTGGAAGCAATCTTGTTGTAGGTGCCCTCCACACCATAATGACCGGCTGTAGGAGCGTCATGGTGCTCCTGCAGAACTCTCTGGCGTTCTTGAATGGGGACTACGAGTTGAGCATCGTCTGACTCAGTTTCAGGTGAGTAGCGATACAAGACACCCTCATTCATAATGTATCCTCGGCTGATGTAGTTGGCAAAATTTTCGTCTTTATCATTACTCTCAAGGGAGTTAATAATTTTCTTTAGATCTGTATCTGCCAGCTGTTCTTTTCGAATATCACTAGACTTTCTTGTGGGTATATTGATAGATACGGCTTGCATCTCACAGTTTGTATCTTCATGTGAATATGTCGGTCTCGACAGCATATCAGCGACCACATTAGCTCTTCCTGGCGTATATTCGATTTTCAGATTAAACGATTGGATCTTCAGAGCCCATCTTGCTAGACGTCCTGAGGGTGACTTAATGCTCAGAAGCCATTTAAGAGGTTGATGGTCTGAAGCAATGATAATTTCTTGATTCTCGATGTAACCTCGGAACTTTTCTAAGGCCCAAACTACTGCCAAAGCTTCCCGCTCAGTAGTCGAATAATTGCGTTCTGCTGGGATCAACAGACGACTAGCGTATTCAATCACATGTTCTTCTGGACCATTTCCTTGGAGAAGGACTGCGCCAAGGGCGTAGTTACTCGCATCTGTGCGAATTATGAAAGGCTTACATCCATCAGGTTGCTTTAACACAGGGGCTGTTGTCAAGCGTTCTTTTAGGGTTTCGAAAGCTTCTTGCTGTTCAAGACCCCACGACCAATCGACTCTTTTCTTAGTTAAATTGCTAAGAGGTCGTGCTATGTCTGCAAAGTTCGGAACATATCTTCTGAACCATGAGCAGGTCTGTAAAAAAGACAGAAGTTCTTTCACATTAGTTGGAACTGGAATTCTTTGGATAGAAGCGATTTTCTCTTGATCGGCTTCAATTCCATCTCTTGTTATCCAGAAACCCAAGTACTTAACACGATCACAGGAAAAATGGCATTTCTCTCTATTTGTGTGTGTGTGTGTGTGTGTGTGTGCATGAAGTTTAAAAAGAGAAAGTCTCTCAAAAACAGTCTTTAGATCTTTTAAATGTTTGTCAAAAGTCTCTGATAAGATGACTATGTCATCCAAATATGAGAGTGCAAAAACATCTTTCAGGCCACTTCGGAATTTATCTATCAGGCGTTGAAAAGTGGCAGGTGCGTTACGCAGACCAAAAGGCATGCGTAGATAACGGTAAGTTCCGAAGGGACAAATAAAGGCAGTTTTGTCCAAATCGTTTTCATCCACTTGCACCTGATGATATCCTGATTGTAGATCTATAGTTGACATGTATGATGTCGGTGTAGCTTCGTTTAAAAGATCGTCCATCCTAGGTAATGGATAAGTGTCCGGTTTCGTAACGGCGTTGAGGCCTCTGTAGTCAACACATAATCTTACTTTCCCGTTTGGTTTAGCGACGAGCACTACCGGAGCAGCATATGGGGATTCACATTCTTCTATTATGTTCTTTGCCAAAAGTTCATCAATTTGTTCTTTCAGTATTTCTTTCTTGGCCGGTGACATACGATACGGTGGAACAGATATAGGATGATGATTCATAGTAACTATTCTGTGCTTCATGAAAGGAGTAGGTTCTCCCCCTGGTTCAAAGCAGCGTTTGTACTCTTGAAGTAAGCAGTTTAATTGTACACTTTGCATCTGGGTCAGATGTCTTCCTTCATCACTTCTCAAGTGGACAATAGTAGTAGGCTCAGGCACAATCGTTGATTCAAAAGTTTTCGGCGCATCCTTTAATTCAGTAGGCTTTACATAGAAGAAATATTGTCTATGGGGATCTTCACTAAAATGCCAGTTTCCATTTTGAACGTTGAGAACAATACCGGCTGCATGGAGAAAGTCTTTCCCTAACAGCGTGCTATTCCCTTTTGCTTCAGGGAGAACAAGAAGTTCTGTTGACACAATTTTACCTTCTATACACAAGTTGATAACCGTTTTAAGAGCAACCATGGATTGGAGTTTTCCATCAGCAAGAGTCAGTGAAATCATTTTGTCCTCGAAAGCAATTCCATTCTTTCGTAGAAAGTTATACAGCTTTTCTCCTGCAATAGAGTGTGAGGCACCAGTATCGGCACACACAGCAATTCTCTCACCAAAAAGTTCAAAGATAATCAAGCTTGAAAGATCTTTAGTTGTATTACTTGTGAACAAGTTCATACAGTTGACAGTAGTTTCTTCAACTTTAAATTTTGTACAAGTAGGACATTTAGATATTACAACTCCTGGTGTTCCGCATCCAAAACATCGAATTGGGGGTCTTCCTTCTGATCTAGGAGTAGAATTTCGAGGTATCGAAACTCTTGAAAATTGACTTTGCGTATGTTCGTGTCTATTAACCACAGGACGGAATCTTCTATCTGTAGAGGCTGTTTTATTTTCGTCTCTAGAATATGTTTTCTTTTGAGTCTGCGACACGTGTTTCTTCACTCCTTGACGGATATTCTCATAAGTATCCAGTTTTTCAGCTAACTCTAGAGGGTTGGCCCAATCTGTCCACAAATCAATGAAGTGATCTTTGATGTCTGGTGGAGTCCTTTTCTTAATTTGATCAGTAATTAATAAACTTTTGAGTTGATCAAAGGTGGTGATATTCATTTCCTTTGTCCAACCTTCAAAATAAGAAGCCAGTTCGAAAAAGTAGTCCCTCCATGCCGTATCAGGATTCTTCCTATGTTGGGAAAATAACTGTCGAAACTTATCAGCAGTGACCCTAAATCTCTTGAGAAGCATTTCTTTCACCTTTTGGTAATTTTGAGCCTCCTGTTCATCTTCTCTAGCAAGTAACTGCGCTATTTCAGCTGGTAAGGAACCAATGAGATATGGTATCCATGATGACTCTGGAAGATTCATAAACTTCAATTGACGTTCGAAAATAATTAAAAACAGTCCTATTTCATCTTCTTTTGGATTAAACTTAGGGATAATCCGAATGAGTTCATATTTCGGGTACTCTGAGCCATGAGTAGAAACAACTGAATTGGAAACCTTTTGAGCTTCAAGCTGTAGTTTTAGCTTTTCGAGTTCATACTTGCGCTCGTTCTCAATTCGGACCTGTTCTTCTGCTTGTGCTTTAAGTAATTTTTCCTCTTCAATTTCTTTTTCTCGTGCCAACCTATCCTCCTCATCCTTCTTTTCAGCCTTCTTTTCAGCCTTCAACTTGTCTTCCTCGGCCACATTCTCCGCTTTTAGGCGATCTTCAATTATAACGGCGAGCATATTCTTTACGAGCTCTTCTTCGTAATTTTCACTTTTAATTATAAGTTCTCGAAGTTTGATAACTTTTAAGCTGTCCGACACAGCCAGACCAAGCTCCGATGCAAGAGTTCGGAGGTCTTCTTTCCTTCCTTTCCCTAGGAACGCCATATTGTCCAAAAACCCTAACTATTGTTTAGGTTGGAATTTTTTTTCTTTAAGAGAGTCCTAAATCTAGAGTCCTAAGTTTAAAGTTCAATAGTCCTAAACTTAATACCTTTAAATGCAAAACGTTTAGAATATATTAATGTTCATTCCGTTATGGACACTTAACTAAAGTTACATGCAAATATTCTTGAATTCTCAGAACCATTATCAAAATACAAATAAAACATTTCCCAAACACTTTAAAAAATTCACTTAGCTAAAGTATGAAAAATAGCAAAAGTATGAAATATATTCAGAAACACTTGTATACAGATACTTGCATTAACACTAATTATAAATCATGAATTCCTCAACACTTTAATAACTTGATCTAAACTACCATTCATTACAAAAAGAATAATTCAATAAAGGCAATACTTCAAATATCAACTTCTTTTGAAATAAAATATCTCCCTAATTCAGAAAGTGATATTTCTTTTGTGTGTTATCTTTATTGAAACACACTAATTTTTTTTTTTTTTACTCGTTGAAGAATGACAATGCAGTAAATATAAAATACAGATCATGAAAAAAAAAACCATACATACAAAATATTTTTTTTTTCAATGCAACGCGCCTAATAAGAAAAGTAAAAACAACTGGCGCCGTGTTAGACGTCGACTAAGATTTTCTTTAGGCGGGAGATTTTAGAGTTCAAGGTCGTTCAACTACTAGTTATCGATACATTATTTCTGCACATTACACACATTCTACAGCATTAATATTCATAAAAAATCGTTAATTATCCAACTATTTAAATACATACATACAGTTAAATAGTTTTAAGCTTTCTGAAACACTTAAATCAGGATTGATTTGCAAGTTTAAGTAGTCAGACGAACAACTTAGCATTAAAACGAAATCAATTTCTCATTACAATACATACAAAATAAAGGAATTTCTTCTGAGTTAAAAATTACTATTTCTACAATACAACTTTGAAAAACCTTCTTTATGAATGACTTTTTGCCTAGGTTTAGACGACATAAAGTATAAAAATACTTATCTATCCGATGGATATCGGGATCGGGCCCACAGTTGGGTAGCCACTTATCTGTAGCAATGATGTATGCTGACACGGCTAGCTAACACTTAAATTGAATTTATTTACATACACATACACTACAGAAATTACAAGACTTTCACGCACATAAAATATTCGGGACAGGGACATTTTTACTATCACATACTACAGCTTAGCTGCTGCTTGCTCCAGGGTTGGAGTTACACTGTGTAAGTTTTTGTCAGTCCGCTAGGGGGCGTTGTTGGTTCCGTTACAAGCTCTTTAAAGTATAAGTACCCTTTAATATAAGTTTGCAAGAAATACTACTAACAACAACCATACAACATATATATGAAAATGAGGAGCAAATCAGAGTCAACTTGTCGGACACTTACGCTGTACGCTGAGGCGATAGTAGTTGTTAATATTTTATTGTTAATAAGTATTGTATTTCTACGAAACAACGCGCATATTAAAAATCAAATGGTTACTGCAACAATCAGATTGGCGAGATATCCAAGTGAAGCCAAGCCCGTGAAACTAGCCAATCAAGTTGGACTTGCGTAAGGTACTATCATGAGATTGAGACGCTTCTGAAATTTTCACAGTGACACGCCAAGTTATCGATTGTTGCCACTTAGCAAAAAATATTCTGCAAAGAAAATCGTTTATTTAATTGTGGAATTCCCGATAAAAGTGAATAAATTCTGAAAACGTTTATTTAAAGACAAAAAAAAATGTTAAACATCTCATTATTCATCTATATGAGTTTAATTAATAATTTACGTGTGGGTTTTATAAGCAATTTCCGCTAAACGAATTTGCGAAATCGATTGAAATCATCTTTTTAAATAAATAAACATAATTCATTTATAACGCCAAAAACAATTTCAAATATTTCGTTTTCAATCTACAAGAGTCTAATTAATAATTTACGTGTGGTTTTTAAGACTTGTTTTGTTCGATAATGGAACACGCTATATCAAGAATCGTGTTTACCAAGTCATCATCAAGACGATTTATTTCAAAAAATAACTAAAAACCAATATCAAACATTTAATTTTCAACTCATTAGAGTCTATTTTATCGTTTGCGCGTGGTTTTATAACCGAAATCAACACTCGAAATGATTTTCAATTTAGTATAACTACGTTTAAAGACTTTTCAATTTCGAGTTGACGGTGGCTCAATGGCGGACGCGACGGACAGCAATGGTGAAGCGACAGATTGTGAGATCGAACCCATCCAATGAAAAATTTTAAAACTGATTCTAATAAATGAAATTAAATTTGAAAATTATATTTATGAATTATCATGAAACTTAAAATGAATTAGATAAAATATTTAATTTATTAAAAATAATTTAATAAATCGTCCTCATAAAAATTCAAAACAAATTATTAGATTTAATGAGAGGATTAATTCGATATAATTAAGTTGGTTCTGTAAAAATAATTGGAAAGCTTAAAATTTATCCTAAAATTATACGGTCCTTTCGAGATCAAGGAAAAAACCCGAATGAAAATTAATTCCTAAAGCCACTATTTATAGCAATGGCTAGAGGCAAAATTTTCAACAATCAAACCTTGCTACTCTAGCTAGCTATAACCAAAAAAAAAAAAAATATATATATATATATATATATATATATATATATATATTTTTTTTTTAGTAAGCTAGAGTAGCTACAAGATTAGAGGCTTAGGTTTGCTGACTTTAATCTGCCATAGGATCCGATTCTGCGCAGAAGTAACTTTCCAATATCCCAGAATATAGATTGCCAAATATTGTAATTTGGTTTCTATTTCGGTTTATTATTTCAATTTAATCCTCTGTTGAAATCTGATGTTTTAATGTTAATCTTTTATTATTTATTTTATCTGTATTATATTTTATTATTTATTTTATCTGTATTATATTTTATTTATTTATTTTATATTTGATTTATTTTATGTGTATTATATCTTATTATATTTTTTTATTCCTATTTTATACTATAACACTTTTTTTTATTTGAATTATATTTTATTATATATTTTATTATATATTTTATCTACACCTGTTTTATTTATCTAATTAAAGGTAATATTTCCATTTGTTAATCTCAAATTGCAATCTAATGTTTTAATCATCTAATTAATTCCAAAGTTTCAATTTTAAGTTTCTGTTCAAATCTAATATTTCAATGTTAATCTTTTATTTAAATCTAATGGTATAATTTTAACAGAACCAACTTAATTATATCGAATTAATCCTCTCATTAAATCTAATAATTTGTTTTGAATTTTTATGAGGACGATTTATTAAATGATTTTTAATAAATTAAATATTTTATCTAATTCATTTTAAGTTTCATGATAATTCATAAATATAATTTTCAAATTTAATTTCATTTATTAGAATCAGTTTTAAAATTATTCATTGGATGGGTTCGATCTCACAACCTGACGCTTCACCATTGCTGTACGTCGCGTCCGCCATTGAGCCACCGTCAACTCGAAATTGAAAAGTCTTTAAACGTAGTTATACTAAATTGAAAATCATTTCGAGTGTTGATTTCGGTTATAAAACCACGCGCAAACGATAAAATAGACTCTAATGAGTTGAAAATTAAATGTTTGATATTGGTTTTTAGTTATTTTTTGAAATAAATCGTCTTGATGATGACTTGGTAAACACGATTCTTGATATAGCGTGTTCCATTATCGAACAAAACAAGTCTTAAAAACCACACGTAAATTATTAATTAGACTCTTGTAGATTGAAAACGAAATATTTGAAATTATTTTTGGCGTTATAAATGAATTATGTTTATTTATTTAAAAAGATGATTTCAATCGATTTCGCAAATTCGTTTAGCGGAAATTGCTTATAAAACCCACACGTAAATTATTAATTAAACTCATATAGATGAATAATGAGATGTTTAACATTTTTTTTTGTCTTTAAATAAACGTTTTCAGAATTTATTCACTTTTATCGGGAATTCCACAATTAAATAAACGATTTTCTTTGCAGAATATTTTTTGCTAAGTGGCAACAATCGATAACTTGTCGTGTCACTGTGAAAATTTCACAGGCGCCTCAATCCTATGATAGGACTTTACGCAAGTCCAACTTGATTGGCTAATCGGATCACATGACCTAGATACGTACGTCATGAGAATTTTTCTGTTGGCGCGCTTATCTCTTCCTTTCTGCTTTCTTCTTTTCTTTTCAGATCCATGGCTATGGGTGGGTAGAGGTGGGAGCCGAAAATTGTATCCTTTTATTATATAAGTTAATAATTATATAAGTTAGTGTTTTATGTATGCTTTTTGTTACATCAGAATGGTCCTAAACCAGGGATGGATACGACACCATCATCCTAAAGCAAAGGGGACGGCAGAGGGGCTGAAAAATATCAGCTGGTAGTGAGTTCAGGAGTGGTTTTTAGATTATTTATATAAAATCAACGGAAGTTTGGAAAAATAAAAAAAGGGTATTAAAAATTAGGAAAAATAATTTAGAATCAAAAGGAATTAAATTGGAATTGTTTTAAAATAATTTCGATGATCTAAAAATATTTCCGCCAGTTGGGTTCGAACTCGGGAAGTCATCCTCCGCCGCTAACGCCAATCTGATGGCAAGTGACTTTAGCCATTTGGCCATCGTTGCTTCACCAAGAGGAGCTCTTTAAAAGAAGAGTTCATTTTTGCCTCCCCTTATTATAAGTTGGCGAGAAATACTACTAACAACAACCATACAACATATATATGAAAATGAGGAGCAAATCAGAGTCAACTTGTCGGACACTTACGCTGTACGCTGAGGCGCTTGTGTATGTATTGTATTTCTACGAAATAACGCGCATATTCAAAATCAAATGGTTACTGCAACAATCAGATTGGAAAGTTTCTTTTGGGTGCGAAAATGCAGCGCCTAGGGGCACACTAGGTTGCTATAGAATTTCGGAGGTTGCTATAGATTCGCGGTCTTGGCTCAAAAACTTTTTTGGCATGGGAGCCAATTCGATTTAAGCCAATTTCGATTTTGGAATGCATTGTAGTGGTAAATCACGCCAGTCGCTCACGACGCTCGTCGCTCAGTGCCTGTCGGTGGATTTGATTACGCTCCTTGATATCGCGAAGCTTGCCTGGAATCGTTTATCCTTTTTTTACAAAATATTACGTTATTTTAAAAGTTATTTGTTTATGATATTCATTTTTGTGTAATATGTATTCCTTGTGTTTGTCAGTTCTCAAATTTTTTTACTATTTGCTTTTCATTTTGTTATGTTTCCATTGTTCGTTTTCGTGAATTTTACTCTTGGTTGAATTATTTTATGAGTTCATATTGAATTTTAAAAATTGAGTGCAGTTTTCATTTCTGGTGGTCTTTTTTTTTTTTTTTCTTTGACTAGTTTCTGCCCTTCTCTTAGTTGCTCTTCCTGTCTGTAAATTGTCCAAAAATTGTAGTGTAACTATGAAGGTTTTAATTACTGGTGTGGATTCGATGGTCAAATACAGAGTAAAATCGGAAATCAGTATGGAAAAATCAGTATTTGCCATCACAATGACATGGTAATGTAATATATATTCTAGCTTTTCCAGGAATCACCATTGAGCGTGTAACAGAAAAGGTTTCATCTTTAAAAGAATCGTGACTTGATTCTGGTTCATGTAAGTACCAATAACACCTATATTGCCTTGAGAAATGCTTCTCAAAATTTGAGGACCTGTTGCAAAACATAATAAACTGTAATCAAGAGACGGGCATTGTGATTTCAGCTATATTATCTCCCGATAACTACCTCTCCCTTGAAAAGCAAGCTATGAGACCTTTTCTTCAGAAAGTGAACACAAAAAATTATCTTCTAAACCACAAGCTGTTTTCTACTGCCAAAAGAAGCAAGATATTTCTTTTTGTAGATCCCAGTCATTTGGAAAGGTGGTACGACAAGGCCCGGTCACTTGGAAAGGTAGTATGGCAAGGCCCAGTCACACTTGGAAAGGTAGTATGGCAAGGCCCAGTCACTTGGAAAGGTAGTATGGCAAGGCTGCTCAGTTTACATCTCAATTCTTCATCTGAGAGTTTAATTCAACCTGTGATCCACCTGAGCCCAAGGCTGTTGAACTGAATTCTACAACTGTTGCAGAAGGTTCTGTTCAATGCAGGTATTAATTTCTATAATATTGTACATCAAATATTATTAAATGTGTAACATTGTTTCCATATTCATTCTTTAGATGAGACTTGGATAACAAGTTCTTCTTTTTTTTTTCACTAAACTTCCTAGTTTTCAATGTAACAATATAGCCTTCCAACTTCCAGTAGTAAGAACCCTGGAGGTAGGATCACTGTTTTGTCAAAGCATTCCAGGATTGAGGAGTCTCAAATTTTCCTGACAGTGTTATTGATGGATTTTTATGATTCTTTCTGGCACGAATTCCTCAGCTGCCAGGTGCTTAGAAACATATTATATCTACAAGACTAAGGAAATATTATCTCAATTGGCTGGAGAACAATTTCCCCATAATGAATATTTATTTATACCTTTAAATGAAAATAATCTGGGTTCTATTGGTTGGAAAAGTTTCATTTTTATGAACCCTGCTGTACAACTTCTGCTCAAAATTAGAAAGATTACAGATTTGATTTTTCCGTAATTGAATGTAAAGCTTTAAATCTTCTGGAAGATTGGTTGATTTCATGCCCTCCTCACTTTAACCAGACAGATAGAACTAAACTCTGTAGCTACTGATTACCCATCTAGCAATAATTTAATTAAATGTTGAGAATACAAGACAGCTTCTGGTTGTAAATATTTACTTCAATAATTTGCTTTGTCAAGATCATAAAATGTAATAAAACTTCAAGATTATTGAATTTTAAAAAAATTGTCGAGAAATATTTCAACTAAGCAGCAAATAAGTATGGATACAGTAATCTTGCATGTTCTTTAGTCTAGCTACTGCTAAGAATTAAAGTGGAAAATTCGATATGTAGCGATTTCAAAATATGCCAATCATTTGCATTGTGATGATTATAAGATGTAATGAGGTCAAGATTGTTGGATTAAATTGTCAAGAAATATTTCTCATACGTAGGAAGTGAATACGAATTATCTTAAAGTAATCTCAAACATTCATAATACTCACTACTGCTATGATTTTAAGTGGGAAATTTGAGATGTAGCCATTCAAGATATGCCCTTAAAATTCAGGTAGGTGAAAAACATGGCAACTCCAGAGCTTTGTATCATTGAATTTATGAATAATAAATTTCCTTTACGTAAGATGGCTAGTAAAAGATTTTGCAAATTCAGGAACAATTCACCTGAGCCTGTAAAGAATTTCCCTGCACCATGATTATAAATTCACATTGTTGACTTTTTCATTAAAACAACTGTTATGTTTCCAACTAAATGATGTTTGTTTTTGGTGATCATTTCATATGTCATCAATAATGAATTTCTTTTGGTTTAGATAATCATAATAGAAGTGCAACATTGATAAACATCTGATCATTTCACTCATTACATACTACTCGGCAAAATATTATTTCCTCATTTGGTTAAGGGAGCAGACAGCTTACTGATTATTATTAGTTGGTGGTATATTCGGTAGGTTTTATATTTTGCATGTAGCACCTTTTCAGAAATACAAAGGCAATAATGATTTATCACATAATAGTGCAAAGCTTCAAATTGAATAAGTTATTTTAGAAAGTAAACTTATAGCAGCTTTTGGCTACAGCCTCCCTAAATCTGCAACTGTATATAGCATGTGTTAAGCACAGTAATCAAATAATGAGTGTACCAAATTTGTTGTGAATTGGTCGAATTGTGATATATATATATATATATATATATCTCTTTAATATTTTATTCCAATTTGGATCACGGAATTGTTTTACCCCTCTCAAAACCTAAGAAAAATAGAACAGGGGTTAATATGTAAGAGCCAATGTTTTCTACAGGATGAATGTACCTACCATATAGTTGGTGTGAATTATTCAGTGATCGTAAAAATAATCTAAAAATGTAATTCCCTTGAGGATTTCGAATTGTTTTTAAATCCCACTGAACACCTAGGTCAAATAGAACTGGGGTTAATATGTTGCCTACGTTACCCCCAGAGTTATGAAGAATAAGTGTTTTCCAAATTTGGAGTGGACTGGTCAAAACCGTGTAGATCTGTATAGAGGACAGAGAGACGTCAACTCTGCTGTATCCCCTTGAGGCATGCGACAAATTTATCTTGAAACATATTTTGCTTCTTATCTGAAACTGAAATGTTTATAATTAAATGGTAGTATATGGCAGAAATAAAATAAAAAAAGCTTACACTTTTGATTTGAGGAATTCAGATTTTTAAAAATTTAGTCACCTGCTAGCATGCTGTTAAAGAATTTTAAAGACAGGTATGTAACGAACCAGCTTTTGGTTTAATCACTCCTTAAAGGTCATTAGCATAAGTTTTTAGTATAAGACTGGTAAAAATGTTAATACTTTTAGGGTGGTGGAACGTCTCATTATCTTCAGTACTATAAAGTATAAATGTGCCAAATTTGGTGTGAATTAGTCAAACGGAGTAGATTTGTATGGAAAATATACACAAACACATCCTTTTTTTATATAAGTAGATTATAATCCCTTTTTTTTGCGTTTTGTGTTCAAACGGTGCTACGAGTTAAGAAACGATACAATTATTTAATCAGACCAAATTCTTCATTTTCAGAAATAACGAGAAATCGCGAGTTTTATAAGAACGCTTATGTAAGTCCTCCATTAACTTATGCCTCACTATCGGACAGGTAAGTGTTTAATATTGAAAAAACACCTTACATGCTTTCTTTGGGGTATGAATATGTTTTGCATCCACTAAATTATTAAATGTTTTATTTCTATTTCTTGAAAAATTGCGAGAAAATAATCAGTTTTATTTTCTTTGATTTCAAGTCATTATTGAATAGCCAGAAAGGCAGCTAACATGAAATTAAATATAAAATTGATTCCAAAACACTTTCTGTTACTTCAGAAGGAACGCCGCAACATGGAAGTAAAGCACATTCCACAAGTCTCAAATAGTTTTATAAACAGCACTGGTGTTTTGTTTTTTAAACCAAAAACCAGAACATTTTTGCGAGAATGAAACAAGAATTCGTCAATGAAAAAATTACAAATGTTTATGTCTAGAGTTTCATGACGACAATTAATTTGACAATTCATACACCCGAGAGAGATTTCGACAATTTGTATATGACATATGAACCTAATATGAGGTTAATTAATGTCTCACTTCAGCAACGCACTATTGGCGATGTTCCAGGAAAAATCCTAGGATAACGCTTCGTCCTTTTGAACCACGGTCAGAAGACAAGAACAACACCTAAGCTGGTACCTCATTCTCCAAACTAAGACACCATACCAATGTGAGGACATCTGAGGCCACAGATTTAACATGTACCAGCCACTACGTTCGCTAGTCTTTAGTTGGATAGAGATTTGAACTCGCAACCCTCGGGTTGTTAATCCGCTTAGATCAAATCTGACCTGATGTTATTACGTCAACAGCAAGGATGCCTACCCTAGGGACCCTACCCCTTTGCCTCACCAATATCTTTATGGATGGATAGGTGGGTAGTTAATTAACGTCCCTCTGAAACAACTCAACGACCTATTGGCGACGGTCCGGCCGTTATCCCGAAGGAAAAGTCCAAGGATAACGCCTTGCAATGATGACAACACTTCAGCTGGCACCCCACTCTCTAAACTTCCATACCAAGCCAGGACATTTCAGCCACGATAGATTTAACGTGTAGATGACGGTCTGAGACTGGAACAAGTTTCGAATTCGCAGCTCAAAGTTTGCTAATCCGTTGCTTATCCAACAGGGCTACCTTTTATTGATGGGATCGGCCTCTTCAAATTAATTATGAAATAAATGAGTATTGCAAATATACGGGTAATATGAATAGCCAAACATAGAGAAGACTTTACTCAATAGGTCGTAAAGCCATTGTATCCGGCGACAGCGGTACAAATTTAAGAGGTCCAAACTCCTTGCCCAATCCCAATATTTTTATAGTTTATGCAGAAAGGCATGGATAACATGGGTAGGGAGATGTACACACTCAACCCTTCTGGCGATTGCTCAATGAGGTACCTCGTTAGTAGCAAAACCGACGGACGAAAAATTTCATCATTGTAAGAAAAGTCTTCAGATCTTGATCTCCTATCCAAAAATATCGGTAATACAATATCTTGATTACAAGATAACTCGTTATTGGCACAATTGGTCAGCTCTTAATGGACGAGATATCTCGTCATTAGCAAAATTGATCAGCTCTTGATGGACGAGGTATCTTGCCACTAGAAAAAGTGGTCAGCTGTTGAAGGCGTCATTTTCAAAATTTGTCAGTTCGTCAAATCTATCGTCATTGGCAAAATTAGTTAACTCTTGATGATGAACGAGATATCTCGTCGAAACCCCACCACACACACACTTGGAGGGTTAAACAAAAAATAACTACTATTGTCCCAGTAATTACTTAAAATGTTATATTGTACACACTCCCAGATCGTTTATTTGCACTGTTACTTGTTCAAATTTGTCATTGATAAAATTTGAATCCCATGCTTTTTCATGGGGTCGCCCTCAAGATGAGGCATCATAGGCTGTTTGCAATGAAATAGTATTGTGAGTAGAGCAAGAGCGTATCATTTCATATATGCTTTTCTTTGGTCTGTGTCTTTACCTTCAAATGTAAAATGTTAAATCTATAGGACCCCTTCAAACATTTTCAGCAGGTGTCAGGCCTTACTGCAATAATAGACATGTGTCATATTCAGTGGCCACACTTTCTACATAGCTTCACCTTACAAAATACACATATATATATATATATATATATATATATATATATATATATATATATATATATATATATTTGGGATTCCCTAATAATTTTCCCACGTTGGGACCATCCATCAACGTGTGCTACCCTTTAACTGTTACGTAAAGGTCAAGATATAGGTATCTTGACTAGAAATAAACTAACTGCATCACTACTTCAAAATAAAAATCGAATTGATACTTATTTTCGATAACTCTCGAAGTTAAATATTCTGATTTCGATTTAATTTCTATTTATTCCATTGCTAATCCGATGTTCTTTCAGCTGTTCAAATGGAGAAGTTTACTTTTAACACTACTATGACGGCATCGAACATTTAAGTATTGCCGTTAAGGATTTGTTTTGATTTTTCAATACTTTTTCTGTGGACACTCTAAACAATGGCCATGAAGAAATGAAATCCAAAATAAACATCTTAGCTTGTCTAAGAAGCACTCCCCCAAACACTATAATTTTATACAAAAACAAATAGTGAAATGTGAGCGAGTGGGAAGGAAAATTTCCAATCACTGTCATTATATCTTCAAATATGCAACACTTTGATCCATTAATAGTATTTCTGTAGAAATTTCTTAAATTATCGAAATACTTTTTATTTTAAAATTGAATTCGAAGAACCTATTAGAATTGAATTTGTACAAATATAGTTTTGATATTTCATCAGTTCTGACACAGATTTATTGTGCCTCTTTTGTGTGTTCTGTGCCTATAGACTTCCTTTCCCTTCCATAGCCTTGAGTTCCACCGTGGCTTAGTAATTTACCCACTGTTCTTGTAAACTACGAGTTGTAGGCGATGCTGGTTTGATTACTGTAACTTACTCCGGGAGTATTTCTTTCATCTGCATTTGTAAAAATTCACATGTACTTTCATTTATTTGATGTTGTCTGGACAAATATGATCCTTGCGTCTTAAAGCCCTAACATCCAATCCAATCCTCGTCCATTCATAAGCCAAAATTAAATAAAAACAAAATTTAATGCCCCATCTGTTTATATGTAACTGGTTTTATAATACAAAATTTTGTTAATTGATCACTACTATTGAAAACAGTCATAAAAATTAACTGTCCATTTTAGAAATTAAAAATTGACAGTATTATTTTTATTCAGTACAACCCAGTGTATAAACCATATGTATAATTATGTATAAAATTGATGTATATATAACAATTTTATGTTTTTATCTAACCGTTAGTTACATACGCTTCAGTTCGCATCGTACGTAGTTGAAAACGAGCAAGCAACTATAATAACCAGTTAACCACCAACCTAAATTCTAATCTAGTCTACACGATCCCGGTGCAAAGCAGCAAATGCAACTAGAGCTAACAAAGACAGGAATGCCGGGATTGGGATCTTTATCTCTCCTAAGATCCGGACCCCTCACATAAGGGGGGGGGTCTCATTAGAGGACACGAAATTTGGAACTTCTGTGCAGGAAGAATGAGCTATTGCCTACGGGGATGGATGTCCGCAGCTGTCTTGACAAAAGGCTGGACGGCTGACCTAAGTAGACACTTTTCTGAGAAATCTTCTGTACCCCCATTGGGAAAGATTCCAATTGTACATCCGGTCGGTGCTACTGAGCCCTGAGGGGCAGAACGTGAAAAATCAGGGCATACTCTGAATCAATTTTGGAGTGGAAAAGGAAAAGGAATGAACAAACATCAATTTAATTTATTTAGAGTGGATCTCGTTTGTTGAACAACTTTTTTTTCTGCGGTAGTCGTATCTGGGATTTGGAGTATAGCTTCGTTATTATGGTTGGAGAGTTTTGCGTAGAAATTGGTATTGAGTTTAATTATAAACTCTTTGATCTCGCGTACATATTTAGTTATTCCCTAATTTTTATATTGCGGTAGAATAATGGGCTGTCTGTAGCTATTCGAAGGGTGATGTTTTGGAGTGATGCTGTTCTTTCACGTGAGTTTCAGCGCAGGAAATCCCCATACAGGACTAGCGTAAGTGACCATTGTTAGCAACATGGAACTGCGAAATCGCGGTCACAAGGTAGAAACGAATGTCTCTGAGAAACTAATGCAAAGCACGTGCTAACAATGGAATGGATTTTTTTGTGTTTGCCCCACAACCGTCTGAGAAAATGTGCAAGAGCTTGACCGATTCGATGATTGTTGTTAAAATAATTTGACGTTACGTTTAATTTGAAAAAAGTAAATGTCTCAACAACTATCCATACTATACTTTCGTTCAATCGGAATAATTTTTAAGTTTTGTTTCTCTCGCATTTATTATTTGGAGCTGCTTTAGTTAAGGGGTAGAGACATCGCAAATTAATGACGTTTTATAGTATTTTTTAAAAAACTAAACTTACCGGAAGTAAGATTTTAAACAAATGTACAGAATCTTTAAGCAAAACTCAATGTGGAATAAAATCTCAAAACTAAATTTATAACTCAACGTCTGGGAAAATTACACAATTCTTTGTGAGTTTGCGTAATCAAGAACTGATCTAGTGTTGTCGAGTTCACGGGATGCCGAAACAAATTATCTGTCTTCTCATTGGAAATGTGTAACACGGCTAACCATGCGACTACGAGAAGGTTTTTAAAAGTATTAGAAACACACACACACACACACACAGTTTCTTTATCATAGCCCGCCTTGTAGGGGCCGCGGTAACCTTGTTTGATAAGAGTCGCGGATTAGCAAACGGAGGGTTGGGAATTCCAACTAACTAAAAGACCGTCGTGCAGGTGGGGACTCGTGCACGTTAAAACTGTCGTGGCCTCAAATTTTCGAATTTTGGTTAGGTGTAAAACTTCGGAGAGTGGGTAAACTCAGGTGTTCACCTCGTCATCGGACCGTGGCTCAAAATTACCCAAGTATCGCCCTCGGATCTTTCCCTTTGCGATGGATCCCGGACTGTCGCCAATAACCCGTGTGTTTGTTGCTTCCAGTGCGAGGTAAATTCAACAACCAACCCCACACATTACAAAAAAATATTCCACGGCTTACAAAGCCTTGATTGTTTTAATTTAATAATATAAAAATAACAAACCAATACTAGAAGGAGACCCCCCCGACTATACTGTAATATGCCGTCTTTCTGTATGATAAAAGAAACCTTGGCTCATAATTTAATAATTCACCTCCCCTCAGTCCCCTTTCCATAGAAATTTATGAATGGTTTAAACATGTCCATCCTAACCACAGGGTTAGTTTGTAAAGTTTATCTCGCCTTTATTATTTGAAGTTGCTTTAGTTAATGGGTAGAGGCCTCACAAACAACAATTAATGACGTTTTATAGTATTTTTTAAACAAACTAAACTTACCGGGTATGACATTTCAAACATATGTTCAAAATCTCTAAGCACTACTCTAATGTGGAATAATATCTCAAAACTAAACTTATTAATCAACGTCTGAAAAATTACACAATTCTTTGTGTGTGTGCGTAAATGAGAACTGATCTAGTGTCGGCGAGTAATGAAGGAGCGTAACTGTATCGGAAATTGGAATAATCCCTTATCCACGCACGTCTTCTTTGTCCTTGGTTCGAATCCCGGTCTAGGAAGAGATGTTCATAATATTTCGGAAGAGTGTTGAAACACAAAGTGTAAACACATGAATTTTATTATTTCATAAACAAAATGGAGCTAGCTTTCTTATGAATTCTCCGTGGGAAAAAATGATAGTCCCAATGCCATATTTCGTGTAGTGTTTTGTTTTTTTCACATCACACTTTCTCACGTTCTTCTCAAGAGAATGCACGATAACTATGACACACTTTACTGTTCTCTCATTTGAATGTCCCCAAACAGACACAAACCAAAAGGAAAGCCTCCGAAGAAGCCTTTGGTTGGTTCGAGTTTCGAACTCCAAACCTTTTGATTGCTAATCCGCTCCTCTAGCAAACAGGCTATCACGGCCCTTCGGTGATGATATAAATTCGGTTTTAAATTTTTTGCTCTATTTACAGAATGGGCACATTAATTAATCTTTCTTTTCCCATAGTATTAATTTTTTACAAGCTTTAAAACAAAAAACGATCTCTCTCCTAACGCCCATCAAATAAGGGAACTGTTAAAAAAATTTTTAATAATATTTCAACATTCGCAACTGTGCAAAACATTTCTTTGAAGGCTCGATAGATGTCTGGTGTGCTTTTTATGGTCTCCTCGTGTTTTCCTTTTAGAAATATTAAAAACTTGTCAACTTCATCTTCAAAAGTACTACCATCAATGCATTTTTGTAAATTATATATTTTTATTGTTTTTTATCCAACTTCCAGTTAAAGCCTCTTTTACATCTATGGTTGAAACGAAGTTTTACAGCTAATACAGCATCTGCCCCTCTTGCTGATCATCTCGTATATTAGAAACTCTTTTCACTGAACTTATAGAAGCACATTGTAAAGACGCTGTCACATCTTTCCTCGAACACTAATGAATAGACATTTTAAGACCTCGTGGGCCACTTCGTAATCCGGGGCCCTACGCGGATTTCCTTCTCCACAAAGGAAATAAATATAGTTTTGATATTTATTGTTTTAAAATTTTATTTATGGATTATTGACGATTATATTTTCTATGAATCGCTAAACAAGACTCCAATAACTCAAGAATTCAACACACACACACACACTTCAATGGAAACCTCTCGAAACTCTAGTACTCCTCACAATATGTCTTGGCGATACTTTCGAAATAATAGATACAACCTGTGCTTCATTTCTATTCTTCTCTTCAAATTTGTTTTAATTAAAATACTTTCCACTACGCCACATTAGGTATTCTGTGGAAATTGTGATAAGCCCCTTTAAACTTAAAGTTAATTGTAGAATATTTCCATTCACGTCTAAGAACTCTTCCTGCGGTTTGGTTGCTCTAATTTGTAGTTTTTCATAAAAACTCTAGTTATGTTCCTTAGTACTCGTACTCATGCACTTTTCAAACAATACTGTAGTTAATTATTTCCAATTAGTATAGTTGTCCTTTTATATTTCACAAGGGATCTGCATATGGTGAGTAAAGGTTAACAACTACGATGACCCTGATTTTTTTTAAAGAATAAATCCTCTACGTAATCTGTAGTTACAAACTGGTTGTTTTAAAATAAAATAGTATGTCCTTAATAGAGTGTTAATCGCGTTCAATGAATTGTTAGTTCAATACATACTCAAATATGTGTAAACATAACTAAATAACATCTTTGTGCTACGCTAATTAAACACAAGAACTTAGCGCATAGGAATTATAATCTATTTATATGATGCACAAAAGATGCTCTATTTTTTTATTAAATAGAGCAATAAAATCAAATAAAAAAAGTCATGCTATGTTTTCAACGATTCTTATTTTCAAATCATATTAAATTTTATCGTGAAAAAAACGAATACTACACTGTTGAATAGCGAACAATCGCCTTTCACAAAGCAAATCCCTTGAGGATAGACAGATGCCTGGTAAAACCGCGAAATAGGGTTTATGGCAAAACAGTAGTTATAGAAAACTACAATGTATAGCTACCAGCCAAAATCATAAAAGGGTATGAAAACTTTTTCTGGACCCGAGACCTTTTATAGCCCGTCGGTCAAAAGGTAAGAAAAATTATTTGACAAATTTTTGTCTTATCTGATCTAATATCAAAGGTCAAAAAAGGTTTTATTTTTTCCCGACGGAATATAAAAGGCCAAGCTTGACATGAATCTGGACCAGGCCCGCCGCTAACTGTTTGAACGCCTGTGTGCAATACCAATTACGCCGCCTCCTGTGTGATTGTGACGTCATGTCGATTGGATTTCTTCGCAATTCGAATTTGGCCGCATCTGGCAATGACGAGGCCATCACGGCGTTGCTCGTGGTGTTGGTTTACCAAATGGGAATTCGTAGCAATCAAAGGGGGTTAGCGAGCAGTGGTCTCACCTGACCCCACGAAAAGAACTGTCACGGGCAACGCAATGCTGGCCAAGCAGTGGCTAGTTACCATATAAATATTGATCTACAGAAATTGAACTCGTCTTGAATTTATGCTATCAGCTATAAGTAGGCTTTTCAAGTTTACGAGTAATAATCCACCCACTTAATCGCGTAATTGAGTCTGTAAAAAGTTTATAAAAATTCCGTATAAATGAACTGTAAAATTAAATTTGTATTTCTAAAATACATAGAGTTTTGGCTCAGATGTTTTGTAAGAATTTTGTATAGCCTGTACTGACTACGGAACCCTACACTGTGCGTGGTCAGACACGAACTTGGCCGGGTTTTTATTTCAAATTTCGTAAATATGTGCTACAAACAGATGATTACTAGGCGCAGCAATTATTATGATAAGCCGATAAATAAACGTAGGTACCAAAATTTTGCACTGACATATGATACATTGAATTATAATCACACTAACCAAGTTAAAATATCCTTAATTACACCTAGACCAACGTCAGACGAAGATTAACAAAATAATTGCAACGTGTGCGATAGTACTGTTCGAATGCGTGTGTAAACTGAAACGAAGCTCTGTGGGGATTCCTAGACTTTTCCAGACGGGGAGGTTTCAACCAGATTTCGCTTGAAGACGGGAGAAATGGAAGAATAGATTTCCCCCTTTGTTGCGCGCATCCGGTCCTTATCTTTACTATGGTCAGGTCCCCTGAGGTAATTGGAACCGCGGACGGTCCGTTCGTGTCTCCCTACGTGGAGAGTGGAAAGGGACACCTCTTCCAAATTCCCAGTTCTGAGAAATTTCCGTTTTCATACTGCCATTGTAATCTTTCTCAAGAGCGCTGCAACACGCGACAGGTTTTGTAAACCCCTCTCCAAGGACGATGGTTTTATTGTCCTACGGAGGGGCACATCCTGTCAATTGGAATTTGGAGAATGGATACTTTGAATTTTGGAAAGTGATTGCGAAACATAATGGATCAAGAAACTGCTTTACAGCTGAGGCTACTTAATAGTTTTAAAAATTAGTCCACAAATTATTCAGAAATAATTTGCTGCTGACCTCTAGCGGTGACCCCAGAGATCCACGAAAAAGATACACGCCAAACGAGAGGTTGGAAAGGAAATGAGTGACCGAAATATAGGAGAGTCTCGTCTGTTTGGGAAAAAGTAGAGTGGCCGAAATTTTTCGGATACCCGTACTCTAAAGATTTTGCCAGTTTTGTCATGGCGGAGCCCCTTAGTAATATAAAATAAAATAGTAATTGCGTGCCGGTCAGATTTTTTCCTCAATGCGATGACATTTCTTATGCTAAAGGTGGGTATTATGACAATGACTTTGAATATTACGTGATCGATCGCTAGATTTGCCCCCACCTGGACGTGCGGTCTACGCCCGCTTACGGCGGGCCTGATCTGGACACGGACCACCTGAGTCACCAATCGCTTGACATGGGTGAAAACAAAAGTAGAGAGTGCATTGGGGTTGGTGCACGTTAAATCTGTAGGTGTCAATTGAATGGGAAAGATACCGACCCATTTTGATGAAGCCAGTGGCCTCGAATTCAATTTCCGACCCAGCCAATTAATCCTACAGACGGTGTTCAGATTCTGCGATTGAAAAGGTTAACATAATGTTCTTCGCACCAAGATTGACTACGTTTCATCAGCATCCCTTTTAGAAAACTAGAGTTTCACTGCATCAGTAACCCTTTGCAGCCATTCCCATGTGTTCTTTTTAAACAATATTTGCTCAATGAGTGTATCATAATTTGTTCAAAGCGTTGATAGACAGGAATGAAAAAGATACCGGCCTCGAATTCGATCCACTAAATATTCCGATGAAGGGGTCTGCGATTGAAAATGAAATTTCAATTGGCTCATTCGATCGACATCCTGAAGTTTTTAACTAAACGTTTTTCTCACGCATCAAGCAAACTCAGGCACCGCATGGTACCAAGTCTCTGAAAAGGTAGGTATGCCCTTTCCAAGTCGGCCATTTGCGATTGGTCATCCGAAAACATTGGCATTGAAAACATTCAACACACAAAATTATGATGGTATTTTTTAATTAACGTCACATTGGAGCAACACAACGGGCTATTGGTGACGGTCCGGTATCAACTCCGAAAGAAAGAGGGGTCTGATGACACCACCTTGTTATTTAGAACCATGGTCGGATGACGAGGATATACCTCAGCTGGCACCAGACAATTTCCACATTGTCATCTGACCGTGGTTCAGATTTACGTGGTGTTGTACTCGAATCTTTCCCGTCCACATTGATCCTGGACCGTCGTCAATAGTCTGCTGTGTTGCTCCAGTGAGATGTTAATTAAAATACATACCTTCCAACTTTCCACGCCAAAGTGACGATATTTGAGACCACGACAGATTTAACCTGCACCCCCCCCCCTTTGTACAGTATGGGCCGACCAACCGGTATAGTGGTTAAGGTGTTAGCCTCTGGATCGGAAGTTCCTGGTTTAAATCCGGGTCCGGGCATGGATGTTTGTAAGCGTATGGTTTAGAGGCGGCTGGTGCACCTTACATCTGTCATGGCCGAAAGCCCTCCCGTTGGGTTGGTGTGGAAGTTCGGAGAGTGATGTGCCAGCTCAGGTGTTGCCTCGTCATCTGAACGTGGTTCAAAATTACGAGGTGTTGTCCTCGGATCTTTCATTTAAAGTATTAATCCCAGACCGTCGTCAATAGCCCGTTATGTTTCTCTAGTTCGACGTTATTTAAAATTACCTCACCTTACTTTGTACAAGATGGTTTTTGTTGGATTCGAACACGCAACCTTCAAAAATTAAGTGTACAAATTTATTGTGAATTGGTTAAATTGTGATAGAGATACTGAACATTATTTCTATTTAGATCTCGGATCTTCCCCTTCGGTATTGATCCTGGATCGTCGTCAATAGCCCGTTGTGTTGCTCTAGTTCGATGTTACTTTAAATATGTAACTACTTACCTATTTGGATTATGAATTGTTTTTACCTCCCTCTCGTCCCAAGACAAATAGAGGGTTCATACATAGCCTGTTTCTCGCAGGATTCTAAAGAATGAATGTATAAATTTGGTCTGGCATCGTTAAAATACTCAATATTATTAATATAGAGATTTCGTATTGTTTTTAACCTCTCTGCACGCACAAGAGAAATATAATGGGGGTTATTATGTAGCCTATATTACTCGCAGGGTTCTAAAGAGCAAGTATAGCAAATTTGGTGTGGATTGGTCAAACGGTGTAGATTTGTATAGAGAACAGAGAAACGAGAATTGGTTTATGTATTTAATAGTTTTGTAATATAGATTATAGAGACAACTAAGAAGTGGTTTTATATATAGAACTGGTTTTAGATTATTAAAAATTTAATCGATATTTTACTATTTGTAATTTGATTCAAGTTAAATTTATGGGCTCAGGTTTAATACATTTTAATTTCCTGATTATGCATAACTTTTATTTTCGACTTCGAGGTTATGCATCGCATTTTTATTTAATGTTTCATTAATTATTTTGTTCAGAGATTAGATTTTAGAGAGTTGGTATCTGATCATGAGACCTTATTGCCTCTCCTTGTTCTAGAATAGGTGCTTTTTATGAAGACTAGATAACTTATTTTTATGATAAAGGCAAATATTTAAACTATCAAAAAATATTGTTCACATGAAAATAAAGATATTTATTAATTTATACTATGTAAATATACACTGGAAAATGAATTGAATTTTACATTGGACATTTAATCTCGGAATTTGTGAAAACAATTTGAATCAATTTAAAACGCCATAAAAAGTTAATTATTCGACCGCTTAGTACTTTTCAATCAATGGAGGTTTGACCATTTCAGTCTGAATAATGACTATCTCCGTAATTCGTTATATTTGTGGAAAATGTGTATGAAATATTAAAACTCCAACTTTTGATACATTAAATTTATCTATTTTATGCTAAAATTCCTGTGTCTAAACTCAAAACTTATAAATAATTATAATTAATAACGTTTGAAATATTTGTTATATGACCAGCTAACACTAATGTTATGCAAAATTTGAGACACGACATTTGAAATTGTCAGTACTAATTCATCAATTCTAAATGTAATTACAAAACGCGAATACACCAGTAAATGAATTTTCGACATATTTATTAATTTTATCTCAGTAAATAATGCATTCCCAAATATGTGAAGACAGTTTAAAATAGTTAAAATTCAATGCAATACAAAATAGTTTCGAAAACGATAAGCCCGCTATGTTAGAATTTTAAGCGTTCAAACAGTTTTATTTGTCCGAAAAACACTTGATAAAATTTTTCTTTCTTATCAGTCAAAAATCTTGCGAGGGCTGGAAATATTCCTGTTTTCATACCCGTGACAAAATCTGATGTCACTGCTTCTTGCAAAAAATTGGTTTTAGTGTTTTTCCCTTCATGTAAATTTATCTTCGAAATTAAAAAAAAAAAAAGGAATTGCATGTTTTACAATCAAGAAAGTTTTTGGACAGCTAACAATCAAAATTAAGCCAATTTTGTCAGCATTTATTCTGAGCAAAGTGGATTTTGTATTTTGATCAATCAGGGGGGGTAGTAGCATTTTGTCCACTCCACAATTTAAAAAGATGGAGAGCTGTACAGTTTCTCCTTTTCAACACATGAACCCACACAATGCTACAAATAAATGATGCAACACTACCCCGATGGTGCGTCCCCACTCCCCTGAAATTCTTCCTATTTCGAAAGACGGGGAAAATATGACACACTAATGACGTCCATGAGAAAACGTCTCAAAGAAGCCAAAGCCATAAGATGCGCCAAAGTATTTGCCAAGGAAGCGATAACTAATGAAATATGATAGTTGCAAATAGCGATAACTCGCCAGAAAAAATTACCATGAACACACACTAATTAACCTCCTCGGGCGCTGCATTTCGCACCCGCTCGATAGATTAATCAGATTGGCGAGATATCCAAGTGAAGCCAAGCCCGTGAAACTAGCCAATCAAATTGGACTTGCGTAAAGTTCTATCATGGGATTGAGACGCTTCTGAAAATTTCGAGCATGGTGAAAGTTTCTTTTGGGTGCGAAAATGCAGCGCCTAGGGGCACACTAGGTTGCTATAGAATTTCGGAGGTTGCTATAGATTTTGCGGTCTTGGCTCAAAAACTTTTTTGGGAGCCAATTCGATTTAAGCCAATTTTGATTTTTGCATTGTGGCGGAAAATCCTTGCCAGTCGCTCTGTATCTGTACCTTGCTTACTATCGGTGCCTGTCAGTGGATTTTATTGCGCTCCTTGATATTGCGAAGCTTGTCTGGAATAATCGCTTATCCTTTTTCTTTCATATATTTCTTTATTTTATTTTTGATATTCATTTTTGTAATTTTCAGTTTTTAAATATTTTTACTATTTTCATATCGTTTTGTTGTATTTCCATTGTTGTTCGTTTTCGGGATTTTTATTATGTGTTGAATTATTTTAAAAGTTCATTTTGCATTTTAAAAATTGAGTGATTGCATTTCTGCTGAAATCATTTTTGATTGCTTTCTTTGACCAGTTTCTGTTTTTCTTTTTGTTGCTGTCTGTAAATGCTCTAATAATTGTAAAGTGTAACTATGAAGATTTTAATTACTGGTGATTCGATGGTCAAATACTTAGATCAGTATTTACCATCGCAATTGCATGATAATGTAATTCATGTTCTTGCTTTCCCAGGAATCACCATTGAACGTCTTACGGAAAAGATTTCATCTTTAAAGAACTGTTATGACTTGATTCTGGTACATGTAGGTACCAATAACACCTATGATAACCTTGAAGGATGCTTCTCAAAATTTAAGGACTTGGTGCAAAATATTTTAAATCAAAATCAAGAGACATGTATTGTAATTTCAGCAATATTGTCTCGCGAACAGGACAACTTCATCTCCCTTGAAAAACAAGCTGGAATGAGACATTTTCTTCAGAAAGTGAACAAAAAAAATTCTCTTTTAAACCAGTGGCTGCTTTCTTACTGCCAAAAGAAGCAAAATGTTTCTTTTTGTAGCTCTCAAGTCACATGGAAAGGTTGTATGGCAAGGGATGGCCTCCATTTAAGCAGGAAAGGGAACCTTCAACTAGCACAACTCTTTGTTGCAGCACTAAAAGAAGCTCTGGCATGCATTCAAGCATGTGATATTGAAAAGCAGCAGGTTTTTCAAGATTTACCTACTCAGTTTCCCTCTCTCAATTCTTCACCTGAGAGCTTAAATCGACCTGAGCTCAAGGCTGTTGAACTGTATTCTACCATTGTTGCCAAAGGTTCAGTTCAATGCAGGTATTAATCTCCATCATATTACAAATCAAATATTACTTTTGAAAGTGAAAGGTTTCCATATTCATGCTCTCCATACTCATGCAAGGCTTGGCTAACAAGTTCCCTTTTTTTCATGAAACGTCCTAGGTCTCAACAATGTAGCCTTCCAACTTCCAGCAGTAAGAACCCTGGAGGTAGGATCACTGTTTTGCCAAAGTGTCAAAAGCCTCCTAGTATTGAGCAGTCTCAAAACAAAATGTACGAATGACTCTTTCCAAGATCTGGAGTTTTATTTCCTATAAGATATGAATCACAGCTTGTATGAAAATTATATGACCAACAGTTCCAGCACATTAAAAGCTAATTCTTTTATGTTCTCTTAGTTATCCCAAACCTCGACTGTCGAGCAACTCAATTACTCATGAGGATCATGATGGCTGGATCACTGTTTTGCCAAAGGAGAAACGGGGACGGAGAGCTAAGCAGCCACAAATTAAGAGGTAAGAGACTTTCTTTTCTGAAATCAAAAAATGAAATTTTTCATAGAAAATACATGATTCCCAACCTGTATTTTAAAAAATGCAATGAATTATCACAAAAATAAAAATGTTATGTATCCCATAAACGTCACAATCTGACTCTCGAAGGACCAGTTGTGAGGTCCATAATGGTAAGAGTGAACAAAAATCAAAGCCTATTGAGTACAACTTCTTTGCTTAGTTTCCCTCTCTCGATTCTTCACTAGAGAGTTTAAAACAACCTGTAGTTTCTTATAAGCCTAAGGCATTTGATCTGTATTCCGTTATCAATGAAGGTTTTGTTCAATGCGGTCTACATATTATACATCAAATATTACTTTTCAATATGTAACGTTTCCATATTCATGCTCTAGACAAGGCTTGGCTGACAAATTCCCTTTTTTCCTTGAAACGTCCTAGGTCTCAACAATGTAGCCTTCCAACTTCCAGCAGTAAGAACCCTGGAGGTAGGATCACTGTTTTGCCAAAGTGTCAAAAGGATCCTAGGATTGAGCAGTCTCAAAACAAAAAGTAATATGACTCTTTCTAAGATCTGAAGTTTTATTTCCATAAGATGTGAATCACAGCTTGTATGAAATGTAAATGACCAACAGTTCCAGCACATTACAAGCTAATTCTTTTATGTTCCTCGGGTATCCCAAACCTCAACTATCCAGCAACTCAATTACTTGTGAGGATCGTGATGGCTGGATCACTGTTTTGCCAAAGGAGAAACAGGGACGAAGAGCAAAGCAGCCACAAATTAAGAGGTAAGAGACCTTTTTCTGTAATCAAAAAATGAAATTTTTCATAGAAAATACATGATTCCCAACCTGTATTTTAAAAAATGCAATGAATTATCACAAAATATAAAAATAAAAAGTTATGTATCCCATAAACGTCACAATCTGACTCTCCAAGGACCAATTGTGAGGGCCATAATGGTTACATCTGTTTTCCAAAGAGTGAACAAAAATCAAAGCCTATTTATTGAGCACAGCTTCTTTGCTCAGTTTCCCTCTCTCGATTCTTCACTAGAGAGTTTAAAACAACCTGTAGTTTCTTATAAGCCTAAGGCATTTGATCTGTATTCCGTTATCAATGAAGGTTTTGTTCAATGCGGTCTACATATTATACATCAAATATTACTTTTCAATGTGTAACGTTTCCATATTCATGCTCTAGACAAAAGGCTTGGCTGACAAATTCCCTTTTTTCCTTGAAACGTCCTAGGTCTCAACAATGTAGCCTTCCAACTTCCAGCAGTAAGAACCCTGGAGGTAGGATCACTGTTTTGCCAAAGTGTCAAAAGCCTTCTAGGATTGAGCAGTCTCAAAACAAAATGTATGAATGACTCTTTCTAAGATCTGGAGTTTTATTTCCTATAAGATATGAATCACAGCTTGTATGAAAATTATATGACCAACAGTTCCAGCACATTAAAAGCTAATTCTTTTATGTTCCTTAGGTATCCCAAACCTCAACTATCCAGCAACTCAATTACTTGTGAGGATCGTGATGGATGGATCACTGTTTTGTCAAAGGAGAAGCAGAGGCAAAGAGTTAAGCAGCCACATATTAAGAGGCAAGTATGCTTTCTTTTTCTGGAATCGAGATATGAAATATCTCATCTAAAATGGCCAACCAACCGGTATAGTGGTTAAGACGTTAGCCTCTGGATCGGAAGGTTCCTGGTTAAAATCTGGATCAGGGCATGAATGTTTGTAAGAGTATGGTATAGAGGTGGCTGGTGCACCTTAAATCTGTTATGACTGAAAGTCCTGACGTTGGGTTGGTGGGGAAGTTTAGAATGTGGGGTGCCAGCTCAGATGTTGCCTTGTCATCTGACCGTTGTTCAAATTACGAGGGCTATACACCGAATGGCTTAGGCCAGGACGGTGGTAACTAGTTGAAATCTCATGGAAAATACATGAAGCACAATCTGTCTTTTTAAAAATGTTTTTTTCCCTAGGCATCCTAAACTTAAAGAATCCGACTCTCCAAAGATCAGTTGTGAGGACCATAAAAGTTGCATCTCTGTTTCCCCAACTATTGAAAAAAAATCAAAGCCTGTGGAGTACAAGAGATGTGGTGGTGGTAGCTGTGATGATATGGTGAATGGTAAATATAATGAGGGGAGTAGTCTATATTCTATTAATTTATCCGAAACTTGTCAGTCTAAAGTTTCCAAACCTGCAGAATATGTTTGTAATAAGTGCGAAAAGGTTTATAAACATCGAGGTAGTCTTTTTAGGCATCAAAGAATTTGCCAAATTTCACAGAATAATAGTGATAAATATCCATGTGTGTTTCCTGAATGTGATAAAACTTTCCATTTGAAAAGTGAAGGTGATAAGCATATAATTGATGTCCATGGAGGTAACATAGAATTACAGGAATATCAATTTGATTCTATGGAGCAGTTTCAAGCTTGGTTAGATGAAGAAAGCTCCAAAACTTACAGTTACTTCAAAAAAAAATCTGGAAGCAAATGTGTTGCTGGAAAAATTTACCATTATTATGTATGTCAGTTTTATTCATCTGAGTATGAAATTCAACGTCAACAACATAGAAAAAATGTGAAGACTAATATGCTTCCTAACTGCAACTGTCCATCAAAAATATCTGTATGTGAAGATGTGGATCAAGTTAAGGTCAATTTTTTCCCTGGACACAATCATGAACTGGATTTTGATAACACTAAATTTCAACCTTTGAGTCAAAGTTGTCGAGATCAAATTAAAGCTTATGTAGAATTGGGAATATCAACTTCCAAAATTCAAGACATTTTACGAGATGGAACAGGTTCACGTAACAACAGAGATTGCTTTAATGTGAAGAAGTCATTCGTATCTCGAAAAACAATAAATTATTACATGAAAAATAATAAATCATTTTTATATCCCAACGATAATGACGCCCTTTCAATAGCTGCTGTAATGGAAAAACTCAGCAAAGAGTCTTATAATCCCATTCTTATATATAAACCACAAGGTCAGCCTACTCTATATGGACCCAAAGGTCTTGATAAGCTGTCCTCCTCTCATGAGTCTTTTGCTCTTGGTTTACAAACTAGAGAACAAAAAAATATGATGATTGAAGGAAGCAGTAGGGTGTTGTGTATTGATTCAACACATCAAACCAATCAATATGGTTTTTATTTATTAAATTTGATTGTTCCAGATGAATTTGGTTCTGGATACCCTGTAGCCCACTTCATTGTAAACCATCTAGACCAGGATACATTGTACCATTTGTTTGAGAGCATTAAAATAGGGATGTTACTAACAGTGATTTGACAGTAACAGTTCTAACTGTGACTGCTACTGACGAATATCTGATTCAAAACTGTGATTGTGATTCAAACTGTGAATGAATCTGATTGGTTGATTGTAAAGTATCTCTAGTCACTCGTAGCAACGGAATGCTTTTATTTATGTGTTGAATATTTTCAATAATACGATTTCGTCGAAGGAATACATAGCTAAGTCGGTAACATCGTGGCCTTACAGTGCTCTAGTTTACAGTTCGAACCCCAGTATTTTTTTCATCCAGATCAACTGGAATATATTTAATAAAACGCACAACTGCCACTCAATAAACCTTCTATCTTCTAACCTATAACATCGTGGCCTTACAGTGCTCTAGTTTACAGTTCGAACTCCAGTATTTTTTTCATCCAGATCAATTGGAATATTTTTAATAAAACACACATCTGCCACTCAATAAACCTTCAATTATAAAATGAATTTTTCATTTTTATTCTGCCACTATGAGCCGTTTTTTATTTTTAGCCTGTAATTCATTTTTTAAATGTACTTTTTCTCCTCAATAAATTAATATTGGTGACTAAGATAGTTTCAACTATATCAAAATTTTCATATAAATTAAACTTTATAATTAATTAAACATTAAAATCAAGAGATATACATTGGAATGCGTGATCATTTTACTTCTAATTGAATTCAAATTATGGATTTTTAATCTTTAAATAAATATATATAATTGACAAACCTATTTTTTATCTTTAAATCCGTTTCACTAAATAACCTTTATCCGAAATATTTGTTTGTTGAAGAAAAATGTTTTCATCGTAGTATGTGTAGCAAGACAATTTCCTTACATTTGATAATCTGACAATTTCAAAACATTAAGTAATTTTTCTAAATCTCTAGTAACATTCGAATTAATTTGTATTGTTGTATTCGTGGTGGTGCAAAGACGCAACAATTTTATTTGAGATGAAGAAAACACAAAACGAACAACAGCAAGAAAAGTCAAACCTTACTGTGAAAAATCTGTAGCTTTTGACTTGATTCAACAATTTCTGTCCAATACTTTAGTTTATAAATCATACAATTTTACAAAATATTAACTAAAATGTGGAGTAGTTCAGTTTCCACACAACACTGGAGTAACCACGTATTATTGTCAACGGTCCGGGATCCACCCCGAAGACAAAAGATGAAGATATTCTCTTTAGTAGCACTTTAAAATTGATAAGCTGAGTGAAAGTATATAATTTATCTCTATGGCAAACAGGGAGTATTCTAACGAGTAACATTCTTATTTGTTTTGAAAACAGTCTGACAAGGAATTCCAGAGAATCAGTGTTTACAAACAACAAATTATACGCTTTAAAAATTAAACATTCAGTCATCAAAATCTTTTGTACTTGCATTACGATATTTCAGAATGCATTCTTTACCGCTGTAAACATTGTTGTGTTGATCCTCCCTCTGAAACGGTTTCATCTTAAGAGACAAACTTTAAAGAAGGCAGAAACTCGTAAAACGTATTCTAATCACTAACGAAATGAAATAAATATCTCCCTCCCCCTCCTGTGATTTCGACTCATTCAAGTTATACTTTCAGAAGCACATAATTCATTTTTTAGAATTAAAAACAATTTACAAGAGGTTACACAGAACAATTTTAATTATAAACAAACCAAAAAATAAATAAAAACAAGTTCTAGTCATGTTACTCTATATAAAAAAACAACAAAATAAATAATCAGTGATAGTTCAAGAAAGAACAAAAAATTATTTAAAACAGAGAATTTAAAATGTTTTTATATGAACTCTCCTCAAAACTGCCGAGATTCTTTTTTTCTTTAGAAAAAGGCGCGGGAATCTGGTGAGTCATAAAGCAACATATTACCTTAAACATCCGGTTAAAAATCCTCCAGAGAAATGCCAATCCGTCACAGACCAACTGGCACCGCTACCAAATAACCAAAACTCAGTCACAGCTTTCACTGCTACCGAATCACCGATCCCGGTCGCAGTAACAGTATCAATATCAGCTAAGGTATCAGCCAAGGTATCAGCTTAGCGATATCAGTTTAGTAACTGTTACCGAATCACTGATACCAAATCACTGATACTGAATCACTGTTACCCAATCACTGTTACCCAATCACTGATATTTTGATATTTGAGTAACAGGTATGAACTGGGATTCACAAGTATCTGTGATTGAGTAGCAGTTCTGTGATTTGCTTAACATCCCTACATTAAAATAGTAATTCCTGATTTGAAAGTAAATTGTATAATGACAGATGATGACCATGTAACAGGGCTTGCATTCAAAAAAGTATTTGGAGAAAATGTTCCTCATTTGTTGTGTAAGTGGCATATTTTAAGAGCTTGGCAACGTCAATTGTTGGCCAAAGTTTCCAATGGCAAGTTGAGAGAAGAATTATATTGTGCTCTTTTAACATTGCTTGAAGAAAGAAATTTAAATAAGCTTCAGACAATGATGGACAATTTTTTGCAGAAGTTTCAGACCATTGCACCCTTATTTATTGAGTACTTTGAAGAACATTATTATAGCAGAGCAAGTCTTTGGGCTATGGCTTATAGGAATTTTCCCCATGCCTTCACTGAAACAAACATGTATTGTGAATCATTTCACAATAAACTTAAGACAACTTATTTGCAACGAAAATTTAATAGGCGATTAGATCAACTGATTGCAACCCTCTTACAAATTGAAGAAGATATATTTATGACCCACAAATATAATATTTTAACTAATTGCCCAAAGAGCATGTTTCCCCCAACTTATCAAAGACGTCATTTATCAGCTATGAAAATTCCTGATCATCACATACTCGAAATAAGTTGTCAGTCATGGATAATAAAGTCTGCAACTAATGATCACACTGAATACATTGTAGAGCAGATGAACAAAGCATGCCCTCAAGATGATCATTGTTTTTTGAAGTGCTTAGATGGAAAATGTTTAAGTCTATGCAGTCACTTGTATATTTGCAACTGTCCTGATAACAACCCATTATGTAAACATATCCATAAAATTCATTCGATTTCCTGCCGAGAAGCTTTGTCTATAAGTGATAGTTCTATCGAAAAGATGGAAATCTGCCCCTCTTTAGAATTTGTGGCAAAACCCAAGATTTCTCCAGATGCTATGCCACATTTTGTTGAAGATAAGCTTGAATCATGTAGAAGTTTAATGTCTGAGCTACTTGCTCTTATTCATGATCCAACTGTTAAAAAAGTGCTATTGCCTAACATTACCAAAACGTTAACAAATCTTGTGTCTGAATGCAAAGGTGCAGTTAAATCAAAGATTTTGGAAGAGTTTAGTAATAAAATGCCATTTGTACCTACATCTCCAAATCAAAAGTTGACTCGCCAAAGCTTCTTTAAAACAACAGCCACTTAAGCTTCCAAACGCAAAGCAGGTAATTATCCTACTTTTATTAAAAAAAAAGCCATGCAAGACAATTTGTTAGATTCGCCTCATAGTTATTTAAGTAAAGACAGTAATTTGGCATGTCAAAAAGCATTTAATAATGAAAGTACTTCTGAAAATTACGAAACGTTTACTCCTAAACTTGATTCAAACAATATTAATCAGCCTGTATTCCACACTGATGGCATTTCCATTAGCTTGCTAGAAATTAAATCTCTTGATCCTTGCATTCCAAACGAAGAAATTTTGATATTAACAGCTGCAGCATCTGATTTCAAATGTGGCTGGCTTTATGATAGTGTTATTGATGGATTTTTACATAAGATTCTTTATGGTACTAATTCCTTGGCTGCCAGGTGCTTTGAAACGAATTATATCAGTAACACTAATGAAGTCTTAACTCAATTGACTAGCGAACAATTTGCCCATAGTGAATATTTATTTATACCTTTAAATGAAAATAATCATTGGGTTCTATTAGTTGGAAAAATTCAAGAGAAAAAATTTGATTTCTATGATTCTCTTGGTACAACATCTGCTCAAAATTACAAAGATTCCATTCAATTATGGAAACATCATATCTGTAAAGCTTTAAATCTTCAGGAGGATTGGTTAATTTCCTGCCCTCCTCACTTTAACCAGACAGATAGAAGTAGTTGTGGTGTCTTTGTATCATACTTTGTTCATCAGATTGCTAAGAATTTAGATGTTAGAAAAAAATTTAATACTTTCGACTTTAGGAAATTTATATTTGAAACTCTGTGTAGCTACTGACTACCCATGTGGCAATGAATAAGTTTCATTAATGTTGAAAAGACGAGACAGCTACACGTTTTGAAGATTTACTACAATCATTTGCATTGTGAAGACCATAAGATGTAATGAAAGTTCAAAATTATTGAATTAAATTGTTTTTTGTCAAGAAATATTTCAGATAAGTAGCAAATAAGAATGGATACAGTAACCTCACATATTCATAAGACATGCTGCTGCTAAGATTTTAATTGGAAATCCAAATTGTAGCCATTTCAAGATATGGCCTTAAAATTTAAGTAGGTGAGGTTACAGGTTTTCAAGATTTACATCCATCATTTTGATAGTGAAGATTATAAGATCTAGAAGGTTGGAAAAAATTTTCATGACATATTTCACATAAATAGCAAATAAATACGGATGATCCAAGAGTAACCTCGCACATTCTTAAAGGCAGGTTTACACGCTACAATAAATTGTGACGATGTGATTGACAAATTTATTGTTCCGATAAATCAAAAGAGTGAGTATTGTTTACACGCTATGATAAATCGTAACGATTTCTTGTCAAATATTCGTTGTCGACCGCTAAATAAGCTTTTGCCATGGAGGAAGTAGTGTTGTTATATATCGGTTGTTTAGCGAGAAAAGTGAAAAAGTCGCGAAGACCAAGAACAAAGTGGAACCGTCAATGGTTGCTAAAGAAAAGGGAATTCTCTCATATAAAATTAATGAAAGAATTGAGAAATGGACCAAATGACTGGCAAATTTATTTGAGAATGGACGAAGAGACTTGAGTTGTTACGGTTAGTTTCTCCGTTTATTGCGAAAACTGATACTGTTATAAGAAGAGCGATATCTGTATTTTTTTTATGTAATTTTGTATTTTTATGGTAAGGGGAGAAAATAATAAATTTTTCTTTTTCAGGATTCAACTCCAGAGCTTTGTATCATTGTATTTTTATTTAAGGGGAAAAATAATTATTTTCTTTTTCAGGATGGAACTCCAGAGCTTTGTATCATTGTATTTTTATTTAAGGGGGAAAATAATTATTTTCTTTTCAGGATGGAACTCCAGAGCTTTGTATCATTGTATTTTTATTTAATGAGAAAATAATTAATTTTTCTTTTTCAGGATTCAACTCCAGAGCTTTGTATCATTGTATTTTTATTTAAGGGGAAAAATAATTATTTTCTTTTCAGGATGGAACTCCAGAGCTTTGTATCATTGTATTTTTATTTAAGGGGGAAAATAATTATTTTCTTTTCAGTATGGAACTCCAGAGCTTTGTATCATTGTATTTTTATTTAAGGGAGGAAATAATTAATTTTTCTTTTTCAGGATTCAACTCCAGAGCTTTGTATCATTGTATTTTTATTTAAGGGGGAAAATAATTATTTTCTTTTCAGGATGGAACTCCAGAGCTTTGTATCATTGTATTTTTATTTAAGGGAGGAAATAATTAATTTTTCTTTTTCAGGATTCAACTCCAGAGCTTTGTATCATTGTATTTTTATTTAAGGGGAAAAATAATTTTCTTTTCAGGATGGAACTCCAGAGCTTTGTATCATTGTATTTTTATTTAAGGGGGAAAATAATTATTTTCTTTTCAGGATGGAACTCCAGAGCTTTGTATCATTGTATTTTTATTTAAGGGGGAAAATAATTATTTTCTTTTTCAGGATGGAACTCCAGAGCTTTGTATCATTGTATTTTTATGTAAGGAGAAAATAATTAATTTTTCTTTTTCAGGATTCAACTCTAGAACATTGTATTTTTATGTATGAGGAAACAGTTAATTTTTTCTTTTTCAGGATGGAACTCCAGAGCTTTGTATCATTGTATTTTTATTTAAGGGGAAAAATAATTATTTTTCTTTTCAGGATGCAACTCCCGATCATTGTATTTTTGTATAGCAGTAATGATATAAAACTAGAAGACGTTTGTTTTTGGTGACCATTTCATATGTCATCAATAATGAATTTCTTTTGGTTCAAATAATCATGATAATAGAAGTGCAACATTGAAAAACATGTGATCATTTAACTCATTACATACTACTCGGCAGAATATTATTTACTCATTTGGTTATAGAAGCAGAGACAACTTACTGACTATTATTGACTTTCTTGTTAATGGTATATATTCAGTAGGTTTTATATTTTGCATGTTTAGCACTTTTCCAGAAATGGAATTATGGTTTATCAACAACTAGTCACGGCGTTGGCCGTGACTGTTCTTTTCGTGGGGTCAGGTGGGACCACTGTTCGCTAACCCCCCGTGATTGCTACGAATTTCGCAAACCAAATGAAAATTCGTATCCTATTGGATAACAGCCATCATGGCATTGGTAAGAGTGTTTAAGTGTTGAAAAAAGATGTTTGTATATATTCCTTTCCCTAGTTCTATTGGTTGGTGTCAATAATTTTATCTGAACCTAGTTTGTAGACTCATGCATGAGAGTATTCTTGAGGCATGTTTGCCAACTAGGGACACAAACAATCACACGGACTCCCAATTTGGCTCGTTGGTGACGCCGCCGATTAGAAGGGCACCAGTGTACCTGCAACCCTTAAATGGTGATTTTTAATTGTAAGACCAAGAGGTCTGACAATTTTAAACCGGTGTGGAAGTGTGACGTTCTGGGGTTCTCTTGCCAACCCAAGGAAGAACCAAGATTTGTAGAAAGGGGAAGAAATTCCTCTAAGGACTTTGGGCGGGGGTGTCCTTGAAAGGTCAGCCCGTTCTGGAAAAGAGAAAGAAGGAATTTGACTGGTGGAGAACGGACAGATGAGGGTGCTCTCTGCTGCTACTTTAGATTCTTCTGTAATATATTCCTAAATATCCAATAAATGTCTGCAAATATATCTATGAAGTGTGGCCCTCTGCAGTAGGCAATAGGAACCACACACATTCACCATATATAGCAAAAAGAGGTGGTGTGACACAAGACCTGATTCCACGAATCATTAATATATCCCACCCTCATTCCCTGTCCAATGCACAATTAAATGAAAGGAAATATGCCTCCTCTGAGGAACCCGCTTAGCTAATTACAAAAAGGGTAATGCATCAAGAAACCTTACCCCTTGGGGGATATGGAAATTAGTCTGATACACTGTTTTCCAATTTTAATTTTGCCTAATGATTCCAAAAAATTTAATGAAATCATAGATGATGAAATAGATTTTAAAATGTATAGAGAGAGAGAGAGTTAATTGTTTTAGCGTTAAAAAGTATTCTATTGATACAATGCTATACTGAGATAAAAAAAGAAAAAACAATACGCTCGCCAACCCACGGTGATTGCTACGAAATTCCAAAAACGATCGCAAAGCCCATTGTGTTGACGTCGTTGTCTTATGCCAAAATAAAAAAGTTTTACAGTTTAAAAAGCAGGAAATGGAAACAATTCCTTTTATAATAGAAGGGATTGGAAATTCGCCATTTTTATCAGTAAAAGATTTATTTTTTATTTTAAAAATCTCAGAAATTAAGAAATTGGTATGAAATGAAAAATCTTTATTCGATTTTTTCTTCCCAAATGAAGGTAATGAGAAAAATAAAATTACATTTTAAAATACAACAGTAATTATAGACTTTCTCTAATTGAAAACTTACGCGTTATGTCGAAAACTTTCGATTTAAGTTACACATGCTCGCTTGGTGTAAGTATTCCTACTAAAGCTTACAAATACTAGAATGAAAATGCTCCTATTCTGTAAAATGCTTACGGGTTTTCAGTTCTTATTTGCGCTTTTTAAAAAGAAATAATATAAGCGCATACATATTTTTTTAGATTTCCAACTCTTAAGAGGGGGTGAAATTAATAATAATAAATTTAATTACATTTCTAAGTGTTCACGGCATTTAAAAAAATTCCTCTAGTTCATTGCAAATTATATATTTCAAATTATGTTCATCATTTGAGATACTTGTATTATTATTTAATTTTGGTTACTGACTATACTTGTATTTTTCTGGAGGTTGTATTAATTAGGGGAAGGTGGGGCACAGTTTTTCATTTTCAGCTGTGGCATCAAGATATGAAGAAAACAAAGCAATAAAAATGGTCTTTAATCTCTTGCATATCATTAAAAAAAATTTTAAAAGTAGCATTTATTTACAGTACTAGGGGGCTCCGCCCCCTGCTCGCTTACGCTCGCCAACCCCCGGGGATTGCTGCACAATCCCATTTGGTTAATGTAACATTTGGTTAATGTAACCATTTGGTAACATTACTTTCACAGAGTGAAACTATCTGAATAATTCGTATTATGCTGATTTCACTTTCCGGTTCATGACGTCACAGCGAGGGCTTCGCTGCGTCTCGCTTACGCTCGCCGACCTCGGGGATTGCTATGCAATTCGTTTGGTTTGCTTTCTCAAACCGATACTTCTTTCGCAAGTGATTTAACTTTTTTTTGCTTTAACACTTAATGCACCCTAAACTAATAGCCGCATCAGTAAAAAATCTTCTGCATCTTGTTCCCTGTACAATTTTAAGTAAACATTGTTAATATCCAAACTTTACGATCTGTACTTTGTCGGTAAACTGTCTTGAGAACAGAGGGAAAAAAGCGAGCCTTTTTCCTCGCCAAATAAAAAGAAATCGTTTTTATGGCAATTGTTGCTACGATAAATTTGATATCTGGCAAACCCGATAGTCAAAAGTGCAACCCACTACTGTTTTCGGAAGCAGCTATGCGAACTGAAAAATACGAAATTTGTGTCACCAACTTTTGATTGCATCGAATTTATTTATGAACCAATTTTAAAAATAATTGTACCGTAAGAAAGAGTATATTCTGAGGTATACTGCAATATTTTTAAAATTAAAAACTAACAGTAATACTATACAGATATGACGATTTTAGTTTTGTATCGGAAGTTACGATCTGAAAGTTCCGAAAATTGTATGACCAACTTTTAATTGCATCGATTTTATTTATTAACCAATTTGAAAAATAATTGTACCATAAGAAAGAGTGTAATGTAATGTATTTAGTGATGTTTTCAAATTTAAAAAATAATGGCTTTTGCCGTAGACAAAACGGTTGTAACAATAAGTAGCGAAAATATCCAAAGATTCCGAATTTTGTATGACGAACTTTTGATCGCATCCAATTTAATTATTAAACGATTTCAAAAATAATAGTACCGTAAGAAAGAGTATATTCTGAGGTATACTGCGATATTTTAAAAATTAAAAACTAATAGTAATTAGATATAGATACGGCAGTTTTAAAAAAAAGTAACAAAAATGTCCCGATTTTTCCTGAATTTCAAAAAAATATTATCAAGAACCAAATTTAAATTTCAAAAAAAAACTCGACGAGCTGCAAAAATTTACGTTGAGAGGTACTCTTAAAAAAAAACCACGACTGAAGACTGAAAATTTGAATGTGTTTTGCTCACTCGCGGAAGAAATTTCACTTCTTCAACTTTAACACTTAATAAAACCTAAACTAATAGCCGCATCGGAAAAAAGTCTTAATAATTATCCAGGGAATACGATGAAGAACAAAGCATGTTAATTTCATTTTTTTCCGATCAGTACTTTCTCGGGAAACCGTCTAAGAATCGAGCTAAACAACACAGTTTTCAATCCTGCGGCGGCGGTAACATTTTTTTAATATAGAGAGATTTATTGTTTTTGGTAGTGATGTACATTTTGTGACACTGTGGGATACAGTTTGGGATTGCAATCCAGACGGATTGACACTAATCGTATTTTGTTAATAAGTCTATCTGACCAGTATGTATTTTTCCAAAATCGGCTGAGTGAAAGTAGGTAAAAAGGATATTATTTCAAATTTACGAACTAAACGTTTATTTTAGCATTAGAAAAAAAACTTTATTAATAATTATCCATCGGTTGGAAATCAATCACCAACAATTAATTACAGCAACTACTAGTAGTAATTATTAAACCATTGATGATGATCAGTCTTACTATCCACACCAAAAAACATCAGCTTGTTTTATACGTAGTACTTTTCAATTTATCTAAAACTAGCCACTGCGTGGCTAGCCGGCTTTGCCTATGCACATGGTGTAAGGGATAAATCTGGTGTAAAATTTTCCGCAGATTTCAAATCCGTTGAAGATATATTCAATTAAAAATTTATTTATTTGAAGAAAATCATATTTTAGGTAGCAATCTAAACTGAAATTTTCCACAGCTTTCAAATCCGTTGAAATTTTTTCTCCATCTTTAACGGTCTAGGACAGGGATGGGCAAACACAGCCCGCGGATAGAATTTTAATTTGCCGGTCCGACGGAAATTAAAAGAAAATATGATTTGTATATTATATATCCATCTCCTTTTCTACTTTGTTTAAATATAATTTTTCTTTCTTCCTTTTTTTCAAAGGATTGATGATCTTTTTACTTTATTTTTGTTCTACAAAACATAAATCGACGGAAATAACAAGCACAGACAGCTTTCAATCGGTAAAGTTTTAAAAGCGGAAGTTCTTTGTTAGTTATAACTGTAGACTGGCGCCAACAAGCGTTATCTCTTTCTCGGGGAGCAGACATATGGGAATCCAATATAGGTGAATTAGACCTAGCATGTGGCAGACTGCGCATTTTAAGCTCCAGTCAGCAGCTTTTTCTTTTGGTGCGAGTTTGAATATTATTAATTGCGTATGGAAAGATAGCGGACATAAAGCATCATCGTGAATAGTGGTGAAAGTATTAAAGTATAGCGTAGCTAGTGCTTGTTTGGGTTATTCGTAAAATATTTCAACCCCAAAATGGCTACTAAAAAACGTAAAGTTGATTCAGAGCGCCGTGCTTTTAATGATGAATAGACCTGGAAATATTTTTTTACAGTTGTTAAAGATAAACCAGTGTGTTTCATTTGCAATAAAGCTGTAGCAGTCTTCAAAGAATATAACATTTCCCGTCATTTCACATCCAAGCATAAGAATTCCAATTACGAAGCAATGTCCGAATATGAAAGAAAACAAAATGTAGAAAGTCTTTGTAAAAAAGGCCGACAAAATTTTATTTTATTTTAGGTATCGGGCCGACAAAATTTTTTCAAGAAGGTAAACACTATCCAAGAAGCAGCTACACATGCAAGTTACATTGTAGCATACAATATTGCTAAAAATAATAAAGCTCTCGGTGATGGGGAGTTCGTTAAACAATGCATGCTCCAAGTTTGTGATGTTTTATGTCCAGACAAGAAAAATAATTTTGAGACTGTAAGCTTATCTCGAAAAACGGTGACTTCTAGAATCGAAGCCATCGATAAAAATCTGACATCACAATTAGAGTCAAAGATTGGCCAGTTTAAATTTTGCTCCATAGCTATGGATGAAAGCACTGATGTAAATGATACTGCTCAATTAGTATTATTTATAAGAGGTGTTGATGAGAACTTTGGAATTACCGAGGAATTGGCGTACATGCGTTCTTTAAAGGGAACTACAACGCGATGTGATATTTTTCGTGAATTTCAGGAAGGGCTTTTAACTTTGAAAGTGCCTATAACAAATATATGTAATATTACGACCGATGGAGCACCAAATATGACAGGAAAAAAATCTGGATTTCTTGGACTCTTTAATCAAACTATCCCGGGAACAATGCTGTTTTTCTACGTTGTGTTATAGATCAAGATGCTCTGTAAATCTGCATTGAATATGAAACCCGTGCTTGTTGCAGTCGTGAAGCTTGTAAATACTATTCGATCTCGTGGGCTTACTCACAGGCAATTTCGAGATTTTCTTCAGTCCGTGCAATCTGAATACTTTGATGGTACTGTATTACACGAAAGTAAGGTGGCTTAGTGCATGATGTGTTTTCGAGCGAGTTTGGCAGCTGAAAGACAACATTGTGTCGTTCTTCCATGAGAAACAGTGTTCTGCGGAGTGCGAAATGTTAGAAGATACGGAATGGCTTTCAGACTTTGCATTTTTCATAGATCTTCTTTGTCATATGAGCAACTTGAATGTCAAGATGCAAGGGAAAAATCAATTTATCGACGATATCTGGGTCCATCTCAAAGCTTTTAAACTGAAACTTAATCTGTTTGCTGGGCAGCTAGCTAAGAACGACTTGTCTCATTTCTCGAGGTTAAATTCAATACCCTCAGTAAATGAAGAGAAGCTTAAGAATTATGAAGATGGCTTGAAAAAACTGCATTTTGAGTTCGAACGCAGATTTCAAGATTTCAGTGCCATTCAAACAGAATTAGATATTTTTACCATGCCTTTCGACGTAAATTGTGAAGCAGTGCGGTCAGATTTGCAGCTTGAATTAATTGAGTTGCAATCTAACAATAATCTCATGTAGTTGTTTATAAATATGCCAAAGTTAGAGTTTTACAAATCATTATCGAAAGTAAGTTTCCCAATTTAATATCTCACTCCCAGAAAATCAGTCATTTTATATATGTGAACAAGTGTTTTCAACTATGAACCTTAAAAAGTATAGATTAAGTAGATGTTATCACTAATGTCGTTGAGAAAATGACATAAATTGTACCTAACCTTTTCTCATATTAACACAAAAATATAATCTTTGGCAGCTTTTTGTCAACATAACAAACAAGGGAACTCTTAATTTCTTAAATTGAAGTTTTTTAGTAATGAAAATCACTTTTGAGTTAGAAAGAACGATCTAAGAAAACAAATCGTATTAATTGTGTCGTCCCCAGCATACTTCTCAATGAACTGCAAATATAACCAGCGGCTGAGATGGCCCTCTGTTTCGACACTAGTTGGTTTAACCGTCATTAAGTAGTCGTACATAAGAGACAAATATTTTCTTTGAATCCATTTCATATATGAAGTCATTTCTTTCTTCAGTATTTTCTCAAAATCTGTTTATTTTCTAAAGTATGTCTTTTTGCAATTAGTCTTCATTTTCTTGCTGAATTCGTTTTTGTAATTCCTCTTGATTTAAAAAAAAAAAAAAAAATATATATATATATATATATATATATATACACACAGGGTGGTCCCGAATTCATGGTACAAACTTTAATGGTAGGTACAGGACATTGTAACAATGATTTATTGTATAGGAATGTATAGTCGCAAGTGACGCGGTGAGGCGTAAACAGGGGAAATAAAAGGAAAGAGAAATGGAGTGATCGGTTGGTATCATTGCCGGTAGAGGGCAGTAGATGTCTAGCCGCTGTTGAACATGATGCATCGCAGTAGGGAAAAGCGCCATTCACAATTGTGCTGCCGTAGACGATGGGTGACTTTACGTATGCAGAAAAAGCAGACATGCATTACATGTACGGCCGTGCAAATGGTAACGGCAGAGCTGCGTTACGAATGTATCGCGCGGAGTATCCTGATCGACGAATGCCGGATCATAGAATTTTTCAACGGTTACATCGTCAACTTTGTGAAACAGGTGCGTTCGATGTCAACAGACATGGCGCTGGTCGAGTAAGAGCTGTACGCACTCCAAGGCTGGAAGAAAGCATCTTGAACATTGTGGCTGATAGACCCGAGTCAAGCACAAGAACTGTTGCGCGTGACGTAGGTGTGAGTCATCAGACTGTATGCAGAGTGTTAAACGAAAATCGCTTACACCCCTTCCATTTTCAGAAAGTACAAGCATTGAATCCGGCAGATTATCCTCGCCGCGTGAACTTCTGCCTGTGGGTGATGCAGCAATGTGCGTTGCAGCCGGATTTCGTAGATTATGTGCTATTTACAGATGAAGCGACATTTTCACGCGAGGGTGTCTTTAATGCGCACAATTCCCATGTGTGGGCAACCGATAATCCACATGCAACGCGTCGACATGCGTTTCAACAACGTTTCAGTATTAATGTGTGGGCTGGTATTGTGAACGACTTTTTGATTGGCCCATACTTACTACCCACGCGGCTCACTGGCGGAAGCTATCTTATTTTTCTGAAAGAAGTGTTACCACAACTGCTGCATGATGTTCCGATCGCCATTCGTAACCGCATGTGGTTTCAGCACGATGGGGCGCCAGCACACTTCAGCATTGATGTACGGAATTACCTGAATGCCACGTTTGGTACTCGATGGATTGGGCGTGGTGGACCAGTCCCTTGGCCACCCCGATCTCCCGATTTATCGAGCCTCGATTACTTTTTATGGGGACATCTAAAGCATCTTGTTTATGAGACTCCAGTTGACTCAGATGAGGATCTCGTCGCTCGCTTATCTGTAGCTGCTGCAGGTGTGCGTGAAATACCAGGCATCTTTGAACGTGTACGCCAATCGCTCCACCGACGCTGTCAAGCATGTATCGATACTGGTGGACGCAATTTTGAACAATTACTGTAAACATGACACTTGTCAACAACGCTTTCAATAAAATCTTTGTTTTTCCTTTCGGCCGTTATTTCCCCTGTTTTCGCCTCACCGCGTCACTTGCGACTATACATTCCTATACAATAAATCATTGTTACAATGTCCTGTACCTACCATTAAAGTTTGTACCATGAATTCGGGACCACCCTGTATATATATATTAACATACATTGTAAGATACATTGAAAAATATAAAATCGATTAATCCACAATCGATTGCTTAAAAAACGATTTTGAGACTTTAAAGTTAAGTTTGAATAATCGTTTCTTTAATTTTTTTAAAACTTCGGGTTTATCGGATCCGGACCGGATTCGATAGATGTTGCTGAATCCGTAGGTAGCCAAATAGATGCCGGATCGGATTGCAATTCCTAGATGCAGTGTTACGTTATAGTAGTAACAGTATAAAGAATGGGCTTTTTCTAATATTCTTTTTAATTTACATATATCTAATAATTCCTCAAGCAGTATTCAAATAAGATACCACTTTTGATTAGTTTACGTATAATAAAACAGCTTTAAATACGAGGAAAACATTAGAAATGATTGTAACATAAAGTAGATGATAAGATTAAAGAAATTTTAAACTTATTTTAGATTTTGATAGGAAGTTAATATAGGAGGAGAGTTTGATAGGAGATGGTATCACTTTTTCCGCATAAGATTGTGAATCTTCATCTTCTATTGATGATTTCTCGGTAGTCTTGCATCAGGTTCACTTTGGCTCGCTCCTGGGGAATTTCGTTCTTTTTAGGGTTTACGCATTTTTTATTCTGCAATATTTCCTCTGTAATCATTATTAACTGGCGTATCAGTCAAATTCCAACATTTCATACTTCATCTATGCTGTGTAGTTTTTCGGGGTGGGGCTTTAGGGAAAAACCTTACTTTTTAAGGAGACATAATTTTGTAATTTAGAACCACGGTCATATGACGAGGCTATACCTGATCTGGCAGCAGACTTTCTAACCTTCCACATCATCATCTGACCGTGGTTCAGAATTACGTGGTATTGTCCTCGGATCTTTCCCGTCGGGATTGTTCCCGGACTGTCGACAAAAGCCCGCTGTGTTGCTCCAATTGCGACGTTAATTGATTTATATGCCTTCCAAACTTCCACCACGCAAAAGTGAGGACATTTGAGACCACGATAGATTTAACCTGCACCATCCCTCTTTGTACAGGATGGTCTTTGGTTAGATTCGAACTCGCAACCCTCCGGTTGCTAGACCGTTACGCTTCCGACCTGGCTACCACGGCCCCATAAATATAGTGTAAACACTTATTTACAAAAAGCTATAAAATGACGCAGCTGAGTTACATATTTTTGAATCTGTATCAAGGTTATTTTCTTTAGCCATACTTTATTTTTCACAACCACATGCATTATAAAAGACTAGCTGAATTACCAGGCGTTGTTCGAATTGAATTGGATGTAATTCATCGTAATATTACTCAATGTTATTCCTATAGGGATTTTGAAGGTTTTCAAGCTCTCTCTACAGATCTAGGACAAATAGAACGGGTTTAATGTATAGTCTGCCTTACGCGCAGTAGTCAAAAATTAAGTGTACTAAATTTGTTGGGAATTAGTCCAATTGTGATAGTAAAGATACTGAAAGTTATTCCTATTTGGATCTCGGAACTTTTACTTCGGGATTGATCCTGGATCGTCACTAATAGCCCGTTGTGCTGCTTCAGTTCGACGTTAATTTAAATACCGAACTACTTACCTAATTGGAGCACGAATTGTTTTTAGCCCCCTCTTGTCCTAAGATAAATAGAACGGGGGTTATAATATAGAGCCTATGTTTCCTTCAGGGTTCTAAAGAATGAATGTATCAAATTTGGTCTGACAGTGATAGTAAAAATACTCATTATTAATAGGGGATTTCGAATTGTATTTAGCCTCTTTGCACTCCCAAAAGAAGTATAATGAGGGTTAATATATAGCCTATGTTACTCGCAGCAGTGGCGTAAAAAAAAAGGCCGTAAAGTTTTCACGTTTCAAGAACGAGTCAACCGTATTGGATTTTGGGGGCAGTTATCTCTTTCCTCAAGTCGAAATAGTAAGGTCGGAAACGAGAGGATTAGAGTGAATTGTAGTAGTTAAAAGGACCCTAGAGGCTTAACAAATTGCGTGCTTCCGAAATGTCCATGACTCAGCGTAACTTTGCAGACCTTGGTCGAAGGTCCCGCCTTGGTGTCCCGCTCCCGTGTCCCGTTACATTTCCTTTGCAAAGACCCCCTCAAGGGTGTTAGGGAAAATAAGGGGCCATAAAGTTGGGGAGAGGGGGGTGGGAAAGACTGCCGACTGTTTCTCTGGACAGATTCGACAATGATTAGAAGGGTCATATCTTTGCTCCAACTGGTTTCAACATCAACAGGAAACTCTTCTTATTGGATGAGGTTGGGGGCAACTGATTTCTTAGAAAACTATTCCCCTTCTTTCTTTTGGGATATTACAACCTAAAACTTTAAGCTATTGCAAAAGTCCTAACCCATAATTTGTGTTTAGAACTAAGGCAGAAATATCAGCTTTTATGAAACGGAAGATTTTTCATTTTCTGCAGATGTATTGGGATTGAGTTAGAGGTTTCTGGGATAATTTTACAGGGTCTTCTAAACTAGGGTTTGTTTAATGTGTTAGTAAAATATATAGTATATATATATAATATATTGTGGTCTTCAAGACCGTAAAGTTTAATGCTTCAACAAATTTTTAAAGGGAAAAACAATTCATGAATATGAAATGGGTTCTGAAATAAACTTTTTGAAACTAAATTGAAGTCATTTTTTTTCTCATCTCGATTCCCCGGGGAAGACCCCTTGACAGTATTCTAAGAGATGATAAAGTTGTGCTGTTTACAAATATATATATATATATATATATATATAATTGAGACAAATTTTTACAAAAGGGAACAAATGCTAAAATTGTAAAATATCTTTCTTGATTGATTCGTGTGTAATATTTCGAGCGGAATCGAATGGCGAGGCGACATTGAATTTGTTAAAAGACGACCATAGTCATAATGTATATAAAGGAAAATAGATATTTTTCATTAGATGAGTGACAGAACCTAAACGTGTTCATCGATCTCTATTCTTTTTTAAAAAGAGCTGTTTTGTATTAGTCTTTACTTTTATTTTATAATAAATCGTCATGCTTCCTTCACTTTACCACCACATGACGAAGGAAAAAAAGAAGAGAAAGAAAGTTTCAATGTACGTTGTACTAGAGCTACAAAATGGGCTATTGACGACGGTCCAGAATCAATGCCGTAAGAGAGAACCGAGGACACTACCTCATAATTTTCAACCGCGGTCAGATGACGTACCTGATGTGGAATACTAGTCTTCAAACTTCCACACCACACCTACGTGAGGACATTTGGGACACTACGTATTTAACGTGCACCAGTCCAATCTACACGGCGTACATTGGTTAAATCGAGTGTAGAAGCTGCATCCTTCGGTCTGCAAATCAAACCAAAATGTCGAACAACCCAGGTAATTATTTGGAGTTTTTGAATTACTATGCCAAGTATCATCCCCTTCTTAGAACGGCCTTCTAAAAAAATCATTTGGAGACTTTTACAATACTTACAGGTGGCGTCAAAATGGTTTAGTTGAATCTGTTGCCAGTACACTTACTTAAAATATTAAACAATTAGAAAAATCTTTTCGTTTTGCCATATTAGCTGATGTGACAACTGATGTGTATCGAATAAATCACAATTTACACTTGTTATTGCTTTACAATTAAAGGAGGAAGGGAAGTATAAAAGGTTTTTTTTCCAAGACTAAAGTGAATACAGCAGCAGAACTTTCAAATCTTATTTTGAAGCATATTAAAAACTTTATGAATCGCGGTGAAAAAATCGTCTCGCAGAGATGCGACAGAAGTGCAATGGTGGCCCCTTCAAAGGACGATGTAACCGCTCAACCATCCCATTTGCTTTGGGATTATATGAAGTGGTTCGTAGCTTTACTATTCCCAGAAGTTTCACTAGTTCCTGGAAAAGTGTTGCCTCGAACTGTCGTCCACGATCGGTGGTTACTCTTCGGGGTATGCCAAAACGCGAAATCCAACCGAAGACAAAAGCACGGGCCACCGTCTCTGCCGTTATGTCTGCCACAGGGACTATTTCGGGCCAACGAGTGTACCTATCTACCATCGTCAATGCGTAGGTAAATCCCTGTGACAGCGGGAGTGGGCCGACCAAGTCTAGATGTATATGCTCAAATCTCTCGTTGGCCATTGAAAAGGACCCTAGCGGACTTGATGTGTGCCGGTAGACTTTCGATCTTTGACACGGAATGCATGCCCGACTCCATGTGCTACAGTCCTTTTGCATGGAGGGCCACACAAAGCGATCGCTCAAGAGTCTTTTTGTTGCGTTAATTCCCGGATGAGACAGGTTATGCACTGCTTGGAATGTCGAGAACCGGTGGGATTTTGGTATGTACGGCCGGACTTTACCGGTAGAGAAGTCACAATAAATGTCTGTTTCACAGTTTGGTAAGGCTATTTTTTTTTAATATTAATGATGAGTTGCTGTCGAGTAGGGAGCGTAATTCCTCATCAGCTTCCTGGGATATCGCAATTTCTGTGTATTCAATGGAAGAAGGAATACCAATAGATGCAATTCGAGAGAGAGAGTCGGCTACTACATTGTCGGTACCCTTAATATACTGTATGTCGGTCGTAAATTGGGAAATGTAGTCGAGTTGACGATTTTGTCGCGGTGAAGCCTTTTCAGACTTCTGGTGAAAGGCAAAAATCAGAGGTTTGTGGTCCGTTAATACCCGAAATTGGCGACCTTCCACCATAAATTGAAAATGTTTTATTGAGGCAAATACGGCTAACAATTCTCGATCGTACGCGCTGTAACGCTGTTCTGTCGCTGACAATTTTCGTGAAAAGAAACCGAGCGGTTCGACTTGGGTTTCCCGTACCTGATTTAGTGCCCCTCCTATAGCGAAATCAGATGCGTCGACAGAAAGGACTAACTGTGCCGCAGGCGAAGGGTGAGAAAGAAGGGCAGCCTCCGCCAATTGTTGTTTGCAATCGCGGAATGCCTGCCTACTTCTTTCATCCCATGCTATTCGGCGTAAATCGTTTTTCTTCGAGTCCCTCAAAAAATCGTTCAGGACCGCTTGTTTGTCGGCTGCGCGGAGGATAAAACGACGGTAAAAATTTATTAGGCCTAAAAAGCGACGTAAGTCTTTAATTGTCTCGGGTTCTGGGTAAGCAAGTATTACCTGTACCTTCTCGGGTAACGGCCTTATACCATCTTTCGAAACAACGTGGCCCAGAAAGGTCAATTCTTCTACCCCTAACTCGCATTTTGATCCGTTTAGAGCAATGCCGTATGCATTTAGCCTGTCAAATACCATTTTTAAATGTTCTTCGTGTTCGTTTGCGTTTTTAGAAAACACTAGAATATCGTCGATGTATGAAAAACAAAATGTCAAATCTCCCAAAATTTCGTTTATAAATCTCTGAAATGTTTGTGCTGCGTTGCACAGTCCAAAATTTAAAAATGGAAATTCAAATAGACCGAATGGGGTGGTTATAGCTGTTTTCGGTATGTCCTCTGCATTTACTGGTATGGCATGATATGCGCGGAAAATGTCGAGCTTTGAGAAAATGTTTTTTCGGTATAGGGAGGACGAAAAATCCTGAACGTGTGGAATTGGGTATCTATCGGGTATGGTCTTAGAATTTAATTTCCTGTAATCACCTACAGGCCTAATGCCGCCGGAGGCCTTGGACACTACGTGTAATGGTGATGACCAACAACTTTTAGAGGGACGACATATGCCGTTTTCAACCATAAACTCAAATTCTTTTTTAACCTGCTCTAAAACCGCGGGGCGCAATCTCCTCGGCTTGCTATGAACAGGGGGCCTATCGTTTGAATATGATGAACCGTTTCATGTTTGGTTTCTTTGAATTTAGGTGCCGGACTAATAAGTTCAGGGTAATTTCGTAGCAGGACATGAAATCGCGAGCTACCATCAATTATTTTAATAGCCGCCTGCTGACTTGAACTCGTACTCCCTGAAGCACTCGCTTGTGTAACTGAGTCAATAAGTTTCCGTCGCTTGAGGTCTACCAAAAGGCCAAAGTGTTGTAAAAAGTCAGCCCCTATAATTGGCGAGGACACTTCGGCTCTTATAAATCTCCACTTAAAACAACGTTTTAGACCAAGGTTCAAAGTTAACAATTTAATACCGTATGTTTTAATTTTGGATTTGTTTGCTGCGCACAATTCTAGGGACTCGGGGGTACATGTAAGGTGGTTTCCTTTAGCAGGAATGCAACAGACATCGCTACCTGTGTCGATGAGAAATTGGCAATTAGTAGCTCCGTCAAAAACACTTAGTCTATAACTAATTCCTGCGATTTCAGCTTCGCTACCACCCAAATTTTGAGTGGTAGCGCTTACGCGTTTCCCGGCTGATTAAAAGCACATGGTTGTCTACACTTACGCGCAGAATCTCCAAAACGGTTATGATAGTAACAGTAGTTGTCATTTGAACTAGAATTTGCAGTAGGGTGTCCATTTTGGCGTGCGCGATTACGAGAATTATCTCCATATCTGCCTCGCGCGACGGACCGCTGCTGATCACGCGACATTCTGTCAAACTTAAGCGATAGCTGAGCTATTTGATTTTGCAACTCAGACAGTGTTGGCTGACTGACGGAAGATGCAGGCAAAGATGCGGAATATACGTTGGAGTTGTCCGCGATATCAGAAATCCTGTCTGCCAGTACGGCTAATTGAGGAAGATCGTCTTTAGACGCAGACAAAACTGCTTGAATATTTGCAGGTAGCTTTTGTAACCATAAGTTTTTAAGGAATTCATCAGTTACATTCTCCCCTGCCAGTTCCTGCATTTGTCGAAGGAGAAAAGAAGGTTTGCTATCTCCAAGCTGCCATTCTCCTAACAGTTTTTTTGTTTTCTTTGCTTCCGAGTCCGCAAATTCCGCAATCAGTCGATTTTTTACGGCCTCGTATTTATTTTCTTTTGGAGGTTTGAAAATTAAGTCGCTAACGTGATTAAGCGTCTCTGAATCGACCGAAGCTAACAAATTAGTGTACTTCGTATCATCTACAGTGATGTTCGAAAGTTTAAACGCGGCTTCCACCTGAAAGAACCAAAGTTGAATATTATGCCTCCAAAAAGGTGGAAGCTTTAAACCGATTTTGTTAACTTGGCCTGAGCCGGTATTTTCTCCCGTATCGGTCATTTTAAAAGCACTTTATACAGTGGAAGAAAAAAATACACACTATAGAGGAAAATTAAAGTCTCTCTCCGCGAATTAAAGCATCAAAATTTTGGCACTAACCTTCATTCCCTGAATTGCTTGCCGACGTCTGGTTGAAGCTAGAGCACTTGTTTCTGGACCTCGGTCATGTTTCTTTCACGATAATGTCGTAAGTCCAAGACTTATATATCGGATTCCATCGAATTTTCACAAGGGTCACCACTGATCCGCTGGTCGGGATACTTATAGACACACACAATCCTAACTAAACATAACTTTATTTGTTGACTGGTTCTATTAATACTGGTACAAGGATTTCTCGACGAAGTCCCTTTTTTCGATGTCGAGAGAGAACGGGGAAGAAAGCGTCGAGGCGAACGTCTCGCTCCGTTGGTCCAAAGGGTCCGGTTCTTTTTCCTCGGGGCCCCCTGGCGTTTCCAACAACGTTTGTCGTTCGCTCATGGTGCCATCTATTGTGAGCCATTACAAGGCGTCTTTTCCGCAAGCCCCCAATGTGTGTTCACTGCTTAAATTTAGCATAGTGATTCAAACATATCCGAATGACGCAGCGCCGACCAACCGGCATTGTGGTTAAGGTCTCTAAGCTCTATATCTTTTTAACCGGCTCTTTGGTTAAGTATTAACCACCGGCAAGGTGGTTAAGGCCTCTAGATCGGATGGTTCCTGGTTCGAATCCGGGTCCGGGCATGGATGTTTGTAAGCTTATGGCGTAGAGGCGGCTGGTGCACCTTAAATCTGTCGTGGCCGAAAGTCCTCACATTGGGTTGGTGTGGAAGTTTGGAGAGTGGGGTGCCAGCTCAGGTGTTGCCTCTTCACCTGACCGTGGTTCAAAATTACGAGGTGTTGTCCTCGGATCTTTCCCTTAAGGGGTTGATCCCTGACCGTCGTCAATAGCCCGTTGTGTTACTCCAGTACGACGTTAATTACCGAATGACGCAGCTTTTTTGCTATTATGATTGTCTTGTAGCTTTTAATCCTCCAAATTGCCAAAACGTGCAAAATTTTTCTATACATTTCGTGTAAAAAGATTATTACATATTTGTAAAACAAGATGAAATTATTCGTCCAGCATCGTTAGTGGTGTTTACGAAAAAATGTCTGAACTTCGCCTAGTTTTTTAGCCATGTTAAAATAACAGACATGAAACATGCTATTCATTTTTTTATTCAAGAGCATTTGGCAAATTCAGAAAACTTTGAATTTTGCTTTCTTCTTGCAATTTTTCACACTATATTATATAATTGATATTTTGTTCAATGTGCTTCAGAATTCTTCATTTCATATTTCTTATTGTGGAAGCAATACAACAGAAACCAAAATTACAGTGAAATCTTTAAGAAACTGCTTTCAAAGTATATACGAAGAAACAATTTCAAATTTTGCAGACTCCAAAACTTGCCAACTAAAACACAGCCGTGTAGAGGGGACTGATGCATGTCAAATCCGTCGTGACTCAAGTATCCTCACGTTGACGTGCTGTGGAAGTTTGAAGAGTGGGGTGACAGCTTAGGTGGTGCCTCGTTTTCTGACGGCGGTTCTGAATTACGAGGTGAAGATTTGGACTTCTTACATTAAAAAGTATTTTGTTTTATACTTTGAACCAACTTATGAATACAACTTTTTGATGAAAAATGAATATCTGAACTTTATTGTATTCTGAAAAAGATATTGGTTTGCTAAGTCTTTGTATACTATACTAAAATTGGTACACCTTAGTTGTTTTCAGTACAGAAATGATCTTACGAGGATTGTTCGCCAAATATTTACTGACCGTGGTTCAAAATTACGAGGTGTTGTCCTCGGATCTTTCCCTTAAGGGACTGATCCCGGACCGTCGTCAATAGCCCGTTGTATTGCTCTAGTACGACGTTAACTAAAAATTACCAATTACCTGATCAGATACCAACTCTCTAAAATGAGACATAACAAAATAATTAATGAAAAATTAAATAAAAATGCAATGCATAACCTCGAATTCGAAAATAAAAGTTATGCATAATCAGGAAATTAAAATGTATTAAACCTGAACCCACATAAATTTAACTTGAATCAAGTTACAAATAATAAAATATCGATAACTTTTTAATAATCTAAAACCACTTCTTAATTGTCTCTATAATCTATATTGCCGACCAGCCGGTATAGTGGTTAAGGTGTTAGCCTCTAGATCGGAAGGTTGGCGTGGAAGTTTGGAGAGTGGGGTGCCAGCTCAGGTGTTGCTTCGTCATCTGACCGTGGTTCAAAATTACGAGGTGTTGTCCTCGGATCTTTTTCTCGAGGGACTGATCAGGACCCGGATTCGAACCAGGCACCTCCCGATTTAGAGGCTAACACCTTAACCACTATACCGGTTGCATAATTTTTTGTGTTGAATGTTTTCGGCCGACCAATCGTAAATGGTCGACTTTGGAAAGGGCATGCCTACCTTTTCAGAGCCTTTGGTATCATGCGGTGCCTCAGTATGCTTGAGTCGTGAGAAAAACGTTTTGTTAAAAATTTCAGGATGTCGATCGAATGAGCCAATTGAAATTTCATTTTCAATCGCAGACCCCTTCATCGGATTATTTAGTGTGTCGAATTCGAGGCCGGTATCTTTTCCATTCCTGTCTGTCAACGCTTTGAACACATTCTGATAGAGCTGAGTTTTTCTCGAGATAGAAGCCACGACAGAATTAAGGTGCGCCCAAGATATGTTTTCCCCCCATGTCAAGCGATTGTTGACTCTATCCAACACGTCCCATATTCCTGTCAAGCGATTCTTGTCAAACGATTGGCGTGAAACTAAACATTTCTTCAAAGGTCATTCTGCCTTGAAATGATTTCAGTGGGACTCCACCAGGAAGAATGAATCATGTGAATACCATCATGAACAGAACGTAAACCTATGAAGGTGTTTGGCTGATCACCATTGTGAAACCCTCACCGGATTGATAGGATTCATGCGTCTCTACAGATTTAACGTACACCAGTCCCCCACTAGGGGTTGTGAATGACCCCATGCACTCCAATCATCATCCTTGCTATGAAATGTTTTGTAAAGTGAGCAATAAACATTATAAGCCTGAATATAAAATCTGAATTGTCTCAATGAGACATCTTCACATAGTTTGAGCTGACCAACCGGATCTAGATCGGAAGGTTCCTGGTTCGAATCCGGGTCCGGGCATGGATGTTAGTAAGTGTATGGTGTAGAGGCGGTTGGTGCACCTTAAATCTCTGCCTTGGCCGAACGTTGGGTTGGTGTGGAAGTTTGGAGAGTGGGATGCCAGCTCACCGTGGTTCAAAATTACGAGGTGTTGTCCTCGGATCTTTCCTTTAAGGGATTGATCCCGGACCGTCGTCATTAGCCAGTTGTGTTGCTCTAGTACGACGTTAACTAAAATTACCATTACCATCACATAGTTTGAAAGATGGTAATTTGGTAATTTTAGTTAACGTCGTACTAGAGCAACACAACGGGCTATTGACGACGGTCCGGGATCAGTCCCTTAAGGGAAAGATCCGAGGACAACACCTCGTGGCATGTTTGAAAGAACTCCATAGTCTCCATAGTTTGAAAGAACACATGGGACATGTACTCTGAGCTGCAAAGGGTTACTGATACAGTGAAACTCTAGTTTTCTAAAAGGAATGCTGTAAGGTTCGCCATCTCGCATCTTACAAGAAGTGAAACGCCAAGTTGGCAACCCTACATAGAAAACGCCAAGCTGGCAATCTAAGAACAAAGCTTTTTCAATTAAAAGAAACGTCCACAAGATTTCAAGCCGAGGAAGTGCGGCAAAAGCCAATTAAAAAAGTCAGAGCAATAAATAGTTATAGTTACCAAGACAACTAAAAGATAAAATCCATCTTTAGAACAGAGGAGATCAAGTAAAGATTTTATACAGCGGTGGGAGGAAAGTTACAATTTTGAATGCCTATCCAAATGTAATTGCTACTTTATACTACATGTAACTTACGTGACGATCGATTAAATTTAGTAAAATATACTCCAAATACAGAATTTTGACTCTGTGTCTTTTGAGTTTTTTTTTACTAAACTTTCACGACGGAGTTCATCAACAACCATCGGCCTCGGACCACTACTGGCGCAGTCATCATGGATCTTCGAACCCTGGAAATGAAGGTGAGAGCTCATCCTGAGTTTTTATTTTTTTAATTCATGCAACTCCCACACAATTACGGAGCGAAAGTAGACTTTGTTGAAAGCTAATGCTATTCATTTTGTTTAGAACACTTACGTGTTATGTGCACCACAGTGCAAATTTTATTTAGCACACCATGTGTTAATTAGATTAATGGTTAATTGTGAAACAGTTCATCAGAACTAGATACTTTTTGTGTTATTGGGTTAGAGAATAACTATTTCGTTTTGGAAAACGGGGATTTCTGGGAATGCTTGTCGCTAAGGCGTAAAGTTAATATAAATCATAATTTTAGACTATTTAGAGTGAGGTTTCCAACCTTTTTATTTTTTTTATTTCTGCATTCTGTGGCGTAAATTTAATTCCTGAGTTAAATTTGTTTGGGATGGCGTATCTCGCGAAAGCAAGGAAGGAGGATTTGAAGGTGTTGGCAGATGAATTGGGGTTAGATGTGTTGCCGCAACACAAAATCATCGATTTAAAGAACTCAATATTGAACAGCGAAGAATATGAACAGGAGTTTACCGAAAATCTTTTAAACAGTATCATAACAGATCGGAAAAATGCCGAGGAAAGGCGTTTCTTGGCTGAAAGTGAGGAAAAGCGCCTCGCTGCTGAGTCTGAAGAAAGACGTTTTGTGATGGAACTCGAGAAACGTTCTGTTTTCGAGTTAGAAAAGCTAAGGCGCGAAATGGAAGGCCGTCACAATACAGAAACATCAAATGAAGGGAATTCGAGCAACTCTAAGCACATATACGATCTACAAAGAGTGATGCAGAAGTTCGATCCTAAAGAAGGAGACATCAGTCTATATCTGGTTCTTTTCGAGAGGCAGGCAGAACATGCTCACATAAAAAGGGAGGACTGGGTGTCACAGCTTTTGGGTTTATTACCCTATGACATTACTCAGTTAATTGCTAGAGAAGAAGCGGCTGTCGCATATGACTACAGCCACGTGAAAGGGTTATTGCTAAAAAGGTTTAAACTAAGCCCAGAAACCTTCCGATTGAAATTTGTCCAGCTCAAGCGGACTGAAGATAAATCGTGGAAGGATTTTGCCTTTGAATTGACAAATTATTTTGAAGAATGGATTCAAGGTCTTGAGGTTGCGGATTTCGAAACGTTAAAGCATCTGGTAATTACGGATCAATTCAAACGTAAGGTACCTCCGGAAATGCGAGAGCATTTTGTCGATGTGTGAGTGGAGCACAATAAAATCTCCTACTACTCTAGCGGAACTCCTTGACAAATACGAAAGTGTTCGAGGGTTCAAGAAGAAATTCCAATCACCTGAAAACATAGTAAATAAGGAAAGAAATTCACATTTTCAAGAAAGAAGACGCTTTCAAGAAAGGAACTCCGATTTTCCTGCTAGATATGGACAGTTTCACGAGAGGAGTACTCATCAACGTAATACGAGTCCGAAAAATGAAGCGGGAAGGAAGAAGAAGATTCAGTGTTATTCTTGCGGATCATTTCAGCATCTTAGAAACGCATGTCCTAAGCTAGGAAGAAGACAAACTTCAGCAGTTGTGAGCAATATTGGAGCCCAAGACGCTACAACATCATGTGCAAGGGAAGACATGGTGGAGCCTCCATCGATGTTGACGGCAAAAGTGACCGTTCCAGTCACAAAGCCTGTAGAATACCAAAGAGGTATTGATGAACTCAAGATAGTGAGTTTAAAAAGCGGTAATAATATCTTCGACGGTATTATCGACTCTGGAGCGCAGATTTCAGTCATCCGGGCTGATCTGATTGAGGATTCTCAAAATGAAGGGGAAGGAAAAATTAAAATTGTATCCGCATTTGGTGAGACAGAAATGGCACCTCTCAAGATAATCCATGTGAAAATCAATGACGGACGACACGGAGAAATCCCAGTGACATGTGCAGTGTCTGAAAAATTAGTAAGCGACATGCTCGTAAGCGTTTCAACGTATGACGCTTTAAACTCGAAGGTGGAACTTTATGGCAATATTATTAGCCAAGAAGGGGTTTCTCGAGTTGGAGAAATTTATTCAGTTTCGTCCTTAAACGAACTTACCTTGGCCCGTAGTGACACCGCAAATCACCCTGGGGTTAATGAGAAACGGAACGAGTTCGTGCAATTTCAATTGGAAGATGAAAGTTTAAAGGATATTTGGGAATTAGCAAGAAATAGAAGAAATGCATTCGAAGTGCAAGATGGGTTATTGGTACACTCAGAAATCGTAGGAGGAGAGAAAATTCAGCAGGTAGTTTTGCCTAAATTTAAAAGGCCCTATGTCCTAAAAATGGCACACGAAATTCCATTGGCCGGTCATTTAGGAGAACAGAAAACCAAACAACGGATAAAGTATTCCTTTTACTGGCCGAATATCAAGATTGATGTCAAGCATTTTTGTGAAAGCTGCAAGGTCTGCCAGCTACGTAGAGGTACCACTTACAATGACAGAATTCCTATCCAACCTATTGTGAGACCTGAAAATCCGTTTGAAGTGTGGAGTGTAGATTGTATTGGTCCCCTAGAGCCACCATCCTCAAGAGGGCACAAGTTTATCGTTTGTGCTGTGGATTTGTGCACGAGATGGGCGGAAGCTATACCAGTCAAGAACATTACTGCGAAAACAACTTGCGACGTCCTGATGAAGATTTTCTCCCAGACGGGGTTTCCTAAAACTATCTGTACCGATCAAGGGACAAATTTCACAGCACAGCTCACCAAGGGCTTCATGCAAGTCATCGGGGTGTCACCAAGATTTTCAACTCCGGGGCATCCAGAAAGCATGGGAGCCGTGGAGAGATGGAACAAAACCCTGAAGGATATGCTCAGTAAGAACATACAAGAAAATGGTCGACAATGGGATATTCATCTCCCTTTCTTACTATTCGCATACAGAGAAGTACCTCACAGTACCACGGGAGTATCGCCATTTCAGTTGGTATATGGAAGGTTACCTCCAGGTCCATTAAAATTAATTAAGGAGAGTTGGTTAGGAGAAACCGAAATTCCAACAGGAGCATCTCCTTCTGTTGAAAAATACTTAGAAGACCTTCGTCAAAGGATGAAAACGGCACACGAGATTGCCGCAGGGAATGCCGAAAAGGCACAAGGCTATTACACATCTAAATATAATCTGAGAGCGAGAGAAAAGACTTTCAAGGTTGGTGATAAGGTACTGATCCTTATTCCATCTTCTAGTCACAAACTTCTGAAGAACTGGTCAGGACCTGCAACTATTATCCAGTTAACTCGACCTCATTCTGCGTTGGTCGAGATGGAGGATAAAAGCCGAAAAGAGCTGCATTTCAACAAACTACGACCTTATATAGCCCGAGTTGAACAGGTGGGGTTGATTTTCGAACAAGATCAGGACTTTGGGGAAATCTTTTATGCCCCTACTCGAAATAAGAGTCAATCTGCCGACGATTTTAAGGGTCATGTGTTCCAGACTACAGAGGCGTTGTGCGAAGAACAGCGACACCAATTAGTTCAGACCTTGGAAGGGTTTCGAGAAATTTTCAGTGCACGACCTGGCCGAGCCAGAGTTGATGGACATTCAATCAAACTAACTAAAGATTGTGTGCCAAAGAAAATGCATCCCTATCGGGTTCCCATCGCCTTACAAACCGAGGTGGATCGCCAAATCCAAGAGTTACTTGAACAAGGACTGATTGAAGAGAGTGACAGTGAGTGGGCACACCCAGTCGTCTGTGTGGCCAAAAAGGACGGAAGTATAAGACTTTGCGTCGACTTTCGAGTTTTGAACAGTTTTACTGTCCCGGATGCTTATCCAATGCAACAGGCCACCGAGTTACTATTTGAAATTGGTAGTGCTCCTTTCATCAGCGTTCTAGATTTGACAAAGGGTTATTGGCAAATCCCTTTAGAAGAAGAAGCTAAACCATATTCGGCATTTGTGACACATTCTGGTCATTTTCAATGGAACGTTTTACCATTTGGACTTAAAAATGCTGGAAGTACGTTCCAAAAGTCCATAGACAAAGTACTTAAGACACACAGAAAGTACTGCCGTGCGTATATCGACGATCTGGCCATTTTTTCCAGCTCGTGGGAGAATCACTTGCGTCACATCAGAGACGTGCTGAGAACTCTACAGACCGTTGGATTAACAGTCAATCTTAAAAAGTGCGAGTTCGGTAAAAAACAAGTGAGGTTCCTGGGACACATTGTAGGTTCCGGAAGACATGCACCAGATCCCCAGAAAATCGAAGCCATGCAGAACTTAGCACGTCCAACTACTAAGAAAGAGTTAAGAGGCATAATTGGTCTGGCAAGCTACTATCGGGAGTACATTCAGGATTTCTCGTCCTTGGTTTTACCCTTGACAAACTTAACAAAGAAAAGGGTGCCCAACAAAATACCTTGGAGTGATGAAGAGGAAGCAAGCTTCCAACAATTGAAGCAAAGGCTGACGGAAATTCCATTCTTATATACTCCAGTGTTAGATCAGCCATACCAGTTGTACACCGATGCTTCTGCAACAGCGATTGGAGCGTGTCTAGCTCAGCAAGACGAAGACGGAAAAGAACGTCCTATCGCCTTTTACAGTAGAAAACTCACCCCATGCCAAACTCGTTGGGCTACTATCGAACGGGAGGCGTATGCTGTTCTAAGTGCGTTGAAAAAATTTGACACTTGGATATTTGGAGCACAAGTCCAAATTGTCTCCGATCATAACCCCCTTACTTATTTGACCCAGGGAATGCCACAGGGTGCAAAACTTGCACGTTGGGCTTTGGCATTGCAAAGATATAACATGAATATATTGTACAGAAAGGGTAGTAAGCATGGCAATGCAGATGCCTTATCGCGCATCAAAATTGATGAACCCTAGTTTTTATTCAGTTCATATAAATATGTATATATTTTTTTTTCTTCTCAAAACTGTAATCTGATTTAGATAATTTTGATAACGTTCTTGTGTCTTGTATTATGTATTTTATGTGGGAGTTCATGAATGTTAGTGTAGATATTTTTTTTTGAGCTCTCACGCTTCTCTCGAAGGACTGGATATCGTAATGAAGACCAGCTAATTAATTATGACTTTTAGTTATGATTCTAGATGGCGATTGGCAGCAGCATCATCACTTATGACTTAAGTGATGGATGTGCTTCCCCGGAGGGACATGTAAGGTTCGCCATCTCGCATCTTACAAGAAGTGAAACGCCAAGTTGGCAACCCTACATAGAAAACGCCAAGCTGGCAACCTAAGAACAAAGCTTTTTCAATTAAAAGAAACGTCCACAAGATTTCAAGCCGAGGAAGTGCGGCAAAAGTCAATTAAAAAAGTCAGAGCAATAAATAGTTATAGTTACCAAGACAACTAAAAGATAAAATCCATCTTTAGAACAGAGGAGATCAAGTAAAGATTTTATACAGCGGTGGGAGGAAAGTTACAATTTTGAATGCCTATCCAAATGTAATTGCTACTTTATACTACATGTAACTTACGTGACGATCGATTAAATTTAGTAAAATATACTCCAAATACAGAATTTTGACTCTGTGTCTTTTGAGTTTTTTTTTACTAAACTTTCACGACGGAGTTCATCAACAACCATCGGCCTCGGACCACTACTAATGCTGATGAAAAAGTAGTCAATCTTGGTGTGAAGAACTTTATGTTAACCACTTCAATCGCAGAATCTGAACACCGTCTGTAGGATTAATTGGTTGGATCGGAAATTGAATTCGAGGCCACTGGCTTCATCAAAATGGGTCGGTATTTTTCCCATTCAATTGACACCTGCAGATTTAACGTGCACCAACCCCGATGCACTCTCTACTTTTGTTTTCCCCCATGTCAAGCGATGGGTGACTCAGATGGTTCGTGTCCAGATTCATGTCAAGCTTGGCCTTTTATATCCCGTCGGGAAAAAATAAAACCTTTTTTGACCTTTGATATCCGATCAGAAAAGACAAAAATTTGTCAAAGAATTTTTCTAACCTTTTTGCCCGACGGGCTATAAAAGGTCTCGGAAAGGTCAAGAAAAAGTTTTCATACCCTTTTATGATTTTGGCTGGTGGCTATACATTAGTTTTCTATATAACTTCTGTTTTGCCACAAATCCATTGAACGCGATTAACACTATTAAGGACATCGTATTTTATTTTAAAATAACCGGTTTCGCAACTACAGATTTCTTAGAGGATTTATTCTTTAAAAAAAATCAGTGTCATCGTAGTTGTTAACCTTTACTCACCATGTGCAGATCCCGTGTGAAATATAACAGGACAACTATGCAAAATTGGAAATAATTAACTACAGTATTGTTTGAAAAGTGCATGAGTACGAGTACTAAGGGGGGAACATAACTAGAGTTTTTATGAAAAACTGCAAATTAGAGCAACCAAACCGCCGGAAGAGTTCTTAGACGTGACTGGAAATATTCTACAATTAACTTTAAGTTTAAAGGGGCTTATCACAATTTCCACAGAATACCTAATGTGGCGTAGTGGAATGTATTTTAATTAAAACAAATTTGATAACAATTTGAAGAGAGGAATAGAAATGAAGCACAGGTTGTATCTATTATTTCGCCAAGACATATTGCGAGGAGTACTAGAGTTTCGAGAGGTTTCCATTGAAGTGTGTGTGTGTTGAATTCTTCAGTTATTGGAGTCTTGTTTAGCGATTCATAGAAAATATACGCTTCAATAATCCATAAATAAAAATTTAAAACAATCAAAATCAAAACTATATTTATTTCCTTTGTGGAGAAGTAGAGATGTAAGCTCCATGCATGACAAATTGTGACTAAAGCAATGGATTGCATGGAAAGTAAAATTTTTCTGATTTCTCTCATTTGAATTAGTATCACTAAGAACTTATTTAACATATATATTGTTCAAAATATATTCTTTAATCATTAGATTCATGTTAAACCATTTGTAGAAAGTATGTGCATTTGTAATAGTCAAATTAAATTTTGAAAAAGAGCTTTATTTTAAACAGCATGCAACAATAACTCCAAAATATCCCTAACGAAGGTACTAATAGTAATAAACAAAAAACATTTGCAAACTATTTTTAGATGAATTTGAACATTACATATATGTCTTATCTTTCAAATCAAAAGGAAATTTTATCATGGAGCAAGAGTTAGTACTTTTTACTATTAACACCAGAAGAAAGGAAGTGATCAGTATGGCCGCAAATTAATTTGAAAGATGTATAAATATCTTATTCTCCCACCAAGGGCCATGGTAGCCTGTTTGCTAGAGGAGCGGATTAGCAATCAAAAGGTTTGGAATTTGAAACTCGAACCAACCAAAGGCTTCTTCAGAGGCTTTCCCTTTGGATTGTTTCTGTCCGGGGACATTAAAATAAGAGAACAGTAAGGTGTGTCATAGTTATCGTGCATTCTCTTGAAAAGAACGTGAGAAAGTGTGAAAACAAAACACTACACGAAATAAAGCATTGGGACAATCATTTTTTCCAACGAAGAATTTATAAGAAAACTGGCTCCATTTTGTTTTGAAATAATAAAATTCCTGTGTTCACACCCTGTGTTTCAACACTGTTCCGAAATATTACGAACATCTCTTCCCAGACCGTGGTTCGAACCAAGGACCGAGACGATGTGCGTAATAAGGGATTATTCCAATTTTCGATACAGTTACGCTCCTTCATTACTCACCGACACTACATCAGTTCTTGGTAACGCAAACTCACAAAGAATTGTGTAATTTTTCCAGACGTAGAGTAATAAGTTTAGTTTTGAGATTTTATTCCACATTGAGTAGTGCTTAAAGATTCTGTACATTTGTTTGAAATCTCACATCCATTAAGTTTAGTTTATTTTAAAAATACTATAAAACGTCATTAGTTGTTGTTTGTGATGCCTCTACCCGTTAACTAAACAAGCTTCAAAGATTAAATGCGATTGAAACTTTACTAACTAATCCTGAGGTTAGGATGGCCATGTTTATACCATCCATAAATTTCTATGGAAAGGTAACTGAGGGGAGGTGAATTATTAAATTCTATGCAAAACTCTCCAACCATAATAAAGAAGCTATTTATTCCAAATCCCAGATACGACTACCGTAGAAAAAAAGGTCGTTCAAAAAACGACCTAGATCCACTCTAAATAAATTGATGTTTGTTCATTCCTTTTCCACTCCAAAATTGATGCAGATGCAGAGTATGTTCTGTCTTTTCATGTTCTGCCCCTCAGTAGACCGGGTATACCATTGGAATCTTCACAATGGGGGTACAGAAGATTTCTCAGAAAAGTGTCTACTTATGGGAGACTGCGGTCCGGCCTTTTGTCAAGACAGCAGCGGACATCCAACCCCGTAGGCAATAGCTCACTCTTCTCTCTCGCACAAAAGTTCCAATATTCGGTGTCCTGTAATCAGGTGGAATGACTAGAAACCCCCATTATGTGAGGGGTCCGGATCTTAGAAGAGATAAAGATCCCATCTATTCAAGTTACTGTATGCGTATGCCTGTGGCGTGTTAGTTGAGAATTAAGATAAAGTAAACGCCAAACGGCATTCCTGCGATTCCTTTGTAAGCTGCACTCTGCCCACTGGAATCGTCTACAGGAAAATCTTTCTCTTCGAAAAAAGGAGTTGAATTGAAAATTTAGAACCATTTTCGAAACTATTATTATTCTTATTCTGCTTTACTTTTTCAAATGAAAACTTTTCAAACTGTTTAATCTGAAATGCGATTAAAATCTTACGAAACACAAAAAAAAAAAAGAAGAAAGGCAATTAATAAAATTATGTGACGTAAATTCTAAGAAAAAGATCGGAAATAAAAAATTTAAAGGTATCGTTTTCGTTTCTATCAAAACCACATGACATACACTTTAAACTACGCATACGCACAAACTGATTAGTTTAATATTTCAATACGTACTGAAAACTTAATGAAGTGCGGTAATTGGTGGAGTGCGAATGACTTGGTGAAGCAGATGACCAATGGGCCAGAAATGCGATAAAGAATTTTGTTCTTTATCACAAAAATTTATTATAAATGGATAATTAACCCTGAAAATCATTAAAATAGCTTTTGCAAACAATGAAACTGGATAAAGACGTATACAAATGTAATTTGTATATAACTAAATTAATTTTTTAAAGGGTGATGAGTACTTGTATAAAATTTATTTTTATTTTAAAAATTAATAAAATTTACCAGTCTTGTACTAAAAACTTATACAAATTACTTATAAGAAGTGACTCAACCAAAAACTGGTTCTTTAACACTATGCTGCTAGCAGGTGACTAAATTTTTTTAATCTGAATCCCCCAAATCAAAGTGTATAGCTTTTTTTTATTTTATTTCTGCGGTATACTACCATTTAATTATAAACATTTCAGATAAGAAACAAAATATGTTTCAAGATAAATATGTCACATAATGCATCAAAGGGATATATGTATATATAGCAGAGTTGACGTCTGTCTGTCCTCTATACAGATCTACACCGTTTGACCAGTCCACTCCAACACTTTCTTCACAACTCTGGGGGTAACGTAGGCAACATATTACCCCAGTTCTATTTGACCTCCGTGTTCAGTGGGATTTAAAAACAATTAGAAATCCTCATGGGAATAACAATTTTAGATTATTTTTACTATCACTGAAGAATTCAGACCAACCATATGGTAGGTACATTCATCCTGTAAAAAACATTGGCAATTATATATTAACCCCTATTCTATTTTTCTAGGTTTGGAGAGGGGTAAAAAACAATTCTGTGATCCAAATTGGAATAATATATATATCTTTAACATCACAATTCGAGCAATTCACAACAAATTTGGTACTCTTTATTTGACATCTGTGCTTAACACATGCTATATGCAGTTGCAGATTCAGGGGGCTATAGCTAAAAGCTGCACCAAGTTTACTTTCTAAAATAACTTATTCAATTTGAAGCTTCGCACTACTGTGTGATAAACCATTATTGCCTTTGTATTTCTGAAAAGGTGCTACATGTAAAATATACCACCTACTAATAATAATCAGTAAGCTGTCTGGTTCCTAAACCAAATAAGTAAATAATATTCTGCCGAGTAGTATGTAATGGGTTAAATGATCTGATGTTCATTAATGTTGCACTTCCATTATGATTACTTGAACCAAAAGAAATTCATTATTGATGACATATGAAATGATCACCAAAAACAAACATCATTTAGTCACCAAGAAACATAACAGTTGTTTTGATGAAAAGTTAACAATGTGAATTTATAATTATGGTGCAAGGAAATTCTTTACAGGCTCAGGTGAATTGTTTCTGAATTTGTATAATCTTTTACAAGCCATCTCGTAACAAAAGGAAATTTATTATTCATAAATACAATGATACAAAGCTCTGAATTTTTCTTTTTCAGGATGCAACTCCATTATGTTTACCCTTATCCTGAAAGAGAAAAATTAATTATGTTTCCTTACATAAAAATACAATGATACAAACTTTTCCAACAGAATCCTAAAAACAAGAATTGTTTCTTTCTATACACTGATTTTTTTTTTATAATTACCCTCAAGTAGTTGCCATGCTTTTCACCTACATGAATCTTGAATGACTACATCTCGAATTTCTCACTTAAAATCATAGCAGTAACTAGTCTTATGAATGTTTGAAGTTACTTTAAAATCATTCGTATTCATTTGCTACTTCTGTGAAATATTTCTTGACAATTTAATCCAACAATCTTGACCTCATTACATCTTATAATCATCACAATGCAAATCATTTTCATAGCTTAAAATCGCTACATATCGAATTTACCACTTAAATTCTTAGCAGTAGCTAGACTTGAGAATAGGCAAGGCTACTGTATCCATACTTATTTGCTGCTTATTTGAAATATTTCTTGACAAAACAATTTTTTTTTATTCAATAAAGTCTTGAAGTTTAATTACATCTAATGATCTTGCAAATGCAAATTATTGAAGTAAATTTTTACAACCAGAAGCTGTCTTGTCAATATTTAAGGAAATAATTTATTGCTAGATGGGTAATCAGTAGCTACAGAGTTTAATTCTATCTGTCTGGTTAAAGTGAGTATGGCATGAAATTAATCAATCTACCAGAAGATTTAAAGCTTTACAGATCTAATTTTTCTGTAATTGAATAGAATTTTTGTAATTTTGAGCAGAAGTTGTACTGCAGGGTTCATAGAAATCAAATTTTTTCAACCAATAGAACTCAGATTATTTTTATTTAAAGGTATAAGGTGTAAATAAATATTCACTATGGGCAAATTGTTCACCAGCCAATTGAGATAATATTTCATCAGTCTTATAGATATAATCCGTTTCTAAGCTCGTGGCAGCTGAAGAATTCGTACCACAAAGAATCATTAAAAATCCATCAATAAGACTATCGAGAAAATTAGAAATTCCTCAATCCTGGAATGCTTTGACAAAACAGTGATCCTACCTCCAAGGTTCTTACTGCTGAAAGGCTATATTGTTATATTGAGCACTTGGAAGTTTAGTGAAAAAGTGAATTTGTGATCCAAGCCTCATCTAGAGAATGAATATAGAAACGTTACACATTTAATAATATTTTATGTACAACATATGGAGATTAATACCTGCATTGAACAGAACCTTCTGTAACAATTGTAGAATTCAGTTCAACAGCCTTGGGCTCAGGTAGATCAACAGGTTGAATTAAACTCTCAGATGAAGAATTGAGAGATAGAAACTGAGCAGCAGGTAAGTCATGGAAAACCTGTAGCTTTTCGTCATCAAGCATGCCAGCTTCTTTTAGCACTGCAACAAAGAGTTAAATGCTAGATGAAAGTTTCCTTTCCTGTTAAAAATGAAGGCCCTTCCTTGAAATACTACCTTTCCAAGTGACTGGGATCTACAAAAAAAATTATTTTGCTTCTTTTGGCAGTAGAAAAACAGCCTGTGGTTTAGAAGATAATTTTTTGTGTTCACTTTCTGCAGAAAAAGTCTGCTTGTTTTTCAAGGGAGAGATAGTTATCGCGAGACAATATGGCTGAAATCACAATGCACGTCTCTTGGTTGCAGTTTATTATGTTTTGCAACAGGTCCTCAAATTTTGAGAAGCATTTCTAAAGGCAATCATAGATGTTATTGGTACTTACATGAACCAGAATCAAGTCACGATTCTTTAAAGATGAAACCTTATTCGTTACACGTTCAATGGTGATTCCTGGAAAAGCTAGAACATGTATTATATTACCATGTAATTGTGATGGTAAATACTGATCTACGTATTTGACCATCGAATCCACACCAATAATTAAATCCTTCATAGTTGCACTACAATTTTTGGACAATTTACAGACAGGAAGAGCAATTAAGAGAAGGGCAGAGAAACTAGTCAAAGAAGAAACAATCAAAAAAGACTGCAGCACAAATGCTATCACTCAATTTTTAAAATGCAAAATAAACTCATAAAATAATTCAACAAAGAGTAAAAATCACGAAAGCGAACAATGGAAACACAACGAGCGAAAAGCAAACAGTAAAAAATATTTGAGAACTGACATACACAAGAAATACAAAAATGAATATCACAAACAAAATAACTTATAACAAAATATTTTGTAAGAAAAAGGATAAACTATTCCAGGCAAGCTTCGCGATATCAAGGAGCGTAATCAAATCCACAGACAGGCACCGAGCCTTCCTAAGCGACTGGCGTGATTTTCCACTGTAATGTACAAGCGGATGGACAGAGGAAGAATCCTAATGTTAAAACTTAGACGAATTACCGCTAGATGGCGTACACTTTTTTAGTTCTGTCGGCGGTAGGGAAAATTTTGAACTGGTTTGAAAAATCCCTGTTTTGATGTTGAATGTATGACAAGCGGATGGAGAGAGAACGATCAGCAATGTTAAAACTTAGTCGTTTTCAGACCTTTTTCGCAATCCTTCTGCGCTTGCGCAGAAGGGACTGACACAGTTAACCGATAATACATGCTTTTACGGTTAAATCAAACTGTTATTTATTATTTCAGTTTGTTTTGAAAGTTTTACGAGTTCGATACGATTTGCTTTATATGTTAGCTCTTTACTTTTATTCAGATTTAGCTTAATCAGATTAAGTATTATTTGTTTCGAGCACGATTGTGTTGTTATTTTTCCAAACAACGTTTTGTGATGGATTCCGATCACATCTGTTAGATTTGCTTGCCGCAAATTTGCTTTCAAGGCAAGTTCAGTTCTGGAATGTTTCAGCATCAACGGCAAATTCACGGTGTATCATCTGCAGTCACCAATGCTGGTAAAAGTATCCTGGCATGCCCAATTTGCAGTCTGAAACAAGCTTCAAAAAAGCAGCTAGAAAGTCATTTGTTAGATGTACACGAAATATAATTTGACAAAGAAACAAAGCAATTTAATTCTGAGGCTGAATTTCTTGCTTTCAAAAATGAAATTGGACAAGCCACAAATTCTCTCTGTTTACTCAAGAACTGTTTACCTTTCGAAACCTGCCTGCATCACATGTTTATGTTCATCCATGCTTTTCAAGAACTGTTTACATTTCAAAACCTGCCAGCAACACATGTTCATTATCACAGAGTATCCCTGCTTTCACTCCATCATGCCTTTTAAGAACTGTTTATATATCTGCTGAATCACAAGTTCATGTTCAGTTTATCCATGCTTCTCCTCCATGCTTTTCAAGAACTGTTTACATTTCAAAACCTGCCAGCAACACATGTTCATTATCACAGAGTATCCCTGCTTTCACTCCATCATGCCTTTTAAGAACTGTTTATATATCTGCTGAATCACAAGTTCATGTTCAGTTTATCCATGCTTTTCAAGAACTGTTTACATTTCAAAACCTGACAACATGCCATGAACTTTGTCTGTCGTTGAATTGGATATGGCCTCCTTTACCTTGCTTCACCACGTAATTGCACTTCCACAGTAAAAAGTAACTACACCTCTGCGAGACCTTGTTTCTGCACAGCTGTTGTTTTCTGCATCACCAAACAACATCAGGCTTCTGTAATCTTCATTATTGTACACAATGCCATGTCCAAAGGTATCTTAATGTTTGCATAATTTCCCAATTAGTCTCTGGGGTTGTCCAACTTACAAGACACTAAACTCACTGCATAAGCAATATATGGTCGAGTCCCCATTGCCAAATAAAGCAAACTGCCAACTCCTGATCAGTATAGAATTTCACTGCTTGGCCAGGCATGACAAAAAATATTACTGAATTTGTCCAGACTTGGAAGGGTTGTAGGCTTCAGAAAATGGAAAAGATTGTCGAAAGAACTCCAATAGTTTGTCCGGAGCTGCCTTTTGAAGTTGTCAATATTGATGTTGTTGAACCCTTGAGCCTCCATCCAGTAGAAGCCACAAAGACATTCTCTGTATGATGGACCAGCACACTCATTGGCCTGAGGCAGTACCTCTTAGGTCACTTCCAACCAAGGCGGCATGCAACGCTTTGCTACAAATATTCCCAAGAACTGGTATGCCCAAAATTGTTGCGAGTGATCAGGGAACAAACTTTAAATCATCCCTAACACAAAAGAGTTTTTGAAAAGATTTGGATTGAGTCTAAGGTTTTCTTGTCCTGGTTACCCATCTAGCAACAGCTTGATGGAGCAATGGAACATAGTGTTGAAAGAAATGCTTCATCACGCAATTAGTGAAGCTCCAAGATGTTGGGATCAGCAACTACCCTTCCTGTTCGCTGCTCAAGAAGTGACGAACACGACTACAGGAGTTTCACCTTTTCAACTTCTGTATGGCAGAGAAGCTCTGTGACCGCTCTCAGTTTCTCAAATCTTCCTGGGCTATTGAGATACACCTACCAACAAAAATCTCTCAGTCAACCGTCGATTATCTTCAAGAAATGAATGTTAAAATGAAGAAAGCTACTGAACGTGATTCTTTGACTGCTAATCAGACAAAAAACATCCAATTGCTTATGCCAGTCAGAAACTGACCACTGCACAGCAGGCTTGGTCTATGGGCTTTTGCACAACTAAAGTATAATATTAATATAAAATATTGCTCTGGTGCAAAAACGCCTCATGCTGATGCACTCTTACGCTTATTGTGAAAAGTGTAAATATTTTATTTATAAATTTGAAAGAAGTGAAAAATAATTTCATTTCGATTTTCAGTGACATACTTGGTTAGAATTCTGTTCTGAACTTTTTCTGTTCTAAAATGTTTTTTTATAAATAAATTTCTAATAAGTGTTTAAATTTTTTTTTTTTTTTCAATTTATGAAATGTGAATTTTTATAATGGGGATAATTTCATAGCCACAATAATTGTGTACAGTACATTTATTTCTATTTGTATTATCAGTGTGTATTATTTGTTTACCTATATTGCTATATCATACAAAAAGGTTTAGACTTATTTTGTGTTTAGAGTCGGGTAGTGTATATGTTGTGAGCAATATTTTTTTGGTTTTATTAATATGAATGTATTTGAATTTCAATAATTTTGTACGATTCCTTCTTGTATTGTCAGATTGTGTATGGTAGGTGATACGTCAATCTTGCATGGGGGTGTAGTGTTAGCCCTACTCTCTAGTTAGTGTGCTATACTAACTTGATGAAAAAGAGTATGTTTAGGAAGAGATAAACGTCTGACTCCGGCGAGCTAGGTCGGTTGTCTGAGGGGTGTGTAATCATTGTTTCTATTAGTCCTTGTAATCCGTTTTGTTGTGAATAAATTTATATTTTTGTTGAGTACAAAAGTATTTTCGTCTGCTGGATCCTTGAGGAAATAACTGTGCATGATAATCACTATTTGGGGCCTTTTCCCACCCTTCTTCCCACTATGTTTTGCATTTGGCATGAATGTATGTGAAAAAGCACTTCCCAAAATATAATATTGCATGAAAAAAATATATTTTATGGTTCTAACTTTCAATTATTTTTCTTATAAAGTGATAATAATACAGCACTGCACAAAAATTTGAGTTTCTTAAGCAATAACTTATCATTTGAAAATTATTAGGCTTTCAGTATAATTGAAACCCTAAGAGGCTTGATAACTTTGAAGTATTTCATATTTATCAGAAGAAAAAAAAACTGATTTTTAAACAATTTTTATTTTGTTGGTAGTGAAAAGGTAACATATATAGAGGGTAGAACTAGACCTATTTTTTTTTACTTCAATTATGTGTGATTAATTGTCTTTTGAAAATTTTTCTCTATCTACAACATTTAAAATTCTTTTTGCAAATAAAAGAGTAAATAAAGATTATTTTTACAAATATATTTTTTTTTTTATAAAAATAACTAAAATGTACTTTTTTAAAAGTCAGAATTATAGGCTAATAAATTTTGCAACAGCTACTTAATAAGTTAAATTTAAAAAAATTAGGTTTCAGTAATTTTACCAATAAAATTCATTGAAATAATGGATTTTATGTTTTATATCATGTAAATAATAAAGAAATTTTGTGATTTGGCACATAGTTTAGATTTTTTCCAAGACTTCAATTGTTGAGGGCATACCTGAAATCATTTTACTGTAAATAAAATATTGTTACATTTGCGTAATAAAATTAAATTAATAAATTCATATTTTACTTATTTGTGCTGCCCACCTTCATAATACACACATCTTTCATATGTTGGTGTTCCAACTAACAGCCAATCAAACTGAAATCATCTAGTCTAACTTATAATAGGAAGAAATAAATCAGAAGTTACTTTATGTTCATGATAAATGCTAGCAAATAAATATAGGACTGAACTAATGTTAAGTTATAAAACTGGTTTTTAATCAATTTGTAGGCAAAAAAAACCCGTTTTTAATGACCTTCAGTTCATTGAAAATTTTAAGTTTAATATAAAATTTTCTCTTATAATAATTTGATAGGACCATTGTCACTAAAGCCTATGCTACGGGCAAAAGAAATCTTAACTCAAATCTATCTCTAAATCCACACAAATATTAGCAATTTTTTCAATGCAGACGTTACAATGGAAGTGTACAATTAAAGCTATCTGATTTGTTTAAAGTTTTTTTTTTTTTTTTAATGGGGGGAAAAGATATTTGATAAAGGCAATTATATTATCAATGTTTTATATTAAAAAAAAAATGGTTCAGTCCATTTTGTTTTAAATTTATCAAATTTGGCAATACTAATGGCTATGGAGGGGTCTTGAGCATCCCTGTATGGGTGCCCATGACAAGGATTTCATGAAAAAAAGCATCTGCAAACAAAATCAGTACTTTTAAAAAGCATAATTGTATTACTGAACCCTAAGTTTTAAAAAAAATGGTAACTATAACTTACTGCATTTCACATTTTTAAAAATCTCGATTTACTGTATCAAATCATCTGTGCATCAATAAGTAAATTAATTTAAATGTCTTGTATTTACTAGAGGTGCTTTAGCATAGTCAGATTTGATTCTTTTTTCCTGAGTGAATTCCAAAGAAATCAATCATGGCAATGCACAGTTAAATCGTTTAAAAATGTGTTGGATATCTGCATGTTATAAAAAGCAAAGGACATTTCATACAAACAAAATAATGTGTTCCTGAATTCCATGGTATTTATTCATTCATCTTATTGCAACACAAGTCATTGAGATTTAAAATTAATCAGATAAAAATTTTATTTAAAAAAAATACACACTAAAATAAACTCAAGAGCGAAAATTAACCCAAACTTTGTTTCAAATAAGAGTTCAGGGAAAAAGTTGAGAACAATCGGTACAAGTAAAGTAAAATGAAAAAATTTCTCACTTTAAACATATAAAACCCTGTATCTCTAAATGCTTAGATATTAAAAGATGCGAGATTCATCACAGTATAAACAAATTGGATTCTCGAAATTATCACGATAGCGTTCAGAAAACTTTGCAAATATATCAAAAGAAGTTCCAAGATAATCTGCAATGCATTACCAGTAAAAACAAATTAGTTTTTAAATTCTCGAAATTATCACGAGAGCGTTCAGAAACTTTTGCAAATATATCAGTCTTTTTCAGAAGTTCCGAGATAATCTACAATGCTTGTTACCAAATGGAAAGGAAAATAGACAGAACGATCATGAATGCGATTGTATTGTTTACATGTGAATAAGGATGTTATTTTGTACAGAAAACCATTTCCACAAAAAGAACAGCTATTTTATAGAGAAAAACCCATTGAACACGTATGATCGTTCTCTATGATCGTTCTCTCGTTATCGACTAGTCATTCCAGGTGCTTCACCAGAGCCGCTGAAATTTTCTAAGTTTTTAACATTGCTGATCGTTCTCTCTCCATCCGCTTGTGAATGTATGTATGTATTCTGTTTTGTTTTTGCTTGTGAGGTGAGGAGCTGATGGATTGCAACGGACTTTCTATTGAAAGCGGAATACTTTAATTAGGAAAAGTTAATTTGTCTTTAGGCGTATTCTTGATCAAGAAAGATTGTATTTACTTTTCAGTTACGCATCCAATCTCCAGCTTCGATTTTGAATTGTTTTACGCTGTTGCGTTTAATTAAATTTGTGAAGTGTAATTTTAGTAGAGGCAGTGAGATTGTTCGTTCTGCGATCAGTAGTTAATTTTTTGATGCATAATTAGATATAATCGAGTTTTTGAGATTGCATAATATGAAAATCCACAAATTGAATACATCTGATTCTATTAAAACAGACCATTTCTTTCGATTTTTAGATTGTTACAGGGTATGTATGCAAATTTAAAATGAATTGATTTTTTATTTAATAAAAACAGTGATTTTAATAAGAATTTAAAATTTCAATTTCCTTTCTGTATTATGTGTAATAATATTGAAAATGAAATAACTATGAAGAGACGTGCTATTTTATTCAAGTTAGTTCAATAGTAAATGGGCCATTGAACTTGTGTCACTCACAAGCCTGTTCATCAGCATAGGTTTTGTTTTAAACATTCCATGCGACTATAAATCCAATGGGCAATTTGAATCAAGCATTATACTTAAAAACGTGCCGTGGCCAGTGCGACTTCATTAGTGAGACACGCTTTTTCCTAATCTCTAGCTATTTTTTGTGTGGTTTCATTTGCAAAATCTTTGTATTATTTTTTAATCCTTCATATGCCTGTGCCAAAATCTTTGCATTATTAATTTTGTAGACAAATGACACTGTGTGAACTGGCTGCATCATTTATGAGGGACACACTGCATACTAGAGGCATGCCCAAGTTTCGTACAGTGAAATAGACTTGAATTTATCTATGACAGAATTTTCATTTGCCAAAAATGCCTGGAAATACTCTTTGCGTGAATATTTAGGCTTGACGATAGCTGCACTAACTGTTAAGCTTGGCGGTTTTTTGGTACCCAGCTAACGGTTAAGTACTGTATTTTCTCAATATTTGTTTCTAAATAGCGGTAAGAGTTGTTTTGCTGATTGTGTTTATTTCAAATTTTATTCTAAGTTCTCATATAGGTATGTTAAAATAAACAATGTGATATGTCGATTTGGTTTTCCCAAACCTCTGTTGAATAAAATTAGGGTAGTATTAATGATTTTGTGCTATTCTATTGATATACCTGTGGGGAGATAAGCCGTAAAAGGGAGGCGAGGTGTAGAGAGAATAGTATTGCTGAGGGCAAGGAGTGGGAAAGTAACTTGCTGGTGGTTCAGTGGGTTTCTCATTGTTAGTAGCTTGCAAGCTGTAGATGAATGACATAGGTTCAATTCATGTGACTCTACCCTGAGCGTATTAATTTTTTGTGTCAAAAGTTTCCTGTTTGTGTATACACACCTAATTCTGTTTTTGCACAAACTTTTTTTATACTCAAAATCAAAATAAATTTTTTATTCTCTATTTACTCCAGTCATTTTAAATTTATTTGCCGAAATTTTACGATTTTTATTTTTATAGTTGTGGCATAGTAGTATCATCTGTTAAACTAAATGGGAATTCATAGCAATTACAGGGGGTTAGCAAGCAGTGGTCACACCTGACCCCACGAAAAGAACTGTCACCGGCAGTGCCGTGCTGGCCATGCAGTGGCCAGTCAGTTATATTGCCCCCACATAGATTGCATAACATCTAGTGTATGCGTTTTGGAACGTATGTTTTCATTTACCAATGTATACATCTATGTATCTACAATGTTCTTATTGTATTTGGTAACTAACACGACTGTATTCCCAACATCATTACAATGGCACACAACTGGAGAAAGATTCGGTGATCTATTATTTGAAGATATCCATGAATCAGTCGACAAAGCCGTAAGCAAAGATGAAATATTAGAAGGGGTTGTCTTTGAGACTCCTAATCCCACAGAATCTTGTTCTAAATACAGGTTTAATAAAAGAATGTCTGGAACTGACCTGAAAATTGGTTAATAATTTTGTCAAACCTGACCCTTATGAGAAATGCGCTGGGAAATTTCAACGTGAACTGAAGTTCTTGGTAGCCTCTTACACATAATTAGATAATGGCATAACCAAAACACAAACACAACAATTAATAACTGAATTCGTTCGTAAAACTGGTGAAACATCCGCACTAGATGATACTCGTGCTCGTCCAAACAGAATTAGGTGTACATTAAGTTGACACGAAAAGGCGAGTTTGTGATCTCATTTGTATTGTACTGATGTGCACACTTTATATTTTCAGGTTCCTCGTCCTTCAGATTTTTAACTAGCCCTCTTACTCGTATTTATGATTTTGTAATTACCACTATCAAAATGTGTTTCTATGTGGTTTTGTTTTTATTTCTAGAAGCAGGTGTTTTTGTGATCGTAGTTATTGCCAAAATGATAAGTAATTTTTTAAATTACCCAATTTTTTACAAAAATAACCAATTCCTCTATTAAATATAATAAGTTTCAAGAAGAAAAAAAAATTAAGATTGGAAATACTTTAATTTGACCAATTTTACACTTAATGGCATAAGTTAAGTTGTCATGCAAAAAGTTTTTTTTTCGAGTCTTGTACAATTAATTGTATTTACAGAAAAATGAATTTTTGTCCTGTATGTCTAAATTGATATTTAAAGTTCATTGTGTATTGAATTGAAAATAAAAGTTTTTATGTACCATTTGTTTCTTTGTTTTTCTTGTTCAACATTAATTAAAAAATACCTTTTATAATGAATTGAAGTACATATATTCACTGTAACTGAAACACTTCTTTTTGTTTACCTTCATGTGTTTGTTTACAAAAATATCTTGCAATGTCAGAATCAGTCTCAATAAATCATTCTGAATACATTAAATGTTGCTTACAATTTGCACTAAAAGATTTATATTTAGTTCTGATTTTCATAATTATTCAAGATTACCAATGATGCCTGGTACACGCAAGTATTTTTAAAATTGACAATTGGTAACTTAGTAATTTTTTTTCTGGATTGAACTGTTTTGGAATGTAATTTAAATTGAATTTTAGAACTGAAATAATTATATTTATTTGTGGAATATAATATAGACCTAGTGACTGCATGCATAAAAACATTTAGAGCTTCGATGAAAATCCAAATTTTCTCCATATTGTGTTTGGAGAAAGCCTATTTGTGTGTAATGTCAACAGAGATCCCTTGTTTTTCAATAACACTATATCATGGGAACTTTCTGTAAGAAGTCAGTCAGACTTTTTCATATCTTGCGGAGAACAGTGTTTTGAAATTTTTTTTTACATATATTTATTTTGAAGGCACATGATGTAACCCAAAGTAATTTTACAATTTTCTAGAAGTCTCCATCACAGATAATGCATTTTGATTAAATATTTTGCTAAAATGTTCTGAAGCTTCACACTCACTATCCTAGGTCAGCTTCCTAAACAAATGACAATCAAACCCAGTAAAAGCTTTTGAGAAAAATGGTCTGAAAAAAATCATGTGGTCAAAAGACTAAATTTGCAGTGCTGGCAGTCATTTGACCGATATCAAATTAAATTAATAATGTCATTCATTGAGTGCACAATGATATTAGAAGTGTTTTATTTAAAAGTTATTCCAAAACAAAAGGATGTCCTATGTAAACATCCTGCATAACTGAAGAAATTGTAAACCAATTGTTAGGTTGGTAAATATCTTTAAGTCGTAAAATTTTCTGTAGCTATACAATCTGATTCTTGCAACTTTAGCATTATTGGCTTTAGTCAGATTTACATTCAAAGCTTATCTGGAACTATGAGTCAGCTAAACTTGTTCAAAGTAGACTTCTGTGAAACTTATAGTATAAAATGTGTTCATGCTATCTCCATACATGTAACTCACTCAACATCTGTCCTGATCAGGACATGAAAATTTTAGATAAAATAATTTTGAATAGCCCTTTTGAAAAATAAATTAAACCAGCATCATGCTAATATAACAGGTGCTGTGGTGGGAAGAGCAACCAGAGGGTTGGGAGCTCGAATCCAGCCAAAGACCGTCATGTAGAAGGGGGTTGGTGTGTGTTAAATCTGTTGTGTGGAAGTTTGGAGTGCCAACTTGGGTGTTGCCTCGTTATATGACCATGATTCAAAAATTATGTATCCTTTCTTTCCCTTTGGTGTTGATCCAGGACCGTTACAAATAGCTCATTGTGTTGCTCCAGTATAACGTTCATTGAAAAATGCCATCACCAATGCCTGTTGCTCCAGTGGGACGTTAATTAAAAATACCATTAGACGTACCACATTTCATCAAAATCCTGGTTTTAGACTAATCAGTAGCATTTTATAACTCGTTAAAGTTCTTGTGAATAAATTATTGTACACTTAGTAGCCAAACGAATAATATTACTCAGATTAATATTGTCAGTTTATTATAAAACAAAAATTACTTTTCATCTGTTCATAATAAGAAAAATTATATATTTAATCATTGGTTATGTATTTTTTGGCATACGAAACTGACATCTGATGAACTAAAAAACTATAACAGGTGCCACGGTTGGAAGAGCAATTGGAGGGTTGGGAGTTCGAATCCAGCCAAAGACCGTCGTGTAGCAAGGGGGCTGGTGCATGTTAAATATGTTGTGTTCTTACATTAGTGTGGTGTGTAAGTTAGGAGTGCCAGCTTGGGTGTTGCCTTGTTATTTAAAAATTATGTTGTCTTCAATTTTTCCCTTTGGGGTTGACCCTGGACTGTTACAAATAGCCCATAATGTTGCTCCAGTTCAACGTTAATAAAAAATACCATCACCAATGCCTGTTGCTCCAGTGGGGGAGAGAGAGAGATGTAAATTAAAAGTACCATAAGATATACCACATTTCATTAAATCAAATTATTGAACACTTAGTATTTAAATGAATATTAACATTTTTTTTACAAAACAAACATTACTTTTCTTCTGTTCATAAGAAAAATTACACCATAGCAGTGAAAAATGATAATTTTAATCATTAAATATGTACCTATTTTTTGGGATACAGAACTGGCACCTGATATAACTCCTAAAAAAACTACACCTTTTTGGTACATTTAATAAAATCTCAATTTGCTCATCTCTTGGCTAGCATAAGATAAATAACTATTTTGTTTTTGTGAATACATTGAGACAGTTGAAAACCAATACAGTTTTGGCACTAAAAGTTAAAGAGATGAATGGGTTCTAAACGAGCACTAATATCATCAAGAATTGGGATGGGTATCCATTTGCATAGCTACAAAGCAATACCTACTTACTAATTTTCATTCTACCCAAGTTATGATCAACTTTGATTTTCATGTACAAACACCATTAATTTGTGAATTTCATCATAGGATACATAGAACTGCTTTGTTAGAACCTATCCACTCAATACTTCTCTTTCCCTTGCTATAGAAAATCAACCATGATAATGCTAAAAAATTGTTCAGATCCTATTTACTTAGGCTGTTCCTCTGCTATATATAAACCTAAAAAATATTTATTTTTCAGTCATTTTTTCAAGCAATTAATACTTTTTGTTGCTAATACAATTCCTCAGTTTACTGAGTGAAATCATTTTCAGATGAGTTCTCAAAAGAATTTTGGATTGAAATGTAATTGGGGAACACACACATTTTACATTCTACAACTGAGTTCCACAAATCTGACATGACACTTTCTCATGACATAGTATAAATTGGTATGGTCAAGAATGCTTTTTTATCATGCTTAACACAGGAACTTCATTTAAATCATGCTTATGTATCAACAAAAAGAATAACCCCACAAAATCAAAACTAATCACTCAATACTCCCCAAATGAACAAACAATACTCCTTAATTTATGTCAAGTAATGCTTCCCCCAAATCAAAATGAATAAAATAAAACTCCTTAAATTTATCTGACAGAAGTACAAGAAAGGGGTTAGTTGTAAAATACAATATAATCAACCCAATTAATTATCAGATTGTGAAATCAGCAAAAAATTAATTGAACTATTTTTTATTTATACAAGTTTCACGAAATTAGATCGAATTATGAATTGCCTCAACAGTATAAATTTGAACACAGTTAAATAATCAAACACAATGAGCGAAATTTTGTAAGATAAATATTACATTTAAGGATTTTAGTTTACAAACCATAGAATATATGGCAGATCAAGAAATGCAACCGCAATGTTACAAAATCAAGTAAACAACAAAATACATAAGAAATGACTTGTTAAATGTTGCAAAATTAGAAACCAAAGCTTGCTAAAATACTCGAATCAAGGTGATGAAAAATAAACTAAATGCCGAGAGATTAGCCAGAGCAGGAATCCTAATGTAATTAAACTATTCGTAATGAAACAGCAGAAAAGACAATTTTAAACGTATCATACACCCAAGTAAAACGATTAGAAAATATGTTGCTTTTATCACTCCTAGAAATGGAAGGTAACGCCGAAAAAATAATGGATTATGGAACCAAGATTTGACAGAGGAAGAATCCTTATGTTAAATTCACCCATGCCCAGATTTTCCCCATTTGTACGAATATCCTTCCCTAAAATATTTTTCCCCATCCGAAATTATAGCTAATGCGCATGCGCCAACCTCCGAAAATTCGTCTAAGTTTTAACATTAGGATTCTTCCTCTGTCCATCCGCTTGTAGGCTTTTTTCATGCCAAGCTAAATACCGTGGTGGTAGTGTTTCTGCGGTGGAATATGGTCAGTGGCGCCAGATTTTCAGAACAAAGTGCCTCTGTTTTGCAAGCATAAAACCTTTAGAAAACCTCTGATTTAGAGATCTAGGATATATCGATATATCTAATGGCGCAATATTATCGACGATATTCTGTTCTTAATAACACACGTTTTAAGCAAAATCTGTTATTTAGTGAATATTTATTCAGTGTTGTATACATTATTTGTTATTATTATCTTTGTTCAATTGTGAAGTGCATATTCATACATTTATTGAATACTGAAAAGAATCTCCCATATTTCATCTTCTCTCTCTCTCTCTCTCTTTCACGCTCGGTTGCCTCTTTGGGCTCTGTGCCATTCATTGCATATGAATTAAATTTGATCAGCATTTCTTTAATAGGATTAAAGTCTACACAGCTTTCACCTCTAAATTTTAGTCCATACCTAACCATCATGATTGACTCAGTCGTCTTCAAGTGTAACGAGTTTAGATTTTACATTACTCAGTTGAGAAAACATTCTCTCGACAGTTGCATTAGAAAATGGCAAACTAATTCAGGTCAATTGCAAGCTTACAGAGCTGTGGAAATTGTGTTTCTCCAGCAGCATCTGTTAGTTTATCTATAGAGGCCCTCAATTTGACAGGGCTCTGATTGATAAATTCCTCGACTGACATTTCTGAGATCAATGGTAACCGATTCCACTCTCTCTCTCTCTCTGGCACTTATCCACGTTTTCACACACAGCTACGGTGCAGCAAGTGGAACAATGCTACACTTCACTTTTCTCACAGCATTATTGGGATGTAATGTAGACAAACGAGGCAGCACACCAACATTATCTGATAGCCTACTACGTACTTCTTTGGCTAGTTGAACAGTGAATTCTTTACAGCGACGTTTAATAGTGACGACATTCAACTGTTCACTTGATAATGTTTATACTGTGACGCCATGTTCATTCATTCATAGAGATTGGCACTCTAAGCCGTTATATAATGGAGACTATCTCACTTATGTGGATTCCGCTAAGCCTACCTCGATTCTGTAATTCACTGCGTAAAACACTCTGAACCTAGGTTAATGTCTGTGAATCATAATCACTTTTGAAAAACCAGCAGGCCAGTGTTGCCAACTCAAAACATCAAAAATCCCCTAGGTTAGTTTACAAACGCCGTATTAACGGCAATTATACTTCAGACCTCTACATAAACCTCTGTTCTTTTTTCCAAACCTCCGTTTTTACCTCTGAGCATTTTGTACCTCTGTTCTTACCTCTGAAGCGAATTGAAACCTCTAGTTCTAAAGGTAAAACCTCTGAACTGGCACCCCTGAATATAGTTCCTGTGTGTATTCCGAACATTAAGTCACTTGGCTTGTTTTTCGAACACTATTTCAACAGTTAGCCAGTAAAAATTCCAAAGAATGAATTCCACATTGAAAGAGGATGGTTGATTGGTCAACTACATTTACAATAAACTCCAAACGTAAACTAATGTCTATAAACTACATTTTAAAGTACACCCGATATGAATCATAAGATAGCATATGCACAGCACACAAGTAAAATCTTCGCAGACTGGTTTGTTTAACTCTGCAAATTCCTCTCGTAGACAAGTGTGTGACTCGTTCTTGAAGGCGCGTTCTCACGAATCAAGTTTAATTGACCGATAACAGTTGATCGATAAAAGTTGAATACGACTTGAATCAGTTTTTGTTCACACATTTCAATAGAAACTGATCAACAGTTTAATGAGCGAAACTATAAAAGTTACAATTGAAAAACTATTTATTTATAAAAAATGACATTTAAGGTATCGAACTGGTGTTAAATTTTCAGCAGATTTCAAACTGTTTAACTAAAACATATTTTCACTCTATCTTTAACGATCGCGAAGATACAAACTTGACCTAGAGAATACAAAGCACTTTTGTTTCTCGAATAAAATACACCACGACAGATCGTTTGCGTGGAAATAACTCGAAAGAAGATGGCGGATGACTCATCACTTGAACGATAAAGTTCGAATGGGTCAAACTTTTCTCGATCCACTAAAAAGTTGATCAACTCTATTGAAACGAAGGTTCGTACTATAGTTTTCATTCAACTTTTGTTGATCAACTATCATTGGTCAATTAAACTTGATTCGTGAGAACGCGCCTTAAAGGGGAACCTTTATAGGACTAGATTTTAATAACATTCCATTCTTTAACACGTTACAAAATACTTTATATGAAAGGGTTTTTCCGAAAAGCATGTTTCCTGTATGCTATCCGAAAAGGACTGCGATTGACTTGCTTTTCAAATATGCGATTTCAGCACGCTTCCAATAAAAATTCTTAACTATGAATTCTGGTTAACGCCAATTACACGTCGCCATTACGGCGATAAAGTAAATTGTAAGGTAACCTTGATTGTGTATCATGCGAGTGCATTTGGTTAACGGAAGTAAAATATTCATTTTGCTGTGCTATGCACACTGAAAATATGGATATCACGCATTGATATGCAAAATGTTAACATTTTAAATAGAACATATCAATAGCATCTCTAGGTAATTTTTTATGTTCTGTTTCAATCGCTCATTTAACGTGTCTTATGTACAAATGTAACCTTCATTTTTAAACATCGGTTTTTCCAAAAAATATGAAAAAAAAAAGGACTTGAATATGTGTTATTGAATGCTACATTTAGCCTTGGAAAGTATGTCACTTCTCTTTGAAATTCAGTTGTTCTGAAACTTTGACGTCATCAATTCCTTTACCACTGATAACTCATTCTCGAAGATTTCAGAGTGCGCAGTTTGGTCTCGCATGTGGAAAGAGTTCGCATGAACTTGCATTCATTATGCGTACTTTTTACTCGTATGAAGTTTATTGGTTCTTTAGCACGAAAGTTTCAATTTCGAAGTCCAGTTATTGTGTTGATGGAGATATTTCCACTAACTGTGTCGTGAAGTTGAGAAGTGCAACCACGTGTGTGCTTTGATATGCGCGAAGGTTCGTTAGTTTAAATAATATATGGCCACATCTGGCCAGGTTCATGCCATACAACGGCAAACAAAAAAATGTCGTAAATGGGTAGGTATTTAATTAACATCGGACTGGAGCAACACAGCGGGCTATTGGAGACCGACCGTGATCAATCCCGAAGGGAAAGATCCGAAGACGACATCACATAATTTTAAACCATGGTCAGATGACGAAGTCAACGCCTGAGATGACACCCCAATCTCCAAACTTCCACACCATGCCAACGTGAGGACATCTCAGGTCAATGTTTGCTCAGAAAAATGATAATTTTTTTTAATGTTCTCAAACTCTCTTAATTTTTTTATAAATTTTAAAAATTTATAGTATATTAAAAACCTACAATTGTTTAGATTATAAAAAATGTTAAATGAAGGTTTTAGGTTCATTTGATATTTTGTTATGCTGCACACAACATGGTAGCAATATTCGTGTCGGCCGAGGGCTTATATTTCTTGAACCTCCTCGTTTAGTTCAAATATTTTATTTATTACTTTTTTTAAAGTTGTTCACGAATCTTCATACTTGATTATATATGTGTGCCTAAAATCTAATCAATGTAAATATTAAATCAATGTTCGTTTATTGCTTGAAAATGAGCTCAAAAGCGTTGATTTCAACAATTTTAAGGGTTCTCAGACCTCTTTATAGTAACCCTTAAAGAAGACACAGTTCCCTTTGAACATTTTTTTTGTTTTCATGTTCACAACAAAATGGTTAAGTGTATATAATCCCAATACACATTAAATATACATTATTAAAGAAAAATAATGCTTAGATTCACTATAGTTAAAATTTTAAATTTTTATAAAAATATTTCGATACGATAAAAGTTCTACTCTATTTTGAAATTTTAATATTTTTACAATTATTTTTTTTTTATTTAATATCCACGAATAGTTTTTACAATTTTGTGCTTAGGATTACATATTAAACTGCTGTTTACTTTTTGCAAATAGTTTTGTAGCAAACACTGAAAAACAGCAAAAAGAAAATCTGTTACATTTGATTTTATCAATTTTTGAGAAATAACTATTCATCCAAAAATCTATATTCAATCTCTACGAAGCTATTTTATCTATTATAATAATAAACAATCAAAAAAGCTTTCAAATCTTTATATCGATTACAAGAAAGCCATAAGCTTCGGTTTCCTAAGAAAGTGGAGCCGTTATCTAACAGCCGTGATACGTCATGATGCCGCGGGCATAACTAGACGGCCGTCTAAACAAAAATCCTGAGGTGTCAACTTAGACGGACAGAATGCGTTGGTGAATGGGCAACACAGACAGCTGTCGTGGTTTATTTTATTCGAGAAACAAAACAAAGTGTTTTTTTATTCTTTAGTGCAAAGTTTCTAACTTCGGGATCGTTGAAAGTAGAGTAAAAATTTCAACAGATTTGAAATGAGTGTAAATTTCTACGCCAGATCGATATCAAAAACAGTTTTATTATTCAATTATTTACCATTTGATTATTTAATTATTTATTAAATAATTAATTATTTATTTAAAGAAAATCACATTTAAGGTATCGTTCTGGTGTCAAATTTTCCGCTGATTTCAAATCCGTTGAAATTTTCATTCTGTGTTTAACGATCCCGATTTTACAAAAACGAATTAATCAATGGCAGTCAAAAATGTTTATTTATTTTTCTTCCCTTCGCTCGAATCGTTTGGAGCAGGAAATGAAATCTGGCCGCTACCAGAGAAAAAACGTTCTCCAACTGTTTGAGACCGCTATGACGACAGTCATGGAAATGGCGGCTCCGATCATTTTCGTTACGCTCACAAACAACGCTCTCTAGGAAACCAACACCATGTGTTAGTATAAACAACGTTTTAGTGACGTCACCCACCGATACATCACGGCCGCTAGATCACGGCTACGCTTTCTTAGGAAACCGAAGCTTTAGCATTTTATACTCTGTTTCACCTTAACTTGTCAGTAGAGTAAAGGCTACGTTGACCGCATCACAGCCGTTGTCGTAGAAACTAGGGTTACAATGTCAGAAGAAGTCAGCTATAAGCGAGGAAATTCGCCCTTTTTGGCAAGGAGAGATAAAATGCACGTGGAAATTCTATACGTTTCACAGATCTTTAATTTCTAATGGCTCTTGCATTACATTTGTTAATTAAACAAAAAGCTACTCTATGTTAATATAAATGCGTTTTGATTTTTCTAAATGAGTATTATTTTTAGTTATTTAAAATTATATATATTTAAAATTTTTTTACAATAAATGTTGTTTAAAAAAACAGTCTATTTAAAGATGTGATGAACCATAAAATTCATTTTTTGAATTTACTTACCTGAAAGCTAAACACCTTGATTAATACTTCTTTTTTCAATTTTAATAATTTTATTAAAGGAAATTAATCCAATTTAATTACTCCTTTGGTCTTACATTTGGTTGGACAAGGTAGGGGAGAGTGCGTCGTCTGCTAAAATATGTGTTTTTCTTAACAGCAAAATATAGTCTCCAAATTAAATCAAATTTATTCTGATATTAAAGAAAGTAAATAACAAATAAAAATACATATAACATAGAGGATATAAAATACATTCACAATAAATAAATAGAATATAAAAAATACAAATATAGTGAATACACATACAATAATAAAAAAAAAATGAAACCATTTTAAAAATTAGAGTTAAAAAAAATAAACCTTATATGTGTGAAACATATTCTGAAACTCGCGGAACGGTGTCGGGTTGATTAGTAGTAAATTATTAATTTTATGAATAATTTAAAATAGTTTACAAGAAAGTGTACAGAAGAAACCAATCTCTTTCATGAATAGTAGTTACAATGAGAAAACTATATTTACGTTTTACTTATTCATCACATGCATTTATACATCATCAATATATGTAAAACATAGCAAACATCATAACAAATCTATTTACATTATAATATACTTATTCATCACATGAATTTACACATCATCATCACTTAACATTTCCGAATCGCTATCAGACTCACTATTAAAAGAAATTACCAAGTTCTTACTTTCCCAAATATCATCCACAAGTCCATCTACTTCCCACATGTATTTCTCTTTTTCAGTAACATGGTTTATGCAGTTTTTCCAATTTTGTACAGAGACCTTTTCAATCCCTTGGATGACTAAATCCTTCACATCGTTCAGTTTAAAAGTCTTGTTTTCCCTGGCAACGTGTCCTTTTACTTGACTCCATATCATTTCAATGGGATTAAGCTCACAGTGATACGGGGGAAGTCTCAAAACCTTATGTCCAAATTTTTCGGCAATTTCTTCAACTCTGTATTTATCAAACATATGTTTGATTTCGCTAACTTTTTTCAACAGTTCAATCTTGATCATGTCCTGGTTCCACGTAATGTTTTTCAACGATAGCCATTCTTGAATTGCACTTTTTTTCCAAGATGTCGTCGGAATTTTTTCTTTCTTCACCGAGTGATAGGGGGCATTGTCCATCACTACAAAGCTGTTTCGTTTCAATTTAGGCATGATATCTTCAAACCACTTCTCAAAATGGTTACCATCCATTTCTTCGTGGTAGTCACCGGATTTTTTTCCTACAAAAATGTCAGCCGCATCAGGTACAAATCCTTCATCACTTCCGATATGGGTAATGATGAGTCTTCTTCCTTTTCCTTTTGGTGCAGCCAAGCCTGTTGTCAAACTTGAAGAGGAAGCTTCATTGGTGCTTTTGATGTTTTTGTCTTGCCATACTCGACTTTGTGAGTGTCCTTCATTCACCCATGTTTCATCTAAATAATAGATTGAAGCATTTTCATTCTTCAGTTCTCTAATTTTTCGTAAATAATTTCTTCGCCATAAAATTATGTCGTGTCTTTCTAAAAGCATAGCCTGCCTTTTTCGCTTTTCAAAGGAAAATCCCAAATCTTTCAGTATCCTGTACAGTGTACTTCGGCTAATGTTTGTCGAAAAAATATCCTTATCATTGTTAATTTCATTTAGAACTTTGTCCAATGTAGGAATTTCATTTCGACGAAAACAATCATGAATTTTTCGTCGGATGCACGATAAAGTAAAGTTGTCATATTTCATCATTCTTGTTCTTTTTCCAACGGCATAAGGTCGTTTTTTTCCTGGAGTACTCAAAGGACTTGTCGTCTTCTTTTCTTTTTTCAAACGAAAAACAGTTCTTTTGGAAACACCAGTTAGTTGAGACACCTTTCCGACGATTTGGTTAATGGAATCACTATGGTTTTCTTCTCGAAGTCTAGAATAAACATTCAATATGTTCCTGCGAGCTCCACTACCAATTGATTTTCCTTGCTTTGATGGCGTATACAGCTTGGATGGTGACGTTCCTTTTTCAGCCATGTTCAGAGTATCAAACACACTCCAATAAAATAGCACAAGAGAGATATGAACGTAAATACACACGCTAGCAAAGACGCAGAGCGAAATGGCGCAGACTTGGCCGGAAAGCGTATTTAGCTCGCCAGAAATGTTACCATGGAAACCGGTTTAGAATTCCGTTTCGGATATATTCATTCGCTTCGGTCAAAAAAAAAATGCTTTTTACAAATAAATAACCGATTATAAAGGTTCAAAAATCACTCCTTCATTGTAGGACAATTTTTACACGTTTATATGCATTTTCTTTATTTTAAATTCCAAATCAAGTTGGAATTATTTTTCATGCGGATGAACATCATTTCTGCCTTTCCCAATACTGACAAGTTAAGGTGAAACAGAGTATAAATACACCGTAATCCAGAGCCCGAAATACCCGGATGCACAGGTGCACTGTGTACATGAAAATAAAATTGTGCACACAATGTTTTTCCGCTAAGTTCACGCAGTGACAGCCGTGCGCTGGAGAAGGGATAATTTAGATTTTAAATATTTTTATTTACAACTACTACTAACCTATCTAAACATACCCAACTAATAAAGTAGTTTACATTACAAATGGGCACCTAAAATGTAACCTGTACACCTATTTTAAAAACTTAGGTGCACAAGGTGCACGTGTATTAAAAAATCTATTTCGAGGCCTGCCGTAATCGTGAAAAATAAGAAGCTGAGAAAGCCATTTAAAGTTTTTAATGGCTTTCGAATTCGGTCTTTGATTTGATAGGAAAACTAATAACTCGTTAAATAATGTAGCTACAGCTATAAAATCTAGCACACACATATATTTAAGATTGTACAAATAATAAAAGATAATAAAAAATAGACATTCTGTTTATTTTCGAGAAAAATGTCCCCTTAACAAAGCTTGGCTGCTTGCTAGTTTTTAGCAGTCAGTAAAAATTGAAATCAATAAGTAACCTTTTTTTTAGACTATAATTCAATACAAATTATAATGGTATTGATTAGTATACTTTATTTAGCTTTTTAAAAATAACATACGCTAGTACTGCTTCAATTACTTAAATTTTTGTTTCAACAGAGAGCGGCATCATCCTTATTTTTCCAGGTGCCCAAAAGTCTTGCTTAGGGTAATCTGTATAAAAAAGGTCTTGCTTAGCATTAACTGTTTTAAGGAAAAGGTCTTGTTTCGCATAGGTATGCTTCGACAAACAATTTTTGTTACAAATTATATTTTAATATTTCGTGGGGTTGGTTTTTTTATAGCGTAAACTGTTTTTCGTGAGAGGTTTTTCTAAAAGTTTTGCTTCGCCTATTGCTTTCTCAAACAATTTTTGTGTGAAATTATTTTTAATACTTTGTGGGTTTTTTTATAGCGTAAACGGTTTTTCTGAAAAAGGTTTGTCCTCAAAAAAGTCTTGCTTCGCCTATAGCTTTGGCAAACAACTTTTGTATGAAATCATTTTTAATAATTTGTGGTTTATTTTAGCGTAAACTGTTTTTTGGAAAAATGCTTGTCGCCAAAAATCGTGCTTCGCCTATCGCTTTGGCAAACAATTTTTGTATGAAATTATTTTAAATACTTTATGAGTTTTTTAGCGTAAACTGTTTTTCTGAAAAAGGTTTGTCCCCAAAAATCATGCTTCGCCTATCACTTTGGCAAACAATTTTTGTATGATATTATTTTAAATACGTTATGGGGTTTTTTAGCGTAAACTGTTTTTCTTAAAAAAGTTTGTCCCCAAAAATCGTGCTTCGCCTATCGCTTTGGCAAACAATTTTTGTATGAAATTATTTTAAATACTTTGAGTTTTTTAGCGTAAACTGTTTTTCTGAAAAAGGTTTTTAGCGTAAACTGTTTTTCTGAAAAAGGTTTGTCCCCAAAAGTCTTGCTTCGCCTATCAATTTGGCAAACAATTTTTGTATGAAATTATTTTTAATACATCGTAGGGTTGCTTTTTTAAGCGTGGACTGTTTATCGGAAAAGGTTGTTTCCAGAAGTCTTGCTTTACAATTTCTTTGACAATTTTTGTATGCAATTATTTTCAATATATCGGGGTCTTTTTAGTGTAAATTGTTTTAAAAGGTGAATTTATAATCTTCCATGGTCTTACAAAGTATTGAATGTGTTCAAAGGCGTGGTTCGTCTTTCAGCATCTGCTTAAGGCAGTCCAACCTTCTATCATTCATAAGGAATCTATGTGGCCCTTGTACTTAAAAAGTCTGGCTTAAACCTTACAAGCTTCCTCGCGTCAATATACGGAGTCTTTTACATCCGTCTGGACCTCAATTTATGTATCCCTTTGAAGACTAACGTGTTCTATTTGCCCAGACGGGGAACCCGTGACAATTCTAATTCTGAATACGCCTAAGCTGTCCGTGCATTTGAAAATGGTCTGCGGATTACATCATATACACCTGTTCAAACAGCGCTAGACGCAGGGGTTTCGTTTTTTATTATTCTTTCCCCGAATTCGTTCTCCAAGAAAAAGTGTGCATGTGCGTAGTGAATCAACTTTCGTTCTCTCTATAAATTCGATCTTTTTTTCATGTACCGTCATCAGCAGTTTTCAACCTTTATCACCTCATGCCACACATAAAATAATTGCTGAAACTCTCCAGTACATTAATATGTATTTTATATTTTGCGTCGATCTGTCAAAGAAACGTATTATTTTGATTGATTTATAAAATTTAACTGTAGCAATTGTCTTCCTCTTTTGCTCCAATATGGATTTGATCCTTAGGATTTGATCCCGGACCATCAAAGTAAAGGTTTCAAAGTTATCACATTCCAAGTCAATGTCCATCGTAACAAGAAGTAACTTTCGCGAGTTGACGCGTTCGGATATCTTCCGCTCTTACTATATGCATTGTTCTGTATTAGCCATTTTGGATTGAATTCTTTTGAATTTTTCTTTCAAATGACATACGCGCGTTTCCTACATTTTTGTTCATATTTCTTTTGTAATGTTTCCGGACATTATGAAAACTTTATTCGACTCGGCACCCGTATTGGCTTATAACACTTTACAAATTTCATTTGATCAAATATTGTTTCTAAATAATATTCGAGATTTTGTTCTTTATTAATAGACACAGATTTGAACGTCCTTTCTGTTTGCAATCCAAAGTTACACTGCCCAAACGCCAGGAGGCGTCGCCATTTTCAGTGTTCACGCTCAAGTGCTACACCTCACCACTTCACCTCTTTACCCTTTGTTTTAGATACGGACATAAACCCTCTACCCAATAAAATTTTAGTAGATTGTTACATTGATAGTTAGCGAGATACAAGCGCGACAAATGTGAAAACTTTTTGTTCGCTGGAGTTTCGGTAAACCGTAGTTGGAGCGCTGCCCCTCTGCTCCGACAAGCTGAAGTCTGTACGGACATAGGGGAAAATACGACAAGCTGAAGTTTTTCCGGAACATAGGTCGAAAATACGATTATCTGAAATCCCTACGGACATAGAGGAACCCGCTGAAAATTTGGTACAGGCCAGACAAGTTACATGAGAGATTCGATTCTCATAGCGTTGTGAAAACGAAAATCAGGCATTGTTTGCCGACCACAGGCTGCCAATTTTCAGTGTTCTTGAGGTTCGTACACATTTGCGAGCCGCTCGTGAACGTTCGTTGAAATTATTTTCACAACGAGCTTCCAGCGATCCATGGGAAAGGAAGGAACCAACCAGCCGCGAACCACCAGGCAGTCATTTGTCAGCCACCGGTGATGACGATGGAGCCTGGAGGTTCGCGAGCATAACTAAAAGCGACGAACTACTCACGACGCAATTCAAATCTGAACCGAAAATGCCTTTGTGTTCGTCAAAAAAACCGACAGGAAGCGGATCGCCACGAGCGGTTCACGAGCCTTTCGTTTGGCGTCCAAAATGCGAGAACTAGAGGCTAGCGAACGGTTTGTCTCGCAAATGTACACGCGGCTTTATGTTAGTAGGTGCCCAGAAGATCAACCTTACATGGACCCTAACTCGTGTCTTGATGCAGGGCCTATCCCTATTTGTTCGTCCTACCATTTTTGTCTCTGTCTTAAGCTTGCAGAGTCTTTGGGTAAAATTTCCACTTAGACGTCTATGTCTTATATCAGTGACCTTCATAATTTGACGTACGTACGTGAACCTACACGCCTTGTCATGGTTCTGGTGCCTGAATCATTCTGCAAACCCTTAGTGGTGGGCTAGGAGTTGTTTGTCACCCAAATATACTCGTGGCATTTTTTTAAAGATCTTTGCCTCCCCGACTCTTCAAAAGGCTTTGAGTCTTTTGTGTGAGGCGACACAGAGACGACCTACAGCACGGGGAAACAGAGAGCAGAGAAAGGTACAGTTTCCCGATCCAAATATGGGCCGGGACATATTTGTAGGCCCAAGTCTTGGCTACATGTACAAAAACAAATGCCATCAGGGCATAACGTAAAGTCTTAAAAGGTCAGCACATGCTGACTAAAAAGGCAGAAGAAAATACAAGTCACTTTTCCCAAAAAAATTGAGTAAGTCCCAGCCTGGAGTCTGGTTTGTTAATGTTTAGAAGGTGGCAAAATCTCGCAAGTCTTTCTCTATCAGTTTATGAGAAAACAAAGGTGGAAAATTGTAATAAGTCAAAAACCACAGAACCACATGTTGAATCTTGGATCTTAAAATTGCTGCCACAAAAAAATAATATATATATATATATATATATATATATCATAAAAAAATATTATGAAAAAAATATATGAAAAAAAATATTAATTATTAATAAAAATCTATAGTAAATTTAGAGAATGAATTTACAAATGGCACAGTATTGCTGGCAAAGACCTGGAAGTAAAAATGGTGCATAAAAATTCAGGTTAAGTATAGAAATGATATTATCAAAATTGCAATTTAAAAGCAATATTTAAAACATAAAATATTAAAAAAAAAGTAGTGAGCAATCAAAAAGAGATTTTCTTACATTTAAGTAACAGTTACAATTAAAAGAGGGAATAGATTTTCTTAAAATAGGGCGAAAAACTTGGCGCAACAGAAGGCACGGAGATTAGAGAAGCAGAAACAACGACAATTAAAAATTGTAGATTGCTAGAAATTTCAGTGCACAAACATTTAAAAATTTTAATTTAACCAGGAAATCTGACCAAGTCTATAAACTCGGATACAAATCTCGGTTGATCTCTGATTGGATTCAAGTCTTTTTCTGAGATGCGTCGAAGGCCCGCAGCCTATTTTCGTAGAGAACCCAGTACCGTACCGAATTGCAAGAATTATTCACAATTACATCAATTTTATAAAAAAACGTGAGCTACTTGCATTTTATTACCCTATGACCTCATGCCTATTTAATTGAATTTATTATTCATTTTGTGTGCCTGCGTGGTGAAGTTCTAAGAATGACCCTTGAAACATCTGCTCAGTAAAAAGAGTATAAAACGTGAGAATTTGAAATTGAGAGGAGTTTCTTTACATTTGATTTTATGATACGAACTTGATTTCACGACATGAATCATTCAGTGTCACAGAATATTATCTTGGATTAAATTGAAACTTTCTTACCCTCACTTTTGTGGCATCTTCGCTATTCTTCCTTAACTGCTCATGTCTATAGTCGCCAAAGTGGCGTTACATTTCATGTAGCCTTCACATAAAAAGATTTCATACCTCATTTATGTGTGTATTTTCTCTATACAAATCAACACCGTTTGTCCGTTGCACGTCAAATTTCGTATACTCATACTTTAGAACACTGCGGAAAACATAGGCTATTTCTTTCCTGTCTTCAGACCAATCTATAACTCTGAAAATTGGCACACAGGTAGTCCTAAAAGTGCCCCTCGAAGCCCCAATTTTAAAATACAAAGTTTGTTTTTCTGCAATAATTGGTCATGGACAAGGAAACACGGGTTTGTATATTTGAAGATAAAGGTTGCGGTCATATTTTAGATGTCGCTTCAGGAAACACGTTCTACAGGGTTTGTGCATTTGAGTTAACACAGGGAAATGTCGCAGTCATATTTAAAACCGGGTTTTTCAGCTAGTGTGAAATAAAATTACCCAAATATATGGCATTTCATTATCACCCAAATATATCACATTTCATTAATTCATTTTAATCGTTTATTTTTCTATGTATGTGTTCCATCTCTCTCTCTTTCTCTCTCTCTCTCTCTCTTCACATCCACCAATTTTTATTGCAATCGGACTACTTCTTGGTGCGTCGATTTTTTTTTGTCACAGAGTGTAAAATGTACACCGATGCAAAAATTCTGACGTTGAAAAATTGAGAGATTTATTTTGTGTCATATGAGAGAGTGCATAAATGCATTGGGGCTAACGCACGTTAAGCAAAGTGTTTGCCGTCTGTGGGAAGTAGTTTTAATTACACCGTACTGGAGCAACATAACGGGCTATTGGTGATGAGTCCCGAAGGGAAATATCCTAGAACATCTTGTGATTTTGAATCATGATCAGATGATAACGCCAACACATAAATATGTCACTTCAACTCTTCTAATTTTAAGTTCCGGCACCCAGCCAACTTGATGACCTAATGCCACGACATATTTAACGTGCTCCATCCCCTCCTACACGATGGTCTTTGGTTGCATCGTGTTTCTAATCCGCAACTCTACCAACTGAGCAACCGCTGCACGCTGTCTGAGGAAAGACAACGGAATTTAACAAAACAATGTGTGTTGAAAGAAATATATTTTCACCCCAAACAACGTAATAGCTTGGGAAAATAAAAGTACAAATTTAAGTATAACCAACAAACAAATAATGTAACAAAACCGAACACCTGAAAAAGTGACGAGATTTCACAGTTCGCTATTACATTTTACATTTCTATTAACTCTTTTTCGAAGTCCGGATCTCATAGGAAGAGTCACTGTTTGAACTTTATCTGAAAATAAGAATCTAGAACACGCGCGGAGTTTCTGCGTTGCAAAACTTTATCTGACATTTTAAAACTCCCACCCTTCTTATTTTCATTCAGAAACTACGCACTACCCTTGTTTCTTTTTTACGATCACGGGATAGTCTAGCCAAATCCTATCTCAACCATCTTTGACATTTCAATTTTGTGTTGCTTACAACGGCAGAATTTACAAATGGCTGGAATTGTTAAGGGAAAAAAAGGTTCATCAACCCGTTGATCAAAAGATTGATTGCGATGGGCAGATGTAAATGATTTGGTGATTGACTTTTCTTTTTACAGCATGAGGACATTCTAAAAAAATGATACACTGTCATGGCCTGATGGTACAGGGGTATGATTATCGCTTTTGTGATAGAGGTTACACAAAACCTAAACAAATACTTGTTGAGCCCATTGCACTGTTGGTCAAAAAAACTCTCGTGTTGTAAAAATTGACCGTAGACCTCCAAATCAACATATTCCAGAGCAGGTGTTCCCAACTTTTTAGTAATTGCGTACCACTTGAAATTTTTAGCGTACCACCAGTTTTATATTTTTTAGGAGCATATATATAATGCCAGAAAAGTGCCAATGGCTTGTTCTATTTTAATTAAATACGAAGAAAGCTTCATATTTTATGATTACTGCACTTGTATTTCGTATTCATGATGTTTTAATAAAGGAAAAAATAAAACGACTAGTGAAAATTACAGTTTTAATTTTTACTCGTAGGTCTTTTTTTTTAATTTCCAATGGCAATTCTGGGTACAGATTGCAAAGACAAATACAATACATAATACAATACAGAAATACAATACAGTACAGAATTGACGGAAGTCATTGTAGCCTTATACAAGGCCAGAAGTGATGGTCACTTGTGAAGGGGCACCCAGTGGGTGGACCATCATTGACCCTAACAAAGGACAGCACAATTTACATCCATGCCCTGACCCGGATTCGACTAGACAAACAAAAGCATATCCACTAATAGAATCCGAAGGAGAAGAAAACCTGGCGGAACCTTCTCAAAACAGGGATACCAACATCGTAGAGTAGAATAAAAAACTAAAGAAAACAAAAGCAGATCCACTAACAGAATCCAAAGGAGAATAAAACATGGCGGAACCTTCTCAAAACAGGAATACCAACACACACACACATCATAGAGTAAAAAAAAAAACTAAAGAAAACAAAAGCAGATCCACTAACAGAATCCGAAGGAGAAGAAAACATGGCGGAACCTTCTCAAAACATGGATTCCCGCGGGAGCAAGCGCCCATTAACAAGCAGCAAAACAAATTACCAAGACGTACTCGAGAACAACCCGTCACCAATGTATAGCGGTTAGGGGTGTATGGGAAATTACAGTCAAAAACAAACATGTTTGCTTTTATGTTTTTGAATAGCTTTTTTGTTTTTGTGTTTTTGAATAAAATTTTTGTTTTTATGTTTTTGAATAACTTAGTAACAAGAAATGAAATAAAATAATTTCTTATGGACATTGATCAGTTTTAGTTTACCATATTTCATACATACATTTTATTTGCATAAGAGCCACACCACTCGTCTGAGATAGCCGCTCTATAGCCACACCTGCCGTAGAACATTTACTGATGCGTAGGTAAAAGTTATTCCATTATAGAGAACAGCTGTACGACAAAATAGGTATCAATAACATCGATCAAAATTAGATTTGACAACTGATGAACTTAACTTTCTTCGGAAAACTAAAACTAGAGCTTTTGGGATATTTTTATTGTCAGACAAATTTTAATTACTTTTTCAGCTGTCAGCAGGGAGTTTTATTTTTGACAATGCAATTCATTGCTGATCTTTGCTGAAGCATTTGTCATATTTTCGTCTAACCTTTTTAAAGATCGTCAATGGTATACTTTTTTATTTATCAGATGCTTTCTCATGGTGTCATCTTCGCATTCTCTCTTTCTTTACCATTGTGCTGTCATAAATTCTGGAACAATTGATTGGATTGGATTGGATATGATTTTGTGGCATTGGGTCCTCTTGGGACATATTATGCCAAACTCAAGATAAAAAATAAAATATATAATATAGCAAGAAAGTGAGGTGAGTCAAAATGTAATGAATGAATACTACATAAAATTATATGTGATGGATAAGACCAATGTCATGTAAAAAGTTAAAAATATTTGGATGAGGATTCTCTCCAATCATGTCTTCTAAAGTCAAGTTATAAGAATTAAAATGTATCAGTCGTTGCCTATTAAAATGAGAACATTCAATTAAAATGTGTTTTACTGTTAGTGGGCAAATTCAGTAATTACAAATGGGATGATCTTCTCCGAGGAGGAGGTGTCTATGGGTGATCCTAGTGTGTCCAATACGGAGACGTGTTAGTATTACTTGCTGTCGTCTTTGAGCTGGTGACTGCCATTGCGTTATATTTGGTTTTAAAGCGTGAAGTTTGTTTTCAGTTTGTTCAGACCATCCGTTCTGCCATTTTTCCTCTAAAAACTTGTAAATAAAAGATTTTAAGTCACGGAAAGGGATAGTATGGTTAAAATTATTTACGGCAGATTTGGCGGCTTTGTCAACTATTTCATTACCCGATATCCCAACATGAGATGGGATCCAGCAAAATATTAAGTTAAAATTTTTGGATGAAAGATTATAAATTATTTTTAATGACTCTAAAACAATGGGATGACTGTCATGATCAGGATGTTTCAATGATTGTAAAACGCTTAATGAATCTGTGAAAATTATACATTTTTTATGACAATGATCAGATATATTTTCTAATGCTTTAAAAATGGCCATTATTTCAGCAGTAAAAACAGAACATGAAGAATGAAGTTTAAAACTGTGAACAGAGTTATTAATAGTGAACGCAGCTCCAACGTAGTTTGCCTTTTTAGACCCGTCAGTATAAATATGTATAAAATTAGAGTATTTTTCTATGTGCTTTTGAAAGAGTTGTGTGTAGATAATATCAGTGGTATCTGATTTATAGAAATTTTCGAACGGGTTTTGGAATTCAAAATAATGATTAAACCAAGGAGAGAAATAATACAGTTTTTTCTGGGTGACGTCAAGTGAAGAAAGTTCGGATCCGTTCATCGCATCCCGCATTCTTAAGTGGAATGTAGTGATGAAGGATGTTTTAGCTTGATATAGGCGTTTTAAATAAGGACTGTGATGAATGGTATGCAATGGGTGATGAGGGGTTGAGGTAATTCTAAAATAGTACTCTAGTGATAACAACTGTCGTCTTAAGTCCAGGGAAGGTTCAAAAGAATCTACATACAAGCTGTTAACGGGTGAAGTTCTAAAGGCACCAGAACATAAACGCAAAGCTGTGTGATGGATAGTATTCAGTGTTTGTAGAGCAGATTTTCTGGCTGAACCATACACCACGCAGCCGTAATCTAATTTAGATCTTATTAATGCTCTATATATTTTTAGAAGACAAATTCGATCAGATCCCCATGATAATTTTGATAAAACGCGTAAGATGTTAAGAGCCTTTTCGCAACGTTTGCGTAGATTTAAAATATGCGGTTGAAAAGTCAACTTCTTGTCAAATATGATACCTAAAAATTTAAAATTATCCACAACATTAATTAAAATATCTTTGAAAAATATTTCAGGGTCAAGATGAAGATTTCGTTTTCTGCAGAAATGAACACATGCAGTTTTTGAAGGTGAAAAGCTGAAACCATTTTTGTTAGTCCAATTAGTGATTTTGTTAACGGCCTGTTGAAGTTGTCTCTCTATTAAACGAATGTTGATGTTGCCAATGCCCCATTATTTCTAAAGGGAATTTGGCTTGTATTACACCACACAATACGACACTATTCAATTCAAAAAGGATTTGGAAGTATCACCAAGGCTCAAATTAATCCCTTTTTAGATTTTAGGCGACACTTAAGCAGATCCATAAGAAAAATTCAAACTTGTAGATAACATTGCTTTGAGCAAAATTTCGCGTTTCACGCTAAAAGATTCTGATTAACGTCGTACTGGAGCAACAAAACGGCAACGGTCCGGGATCAATCCCCCAAGGGAAAGATCCAATCACACCAGAGGGAGATATCATTGTATGCAATGTGATTCAACAACATTTTTTCTCCAGACTTGTTCATCGTCATCTTACCGTGTCAATTCAAAAATACGTATTGTTGTCGTCGGATCTTTCCCTTGGGAGATTGAACCCGTACGGTCGTCAATAGACCGTTGTGTTGCTTCTATAGAACGTTAATTTAAACACCTACATAAAAGACTTTTCCTATTGTGAAAATGCAAAAACACCGGAAGACGTTGATTATACTTCCGACTCCCAAACACGCAATATCTAAAGAAAGCTTGACTACTAAAACACTAGCACCATTTACATTTAGCTTAGAAGAATAAACTCTTCCACACTTGTAACAACTAAGAGTAGTAGTAGACGTCAAACCAAACATCATGAGAAATTGAGGTAAGGAAGTAAATAGTCACGAAAGATCTGTTACCGTCTATAATTAAGGAACCATGGTCTGATTAGCAACCGGAGGGATGAAAGTTCGAAACTCGATCCAACCAAAGACTATCATGTACATGGAGCTTGTGAACATTAAATCTCTCGTAGCCTTAAATGTCCATCTGGAGCGTCATCTCAGGTGTTGACTTCATCATCAGACCATAGTGTTATCAGGTGCCATCGTATGTTTCCCTTCGGGATTGATTCTGGACCGTTGTCATCAATTCGTTCTGTTTTTCCATTGTGACGTTAATTAACTACCTACCAACCTATTTTCGGTCAGTTTTATTAAGTGGGTTGGTTTTGTATGGCTCTAGTACACGATTTGGGCAATAAATGTTTTCTCTGTCAAGTAAATGGATATACACATACACACAAAGAAAATTTTTACATTCACAGAAGTGCGAAATACACCCAGGTTAGTTACAGAAATCGAACTTGCATGGTCTACAACTCATGGTCCTCTAGCTCACCCAGTGAAAGACTTTTAAATAGGAAATACAAAATCTATACATTTTGAGCAAATTTAGCTTCTGTCTATCTGTACTTTATGCAAAACTACTCGGTTTGACCAATCTACACCAAATTCGGTACGCTTCTTCTTTGGAACCCCGTGTGTAATCTAGGCTACATTTCAACCGCCATTTTATTTATCCTAGGTGAGCAGAGGGGGCTAAAACAATTCGAAATCCCCATAGGAATAACATTGAGTTATGATTGATATGTTACATTGTTATGATATGTGGTACGCAACTCAGATTGTTTTACCAGAATTTGAACACCAGCAAAATACCCGACCTTACTCGGTTTGAATCGGTTAACTCTAGATTGAAGAGAAAGAGAGATGGTCACACACACACACAAAATATATATCATCGCTTTTTCGTCTTTCGTAGGATAAAATAACATTTTAACACCTTTCAACATCTTTACAATTTGTACAACTTACGTCCATGTAATAAATTTTACATATATCACACCATTGCTATATGACAAAGCTACGCATGCGACATTGTCGAATTTCGTCATCATTAAGTCTTTAAGGGAAGGATGAAAAATTAATTTGGTAAGATATTCATCACTAAGTTTTTTTAGGTCGAATACATTTTTTCATGAAAATTACATTTTATGTGTAATAATAAAATAACTTATTTTAAAATTGAATGTCTTCAGAACTACAAAGGTTAACCTAATAACATTTTTAAAAATGGTAAATCGATTTGACAGTTTTTTTTTAAAGAAAACCATTGTTTTCAATCAATTTTTAACATATATAATAAGTTGTTTAAATATAGTTTCAACTCGTAAAATAATCCACTCTGACCTCTTGTCATTACGACAAAGAATTTTTTTTATGTTTGGAAAGTTCTAGTTCGGATTTTTTTAACATTATTCTTTCAACAATGGAATAATTACACTTAAAATTTGCTTAATTCTGATTTACCTGCCACTTTAAGTCGAATACTTTGTTGCGGTGTTCCGTGTGAAGAAAAGGATATGGAATTTATCAAAATAATAAATACTAGGGGGCCAGCCCCCTACTCGCTAAAGCTCGCCAACCCCCGGAGGATTGCTTTGCAATCCTCACTGGTTCGCTGCGCGAACCTATGCTCGCTTCGCTCGCATCAATGAAGACATGTGTCCTAGCAGAATAGATTGTTTACAAAATATGATGTTCCAAAAAAAAAAACATTTTTTTCCAATCTAAATTTGCTGTTTGCAGAAAAGATATATACAGTGCCTCTAAAATCAGAATTCAAATGAAAATTGTGCAAATTTTGACTCGAAATGTGATCGATGCTTTGGAAATTGAATACCCAGCATGTTGTTTGTGTGTACATTTCCCCAGTACTCGAGCCACTCACTGTTTCATTGAGTTTGTTGTCTAAAGTTAAAGTTCAAGCGTATTGTTGAACTACAATTGTTGGCCCTGAAAAGATACCCCGTTTTCTTTGATTTCTATTACAAACTACAACAGCTTTCGACTATAATTAATTTTTTTCAATAAAATTTCATTCGATTACGCTATGAATTCAATTGAGGCGCGAGACTTCGTGATGGTAAACAAACAATCGCACAATGTTGCCAAAACGCAATAACAAATAACGTCTTTTTTGCGTGCCACGTAAGAGAATTATATATATAGATTTGAAACAGAAAACACCAAAATAAAACATAGTAAAAATTGTTGGATAAAAAGTTGTTTTTATGATATTAATTTTCTCTCGTGATTCTTTTTTTATCTTTTGAACTTTCACAGATGCAATTACTTACAATTAAAAGGGCACCAAAATTAAGAAATGCGAAATTATTTCAGTGCGAAAGAAATATAAACTTTTACTGCATGCGAACAACCAATACGAGTTTCCGTTTCATTTACGATCGTTAAAAAGTATCGTCTGTCCAAAATATACGGAAATCGGTTTAAATTACGCAAAGAACAAAATCAAGACTCGAAATAAATAAAGTATCAGAACTAAAATTCCGAAAAAAAAATAATTTTTGGAAAAATAATTACTTTTTCAGCAGTACCGGTAAAACAATCCATGTAATCGTAATACTCAATATACATTCCAGTTTTTCCAAAACTACCGAATTATGGTTAATTTAAATATACTTTATCATATCTTTTAGCATGAAACTTATCTAAATATGAAAATAACGATAGGTTTAATACTGCATTCACTAAACTAATATACGATGTATAAAATAAAGCACATTGTACTCAAATATATGGAATAAAATTCATGTGATGACTGTACAAATACACAAACACAAAATTGAACATAGAACGAGAAAACGGATAGATACACTTACGCAACCAAATACAGTCACTAAATAAATGCGAGTACTCATAGTATTCAAAGTTTCTTAGAAACATAGTAAACCGTGTGGACGTACAGTAGACACACACATATAGACAGACATCAAACGCGCAAGAGGTGGATTTGGCATCAAAAGGGTCCAAAACGGATAAAAAAACTTGAAATGGGTCGAAAATATTCAATGTATACAAACAAACACTCCATTCTTATTTATATAGATTTCATTATTCGTATAGATTTTATTATTTTATACAAATTTCATTAATAATAGAGATTTTATTATTTATATAGATTTTATTATTATCATGTAGTATTATGAGTCTTTCTTGTAAATAAATTGCTATTATCTTTAGTAATCTTAAATTGCTTTTTTCCTGAGGAGTTTCAAACTTTAAATCTCACACATTCGCTTATATTTATTCAGATTTCTAACTCCATTATTTTATCTGTTGTAAATAAATTATTTAGAAGTCAGATTTCAATGAATTATTTATTTTGTGCAAGATATTGCAAAACACAATGGCTCGTTTCTTGATGGTATGTGAATATTTCGACAAACTTTTCTTAATAGTAATTGGTTCAAAATAGTACAATGATTTTAGAATTCCTTTTTATAAAAAGAAATTAAATATATAGAACAAAAATTTTTAAAGTAAGACGGGTACAGTCGAACTTTAGACGGAGGAAAACATCAATACAAATGATTTTTAAACAAACAGTAAAAAATATTAAAAAGTTGTATAAAACAAAGACCGGTAACGTTAAAATAATGTGGATAAGCATACATTGGAATTCAAAGATTTAAAAAAAAAAATTGTGAGTTGAGGCTGTTTTTTTTTGCAACTTTGCCATTTGAAACATTCGTTGAAAACGGTAATTTTTTTTTTTAAACACTTAAAATTGTTTTTCCGTTTATTGATAAATTGTAATTAATTAACTTTGTTTCGTCTGTTTTAAAAACATTTTAATTTTAAGACAAGCTGTTATTTCACAGAGGAATGGAATTTTAAAAAAGTCATTTGCTTGAAAAGAATCTAATCATGAATCATGAATATCTTATCAATAGGATTTGTCATCCTTTTTATAACGATAGTAGAATTCGGAACTATCACATCCCGAGACTACGCTGTAAGTTCGTCATTTTAACAGGAAATGAACTTGAAGGGCATTCACAATCACTCCGCAACTCAGAATGACTTCAGTTAAGCAATCACATTAGTATCACCTTTTGTAGTTTTGTCGTACGCTAAACTGCGATGTTTGTGAAATGGATGAGATTGGATAAAGAAAAAGAAAGGCATGCGTATTTCGTTCAAATTAAATTGTAGAAGCTATATAAATGTCACTATGATTTGTAAAATTTACTTTTCCGTTCGCTTAAAGGATTTTTCTATATTTGCATTTTACTCTAAAAGAGTAAAATACAACTGATAATAATACTGATAACAATACTCTGAATAACAATACAACTGATAATGCACAATACAACTGATAACGATACTCTGAAAGAGTAAAATGAAAGTGATCATTCTGATCACTTTCAATCAGTATTTAAACAATTCAACCCAAGCAACGCCGGGTACTACTACTACTCTTTTACAAATAAATTAAAAACATACTTTTATCTATTATAAACGTTAAGGTGATTAGAACAGAGATCAACTGTTTATATGTTAAAAATTCAAGGGTTTTTTTTTATCTAATACTTACTACGTTTACCGATTAGTTTGTTTCGGTGCATAGTTTGCTTAGTACTAATCATGAAAAATTCTTTAAAAAAATAACATAACTTTAACTTTAAAAGTACTAATATAATAAAATAAAATGATAACGATACAGTATCATAAGTGATTGATTTCTACTGCTCTATTTAACTAAACCAATTTTTTTATGAGAGGTAAAAGGTCCTTAACAACACACTATCATCGACAGATACAAACAGTTGACCTTTCATCGAATATGCTCTGCGCAGGTCGACTAGTCTATAAATTTCACACAGACGTTGACATTATTTGTACGGCAACAAATGAATAATAACAAATCTCTCTATATTAAAAGAAAGTTATGGATAAAAAGATTCAACCGCCACGGAATTCCTTTGCCCATTTGACCTAATCGTATAAATTTGCTTGATTTGCTATAATACGATTGATAAATTGATTGCTATAATACGGGTAAAACTACGAGGATGAGCTCACAGCATTAACTAAATACCTTAGCAGTCTGATTATACTCGCATAAGGGGCAATGAGAAATTTGGGAGATAAACATTAGCAGAAAATGAAATGTGATCGAACGGAAAAATAGGCTTAGACGTCAAAAAATACCGAATCGCCTTTAACAAATAAATGGGATGCAACAAAACTGGACATTCATATCCTAATTGTGGTAACATGACAAAGGAGTGCATTTTTTACCATGTACTGTGTTTTAAATAAGAATACTAGTTTTTGAGACGTGTGTGTTGCGTTTTGATCGCATTCCATTGAGATTCCTGGATAATCGGAATATCAGTTCTTTTGGATTTATCAGAATATCAGTTCTTTTGGATTTATCAGAATATCACTTCTTTTAGATTATCAGAATCCCAGTTCGATTGTATTTGAAATTGTAGATGTCCTTTTTGGTTCCATACATAAAGAAGAAACGCTTGTAAAAAAGTTAACATTTTTTAAGACGATATAAAATTATACAGAACATCGATAAACACTCTCTGTCTCGCGTTGTTCAAAATTCCCTTTTTAATCACATTTTAATCATGGTTACAGTTCACAAAGTGTTAGTTTGCATTTGAATTATAAGAAAAATATAATTATTCTCTCGGATCGTTTGCACACACATACAGGCGCGCAATAAAAATTCAATTCTCAAATCGCTTACACGCTCTCACTAGTAAAAATATAAAATTCATTTTCATATTTTTGATTGATTTTATTCCATTTGGAGGTAATGTGTATATTGATATCTGCTAACTACAAAGAAAACTACATAGGACTACTAATAAAAAACTACATGCGAGTAACGACACAATCAATCAGAAGAGAAAGAAATTAAGAAACTATTTAGTTCAGATGCAACACATATGGATCTGGTAGTGTCTTCAGATTACAATTTATTCAAGTGTTTATGAGATAACACAAAATTAATTTATATCGCAACCAATTCAGCACTCGTATTTCTTTTTCTCTCAATGAAATAAGTTATAACTTTCAAATTTTTGAAACCTATTCCACCTATCTTTTTATATCTTATCGTTTTCAATATCCCAAGACAATTATTGCGCACAGAGAGGAGGAAGTGCTTATTCATAATATTGGAGTAAAGCTCAGTCATAGAATCAATATTTTGATTCATACTGATATACTTACAAAATCCCGCGGTTTTTGATAACATAGAAGTGTGGTTTGGACTCTGCACATAGTTCGTTTGATTGGACGCAGAAAAAGAACACACCTCCGAAGCAACCAATAGATGTTGCTTTGAAAGAGTGCCAGAATTTCCGATATAGCGTCAATCTGGCTGCCATTGTGCTGTGTTACGCAGATATTTCTGGAAATTCATTTTGATACAAAAAGCTGATTTAGAAATTTTTCTATTGTATCTAAAATGTAGGATTTCATGTGAAGCTACAAATTTATGATACAAAATAAATTCCCTATGAAAGTAGTTGCCGTATATAGTAGAAACGAAGATGGATAAATTTTCGCACTTTAATACTTTGCGTAAGGCTTTATAAAAATAAATACATCCTAAGCAAAATTCGCCTCACCCAATCATAGAATCGTTATTTATTGAAGTTGTTTTAAAGAAAATAAAATCGAGGTTTTACTCAATTTAACAGCAATATTTTATTTTGTTGAGATCTCCTATTGAATAAATTTGCTTACTATGCAAAGAAAATGTGAAAATTACTCAAAGTATAAGCATACAAGAATTCTACTTTCCTATGAAACTCTGATATGAAGTTATAAACGAAACAAAAGCTAAACAGTAGATGATACATTGAAAGCTTATTTAACATAACTCCAAATCGCTTTTTCTTATTTTGTTTTGATGAGAGACCTTATTTTAGCACTCCAAAATAAAGATGAGATTTTACACTTTTTGCAAACGAAAATTTTATTTTTGAACCTTGGTAGAAAAAGGGACAAATGCCGTGGTAGATGATTTTGTGTTATGTCCGTAAATCATTTCAATGTAATGAAAGTTGTAACAGAAAAAGTTCTAATTTTCCCCCGTCAATACATTGTGAACTAATCAAAACATTGGAAAGTATTTTTTTTAATTGTGTATTGAAGATTATATATGGAGAGAGAAATGATGGTGGGAATTTTTTTTTACAAAATTAGCTGTTACCAAAAATTTACAAAATGGACATGGTCAACTTTTCTACCAAGGTATAGATTTAAACCCTTGCTTTTTGTTTATAGCGGTTGAATTTCTAAATATTCTTTGAGATTTCATGAAAAAAGGCCTCACGTTTTCGCACATCAAGTGGGCGTTCATCCAAATCTCGGAAAGATGTAGTAGAAGAGTTAAATGAATGTGTGTTTACAGAGGAAGTTTTGAGTCAGTTTTCGGTGTCACTGATCCGCAAATTAAAAAACGAGATCGTATAGGCGATGCATTGGCGACGAAAGGAATCCTACCAAACTCGTAGCATAAGATCCCTGTCATCCCGTTCCCATGGTGATACGTCCGATCTCCCCACGACAAAAAGAAAACCAAACAAGTAAAAAATGGAGTATAAAAAGTGGGATTTAGACGGCAATCGCAATAAACCCACATTGAAAGTCGAAGGGCTCTAAAAATCTGAGATTCTTCGAACACAATGGGATCGATGGATGTTGTAGTTTTGTGTGTCATTGCTGCTTGTTTCCTTACACCAGTAGATATTGAAGCCAAGGCTATCGTAAAGGTAAACAAACAATTTAATAAACATTAAATTGAAGCAATAAACCTATGTTTTGACTTTATAATATTTTAATTAATTACTTGAATGAGTGAATTTGTATCGTGTTTTATGTTTTTTATGATACCATTTTAATACAGCTTCATCAAATTTTATCTAATTTTGGCTGCGCTTGGCAACCGGCATGCCGCAAGAATGTCGCCTTACGGATGTGTGAAACGGTGTCATTGTGCAAGATTTATTCCATTTAAAGTAGTTCAGGTCTTTTGTTGCAAGTTAATTCAGAAATAATTTCAAGAAAACTTGTAAAAATAGTTTTGAGTATTATTTTTTTTTATTGCAAAGTAGCGTAAATAAATGGTTTTAACGAGACTTTTTTTTAAACAGAAAGTACACAGCTAATTACTATTATAAATCAAGCAAAATAATACTATTTTTGTTAGATCGGCAAAAAGAAAACAATATATTTTTTAGTAGTTATTTTACGAAAATCGTAGAATTGCTCTAACCACTTTTATTTGTATAAATTTTGTTTTGAAATTATGAATAATTCATAATAGTTTTATGTCTCTGAAACTAATAGATATCAATTACCTTGCACTGAAAATTACTATTAATTTTCAAACCACTCTTCTCATTAAACGTTTTTTACGACTGTTAATTGTTTTTGAAATCAACAATGATTACGGTTTCATGTAATCGAAAGGTTGTAAATATTCTTTGTTTATACAACAGCTAAGCAGTATAATGCATCTAACTTCTCCCTTTATGAATAAATTTATCATACCAAACGTATTTGTTTCTTATTTTATTTAAGATGAAAAAAAATGCTACATTCTTAATTTAAATTAAATAGTGTAAAATCCCACCAAAAGATTTAGTGCACGATTAACTTTTTTGTGAGTATGTAAGATCACCACCCAAATTATGTTTTATAATTACTTAGTCAAAAATAATATTTTTTTAAAAATAAAATTAATGCCGTAAATAGTGTACCCTGATTTATACTTATCAATAAATATTATACATGTTTTGTGATTTCCTATATAACTATTCTTATCGATTTTTATTATCAGCTATCTTAAGTGCCATTACTTTTGACGTTGTGTGTGTGCGTGTGCGTGTGCGTGTGCGTGTGCGTGTGTGTGTGTGTGTGTGTGTGTGTTGGTTTCAGAAACTTAATACATTAAAACCGAAAACTACGTATCCCGATTTTCCATACTTGTAGCTTTTTGGATTTCGCGTGCAAAAATGCACATCTTTAAATATTATGATCTTGTAAATTTTCACAAAGTCCTTGATTTAAAATTGAATAAATTCTTATTTATTTAAAATTGCTTAAGATAGCTTGATTTCTCTTTCTTGTGTGGGTATTGGATATGCTTATTTTTATTATATTTATTTTAGTTTATAATTATATTATAACTTTGATAACATATTCGTAGAGGTTCAGTTGGAAGCAAACTACTGGGGCCTCATCACTATAAACTGGTGAATATGTGTGCGGAAATTTAAATATTGAGGAAATAATTTAATACAGTACATACCGCACAGGTGTCAAAATTAAATAAATCGATATGCTTGTAATGTTACTGAATGTAAATGTAAAAATGCTTGTAAATGTGTGTATATATAAACTGATAAAAACTATTCCCACTTCAAGAAACTCAAGCTTTGTTTATTTCTAATGCTTCTTATCACTATTCTGCACAGAGTCGAAGATAGACTTTTTGGAACATGGGAGCTATGGAGGCTGATACCGCCTAATTCAAAACAAAATATGCGAATTCATAATGAAGTAATTAGGATCAAATATACACATTCGAACCATATTAGTTTTGCTGACATACAAATGCTCTTAATATTAATTTCTTTTAATTAATTGATAAAGTGTTGGAACATGTAGCTGACCCGTATGTATTTTCTTGCACTTTCAACTCATACAGGTTCCTACAAGTTCCTACAGGATTCTGCGCAAACTATCCAGTTTACTGTACATACTATAAATAGCCTTTCTCACCATTTCCGATTTGTTTAAGAGTCATGAATTTAATGCACAGCAACACAAATATTTCGATGAAATTCAAAAATTATTATTTAAAATTATTATAATTAAATTATTATTATTAAATATTATTATTTAAATTATTATTATTAAATATTATTATTTAAATTATTATTATTTAAATTATTATTATTAAATATTATTATTTAAATTATTATTATTTAAAATTATTATTCTTATTTAAAAGGGGACATTGAGCCAAAAACGTTTGGAAATTATGCTTTTTTCAAGGAATCGAAGCTTTTGACCACGGTTAAGTACTGTTGCATCAATATCGTATCCCTTGAATCCGATATTATCGTGTTCACTCACTCTCTTGAGCAACCGCTATTCACAGAAGTTCAGTATCTTCTCTTCTTTTCCCTCAACGTTGACTTTGTCCGTCTTTGGAGACTTCAATCCTGTCACCCTCCACAGGGTTGTCAAGGGACCCCTTATTGGTTATGGGTGCAGATGGCTTCTTTCAAAGGTGTTAGTTTTGCACAAAAGTACAAATGGACCCGATACAAAATAGAACCCGCACGACATACCAATATGTATTCCAAGTAATAGATGTTTAACTTGCCACAAATGTATAATTTCCTCTAGTCTTTTTCGAGGTCGCCATGGCTCAGTGAATTCGCCCACTGTGTTGGCAACCGACAAGTTGTAGGCTGTGTAGGTTCGATTCCTTTCTAAGTGTGTTTAATTCTTCTGTGTCCGTTAAGCTTTTCTTGCCCATGTCTGCTTTATTTGTCTTGCATTTGGCTCAGCTTGGCGAAATAGGGCCTTCTCACCATGAAACCCACAAAGCAGTTTTATCTTTATGCTATGAATATTTGAAGTTATACAATTAGAAAACGGACAGCGTATAACAGTGCTAAAACGTTCCGTTTCCTGTCCTCCCTCTTGCCCTTGGACCATGGTACCTGCGGTCTTTTGGGTCCTGGGCACAGATCGCAGTAACTAATTCTTTTTCTGAATATTTTCCCTTTTGTATAACCTCGCTCAGGCCCTCTCCCCCTCCTGTACCAACCGAATCCAAGATTGTTTATTTGCTCGGATCTAACGGGAACTGGCAATGACGGCGTTTTTAAGCCTCAGTCAGGGGTTTTTTTCACACCCATAATTCCACCTTACAATCTGTAGAACTACCTGCAAGACTTCTAAACAGTTTTGACCTTCTTCTCCAATTGAATAATTTCAAATAATTATTTTCGTATGTAGATAGACAAGTATTTAATAAACGTCGCACTAAAGCCACTCAATGGGCTATTGACGATGGACCGAGATCAATACCACGTAATTTTAAATCACGGTAAAATGACGAGGTCACACCTGAGGGGTGGCACCTCACTCTACAAACTTCCACACCACGCCAACTTGAGGACATTTCAGACCACGGCCGATTTAACATGCACTAGCTCCCTATGTACACGCCGGTCATTGGTTGGATTCGAACTCGCAACCCTCCGGTAGCAAATCCGTTACTCTTCCAACCAGGCAATCACGGCCGTTTTCTTAGGAAATGAGCAATATATTCTTTCTCTAAGAGATTCTATTCCAAAGAAGTATTCGATGTATCTTTCCAAAAGTTGAAAGTTCCATGGAAGAAGCCATGGTTTTATGGATTCTTTCAACCAATATATATGGTCATTTAGTCCTTAACTTAGTTGTGAGATATAAAAAACAACTCTACTCAGAAATGGCGTGACGATCAGAGAGGTGAAAAATCAACTTTGTTTCTTTATTTTAGCTTTTGTGAACAGACTGACCACTATCCATGACGTAAAACTTTTGTCGATTGATCGTTGATAAATCACTTAGTTTTGTGGTATGGATTGAGTTATGTTGATTGAATCCCTGTCTTCTATTATATAACCGCAATGCATTTTCCCAAAATTATCTTTATTCTGTTTGTCTTAAAATTTAAACACCCGCTTGCCTAACATTTAGTCTGACTTTTACAAAAGAGCTGTTGTTATATCTGCCTTTTTCACCATAAATTTAAAGAATACGAAGAGATAACATTTATTGCGTGCATTTTAATGAGTAATAAATATTTAAATGAGCATATTCACAGCAAACTATTAAAATTATCCGGGAAAGTATTATCAAGACAAACTAATTTTAATGAGCATATTCACAGCGAACTATTAAAATTTTCCTGGAAAGTGTTATCAATATAAACTCATTTTGATGAGTGATAAATATTTTAATGAGTATATTCACAGCGAATTATTAAAATTGTCCGGGAAAGTATTATCAAGATAAACTAATTTTAATGAGTAATAAATATTTTAATGAGCATATTCACAACGAACTATTAAAATTTTCCGGGAAAGTATTATCAAGATAAACTAATTTAAATGAGTGATAAATATTTTAATGAGCATATTCACAGCGAACTATTAAAATTGTCCGGGAAAGTATTATCAATATAAACTAAATTTAATGAGTAATATATATTTTAATGAGCATATTCACAGCGAACTATTAAAATTGTCCGGCAAAGTATTATCAGTATAAACTAATGTATAAAATATCCACGAAATGCCGTAAACTGAATATGTTGTAGGGGAGAAGTTTTGCACTTTTTATGAAAAACCTTAAACTAGCATTAGTAGTTGTACTGTACTGTTAATTTCGTGAAGAATCAAGATATGATATCAGACTAAATTTAGGGAACTAAATAGTTACTTATTAAATGCAATAAGGGGATAGAACATAGTAACAAGTTTACAATTCTTTAAAGATCTGCCAGTAAATTAATGCAATACTACTACTTTTAAAAGTGCAAAAATGCCAATTTTATAAATCATTTGTACAAAATTGACCTGAATCCCTGAATTAGTTTATTCAAGACACAGATTTTCTTCCTGGTTTGTTCATATCTAGAGATTTTAATTACATTATAAACGAATTCTCTCTCTCTCTCTCTCTTTATCTCTCTCTCTCTCTCTCTCTCTCTGCTTTAAAAAAGATTATCGTTGATTTTGGTAAGAAAAATTTATCTAAAATTAATTTATATTATACATTTTTTCCCATCAACAATTTAAAAGAATTATCTCAATTATTTTATAAAATATATATATTTATATATATTTTATAAAATAATATATATTTTTATAAAACACTTGTTCCTTGGTTTTTACTCTGTGTTTATAGGTTGCGGTACCAGTTTTGATGTAAGTACTATAACGTGTAGTATGATACTTATAATTATGGAAACATTATGACATAATGGTAGATACTATTTAAAGCAGCTGATAGCTCTCAAAAAATCTTATTCATGTAACTCTCAGTTAATCTTATTGATATAAGATAGGTTATCAAACCTCTTTCGTCGTTTGTTTAATATAGAATATATATCTTTTTCACACGCAAAAAAGCTTACATTTCAAGACAAGAATATCGCTCATGTAATTCGTCTGTTGAACTTAAAAGATAAGATATACTTTTGTTTGCACAAATGTTTAACTCGTATTTTTAGTAAATCATACGAAAAACATAATTAAAACTATAAACAAATCAGTAAAACACAGTAATCCGGTCCGTACTGAGGAATAAAATATTCTTTTAATCGATTTTTTATATTAAAATCATTTTAACTTACATCGTATGTACGATTAAAAAAAGTAAGAATTCTTATGGTGAGTTAACGTTTGAATTTCATTTGATCGAACTTTGATGTTTTCAATGAAAACAGAATTTTGTTGACTGACAGATACATATCCCTACATTCTGCGTCGCAAGAACTTGGTTTGCCAGTGCATTTTTCTACTTGAATTAGAAGCATTTATGGACACAACAGTTGTTATTGAACGAAATTATTGAAATTTTCCATTTCTAAATTTCTCAAAGTTCTAATTATGTTTGTTCGGAATCGAGTTATGCAGCTATAACATTAAAAAATGCTAGAACGGCACAGACGATATTTGTATTTAAACAGCTAAAACGATAATGTAGTCAAATTATTAATAAGTATGTAATTTTACAAATACATATGGCACCATCAGTGTTATGTTTAACTTAAAAGTTCCAATTAGGAATTATTATCACACAGATATGGGAGTTAGTTTGTGTGATATGAGTTTAATTGTTACTATATTGCTGAGTTTTTGTGAGATCGTTATTAACAGGCGTATTTTTGCAATGTGAGATTTATTAATTGAGTTATGAGTTATTCAGTCTATTTTGAGCTGTAAATAAATTACTTATTTTTTAAATGAGTTGTTAATGAGCTAGTTCGAAGTTGGAAACCAGACGTCGTCGTTTGCATTAGAGAAAAAATCTTCATGAGATTTTCACACAGTTCCACAGGAGTTTAACTTCTTTAAATGAAATGTTTAGTTTTAAAAATAAAAGTTGTCAAAAGTGGAATGACCTTATTTTTCTTTTACAAAACTGAAAATTAATCCAACCCTTTCGTTTGCTTCATGATGACGACTTAAGCTTCCGAAACTGCTTCGAAGTAGTAGTAAACTTATTTTGCTTGTGTCTCTTGCAGCTTAACAACTATAAAGATAATTTTAGAATGGTCATAAACAAGTCTCGTAAGTCCTTAAAATATCTTTCAACGGGTAAAGCGGTAAACAAGTCGATGTATTCGCCAAGACCTCCAGTTATGATTATTTGGCAGGTGAAATTTTGGAAACGAATCTTTATGAAGGATGCCATTAAACAGACAGCTACCTTGAAACTGCTTTATCATTCCTCTGATTAGATATTTCTACTGAGTCTTATTTTTGTAGAGGTTGTGTCCATAAAACTATAATTTGTGCTGAGTATGATGAACGCTGCTGAAACATTTAAGAGTTTTATGTTCCTTGGATCGATACGAAAAAGGAAAGAATTCTAGATAACGAATTGAACAACATTTTTTCAAGTATATTTAGAATGTAACATTTTATTGTGAGGGGCATTTTCTGTCAAACTAAATATAGGTGGCAGTAGTGTTTCCTGTACATATTCTGCCTCGACCTTTAGGCCCGATGCACACATCCGGTTTTTCAATGTGCGGCGCCGCTGCTGCAACACAAGTGCGGTCTGAGATACATTAGATCCAATGGAACAGTGCACACATGCCTCCAGCGCCGCTGGGGCAACGCACGTCCAACTTGCGTGCAATTTGTACCGCAGTTCCACACGGCGCCGCACGGTCGCCGCACACGAGTCTCCGTTCTGAAGTACCTTGTTTTCATAAACAAATGGAATATAAATAATAATTAATAAATGGTTGTATCCAGTAACGTCTGTTTTGTTTCAAAATATACTTTTTTGTACACCAAGTAAGCGAAATAAACACGTTTTCTTCGATAGAATATTTATCGCAAAATTAAATATTATATATATTAATATACGGAGTAATAATATATTATATATATTAAAATTAAATATACGGAGCATGTGCACACAGTTTCATCTTATTTCTTTCAGTTCCGAGGATTAAAGATGTGTCTCGTGGTTGTGGCTAAAAGCATTTATCCTAAATTACTGATTGGTTAATGTGATTATCAGCACACCGTGATCACAAACACTGGTATGCACTTCCATAGCCAATCGGTTAAATCTATTTGTGATTTACCCTTCAAAGATCGAACGACAGCTACTCCGAAAACATGATCAGTTTGTTTCATTTTAACGTCAAAGGAGCCGAGTTAGATCTAGGTCGTACAGTGGGGAATGCACATGGACCGACTGGCAAAAGCGAAGGGGCGCAAACTGGTATTTCTCATCACTCTAAATAACAGCATTTACCCAGTCAATGATTAGTTCAACATTATTGCACGAGCTTTATCCCAATATCACATGATACATCTTCGAACCGAGCGATTGGGAGAAATGGCAAGCTCCGTTTATTTCATTAGAAGATAGATGGTATTCTGAACGGGGCATCAAAAAGCTTGTTTTCCGAATACAATTTCAGCACTTCGCCAACACAAATTCAAAAGAATAAATTCCGAATGAATGAACACTAAATGAAATACCAAACGTCGACAAAACGGTTACATTAACAAATCAGATGGTTATCTCGTCATTAACAAAACGGATCGGATCTTGACGGACGAGATATAATTAACGTCGTACTAGAGCAACACAACAGGTTATTGACGACGGTAAGGGGTCAATCCCCTAAGGGAATATTCCGAGGACAGTGGCACGTAATTTTGAACCACGGTCATATGACGAGGCAACACCTGAGCTGACACTCCACTCTCCAAACTTCACAAACCCAACGTGAGAACTTTCGACCACGATAGATTTAAGGCGCAACAACCGCCTCTAGACCAGGCTTCGAAATAGATTTTTTAATACAGGTGCACAAGGTGCACCAAAGTTTATTATAAATTAGGTGCACATGATTATATTTTAGGTGCACATTTAAAAAAACGTAATATAAGAGCATTGTGATATAATGTAAACTACTTTATTAGCTGGGTATGTTTAGATAGGTTAGTAGTAGATATTAAGTAAAAATATTTAAACATCTACGTTCTCCCTTCTCCGGCTCACGGCTGTCTCGACAGTCGCTTCAACAGAGCTAGCTGGAAAATGTTTCGATCATCGGAAAGTTCAGGTGGCATGGCTCAAATAAACCTTCATCATGTGTAAACTAGGGATGCGACATCGATGTCGATGTTTTCAAAACATCGATGTTTTTTAAAAAACATCGATGTTTTTGTAACATCGATGTTTATACTTATCGATATTTTTACGTTGTTGATGTTTGATGTTTTATTTTTAAATGAAAAAAGTTCCTTTATAAAAATTAAAAAAATAACAAAGTAGCATAATTTTCATAATCAGATAAATTGAACATACTTTTAGACCAAAGTGACCAAGGTCTAAAAAGTAGGTATGCGACTTCGATCTCGATGTTTTCAAAACATTGATGTTTTATAAAAACATCCATGTATTTTAGCCGATGTCCCTTCACTAGTTGCTAAACCAATTTTAAGAAAAGGGGAAAAAAGTTTAAATACACAGAATTTTAAAAACTTCGATAGTTTAGGAGCGATGCATTATCAACATCGATGTTTTAATTTTGAACATCGATGTTTCTAAACATCGATGTTTTTTTGTCAATGTTGCATCACTAGGTGCTAAACCAGTTTTAAAAAATGGGGAAAAAAGTTTAAATACACTGAATTTTAAAAACATCGATGTTTTGGGGGCGATGTATAATCAACATCGATGTTTCAAAACATCGATGTTTTACTGTCGATGTCGCATCCCTAGTGTAAACCCGTTACGGCCCAGCGATTTTGTTTCCGCATAGTGTGTATTTAGGAATTTTAATTACGTTCATTAAGAGCGAGAGAGGTCGATACTAATAGTTTGTTAAAGCATCAAAATGACATAAAATTTTCCATCCACTTTTAAACGTTACGTGCAAGGAATGACCTAGCTAGAAAAAATTAGGTGCACAATTTTATTTTCATGTGCATGTGCACAGTGCACCTGTGCTCCCGGGTATTTCGAGCTCTGCTCTACACCATACGTTTACAAACATCCGTCTACTGACCCGGATTCGAACAAGGAACCTTTCTATCTTGAGGTTAACACCTTAACCATTATACCTTCATAAGAAGGAAACTAACCAGGTCTTGATCTAGTCATTATCAAATATCAGTAATATCTTGATAACGAGATATCCCGCCACTTTCAAAATTGGTCATATTTTGATGGAAGATATATCTAGTCGAAACCACTTTGAGGAATAGGTGAATTATTCCCCGATATTTAATTGGACAGCAGAAGTAAAATATTTGCTGACAGTGCTTTTTTACACTGCAAATCCTTATAATTTATACAGGGGTTGATGAATGTTGGTGAAACATTTAAAGGTTTATAGTTCCTTAAGCAGGTATGAAAAAAAAATTAATTGTAACAATTTAGCCACATTTTTTTAGTACGAGTGGCATTTTCAGTCAAGCTAAATATAGGTGGCGTAGTATTTTTATGGTTATAAGTGTTTCCTCTATGTTTTTTGAGGGTGTTTAGCAATGTATTGAAGAATTTACTTAGATGATTAAATATATTATTAGACTGATTAAACAATTTTCATTCGACGTGATTTATCACATATCATTACAACACATATTTTATTGCAAAGTTTAAATCTCCATTTCGAAATTGATATCACCAGTAAAGATGAAGATTCGGATGATCATTTCCAATTTCTCAAATTTTTTTACGATACGTGTCAGTATGTGCGTAAATTATTTTTAAAACTGTGAGTCTGACGATTTTCGAAGAAAAAGCTAACCAAATATTAAAAAAAGAGAAACATGCAGAATTCGACACCTCAAAATTCTGAATTGCTCTTACTTTTTTTTAATTTCACAATGTATTTTGTGATTGAAATGCTTATTCATGCATCTTTCTGTGATTGTTCTCAATGATTAACAAAAGAAAAAATTAATTTCTGAAGCAGTCTCAGCGGATTTTCTTCATGAAGTTTCTAAACGGATGTGCTCTAAAATCAGCCTACGGTTTACCAAACAACATCGACAAATTTGTGTTGACATTTTTTATTCATCTAAAATCTTGTGCGGGGGTATGTTTTAAAGACTAATTTCAAACGTTTCAAGATACATTCCTATGTGTTAGAAAGGAAATTAAAAAACACAATACCGGACCATAAAAATATCGCAGATGTTTTAAAGAAAGAAATATCTTTTGAATGTGCTGTTATAATTGTCTGTTTTCGAAACAAAAGTCGGTATGCTTCATAAAACGTAATACGTGTTGAGCTAAATTTTCATCTGGGTTCATTTTATTTGGAAAGGTTGTTTTTCTAAACAAATTAATACTTTCTAAGAGCCGTATCTGGTCTACAGGCCTGATAAAAATATTTGATCAATATATTCGCTAAACTAATTTATTTTATCCGTACTATTTTTTGTGATGACTTAGTTAAACCTCTTCCAGACGAAACAACGGCTCTTTTTTAAATAGGTATAACCTGTCCTTATCATGGAGAGTTGATACATTTATTTCTCCGGAAAACTGGGGTTCCGTGTACCTATTCGAAATTTTCGTGGAAAGTTTTAAATATTCATATTCTTTACTTTCATTTCCATTGCATTTTTTAAATTGTCATGGGAGAATTCAAGACAAATATGACAGTCGGAATGTTTTATCGTGGAAATGACAAATTTAATTCATCTTTATGAATCGAGTCCCATGTCGGTATAAGTGGCAACGAGATCGTGGATACCCTGACAAAGGCTGCTTTCTTAGAGACTCTCCAGTCAGATATGCCTTGTACTTATAGTGAAGCGTTCTCAGAGTGCAGGAAGACATCTAAAGATCTCTGAAATGTCCCTCCAGTACATGACAGGTACTAGAGAAGTCGTCCTGGAGGCGCCCTACTCTTTGAGAGCCATAGAAGTCAGCAGACTTGTATTTCACGATTTGCCAGTGGACACTTGAGGAGTCTCTCCTACGAATAGGGCCAGAAGGTTTTCAGGGCTTGTACCAAGTGCGGAGCTGATCAGGTTTATACTTTAAAATGTATTGACTTTACAATGGACAAGGCTTTTTCGGAACCTCTACTTTTCTTGGACTTATTGAGGGTTTATGGACTCGTGGACTTGGTCTAATTTAAAGAGACCATGTCAAGGATTAGTAACAACAGTAAAGATTAGTTGTTTCGAGTCGATTTCAATGCTCTGTTCATGAATTTTAATAGTGGCAGCTATAAAATAGAAATTTTGATCAAAAACTAAATTAAATCCTATCTAAATTTGTACAGTAAAATGATTAACCTTGAAAATTTAAAGAATACCAACAGTTAGTGCACTTTTTGTACTAGAAGTCAAAAGAAATAATCCTGAAAGCGTAGTGCTCCGAATATCTCGATCACAAATGTAGGATTGGTAATCTAATGATGACTTTGTCTTTCAACAAAATGCAATTTGCATCCTTATATTTCATCTTGCTATCGTATGTTTCTTCATACAAGCTCAAAAGCTCTTAATACCCGAACCAGTTCGAATTATCAGATTAGCGGATTTAAAATTAGTTTATCTTTCTTTACTTCTTATTGTGTGTTCAAGGTTCAAGGAACCTCAAGTACACTTAGGATGCAATAGATAATTTTCACGCCGTCTTATCGCCAACTATCACTGGACATGTTTGTTTTATTTTGGTTCTATCAGATAACCCGGAAGTTGGTTAATGGTACGTATAGTATGACCCATTCCGAGGCTTATCGAAATCGAACGTTTTCGTACAAACATCAAAGGGTTTATTTGTGTTACAATTGAGAATTTTGAAGGCCTTCTGAGAAAAAACTTAAAAATTCCACTTTTAGAGACATCTACATGTGTTCACTCTCTGTGGTTTTCACATGCATAATTCCACCATGCAATCTGCAATATTTCCTGTACGACTTTTAACAAGTTTCTACCTTCTTGGACCAATAAAATATTTGCAAAGGACTTTATTCTAAAGAAAGGAGCAATGAAATCTTTACAAAGGATTCTATTCTATGGAAAAGAGCAGTAGAATATTTCCAAAAGAATGATGTTATAAAAATACGAGCAAGAGAATCCTTCCATGGGATTCTATTCTAAGGAAAAGGAAATATGGAATATATCCAAGGTACTCTACTTTAAGGAAAAAAGCGATAGAATCTTCTGAAGTATACCGAAGCGGTCTGAAGTATACCGAAGCGGTCTGAAGTATACCGAAATAATTATTTTTAACATTTGAATTCAATAAAAAATTTTAAGTACAGGGAATGATATTTATTTTTTAATGATTAATAATTTTTTAATAATATCAATTATTTGGAACGAAAAAAAATGTTTTCACAAAATGAAAAATTTACTTTTTTAAGGAAGAAAGAATAGAATATTTTTCTTTCGATTTCATATCGACACAATTTCGTAATGATTGATTTTGTTTCATTTTCATATTGATTTCACATATCAAAACAAAGTCTTTTGAATTCTTATTTATAAGGTCCCGTTCACACTAGGAGCGTAAAATGCGCGTCGGCGAGGCTATCAGGGTACCGCTCTTCAAGGTCGCATAGATAGATACTTGAATTAGAGGAATAAATAAACATAATTTTACGGCGGGACCTTGCTAGCCTCGCCATACGTGCGTTGAAACGCCTCATGTGAACGAGGCTTAAGAGAAACTACGTTTCTTTTATAAATTACTAGCTACTGCGTGGCTAGCCTGCCGTTGTCCGTGCCCGTGATGTAAGGTATTAATCTGGTGTAAAATTTTCCGTAGATTTCAAATCCGTTGAAAATGTTAATCTATCTTTAACGATTCCGATTTTACGAAAAAAGAACTTAACAATCCCAGTCAAAATGTTTTTTCTTTTTTTTTTCTTTCCTTCGCTGAAATGGAATAGGGTATAGGAAATGTAATCTGTTTTTATTTTTATTATAACGCGAAGGGCAGAAAATGCAATCTGTTTATTTTTCGAAAGCGAAAATTCACGTGACGTCACAATCTCCTGCGGAAATATAAAAGATTAAAAGAAAATCAAACGTATAAAGTTATCTTATCTGGTGAAAAGTTTCCACAGATTTCAAATCCGTTAAAATTTTTATTCGACCTTTAACGATCGCTGAGATAGAAAAAAGCACTCAAGAACGCCAGCGATAACTTTAGTAATATCTTTTGCTTCACTGGAATCCGTTGCGCAGGAAATCAAAATGAATGAATATCGATACAAACAAAGGTCATTCGAACCTGTTCTCTCCCATTCTAGACGGGAGTTGGAAAAGAAAATAGCTTAAGTATACTTCTTGAAAAAAACTGGCATGAAAAAAACTTGGCATGGTTCCATAGGCTGACGTCAAGGTGAAGTGAGGGCGAAAAGTCTAAATTTTGATTCTCCTTCATTCCGCGGAAGAAGGAAGAACGGTGAAAAAACTATTAAATTCATTTCAAAATGTTCCAGATTGAATTTTATAATTCGCCTCGACCCTAAACAAAATATTTGGACTACCTGTGTGCTAAATCTCATTACTGTAAGTGCCATAGATCATCAGGACTTTGATTGCAAGTAAACAAACAAACAGACAAACGCTTCCTTTTAAAATACTAGAGATAGATCAAAGTAGCACGGACTAATAATATCAGAAGCTTCGCATCAGTTGAGTACTCGGATATTTTCATGTGCGTCTCGAAAATATCAAAGAAACTACATCTATCAAAGAACATCGATTTTACCAATTACAAAAGCTGTAGATAATTGTTATTTTGGAAATATTATTGAAACGAATTTGTTTATTGCATGTGAAAAATAGGCGTAACATATTAAAACAAATTATATAACAATTGTTTCTTTTTATGTCATCACTTGGCTATAAATTTTAAGTAAGGGATTAATGTGAAAAAGTGACAGTTCGATAAATGTGGGTGCATTGTTAACTTGAGGATATTAACCCTCCAAATGATTTCTACGAGATATCTCGTCCAAGATCTGGCAAGTTTTTCAAAAGACGATATAATTCGTCGAGACAAAATTGCCCTATTACTCCAGTGGAATGAAGATTATAGTAAGAAAATCAAATTGTCCTTTACCTAGAACTAGTGACAGTTTAGAACCAGTTTTTGCATCGTAGAATGACAACTACAGGGTGATTGTTAAGTAAGCTAGTATTCGTATCCTGTTTCCTTATATTTACTTTTTACGTTTGTAATTCTATTAAAGGGCTGGTATGATTCATAGTTAACCTTATACCAAACAAATAAGCAAATTTATACAATTAACAATTCCAAATTTTACACTAAATACTTAATTCATTACGAAAACCAAAAGTTTTCGTTTTTCTAGTTGTTTAAATAAAATTTTTAAAAGGTCATTTAAGGCCGATGAAGTTTGTTCGAGGTGAAAAGAATTATCCTCTTTTCACGGACGCTCCTGCTTGTCCAGAGCCCCGTTTTCCTGTATTGGAGTCGATAAAGAGATTTTGTAAGTCTGAAAATGTCTCTCAATGAAATCAGGGTCTATTCGATCTCGCGTGCTCTAACTAGACCATAAAAATAAAATGATTTAGTTAAAATATATTAAAAGTAATTTTATACATTGTCACACATACCTGTCAAATTTTCCAGACTTTTCGGAAGTCTATTGGAATAATCACTTTTTTTGTGTGGTATTGCGGACGGATAACATATTTTCAAGGTTTTTCTTAGAGAAGAACGTTTTTAAGTGACGCCAGTTTCGAAGGTTTGGAGCCAAGCTATGGAATGGAAAATACGGTACAGCAGTTGTACCTTGATCGCGCCAAAAAAGAATTTCGACTACGACCAGTTCAGCAGTTGTAGCAGTTGTACCTTGAAAGTTATAAGAATCGACAAAGAAAGAAGTTAGAATACGGCCGGTACATCAGCTGTACCTTGAAAGTTTTAAGAATTGCGCCAAGAAAGAATCGCGCCAATTATATCAATAGCCGAAGTCAAAAGGTTAAATCCTCATTGCCTATAGTGAGCGCCATTTAGTTGTAAGATGCTTCTAAATGTTTCTCTAGTTCTAACACACTGTCGCCAAGCATAAAATAGTAGTAGTGAGCAGTGTTACTTTTTTTGTTTTGAATTAGTCTCACAAAATCCGATTTGTCTCAATTGTCACCAATTCGGCGGTACAGCTACACTCTACGTTTATTAGCGGTGGCAACGCCTTGGCTATTTTGTTAAAGCACTTTTAGTAGCGAGTTACGATAAATTAAGTCAACTCATCTGTCTTTGCGATTATTGTGGTTTTCATTGCAACCTCGGCACACGGAAACTTTCAATTTTCATTTTGAATATTCTAGAAAGTTCTTCCAAAATCCGTCCAAAGTCGTATGATTTCATTGGTTCGTTTGAAATTTTTTTCTTTGCTCCCATTGGTTATTTTTATTTTAAAATATCCTATGATTGCATTGGTCCTTTTAAATTTTTTTCTGTGATACCATTGGTTCATTTATTTGTATTTCTACAGTTGTGGAATTTTCATTTTGTTATAATATTTTTCACGAAACGATTAAGAGTTTTGTTTTTTGCCATTTTTGTTTTGATTATTTTCCCCCTGCAAGAGTTCTTACGTTATTCAGGTTGTATTATTTTTTTTTCTTGCTTTTTTTTCTTTAATAAATCCTTTTCTTTTTCAACATGCCCACTGTATTTAGTGTAATTGATAAATTTCAAGGTATTCTTACCCTACATTCTCAGCTTAGTTTTTCTGCTGGAAGGCACGTTTGTAAAAATGTACAAAAATTTCTTTTAAAACATATTAAAATTTTTAAGGCCATTTCTAAAAATATATTGTTTAAAACGTTCTCAAATGTGTTTTGAAGCTTTCATTTTCCATTGTAAAAAGAACTTATTTTGTGAAAAACATTTTAGTTTATGTGTTTTAATTTTTGTGACATTTTTTAAAATACATATTTTTTAAAACGTTCTCAAATGTGTTTTGAGGTTTTGATTTTGTGTTGTAAAAAGAAAAATATTTGTGAAAGAAAAAGAGTTTGAAATAATTCATTCCTTGGCGATTTTAGAAGAGCGCCAAAAGAAATCGCCAAGGCCGTTGCCACCGCTCATAAACGTAGAGTGTAGCTGTACCAATTCGGCTGTTTTAAGGCATTTTCATTTTTTAATAGTGCCTTGAATTTTATGTGGTAATTGTCTCCCGGATGACTTTTTTTCTTGGAGGTTCACAGGTTTGTAATCCTGTTTAGTTTGTTAAAAATTATTTTAACTCTCTAAGCGTCAAGAGATTGTCCGGGTAGTGGCTTGTTGCTTTTAACTCACAATACACTCTTAGTCACTAATAACCACATCTATTGAGAAATAATCCATGTATTCTTCCAACCTCTAGAAAAATTCTACTAGCAATTTCTCTATGGTAAAACTAGCTGAATAAACCGGCGTTGCTCGGGTTTCATATATAACCGAGACATTTCCGTGATATAACTCAAATACACAAACTCTGTAGAACGTGTTTCCTAACGCGACAGCTAAAATATGACCGCGACATTTTACTGCGTTAACTCATACACAAACCCTGTAGAACGTGTTTCCTTATCTATGTCCATTTAGTGCAGAAAAACAAACCTTAGATTTTAAAATTGGGGCTTCAAGAGGTACTTTTAGGACTACCTGTGTGCCAATTTCTGTAGATTTTCATGGCTACAGATTGGTTTGAAGACAGGAAAGATATAGCCTATTTTTTTTGCAGTGTTCTAAAGTATAAGTGTACCAAATTTGGTGTGGATTGTTCAAACGGAGTAGATTTGTATAGAGAATACACGCACGAATGCACATCCTTTTTAATATATGGATAGATCATTTGAAATCTTTCTAAACTACAGGTTGTAAGATTTCATCAGTGCGTGAGAACAAAACACTTCAGAGGGTTAAAAATCAGAAATCAATACTTTCGAACGAATCTCTAGGCTCCCTAGCCTCTAATTACACTCTCCCTGAAGGTATTCAGCAATAAATAAGTCCTAAATTTTCTGAAAACGTATAACATAATTCTTAAAATCCCCAAATCCAATTTTTGTACTTCCGACAGTGTGTAATCCAACAGATATAGCGAAATGGGGTCATTTGGAACAAAATCTCCTCTATAGCACAGACTAGACACTACGTGACCAGCACGGCGTTGATCGTGACAATTCCAAAAAAGTCGAAAACGCGTTGATTCAAGGGAGAAAAAAAAACTAATAAATCTTTCTATATTAAAAAGGAATTCCCATTTGGTTTGCGAAATTCATAGCCTATTGGATGACAACATAACGGAGTTACCCGTGGTGTTGGTTTGCTTTGCAAACAAAATGGGAATTCGTTGCCTGTTGGATAACAGCCATCACGGAGTTGCTTCGCAAACGAACACCACGGACAACGTTCATTGTCAAATGCGGCGAAATTCGAATTGTGAAGAGATCCAATCGGCGTGACGTCACAATCTCTTGCGAAAATATAAATATTTAATTGAAAAAATTATTTATTAAAAGAAAATTAAATTATAAGGTATCTATCTGGTGTAAAATTTTGCGCAGATTTCAAATCCATTAAAATTTTTACTCTATATTTTACGATCTAGGAGATAGAAAAAATAACTACATAACTAGTTAAAACTTTCTTTGTTTTTGGTCTGCTGACAAATTGTTCCTCGCAAAATCAAACGAAAGCGGAAAAATAAATTTAGAATCGGTGGTCTTTTTTACACTCTGTTGCCATTCCAAAGAAAACAATAAAAATTATTCTAACCTATTTTCAGACCAATCTGTAGCCATGAAAATTGGCACACAGATAGTCCTAAAACTGCCCCTCGAAGCCCCAATTTTATAATCTAAAGTTTTTTTTCCTGCAATAATTGGAGATGGAAACACGTTCTACAGGGTTTGAGTATGAGTTAACACAGGGAAATGTCGCCGTTCTGTATTTGAAAACGAGTAACGCTAGGTAATTCAGCCTGTGCATGATATGTTCCTGCACTAAGATACACGGAAGAGCTCTCCACTCAAATAGAAATTCTTAAGCAGTTCGATTACAGAAAAGCAATGAGAGAAATCTGGAAGATACCGCAGAAAAGATTTGCGAAAGTAGGGTTAAGCGTCAAGGTAAAAATTCCGAATCCTATTTGAGCAAGAGAATATGATGAAAATAAACAAGCGATCATAGTCTAATTGTGGTGATACAATTAGATGCGAGCTTTTGTGCCATGCCTCACAATTTGGAATAATAATTAACACCAGTAAAACACAAAATGCTGTTATATATTTACGGATAACTTTATCTTATTTGTAATTATGTTGTTGTGCGGGCCATATATGGCCCAATTGGGGGTGCCATTGCCCCGGAGGGTTGGACTTCTTCATACATGACACATCCGTTTTACAGGAAGGTCCCTTTCACACATCCATTCACTCACACATATCGTAATTTAGATCCCATACAGAGGCCGATAACCCCCTGATCAGGTACCCCCAGAGGTATTGATTTGGTATGGGAACATGGGGGGACTTTGTGACCACGACCTATTAAACGTGACCCAGCCACCATTAGCGAACACGACGGTCTTTAGCCAGGTCCAAGCGCCGATCTCGCAACCATCAGAATTGCATGATCCGTAGAGGACAGAACCCACAACCCTACCGATGCGAGCCCGACGCTCTACTGACTGAGCTATCGCGGCTCATTTGAAATTATGAAATGCCCATCTCGATGCATGTATTAATTGTGCCGACCAACCGGTCTAGTGGTTAAGGTGTTGGCCTCTGGATCGGATTCCTGGTTCGAATCCGTGGTCATTGCATGGATGTAATTGTGTGCTGTCATTAGTTAGGGGTAGTGATGGTCGCCCATTGGGTGCCCCTTCGTAAATGACCATCGCTTCCCGGCCTTGCAGTGGCCTATGATTAGCAATCGAGTGCCCGCCGTAATTATATATATATATATATATATATATATATATATATATATATATATATATATATATATATATATATATATATATATATATTAATTGTAAATGGATTTGAATAAGGTTTGAAAAGTGGAATCAATGGATACAAGCAATTGCGAAAGTTGAGCACAGATGTGCGGGTAGACTAGTTGACATACAAAACTGTTTACTTTTGATTGACATATTTTGTTTGATTTTATGTTGTGGTTTGGCACAGAAGTGTTTTTTACGTTTCACCTTTATTTATAAATGTTTTGGTGACTTTGTGATGCTAGGCGGGATTGCATACGACCCGCGGGCCTGCCAGCCCCGGTCTGTCGCGGCTGAGAACCTACACCAAATTGAGACAGATTATTTCTATAAAATACTCTTTTATTTAACAGATAAGAGAGTAAGAACATTTCCCGGCGCTGAAAATGACTCGGGGTACGGGCATCTGAACGACCTTAAAGCGAACAAACATTGCGATTTCTCTGAGGGTCAAAGTCAAGACACCCAAAATCTCAAGTTCTTCGCATGTTTCACACGTGACTGACGGGATGGAAACTTCGCCACTGGGAATAGGGACGCTCAAAAACACAGACTGTGGTTGCGTTTCCGTTTTTCGTCTCACAGGCCGTGAGACCACACTTGATTAAAAGGGGAAATATTCGCAGCTGTGATTGTGTTTTCGTTTTCGTTTCCTCTTGAATATTTCTCGATGTTGTTTCGATACGCAAGCGGTGAGAGCGATTTTCAGAGAAAATAAACCAGACGGTATGCGAAGACATTACATTGATACATCGATTAACCGTCAGGGTCGGGACTGGGACCTTGACAGATAATTTAATACACGGACAACATAAAAACCTCAAGCAGCCTTATTCATTGCATTTGAACGAATGATAAAAAATGTATGTTTACGAAATGGAAATACACTGCACATACACGTATTTTATTTTACAGAAACAAACAATACCACGAGGATCGCCCCATGCTCGCTGACGCTCGCCAACCCCAGGAGAATTGCTTTGCAATCCTCATTGGTTCGCAGTGCGAACTTGCTCGTTTTACTCGCATCAAAGCTACGTCAATGCATTGTTCACAAAACATATATTCCAAAAAAATATTTTTCAAACATGAATGTGTTGTGCTACAGAAAAATTATACAGCACTTCTGGAATCAGAACTCGAACAATTTAGAATTCAAATGAAAACTTGGAGCAAATGTTGACTCTAAATGTGAGAGCTGCTTTGGAAATCGAATACCTAGCATGTCGTTTGTATGCTGCAACTGTTCCAATAATTAATTCTTTTCAATAAAATTTTATCCGATAATGCTATAAATTCAATTGAGGCGCGAGGCTTCGTGGTAAACAAACAATCGTACAGTGTTTCCAAACGCTATAACAAATAACGTCTTTTTTGCGTGCCACGTAAGAGAACTATATACACTCATTGCCATAAAAATTTACGCACCATGAAAACGTCGTCAAAATGAACCAAATTTTACACATGTAAGTACATCTTTGACATAAGTAAGTGATTAGAAAATCAAAGAAAAAGGATCATTTATTGCAGAAAAAAGTACAAATGAACGGAAGTTTTAGTTTTCTGTTGGACCCCCTCTAGCGCGAATGCACGATGTGATACGAGCGGGCATTGCGGCATACACGTTCGGTATGATGTAAAGAGACGACATCTCGTTCCACAGTTGCTGTAAACACGCCTCTAGTTCGACCAAACCCGTAGAGTGTCCAACTTGTCTTCCCAAATGATCCCAGATATGTTCGATTGGTGACAAGTCTGGGGGTCGAGCAGGCCAGGGAAGAGTGGTAATGTGGCGGAGGCAGTCTTGTGACATCCTTGCTGTGTGTGGCCGAGCATTGTCTTGTTGAAAAATGGCTCCTGGGAGCCCTGCCATGAGTGGCATCACATGTGGATGAAGGATGTCATGGACATACCGCTGGGCTGTCATTGTGCCATGGATCAATATTAGAGGTGACCGTGTAATGAATGTAAGCAATGGCACCCCATACCATCACACCAGCTGTGGGAGCGGTGTGTCGCTGTAAAGCGAAGGCAGGATTGAGGCGTTCACCACGGGGCCTCCACACACGAACACGATTGTCATCACTGCTCAAATTGAATCTAGATTCGTCGCTGAAGACGACCTGGTTCCATTTCGTTGCAGTAAAATACCGTTGTACGCGACACCACTCCAAACTGAGGCGTCGGTGGGTGGGTGTCATTGGCAGCACAAGTAATGGGAGCCGCGATACCAGATGTCCTTCATCCAGGCGCCTTGCAATGGTACGGGTGGACACAGGGGCCCGTAGTGAAGGTGCTGCTTGTGTCTGGATAGCGGCCAATGAGGCATTTGGCTCTACGCTTGCGTTTCGTATGATGTGACGGTCTTCTCGACGACTGGTCTGTCGAGGGCGTCATGAGCCTGGTCGCCGTGTAAATGACGTCTCTTCTGTCCATTGATCACAACACCTCCTCACAGTAAAATCAGAACGGCCTACTTGACGAGCTACTCGACGAGCTGACCACCCAGCTTCCATCATCCCGATGATTCTTCCCCTTTCGAACTCTGACAGTTGCTCATATTGTCTTCGATGGTGTTTCCTTTGAAAAAGATTAAGTACACGTAAACAAGCTCTGCTTACCTGTTTTATACTCCAAGGAGAACGAAGAAGTTCAACGCCCTCTAGTGGCATTACGCAATGCGCAATCACGCTACATTTCTAATCATTTGCATATCTGGCCGACATGTACCTTCATGCCAAGTTTCGTTACAATTCCTCAATTATTTCTTGGCGCACAAATTTTTTATGGCAATGAGTGTATATAGTTACAATTTACATTACGTACAGTATAGTATATATTGTTACATGAACTTACATACCCTAAACGTACATACATATTCAAATTTTAAAATACTGTGTCATTTTGTTTTGTTTCTTCGACGCTCGCGCTTTCTGAGCGGCTGTGTTCCGTAATAATAATGGTTCAACATTCCTATCAAGGGCAACTTTCAATAAAATCAAGTAATAATGGAAAGAAATGCAACACAACGGGCTATTGACGACGGTCCGGGATCATTCCATTATAGGAAAGAACCGAGGACAACACCTCGTAATTTTGAACCACGGTCAGACGACGAGGCAACACCTGAGCTGGCTCCCCACTCTCCAAACTTCCACTCCAACCCAACGTGAGGACTTTCAACCACGACAGATTTAAGGTGCGCCAGCCGCCTCTAACCATACCCTTACAAACAGCCATGCCCGGACCCGGATTGGAACCAGAAACCTTCCGATCTAGAGGCTAACACCTTAACCACTTAAGGAGTTAAATCGTTTACTAAGGGAAACCTCTTACCCGCCTGTACGTGGGGGCTGATGTACGTTAAATCTATTGTTGCCTCAGATGTCCTCACGTGAGCGAGGTGAGGAATTTCGGAAAGTGGAATGCCAGCTCAGATATTAACCTCGTCATCTGAAACGTTGCTCAAAATTACGAGGCGTCCTCGGAATTTTCCCATCAGGATTGATCGTCGCCAATAGCTCGCTTTGTTGCACCAGTGTTATGTAAGCCGACCAACCAGTCTGGAGGTTAAGGTGTCAGCCTCTAGATCGTAAGTTTCCTGGTTCGAATCTGGGTCAATGCATGGATGTTTGTAAGCGTATGGTGTAGAGGCGGTTTGTGCACCTGAAATCTGTCGTAGCCGAAAGTCCTCGCGTTGGGTTGGTGTGGAAGTTTGGAGAGTGGGGAGTCAGCTCAGATGTTGCCTTGTCATCCGTCCGTGGTTCAAAATTACGTGGTGTTGTCCTCGGGTCTTTCTCTTAGGGGATTGATCCCGGACCGTCGTCAATTGCTGGTTGTGTTGCTCTAGTACGACTTTAATTAAAATTAACTTACCAACAGTGCAAATTAAGACTGATTTAAGTGTGGGTATTCAGCTTTTTAGAGTAAAATTTGCTTTAAAATGTGAACAGAAAAAATTAACTGATGTATTATTTAAGTTTTAATATGCTTTATAAAACGTTTTACATTTGTGAGATTATTAAAATAATTTTTGTTTTGATATTTGCACAAACTTACAAACAGAAAACAGACATGAAACGGCAATATAGACAAACGGAAGCTGTTGATTTCAGTCAGTAAGTTAATTTAAGTTTCCAAACAACCAAAATTTCACTAGACTATATCAACCGTTTGGACTTAGGGAGGGCACAGATGTACAGACAGGCTAGCAAACAGACAGACACCAAATACGGAAACACGATTTTGCATTAGAATTACCCACAATGGATAAATAACTTGATATGGGTAAAAAGTATTCAATGTACGCACACTCAATCTTTATTGTTATAAGACTAGACTATATATAAGGTAAGACTCTATCTTTATTGAAAAAGACTAGGCTAGATATAAAATAAGACTCCATCTTTATTGACATAGACTTTGTATTAAAAAATTGGATAAATAACTTGATATGGGGTAAAAAGTATTCAATGTACGCACACTCCATCTATATTGATATAAGACTAGACTATATATAAGGTAAGACTCCATCTTTATTGATATAAGACTAGACTAGATGTAAGGTAAGACTCCATCTTTATTGATATAAGACTAGACTAGAAAAAGATAAGACTCCATCTTTATTGAAAAAGACTAGGCTTGATATAAAATAGGACATCTTTATTGACATAGACTTTGTATTAAAAATTATTTATACGGGTATCACTTGAAATTATTTTATCCAGTTCTCAAAAGTACAAATCTAAACCGAGTTGAAATTAAATAAATCTTACACACTTTAAACCGTTTCCCCATTCGTAAGGCACGCTAGTGTTGTTGCGACACGCCGTTTGAAAATTGCTACCATGTACAATAATATTGTAAGTTAATATTTGTAGTGGCTACATTCACTACAGTGCTTTTTCTCTTTTTCTACAATTTAGATGACCCTGGTAGCCCGGTTGGAAGAGTAACGGATTACCAACCGGAGGGTTGCGAGTTCGAATCCAAGCAAAGACCGTCGTGTACAAGATGCACGTTAAATCTGTCGTGGCCTCAAATGTCCTCGCGTTGGCGTGGCGTGGAAGTTTGGAGAGTGGTGTGTCAGCTCAGGTTTGACCTCGTCGTCTGACCGTGGTCCAAAATTACGTGGTGTTGTCCTCGGATCTTTCCCTTCGGATTTTTATCCCGTACCGCCGCCTATAATCCGTTGTGTTTGACCAGTTTGACGGTAATGAAAATGCCGAAATATGTTCTATAATTTCGTTGGCTGAATGCAGTATATATTTTCACTAGTTGATTGTTTTTTAATTGCGTGAGAGCTATATCCAGATCACGAGTTTATTTCCGTGTACGTGGTAGAGTAGTGCATAATTGCTACCATATGACTGCCGTGTGTTGCCTTTAGCAGTGAAGTGTGCTTGCAGGTAGGCAGATTTGAAATTTGACTGAGCTTATATGAAGGGTGCAGCTGTAATAAGAGAAAAAGCAGTGTCTGCTATTATACAGCTTCAGACAGTTACTGGAAGTGATTGCCGTCCCATTAACAATTCAAGTGTTCATTGTGGACCATCCATTGATTGCGGTGAGAGCAATCTGGTTTGTTTGAAAAGCACGTGTTCAAAATCCCGTCACATTGTTGCTGACGATGGTAAAATGATGCAGCTAGTCTATTAAGGCCCTGTGCACACATCCAATGAAGCAGTGCACACATGCCTCCGGCGCCGCTGCGGCAACGCACGTCCAACTTGCGTGCAATTTGTACCGCAGTTCCCCACGGCACCGCAGCTCGCCACACACGCTCCTCGTTCTGAAGTACCTTGTTTTCATAAATAAATGGAATATAAATAATAATGAATAAATGGTTGTATCCAGTAACGTCTATTTTGTTTCAAAATATACTATTTTTACACCAAGTAAGCGAAATAAACACGTTTTCTTCGATAGAATATCGCAAATGGCGCGAAATGAGTACGTGCGTCATTTCACGGTTATGTGAGCATAGTTGGGCTTCGGTGCCGCAGCGGTGCCGTACGTAGAAAAATCGGATTAGTACACCGGGCCTAATGTGTCCTCTTTCAAAACCTATTATGGTACATCATATGGTATGGCATGAATGTGCTCGAAATTCTGTAATAAAAATAAAGTGTGTAATTAATTTATTATTAATAGTGGGCCCACCTCCAGCTCCCTAACGCTTGCCAACTCACTAACTCGCCAACCCAACGATTGCTATATATAGATTACTATATTATAGCTATATCATTAAAAACTTAACAATGACTTCAGCATGAATACAGACGATCCTTCACCGTTTTTTAACATTTGCAAATTAGTACGGGTAAGAAAGTTTAAGAACACGCAGACAGGGTTTGGATTTCTACTATTAGCGTTTATGCTTGCGATAATGGGAGGATGTCTATCTTGCGTTTGGTGCACTTTGACGGATCCTTCCAACATAAAACCCATATCAATCTAGGGACGTCCTAAGATATTTGACACCTGTGGGCTACTAGCAATATTCCGCCCTTCTTCATAAGAAAATACACGACAGTGGAAGAAAGAGAGAAGTGACCGGTGACGTTTCAAAAGTTTCATAACTAGAAACGTTCAATATAGGCATTCACGCGCTGGTCTGAAAACTGATTTGAGTACAAGCAATTGCCGCCCAAAAAGGCTCCGGGCCCGGGGCTATAGCCCATTTAACCCTGTAACTAGATCATATTTTCGGGAAACTGGTTTTCGGCGTCGCAAATTCGGGATACTTGGTCAATAGTAACACCCCATTATAGTTTTTTTTTTTGCTTTCATCATCTTTAAAGCTATTGTTTGCAACTGAAATCATTTTATTGTAACCATAAAACTTCTTACCATACTATGGATCTCCCCCTACGCTTACCAACCCAGAACCAAATTCAAATTTCTAAAAAAAAAACTCGACGAGCTGCAAAAATTCACGTTTAGAGGTATTCTAAGAAAATCACGGCTGAAGACTGAAAATTTGTACGTCTTTTACTCACTCGCGGTAGAAATTTCGCTTTTTCGACTTTGACTCTTAATAAACCCCAAACTAATAGCCGCATCGGAAAAAAGATGTTAAAAATCGTCCAGGGAACATGATGAAGAACAAACCATGTTAATTTCGTAATTTTCTGATCCGTACTTTCTCGGGAAACCGTCTAAGAATCAAACGAAATCATGCGACAACGGCGGCGGTATTTTTTTTTATAGAGAGATGCCTTCTCGATGTAAAAGTATAAGAATTAAACTAGTTTCCCAAAGTGGGCTCTGAAGGAATTTTTGGGTTATTTCTAGATTGAGGAGCAATAGGAGGTTTTGAATAGCAAGGGATGTGTGTGGGGCAAAGAGATGCTAAAAAATAGTCGTCTTAAAATGTTTTAAACAAACACTTATCCACTTGACTTTACTGACTCACTACAGTAATGCTGCTGTATAGTAATGTACTGCTATTGATTCTTTTTAACTAATATTAATGGGAATGATGCTGTGGAAAGAAAATAAATTTGTAGCATACCAGGCTACTCAATAAGCAAGTAACACCATCATTCTCATTGTAAACACAAGTTCTTTGTTTCCATTCAAAACCAAATCTCTAAATTGAAAAAATGCTTCAACGTGTACGGCGCACTCAACGAAACAAAAACTCGTGTTTGTTGATCAAGTGCAGCAATATTATTTTCTGAATTTTTTTTCTCGGAATTGATTTTGTATTTTTAAATATTGTTCTACTCTTTACCGTACGTTGTAGCAACTATACGAGATCATGTTATAAAAGGAATCATTAATTAATATATTTTGAACAATTTTTTTCCGCCGATTTTATTTTACTTCCATGTTGATGGAACCTGTATTCCTGTGGTTGTAAATTTAATAAATATTCAGTTTAATACTAATTGAAACTGGATGCAAGTAAGAGTAAAGCAAATTATAGATGGGGGGGGGACTTTCTGACATTGAAATAATATTAATGTTACAAAAAGTCCGAACTAGGACTTTTGAAATATTGAAAATTATTTGTTGTAGAGACGAGTTGAAAATATATTTAAGCAAATTATAATCTGTGTTAAAAATTTATTGAAAACCATAATTTTCATTTCAAAAAACGCTGTCATATCGATGTACCACTTCTTGGAAAATCTGTAATTGGTTGTCTTTGTCTTGCCTACACTGAAGACATTCTATTTTAAAATAAGTTCTTATGTTACCGCTCGTACCACTAATTGTTTTCAAAAATATTATTCCTGAATATCTTGTATTGATTGTACTATCTTTTCCTTATATAAGTTGTTATTTCACATGAGAAATGGAACTTTCAATAAAAAAAATATTTGATTCATGGAAACAAAATGGAACATGAACATCGCCATCGAATCAATATTATTTGTCATCCTTTCACAATGATGACGGAATTTGGAAATATTGCATTCCTAGAGAATGAATACCACAAGTCAAAAAATATTGTCATTCTTACAAGAATTAAATTTAAGTAACATTCTTAATCACCTCAAAACTCAAAATTTTATTTGGTAGAATTCACTTTAGTATCACCTTTCGTAGTTTTGCTTTACAATAGGCTGCGATGTTGTTAAATGGGTGATTGTTAAATGGGACTTGCGTCCGAAGTAAGTTGTAAAAATTATAGAAAATGTCGAAAAGGTATTGAAAATTTATTTTCCAGACACCTTATGATGTTGGCACTTTTCTACGAAATAGAAGGTAATTATTCTGGTCATTTTTTTTTTCAAATTTAACCAGTTCAACTCGAGTTAGGTTGGGCAATTATCCTACTTATCAATAAGTTATGAATAGTGTTTGAGAATTTATCTTTTACTGGTTCATTTTAACGAATACCTGTATGATTCAGCTTCAAGTTGTGAAGTGACAAAACAAATTCCTAATTTTTGGTACACTTGCAATTGTTTTGGTTGATATTAGAGTTTTCTAGAGGGGTGTAGGAAAAAAAGTATCTTAAATGGAGGCGTTAAACCAGAAAAGTTTGATGAACTGCATTGAATGTTTTTCTTCCAAAGCAATAAATAACATTAATCATCCCAGAAATATTTGTAATTTTTTGTTACTGGAATAGCAAGTGGAAAGTCGTTTCGTAAATATTCTCACAGTTGCCTCAAGGTCAGATACTACGAATTACTCATTCACAACAAGTTTACAGATGGCCGGAATTAATTTTTTTTCGTTGAGTATGAAATAAAGATACATGGGATCATTTCCTAAAGATCTATCCACGTGTATCAGAAACTTTGTATATATTTTCATGAATGCTGGGAACGCGGATTCCGTTTAATAATTAGCATACTATTCACTGAATAATTAGAAAAAATATATTTAATTTATTGCTGAGTGATAAATGTATTGGGTAAATGACAACCAAAATCGGTAGATTGGGTTTAATTACGTCTTTTGGGCTGATTTTTAACTTGTTTGGCACCGAATTTTTGCATTAAGCGCATTGTGGGGACAAAAAATGACACGTTATGTGGATCTGTTTTTGTGTCGACCGAATGATTTTTTCAATGGTGAATTGCATAAAATATATTTTACGTATATATTTCATGAAAAAATTTTAAACAAGTGTTTTCAACACAGCAATTCCTCATGTTGGGTTGGAGAGGGTGTTTCCTGTAAAGCAAAAAAGAGGACGCTAGATTTGTGGTTCTACTTTCTTGCTGAAGCAACGGTGCTTTGTTTTTCGAATGCGCGTTTAGAACGTTGCTTATAGAATTGATCACAAATTTATGTTTAATTTAGTTTTTTTAACCGAAAACAGCTCAGATATACTAATTTTTTCTCGAAGATAACTGTCTCCAATTATTTCCTTTAATAATTAAAAGCTGGATGAAATTAACGTCACGCAAACATTATCAAAATAAGGCAATCTAGTTCTCAGCCGGAACTATTCTATTGGGTGATTTGTTCATGTTTTCACTGAAAATCTCTTACCAAGAAATTACTTTTTGAGATAAAATACTTAAAAATGTTCAGGAACTTTAGGCATTTTCAAAAAGCGAAATTGAGTATTTCCCATTTCTTTAAATGTAGCTACCCTGGTATCAACAGAAAAACTGTTTTTACACATGCCCGTTACAGTCGAAACATTTTTCTCTGTCGGAATTGTACTTCTACATGTTCTGTCAGTATAACGAAAGGAAATTTTCTCAGCACATTTTAATCATCAGTGCTATAAAACATTTCTTCATTAAGAACCTCAATCTGTTGGGTCTCCGAGTTTATTGGATGGTAAAAACAAATGTATATTATTGAACGTCCAAAATAAGTATACACTAAGGGTAAAATCATTCTAATTTTTATTTCAAAAAATTCCATTTCAACCGTTGATCATTTCTATTGTTGAGTTTTGAATAAGTGATTAAACTAGTGAATTTTGTGTGGCCAAAAAGAGCCATCGAGGATTTTTCATGTAAAAACCGTTCTTTCTAAGCTTTAATAAAAACCTATAAACACTAAATTAATTTATTCAAAAATTTTTTATCCTTATACTGTTTATATTATCTGGTGTTGTGTTCAAATTTTAGAAAGCATACCAATCACAAGATAAAATTGGTTTATGTTTAATAATTTATTACTTATTTGTAGCTAACACAAAGACTAGTTTTCGATATCTTTACTTTCACAATTAAATGTGTGTTTCTGTTTTTTAGAGGAGAGATGTGATCATGTGGTGCTCTAGAAAAACACCATGTGGATGGGAAGTATACAAGCCATTCGTGAGGATTATAGAATACTTTATCAAAAGCCCGTAAGTAATACATGTATATAAATTTCTAAAATATTTGAAGTGTGGTCGAAAATTCTTGTATTTTCAAATTGCTGATACAGTTATTTTGTTTATGGTTTTCAAAACTGATATCTACATATACAGTAGACTTCCTCTTAACCCGTCACTTCGGGACCGGGACCCGGACAGGATAACGGTTTGGCCGGTTAAACTTCGGTTTAATAAGAAAGCGTAGCCGCGATCTAGCGGCCGTGATGTAGCGGTGGGTGACGTCACTAAAACGTTGTTTATACTAACACATGGTGTTGGTTTCCTAGAGAGCGTTGTTTGTGAAACGAAAGTTAATGGAGCAGCCATTTCCATGACTGTCGTCATAGCGGTCTCAAACAGTTGGGGAATGTTTTTTTTCTCTTGTAGCGGCAAGATTTCATTTCCCGCGCCAAACGATTCGATCGAAGAGGAGCAGAACAAACAAACATTTTTGACTGCCATTGATCAGTTCGTTTTCGTAAAACCGGGATCGTTAAACACAGAATAAAAATTTCAACGGATTTGAAATCTGCGGAAAATTTGACACCAGATCGTTACCTTAATTGTGATTTTCTTGAATTAAATAATTAATTATTTAATAAATAATTAAATAATCAAATGGTAAATAGTTTAATAATAAAACTGTTTTTGGTATCGATCTGGCGTAGAATTTTACACTGATTTCAAATCCGTTGAAATTTTTGCTCTATCTTCAACGATCCCAAAGTTAGAAACTTTGGACAAGAGAATAAAAAAGCCACTTTGTTTTGTTTCTGGAATAAAATAAACCACGACAGCCATCTGTGTTGCCCATTCTCCAACGTATTCTGTCCGTCTAAGTCGACACCTCTAGAGTCTGTTTAGACGGCCGCCTAGTTAGCCCGCGGCATCATGACGTATCACGGCTGTTAGATAACGGCTCCACTTTCTTAGGAAACCGAAGCTTTTCGATTTGATCGATTCTATACGTAAAAAACGACGATTAATCGTCGTTTCCTTAATAGCATTAAAATACACACATTCGAAATCTTTTTTATTCGTGTAAAAAGAAGTATATAGTCCACTTTATTTTAATATGATATGTATAATTTAGAAAACTTCCCTGAAAGAAGTTCCTTTATTGGGAAAACAGCTAAACACACACGTTACTGTAGGCCTACTGTATTACAGTACATAATTGTAGGATACATATTACATTGCAGTATACATATATACAGGCCATTAAATCTCACATTTAGCACAGTACTATACTGCAAGTATTAAATAATAAGCTCTAAAAGTAACTGTCGACTTTCTTTTGTTTATTGATGTGCTTTGCTCTTTTGAGAACGAAATCACTTCAGAGACATGTCGCGGCCGGTTAAAGCGGAGGCTGGTTAAAAGGTGGCCGGTTAAGAGAGAGGAAAATCTATCTCAATATGAACACCCTGCAAATTCTTTAAATTCGTTTTTATTTAGTGAGCAATAGAATAATCAGATGATAAATTACTTTATCCTGCATATTTTGAAACGTCAATATTCGTCATTTGAATAGCTTAACAGATCTTATCATATCTAGTACCGTAGAGGCCACCCTGGAGTGCCTCCAATATACGGTTGACGGAAAATGTCACGCTGCCCTTCCTGCATTTGCAGGCGGACACATCCGATTTATCCTTCATTTAGGGCCATGAGGTATATTCAACTTTCATACAATGTAACACTTAACAAACCTAGCCCTTCCCCAGTCCGTATTGGGTTGGATAGAGTACATCTCTATGGAAGTCCTGATTCAGAGTTGGATTTTTCGAGCGTGTTCGGGCTCATAAACTTGATTGTTGCTTAGGGTAGGGCTCGAAATACCTGGGTGCACGGGTGCACTGCACATGAAAATACAATTGTGCACCGAATTCTTTCCCGTTAGGTGCACACAATGCACCTAACGTTAAGAAAAGGGGAGGGGGCGGTTTTTTTATGTTATTTTGATGTTTGAACAAAATATTAGTATCGACCTCTCTCGCTCTAAAGGAACGTAATTAAAGTTACTAAATACACACTATGCGAAAACAAAATAGCTGGGCCATAACGGGTTTATACAGGAGGAAGGTTTACTTGTGCCATGCCACCAGAACTTTACGATGATCGAAACATTCTCCAGGTGACTCTGTTGAAGCGACTGTCGCGACAGCCGTGCGACGAAGGGAGAATTTAAATGTTTAAATATTTTTACTTAATATCTACTACTAACCTATCTAAACATACCCAACTAATAAATTAGTTTATATTACAATAATGGTCTTATATTACGTTCTTTTTTTAATGTGCTCCTAAAATATACCTGTGCTCCTAATTGAAAAACTTAGGTGCACAAGGTGCACCTGTATTAAAAAAACTATTTCGAGGCCTGGATTAGGGGAATAAGTAAAACCAATAACAATAGAACACGAACTTCTAATATGAATGCATGACAATAGATGTTTCTAAAATAAAATCGTTGCCTGCCAAAATGTCTAAATATTTTTCACTTGTTCTATTACAAGGGAATTTGGTATCCCGTGTGGTGTTCTTAATTAGGTAACCTGTCAGGGTATATTTTTTCTGATTTTATTTGTTTCATTTCAGAAATGTTTATCTTTGTTTACTTACAATCTACGCTATCGTGTTACATAGTATTGTCATTTCCATCTGCTGATCTCTTCTGGGTTTGCTAGAAGTTCCTTGTGTGCTTATGTCCATTACTTGACGTTCTCCGTCCTGTGTTTGGTGCAGTGGTCCGATAGAAATCTTGCGCCCTAAAACCCTCCAACCAACCATCCTCAATGGCTGATGGCTAACTTGTCTTATTGAAAGTTAAAGGTATGAGTCTTGGTGAGGCAACTTGGTTGCTTCGGTTTTATGACGCAATGGCATTATTTGGCCGTACGAGCCAAATACAAGACAGATAACGTCAAGGTATGGACATACACACAAAGAACGTTTTACTAGGTGGGAAAAAAATACGCCTAAGGGGGATCGAACTTACGCAGCCTACACCTCTCAGGTTTCAAGCACAGCAGGCGAATTTACTGAGCCACGGAGTGCTGAACAGATTCATTTTTGTTTAATTTTATTTCCAACATTCTTTCCAATAGTTTAAGTTGATTCAGAAGTAACAAAAAATTTTGAATTAAGGTCAATTGGCCACCGTTTCAGATGTTCTCATCCTTGTGGGATGATTTCACACTTCGAACTTTTCCTTCCTCGAATTTTTTATAGTGTCTATTCTTTAATTCTTAAGAATTTAAATCTGATTTTATCATTTTTATGTAGGCAGACATTTTAAATGATCCTCCTTTAGAGTTATTGGCTAATTAATACCAATATATAGTAACTGATAAATTAGGCAAAAACAAACGTCATTACTTCCCCGCAGCAACTTCAATCGATGCTTAACTTCTATTTTTGTAATGACGGATACTTAAAAATAATTAATGATTTGTATCGTTAAGTGCAAAAGTATCTTTCAAACGTTTCTTTCCTCTTTTAGTGTCTTTTGCTTTAGTTCTCAAAAATTTAAATAAGCTTTTATCATTTTAGCAAGGGAATAAAATTAAATGATCCTCTTTTTAAGAGAGAGAGTAACCAACTAATTTATACCGTTATTACGGTCAAATAGAGCCAAAATGTACATTATTTTCCTGTAGTAACTGGAATCAATGCTTCACTTCTCTTTTTGTGATGCCGTGCAAATATATTTATGTTTCTAATAAAGCATTCAAACTACTCCAGTTTGTCTCAATTTTGTAGACACCAGCCCTATTTATTTATGAACTTAAAATGCCTTACATTTTACCATAGGTCCGATACCTAATCCCCCATTGGGATTTCGTCATACAGCCTTACAAAGAGCATCCGCAACTTCGTCAGCTGAAGTCAGGCACTCTCCACTTAGAAGAGTAAATCCTGTGCAACTGTTGGTGTGGATGGGTGGTTTTTTTCTGTGGGTGTACAGAGGGAACAACAGTACAATCCTATCAATCGAAGTAGTCCCTGCTTTAATCTTGTTGATTTAGCTTCAGTGTGACGCGTGGGATCAAATCCCCCTAAAGAAAAACACAAACCTGCTTTTCATATTTTGCTGTTCCCAGTTCTTTCAATGAGAAATGTTTTTTCGTTTTCTAACTTGCTTTGGTTCAACGTACGTTACAGATCAAAATCCCCAACACCAGGCGTCTCCAAACTGCGACCCGTGGCCAGATTTGGCCCGAGGATTAGCTTTAGCCGGATCCGTTACACGTTGACGGGAATAATAAGTATTCAGAAAAATCTAATGTTTTGCAATATTAAATTAAAAACATTCCACCATCTGGTTAGGAACGTAATGTCGTTTCATGATATCTCTGCAGAGTCAATCCAAGACAAAAATTGACTTCATTTGTTTCTCTTTTCTTTGAAAATGTCACCATTTTAATTACTTCGGATGATTTCATGGCTCAAAAAAAAAATTAAAATCTTAGAACCCTAATTTGGACGATATTTTGCTGAAATAACAGCAAGTGGAGAATTTCCCCATAACTATTTCACACAATTTACTTACTGTTACGTATATTTCCTCGTTAGATATGAATTTTATCTGCTATTAACTCTCCAAGCGGTTTCGACGAGATATCTAGTCCATCATGATCTGATAAATTTTGCTCAAGGCGAGATAGCTCGTCATCACGATAGTCCCAATTTTATTACCATGGCAATATTAATGTCTTGTTCAGGATGGAGATATTTCGACCAACAAGACCAGGTCAGTTTTGCTTTTGATGGGTCACCTCGGTGAGATAACCACCAGGACAGTTAATTTTTGAGTAAAAACAGTTAACAAATTTGGCAAAAACAACCACCAGGAGGGTTAAATTTTCAGTAAAAACTGTTAACAATGTGTCGAATCAACCACCAGGAGTGTTAAATTTTGAGTAAAAACTATTAACAAATTTGTCGTAACAATCACCTGGAGAGATAAATTTTGAGTGAAAACTGTTAACAAATTTGGTGAAAACAATCACCAGGAGGGTTAAATTATTAACAAATTTGGAGAAAACAACCACCAGGAGGGTGAAATTTTGAGTAAACACTGCTAACAAATTTGGCGAACAACCACCAGGAGGGTTAAATTTTGAAAAAAACTGTTAACAAATTTGTTGAAAACAACCAGAGTGGATTTGAAAATTCGCCAAAATATTTTAAAGAAACAAGATTAAAACGACTACCTTATTTATCTTTTTGGTTCATTTGGTTATTTGTGTAGAAGATATGTCTACTCTTTCGTATATACACCCCCCAAAGAACTTCGATCTTAATGTGGCCCTCGTATACATTAATTTAAGGTCTCCTTATCTGTATCTTTGAAAATAACAAAACAAAATATGACTAGCAGATCTGCTCATAGCATTTGCTACGCTAGTCCCTTAATTGCTTTATTTATTATTATTTTGAATTGGTGAAATGCTAAAACCGTCGTAAAAAACAATGCAACTGATGTCAAGTTCAGAATATACACAGGAAACATGCATCAAAGCAGAAACACAACCCCCATCTGTATTTAGTTTGATAGAAATAGCACTCAAAGGAAGAATTCGAACTTCAAAACATATTTTTTTACAGTCGACTATCCGATATTTGAAATCATCTATTGCAATTATATAGGAGGCTTTAAAATATTTTAATTTGAATAAAAATTATTGAGCATAGTAATTTCAGTATTTTTGTGGAAAACTTTCATTTGAGCATTACTTTTGAATGCTTATCGAACTCATATTTCACGCGAACTCCTAAGGACTGTATATTTTTTCTTAATGACCCACTATCTTCTATTACATTTTATATTTGTAAACAGATACGCAAAATATGTACTATTTCACTACAAAATGTTATATGGCTCTAATGTGATTGTTTAAAATGGAATTCAAATGCAATATACAGCATTTATCATAAAGAATAACATTTCAGAACTTGAGATTGACCAACATAAAGAATTCAAATACTCATAGTAAAACTTCAATTGACCGTCAGGGTCAAGACCACGACCTTGACGATTTATCGAATAGACGGATAACAGAAAAATTACCCATCCCCATCCATTGCATATGAACGAATGGTAGAAAATGCACGTTTACGAACTGAAAATATACTGTACTAGCAAAATACCCGACCTTACTCGGTTTGAATTGGTTTACTCTAAATTGAAGAGCTAATCAAAATATATAATGACTTACGTTTTTAGTAGAATAAAAATTTATTTGATTTGTGTTTGCCATCTTTATAATTTCAACAACCTACTTTGGATACAAATCCTACACATGCATATCCATTCATGTAATACATTTCACATACATCGCACCCTTGCTGTATGACAAAGCTACAAAATGACGAAAGACACTAAGTTTACTACTACAAAAGACGATTTTGAGGGAGATTTGGAATTCCCTTTCTTGAGTTCTTTTCATGTTCAACTCAATTAATGGAAATTACGAATTACGGCGAGTACTCTCGCACTCATAGTCAACAAAACAAAATTGTTTTACTTGTGGCACACTTGCATCCGGTATGTGACATTCTGAAATTTTGCAATCTTCTCCTGTCATTATGACAACGAATTTTTTAATGTTTGAATAGTTCTAGTTCGGATTTTTTAAACATTATTATTCTTTCAGTAACGGCATTATTCTTTCAATAATGGTATAACTACACTTAAAATTTACTGAAAATTTATTCTGACTTACCTGCCATTATTAAGTCGAATACTTTGAGATGGTGTTACGTGTGATGAGAAGGAAAACACTTTTATTAAAATAATAAATATTTAAAACAGAAAACAGCAAAATAAAACAAAATAAAAGATGTCGGAAAAAATTGTTCTAAAGATATTAATTTGTGATTCATTTTTATCTCTTGATCTCGCACAGTTGCCACAACTTACAACTAAAAGTGCACAGAATTTAGAAATGTGAAATTATTCAGAGCGAAAGAAACAGAAAATATCACTGCTCGCGCGATCTTGTTCATTCCCGTTCGTTGAAAAATATCGTCTGTCCCGAATATTTGGAAATCGTGTTCATTGCGCAAAGAACAAAAATAAGACTCGAAAAAAAAAATATCAGATCTGAAATTCCATTTAAGAAAGAAAAAAAAATTTTGAAGAATAATTACTTTTTTAGCAGTACTGGTAAAGCAATCAAAGTAATCGAAAAAGTCAATATACATTCCAATTTTTCCAAAACTACCAAATTATGGTTGATTTAAGTATACTTTCTCAGGTGTTTTAGCATAAAACTGAACTAAATATAACAATAAATAAATGTTTAATATTGCATTCACTAAACTAATAGTTAATGTACAAAATAAAAGACATTGCAATCAAATATCTGGAAAAACATTCATGGGATGGCTACACAAACACACAATCGAACATAGAACGGAATGACGGACAAACAGACTTTCGCAACCACTTTCGCTCACTAAATGAAGTTAAGTACTCACTGTATGCAAATTTTCATGAAAATATATTAAACCGTGTGGACGTGTATAGGGCACATACATACATACAGACAGACAGATGGACAGACACCAAACGAGAAAAGGGCAGATTTGACATCAGAAGGGTCCAAAACGGATAGAAAACTTGAAATGGGTCGAAAATATTGAATGTACAAACAAACACTCCATTCTTATTTATATAGATATAGTGCATGTATTTTATTTTACAGAAACAAACAATATACAATTTATATTAAGTAGAGTACATATTGTTACATGCTATGGTGTCGTCGACCCAAAAACAGTAGCATGAAAACTGTACGAATCGTATCCAATGAGAAGACAACAACAGCTAAGAAAATTACGTTCTTATTATTCCGAGAACACAAATATACACTTTTTACACCATCGTTTCAACATATTCCTATACATCAAAATATGTGTATCACAGTCCAGCGCGGAGGAACAACTTCTCCCGTTGTTTCTGGCTCTCTTCTCTGTCATCTCCCCAACGGCCTCTGCCGTAGCTTCTTAATTCACCCAACGGCCAAAACTCAACGACCAATCAGAGATCATTCTGAAAGAACACCACCTGTAGAACACACTTTTCTTTTCACCTGCTTTTCTCAAGTCGTTTTGCGCAAGAACAGCAACTGGCGACAAAATACAACCAATCAGAATACATTCGGCATTCCGAAATTCCAATTATTGTTTTCTTTTTCCGTTCGGAGTATCTCGCGATGTCACATCGTACACATATATTCAAATTTTAAAAATAGTCTGTCATTTTCTTTTGTTTCTTTGAGGCTCGTGCTTTTTGAGCTGCACTGTTCCGTAATAACGGTCTGACGGTCTCCCTGTCTTCTTTTGATCACTTCTCTAAAGCCAGGCGGAACGATCGTTTATTATATTCTTTAAGACACGTTACAATAGTAAAATAAATAATAAAATTTCAAAATAAAAATCGATGTAAAGCAATGAATAAAGAATGAATAGTTAAATATACAAAAATAGAACTAAAGGGTAAATTTTGGAGTAATTTCATTCAATAGAATAATCTTATATCGCGAGCATTAGAGGCGTTTTCTGCAAAACTAAATGAAGACTAGTGTTTAGTTGTAGAACTTCTTCCTGTACGCATTCCATATTGGGTAGTAGGATATTGTTAATCGTTAAATCGTTTATGTTAGATTTTTTTTTATCACCTACAAACTAAACTTACCCCCCCCCCCCTTTTATGTTTTTAAAAAAATAACTTCTGTTTTTATCTGAAAATTCCTATTTATTTTTAATTAATTCGTTTTCTTGCAACCTTCATGACTTTTTTTTCCTGTTTTCAATCTAATAAAATTTCTCTCTGTGTCGAAAAATAGTAGTACGCAAACGAGCCTATTTTATCCTTGAAGTTCCAAATGCAGACAGGAAACCACGCGTTGTATGTTAAGTAAAAGCTTAAATGCTTATTCACACTTACGCGTCTATTTTAATCCACTCTGGTATCCCGATCCGTTGAACCAATGAGGAACGACCTTAAATCATTCCAGTTCTCGTCGTTCATTGGTACGATGGATCCCAATACGTAGAATAGGGTTACCTACTGCGAATGGCAAACACCACTTGCCAATTAAACGCAGAAATCATCAAACGCCAAGACGATCGAACTCTATCCCGAGGATCAGCCTCGGGGTTTGGTGACAAGGGACCTGAGAACCCTCGTGGAGGTCATGTAGATACACTTCATTGCCAAAAGTTAAGCACGAAAGGTAAAAGGCGAAAAAAAACGACAAGTACAGCTTTGATTGACAAAACAAAGAATTAAATACAAAGATGAAAACAATATTGAACTCTCATAAATCATATGATGAAGTCATATTGGAGTCATTAACAAAATGATGTTTAAATCCAAAACAAATAAACAAAACCGACATTAATAGAGTATGTGACCACCCCTCATCCTCATACAAAGTCTGCATCAACCACCCCAGAGTCAAGTAATCGCCATTCCTCCTGTAGAGCAGTTTGAAACTCTGTGAGATTATCTGGGGGTGGAAAACGTGCAGACACAGCACGACCGAGGGCATCCTAAAGATTTTCAATGGGAGTAAGGTCCGGCGAGTACGCCGGCCAAACCATACGCGCAATCTCCTCACTCTCGAAGTAGTCATCGACGATGCCAGCTCTATGAGGACGCGCATTATCATCTATTAAAACGAAAGAAGGACCAACTGTTGCAGCGTACAATCTCACAGTGAGCTCTAGGACTTCATCCCAATACCGGACAGGTCAGTGCGAAATCCCAGCGAAATCTCGGCCCACACCATGATGCTTCCACCTCAGAATTAGTGTTGCTCGATGATGTTCTGGTGTCGATTGCGTGTGCCTTGTTCTCTCCAGACCCTTACACGTTTGTCATCTGTCTCCAGGGGAAATCTGGACTCATCCGTGAACATAACGTTAGCCCGATCAGACACAGTCCAATTCACATCTTGTCGACACCACTTTAATCGTGCCTCTCTGGATTGGACGGATAGAGGAACACAAACTCGTGGTACCCGTCGTACAGTCCATTCATGTGTAGCCTTCGGCGCACAGTAGTGGCAGATATCGTCTTACCAACGGACGCTGCAACCATAGATGTCACACATGTGGAGGTCGCTCTTCGATTCTGCTTAGCTACAATAGCAATATATCGATCTTCCCCGGATGTCGTAACTCTTGGGCGACCGGCCACAAGTCTTCGGACAACAGTTTGTCTTGTTTGGAATTGTTTCCATAATCGTGAAATGACGGAATGATAAACGCCGAAGAACAGAGCAATTGATTGCCCTGCTTCAAGGCGTCCCACAGAAAGCCAGAGATCACGATCTGCCATTCGTCTTCTGGAAGCCATAGAAACATTTCTGTCTTGAAAACTAATCGTACGAATGTTCTAAACACTTTTTATCAGAACTTACATGCAACTCCTCTAACCCTTCACAATACTGACTTCTTATACGAATGCCTTTTTTGCATATTTCTCGACACGACACCGTGATTGGTTGTTCCGTAACACATTTATATACATACATCTACCTCTGCAGCAAATTACAGCTTCTCAAATTCAGATTGGCTTCTGGAAATTATTATTTTCCACTTCGTGCTTAACTTTTGGAAGTGAGTGTAGATAGAATCTGAAAGTGCACTTCAATTAAATCCAATTCGTTCATTAAAAAACAATTCGGTATTGTTCGGTGTCTCAACCTAAAACTTATCTCCATCCGCTCATATTTTCTTTTCTGTTCCGAGAGAGATTTCTGTCTTCCAGATTTCTCATTGCCTTCTGTCATCAGCCTGCTGAAGAATTTCCTTAGTGATCTCTTCCGTGAGCTCTTCCATGTAGTTTTAGCTGGTGAGATGTAGTATCCGAGGCAACGGCGATTTATTGCCAAACATGTCAACCTTGTTGTTTTGCTCCAGCTTTAAGGCAATCCTATGCCGGGAAAGTTCGTTTAGATTTAAACCATGTCAATGAAATTTCGGTACAGCTTCACTCTACGTTTATGAGCGGTGGGAACGGCCTTGGCGATTTTTTTGGCGCACTTCTATTAGCGAGTTACGATAAATTAAGGCAACCTATCTGTCTTTACGGTTATTATGGTTTTCATGGCGACCTTGCCAAACGGAAACTTTTAATATTCATTTTGAATAGTCTAGAAAGTTCTTCCAAAATCCGTTAAAGTTGTTTGATTTCATTGGTTCGTTTGAAATTTTTTCTTTGCTCCCATTGGTTATTTGGATTTTAAAATATCCTTTGATTGCATTGGTCCTTTTAAATCTTTTTGTGTGATACCATTGGTCCATTTATTTGTACTTCGACAGTTGTGGAATTATTATTTTATTCTATTAATTTTCACAAAAGGATTATTATTATTATTTTTTTTTTTTGCCATTTTTTCGTTTTTACTATTTTTGCACGCCAGAGTTCTAACGTTATCAGGTTGTATTATTACATGATTTTCTTTCTTTTGTAAGTCTTTTTATTTTTCAACATGCCCACTGTATTTAGTGTAATCGATTAAGTTTCAGGATATTCTTACTCTACATTCGCAGCTTAGTTTTTCTGGTGGAAGGCAAACGTTTGTAAGTGAAGGAGTGGCTACTCGTTTGTTTTGTGTTCGTTTATGTCTGGATAAGCAACTTCTGTTGGATTTCCTAAAGGAATCATGATTGTTTAAATCAGAATAATTGTGCACCCAAATGCAACGCTCCTATGAAATTCACTGTCAAAAGTTTCATTTCTAATGGATACGATTGGGTTTGCAGTGGAACTTCAGACAGTAATAAGAAATTTACTACTCATAAAACCATAAGGTATGGTTCATGGTTTATGGGTAGTAATTTGAAGCTGTAGGAGATCTTTCTTTTGACATATGAAATAGTGAGGGGGACAAAATCTAATGATATTGGGGAAGAGTATTCTTTTTCACACCTACTACCATAGCGGATTGGAATCAATTTGTTGACGAGGTTATTGCTGATTTCGTTGAATTGCAATCAGAAAAAATAGGCGGGATTGTAAAGAGTGTAGAAATTGATTAGTCTAAATTTGTGAAAAGAAAATACAATCGCTGTTGAAAAGTTGAGGGTCGATGGGTTTTCGGGGGGATTGAAAAAGGATTTTTTGTTTGCAGTTCACAATCGTTCGAAAGATACCCTCATTAAAGTTTTTTCCAGAATGAGTCGATTTTAGAACCACTTTTCATTCCGACAGATAACGAGGTCACACCTCAGCTGGCATCCCACTCTCCAAAATTTCACACCACGCCAACGTGAGGACATTTGAGGAAACGATAGATTTAACGAGCATCAGCTCCTACAACGGTCTTTGGCTGGAAATAGTTTCGAACTCGCAACCCTCCGATTTCTAATTCGTTGCTCTTCCAAACTGGGGTACCGCGGCCCCTAAAGACAGAGAGAAATTGCTTTTATCAAATTCTTACTCTGCCGTCAAATACAATTCTACAATTTCTATGTTTAAAATAAGAAAATTGTGTCGATAAAACATTGAAGTTTAAAATGGACTTTCTAAGAGATAGAATTCTATTTCTTTAACGTGCCTTGCTCCTTTGGGGGCGTTAAAACTTGATTGGTAAACATGTTGTGACGTCAAGCGCGTTGAGGCTTTCAATTTAATTAACCTCCTTTTCGGATGTTTTTAAGGCAGCTTCTACCAGAAGACCCCTGTGTATTCGCAAATTGGTTTAACAACTTTCTCAGTCAACACCGTCTCCGTCACGTCTGTGCGTTTCAATCTCAGTATATATTTTAAATTTACAGTAAAAGCACGTATTGAATGAGTTGCGAATTCTTTAGCCTTTAAGTCCTTTGCCAGTTTATCCTGTGTTGCTACTAGCAAGCCAAAGTTTCATAAAATGAGAAATAAACTACAGTAAAACGAACTCGCTTTTTTTTCCCTTTTGTCTACAGTTTTATTCGCTTGTTTAAAAGTAGTTTATTTTATTGTACAGTTGCTTTTTATTTTCATTTGATTTCATTCATATACTCGGATAAATGACCTGTCATACGACGGGTGCATAACAAAATTTATTTATTTTGGTCAAACTTCGTTTATTTATTTTTTTTAACATGACGGTGCGTGATCACTGGATATGTATAAACCTTTTCCCACCACTATCTGTCAACTGCCTTGCTTTCGCATGGTGTTGATTTTTGAGCAATATAGTAGTAAAAAAATAATATTGGAAAACTTAATTTTTGATCAACACTGGTAAAATAATGAGCTCCGTACGGTAAATGTTTTATACTCAGGCCCGGTGCACACATCCGGTTTTTCAACGTGCGGCGCCGCTGCCGCAACTTAAGTGCGGTCTGAGATACATTAGCTCCAATGGAGTAGTGCACACATGCCTCCAACACCGCTGGGGCGACGCACGTCCAACTTGCGTGCAATTAAGTTTTTTACCAGAATCGTTCTTCTGGGCCACAAGAGTAAAAGTCATAACCTAATATCTTTCCAATTTGTACACACATTACGTATGGATAATGGAATAAGGTGTGTTTCCACGGGAACGGACAGGCCGGTACCGTTCCGATAGCTAGAGAGGGATGTGTGTTTGTTGTTTTGTTCTGTTTGTTTTTGTTCAGAAATCGAGTCTGTTCCAAGTTTAAAAAGAAAATATTTTCATGGTGTTCTGAAAAGTGTGCAACAGTGGTATAAAAGAAAAGCAAAAAAAAAATTATACGAGTTTAAGTTAAACATTGGTACTTGGTAAGTATTAGTTAAGTACTTGCTATTCGTTAAGTTCTTGGGATGCATATTTTATTTCATGCGAGTCCCATCTATCTGATTCTGACACCCAGCAAATCAAGGATGGACAATATTTTGCACTACGCGCGTAATTTTTACTCTATAGACATACATGCTTAAAATATTTATTCCATTTCTTTCAAAATATGTTAATTTTTGTAGTCTGCTATTATTTCGTCAAGCTTGTAATGTTTCGAGTTAATTTAGCTACTGAAAGCAACATATATTAAATCAAATATAACAGTTTATAATATCCTTTGAATCCCTCTGTTTTATTCTCTTAACTCTAATTTTAATCACGCATCTCTTTACCGGTAGCATTACAGAAGCGGCTCAATCCCATGATAGTACTTTACGCAAGTCCAACTTGATTGGCTAGTTTCACGGGCTTGGCTTCACTTGGATACCTCGCCAATCTGATTGTTGCAGTAACCATTTGATTTTGAATATGCGCGTTGTTTCGTAGAAATACAATACATACACTAGCGCCTCAGCGTAAGTGTCCGACATGTTGACTCTGATTTACTCCTCATATATATGTTGTATGGTTGTTGTTAGTAGTATTTCTTGCCAACTTATATTAAGGGTACTTATACTTTAAAGAGCTTCTCTTCGTGAAGCAACGATGGCCTAATGGCTAAAGTAACCCACCTTCAGATTAGCGTCGGCAGCGGAGGATGACCCAGCTGGCGGAAAAATTTTTAGATCCTCCAAATTATTTTTTTTTAATTCCAATTTAATTCCTTTTCATTCTAATTTATTTTTCCTGATTTTTAATACCCTTTTCATATTTTTCCAAGCTTTCGTTGATTTTACATAAATAATCTAAGAACCACTCCTGAACTCACTACCAGCTGATATTTTTCCGCCCCTCTGCCGTCCCCTTTGCTTTAGGATGATGGTGTCGTATCCACCGCTGGCTTAGGACCATTCTGATGTAACAAAAAGCACACATAAAACACTAACTTATATAATTATTAACTTATATAATAAAAGGATACAATTTTCGGCTCCCACCTCTACCCACCCATAGCCATGGATCTGAAAAGAAAAGAAGAAAGCAGAAAGGAAGAGATAAATCGCCAACAACCATAAACCTTGATGACATACGTATCTAGGTCATGTGATCCGATTAGCCAATCAAGTTGAACTTGCGTAAAGTACTATCATGGGATTGAGGCGCCTGTTAGCATTACATGCTGCAAATTTTAAGTTGCAAACAGTGCAGCCATGGGATCATACCTGACGCCTCAATAGTAAATTTCAAACGACTGATGTACTAGCACACGACTCTTGTACAATGTCCTCTGTGAATAGTCCCTGAATTCAACTCAAAAACTCATTCAATAAAAATTCAATAGAATGAATTCCAAATTGATGCATAGTCCGTTGTGTTGCTCCAGTGTAACGTTAATTTAAAAAATACCAAATTGATACATGATCGTTGATTTACCAACACCAATCAGATGAAACGTCAAACCTTGCCAAAACGGCGATAAACAACATTTCGACGTTACCCCGATATGTACTATGAGAAAACATTTGGATAGCAGCAGTAAAATCTACACTTTCAGTCTGGTTTGTTTGTTTGCACTGAAAAACCCTGATCGTGTGGCTCGTGATATTTTGGAGAACTCCATTTGTACAAAGGTGGTTAAGTTGCCTACAGAGAGAGCGGTATCATGCACCTTTCGTTTGTGATGCCCAACCAAACATTAAAGCTTAGAGAATTTCAATCCAAATCCAATCCCAATTTGATTTGGTTACGCATGGTCAAATTGGACTGGGACTACTCAAAGTGAATTCCGAAGTACAGTAAAGATCAATACGCAGATCTGGATTCGAGCCCAGAGCTATATCTATATATATAATTCTCTTACGTGGCACGCAAAAAAGACGTTATTTGTAATCGCGTTTTGGCAACACTGTACGATTGCTTGTTTATCGCGAAGTCTCGCGCATCGATTGAATTTATAGCGTTATCGGATGAAATTTTATTGAAAAAAAAGAAGGAAATTTTAATGAGCTGTTGCAGTTAGTTTATAATAGAAAGCGGAGGATCTTTTCAGGGCCATTTAAAAAACGGTCCTTTTCAGGGCCAACAATTATAGTTCAACAAGACGCTTGCACTACAACTTTCGGCAACAAACTCAATGAAAAAGTGTAGGTCGTTTGAGTGCTGGGAAAATGTACACACAAACAACATGCTGGGTATTCAATTTCCAAAGCAACGCTCACATTTCGAGTCAAAATTTGCACAAAGTTTACATTTGAATTCTGATTTTAGAGATACTGTATATATTTTTTCTGTAATACACAGCAAATTTAGATTTGAAAAACATTTTTTTCGTAACACATTTTGTAAACAATCCCTTCTGCTAGGACACATGTCTTCATTGAGGCGAGCGAAGCGAGTATAGGTTCGCGCAGCGAACCAATGAGGATTGCGAAGCAATCCTCCGGGGGTTGGCGAGCGTTAGCGAACAGGGGGCAGGCCCCCTAGTAGAAGTATAATTGATCAAACTATTGTATAATTAACACTATAGTAACTAATAACACTATTGTATTGTATATTGTAAGTGTCCTGATCCTACACAAATTGTTGCACCTTTTTTTTAAAATTCCGTTTTAAAGAAACTTTACGTGGAATATGGAAACATTATTTCTTATAACAACTATTGGCGCTATTGTTGCTTTTATACCACAACGTATATTTCGACTAAATAACCACATCTGTTGGTTAAAATAATCCTAGCCAAGATTCTATTGATCTAAAATATCCAAACTTGTAAAAAAAAAGTCATGCAGGGAAGACTGCAGGCTGTAAAACGAAAAAATGCTTGTGAACCTCTCAGCGGGTAAACCATCCCTGGGTCGACCAACCGGTCTGGTGGTTATGGTGTTAGCCTCTAGATCGGAAGGTTTGTGGTTCGAATCCGGCTCAGTGCATAGATGTTTGTAAGCGTATGGTGTAGAGGCGGTTGGTGTACCTTAAATCTGTCGTGGCCGAAAGTCCTCACGTTGGGTTGGTATGGAAGTTTGGAGAGTGGGGTACTAGCTCAGGTGTTGCTACGTCATCTGACCGTGGTTCAAAATTATGAGGTGTTGTCCTCGGATCTTTCCCTTAAGGGACCGTCGTCAATAGCCCGTTGTGTTGCTCCAGTATGACGTTAATTAAAAATTACCAAATTACCAATTACTAACCATCCCTGGTTGGGTAGGTATTTAACTAACGTCGCACTGAAGCAACACAATGGGCTATTGGTGACGGTCTGGGATCAAACCCGAAGGCAAAGATTCCAGGACAACACCGCGTAATTGTAAACCATGGTCAGATTACGAGGCAACACTTGAGCCGGCACAACATTCTAAAAAACTTCCAAACCACGCCAACGTGAGGACATTTGAGGCCAAGACAGATTTAACATGCACCAGCCCCTATTGTACTCGACTGTCTTTAGATGGATTCGAACTTTCCAGTTGCCAATTCGTTACTCCTCCAACCGGGCTACCGCAGCTCCTAACCATCCCTGGGCTAAATCCAGATTAAGTTTCTTAAATTAATCTTATTTGTTTCCAGAATGCCTTTCTGTATGGACCTTATTAATTCAGAAAATTTCATTTAAAACTTAGAATTTGAACTGTTTTATAAAAGGGAAAGACAATTCTTTGGCATAAATTAATTCTTCATACAAATATAGTCGTTGGGTTGGTATGGAAGTTTGGAGAGTGGGGTGCTAGCTCATGTGTTGTTTCGTCATCTGACCGTGGTTCAAAATTACGGGGTGTCGTCCTCGGATCTTTCCCTTAAGGGACTGATCCCGGACCGTCGTCAATAGCCCGTTGTGTTGCTCTAGTACAACGTTAACTAAAATTACCTGACCTTACCATACAAATATAGTACATCTGAAAACAAATCTTAATCAAGAAGTGTATGAAAAATACGGGCACACAGCTTGTCATCTAACTGTTCTTTCTTTTCTTTCAAGGTGTGAATGTCAAGAAGGTACACACTGCGTTCGAGTGTACGACGACATCTCACTTGCCGCTTACGTTCACCGGTGCAGAGGTTTGGATGAGAACGTCTTAGTTTGGCCTCATGGCAACAATAGCTCCATTTCTTTTTCTTAAGAAAAACTCTCGGAGTGATGAGCGACAGATTATCCGAAAACGTATTCTCATGTTTGCATTTGTGGCTTCGATTCATTTCAGTTTTACTTATTTATTGCTATTTAATATGACTTGCATTGTCTTTCAGTGCTGAAGAATGTACATATACAAATGAGTGTCACTTCATAATCATTAAAGTATTTATAAACGTCTCTTGGTGTGTGCGTTTTGTGCCGATTGTGTTTATCATTTCTGTGCTCAGATGGCAAAATGTTATAAGTCACTTTTTTTAATTTTTCGTGACAGTAATTTTAAGATCGAACATGTGGTTTTTGACTTGTTACAATTTCCCACCTTTGTTTGCTCATAAACTGAAAGAAAAAGGCTTAAGACATTTTGCCAAATTCTAAACATTAACAAACCAGACTCCAGGATGGGACTTGCTCAATTTTTTGGTAAATTTGACTTTTAACATTTTGCTATCTGAGCACAGATTTATCCTACCTTAAAATTGAAATTATTTCTATCAGAGTTGTATTGAATTTGATTAATTCGGAAAGCGACAGATATTAAAAATTTAGATACATACGTAGAACAAGTAAATTACGAATGTTCAACATATTCAAACACATTTTCTTATTTATCTGTGAATGCAATAGAATCCAAGCACACCAGAAAGTTTTAAATCGCGGGAACTCTGAGCAACACAATCAGTGGCGTAGTGAGAAATTTGATTATGGGAGGAATTACTACCTATAACTTTACATTTTCTTCAATAAATAAGATCAATTTGGAAAAAATAATCTGATTTTATAGTTCTCCGTGGTCTTTTGTGGTCTCGTCTCGTTATTCTGTATCCGTCCAATGTATTCCAAATTAAAGTAATCAATGTTACTAGGGGGCCTGCCCCCTGTTCGCTAACGCTCGCCAACCCCCGGAGAATTGCTTCGCAATCCTCATTGGTTCGCTGCGCGAACCTATGCTCGCTTCGCTCACCTCAATGAAGACATGTGTCCTAGCAGAAGGGATTGTTTACAAAATATGTTACCAAAAAAATGTTTTTAAAATCTAAATTTGCTGTATTACAGAAAATATATATATACAGTATCTCTAAAATCAGAATTCAAATGAAAACTTTGTGCAAATTTTGACTCGAAATGTGAGGGTTGCTTTGGAAATTGAATACCTAGCATGTTGTTTGTGTGTACATTTTCCCAGCACTCAAACGACCCACACTTTTTCATTGAGTTTGTTGCCGAAAGTTGTAGTGCAAGCGTCTTGTTGAACTATAATTGTTGGCCCTGAAAAGGACCGTTTTTTAAATGGCCCTGAAAAGATCCTCCGCTTTCTTTGATTTCGATTATAAACTAACTGCAACAGCTCATTAAAATTTCCTTTTTTTTTCCAATAAAATTTCATCCGATAACGCTATAAAATCAATCGATGCGCGAGACTTTGCGATAAACAAACAAACAGTACAGTGTTGCCAAAACGCGATTACAAATAACGTCTTTTTTGCGTGCCGCGTAAGAGAATTATATATATAGATTCGCGGGATTAGTGAATTTTAGCAAGCCGAAATGAAACATTGTAACTTTGTCTACCAAAAAGTACTCACAGGTACAATTGGGTTGCACTGCTATATATTCTACTGCGTCGCGAGTTAATTTTTGTAGTGTTGGTTAAGACCGTTACAATATCCCACTCCAGAATTTAGCGGAAACCGCAATTCGATAGATGACGACACTAGTAGAATGATTGTCATTTGCGTGAGACAGAGAGCTGTATTAAGATCACAGTTGTAATTGTCCTGTGTTGCCTTTAGCAGTCGAGTGTGACTGCCTTTGTGAAGTGAAGGCTGAGCAGCAATGAATGAAGTGAAGCCGTGATAGTAAATGAGCAGTGTCTACAAACAGAGAGCCTCAGGTGATTGTTGAAAGTGATTATTCGCATTGACGATTCATCTATCCATCGTTGACCCCACATCGAAGTTGTAAATTTAAATTGTTCAAATCACGTCCGGGTCACCAATTTAGTAGGCCGGAATGAGTCTACCAAAAAGTAGTTCATGGTAGAGTTGGAATACACTTTTATATACAGTACTGCACCGCAGGCCGACCGGTATAGTGGTTACGGTGTTATCATCTATATCGGAAGGTTCCTGGTTCGAATCCGGGTCAGGGCATGGATGTTTGTAAGCGTATGGTGTAGAAGCGGTTGGTGCACCTTAAATCTGTCGTGGCCAAAAGTCCTCACGTTGTGTTGGTGTGGAAGTTTAGAGAGTGGGGGTGCCACCTCAGGTGTTGCTTCGTCATCTGACCGTGGTTCAAAATTACGAGGTGTTGTCCTGGGATCTTTCCTTTGAGGGATTGATCCCGAACCGTCGTCAATAGCCCGCTGTGTTGCTCCAGTACGACGTTAATTACAAATTACCCATTAAACAGTACTGCATCGCAAGTTAATTTTTGTTGTGATGGCGAAGCTCGATACAATACCAAGCTTTATTTATCCATCAGAACCAATGTTTTCAGTTAAAGCTACTGAAGGAAAGTTTTATATTTTCTATAAAAAAATATTATTGGTATAATTTTTTTATTAAAATCTCACTGAGGGGTTCTGATCCGCACTGCCCCTCCCCATGTCTACGTTGTATTTCATTCAAATAAATTAATCAAGTATATCTCTAAAGCTCTCGTCTCTATCGCTAAACTCTCACAGTTATCTCGAACTATGCATTTGAAAAATTTCATCATTCTGTTTAAAATATTTGTACAATAATGGGAAATTATCTTTCTGCTTACAATTCTAGAATTTAGAGAGATATATCTTCAATCCGTTTATCGGCACTTCCCAACTTCAAATTGAGGGCCTCGGTAAGAAGCCTGCTTGGAAGAGTAACGAATTTGAAACCGGAGGCTTACAAGTTCGAATCCAAGCAAAGAACGTAGTGTACAAGAGCAGCTGGTGCGCGGTAAATCAGTTGTGGTCTCAAATGTCCTCACGTTGGCGTGGTTTGGAAGTTTGGAGAATGGGGTGCCAGCTCAGGTGTTCCCTCGCCATCTGACCAAGGTTAAAAATTACGGTGTCGTCCTCGAATCTTTTGCTTCCAGTTTGATCCCGGACCCTCGCCAACAACCGGAGTGTTGCTCCAGTGCGACGTTAATTAAAATACCTGCCTTCGAAGTGATAGCATATTCTTACAACAGAAAAAACTTTTGATCATCTCTCCTCAAATAAAATAATTACTGAAAGAAAGCACACACACATTCGCTAATAAAATTTTTGTCTGACAAAATATATTACAAAATAAAAAAATTTTAACTGCCGAAAACTAGTCACTTATCTGTATATCCTTGATAGAAGAGCCAATGTCCGTTTTACACGTTTTTGGTAGCTGATTCAGTTTAATTTTTGATGCAGCATGCGAAACAACATTTCATGTTTTCATTCATTCATAATGTGAAGACAAGACGTTGCAATTTTTCTATTTTTACTTTCATTTCATATTGATGGTAATGGTAATGGTAATTTTTAGTTAACGTCGTACTAGAGCAACACAACGGGCTATTGACGACGGTCCGGGATCAGTCCCTTAAGGGAAAGATCCGAGGACAACACCTCGTAATTTTGAACCACGGTCAGATGACGAAGCAACACCTGAGCTGGCACCCCACTCTCCAAACTTCCACGCCAACCCAACGTGAGGACTTTCGGCCACGACAGATTTAAGGTGCACCAGCCGCCTCTACACCATACGCTTACAAACATCCATGCCCGGACCCGGATTCGAACCAGGAACCTTCCGATCTAGAGGCTAACACCTTAACCACTATACCGTTTGGTCGGCTCATTTCATATTGAAGTAATTTGTAGACATAACTCAAAATCAGCGAATTTGGTAAATGGTAATTTTAGTTAACGTCGTACTAGAGCAACACAACGGGCTATTGACGACGGTACGGGATCAATCCCCTAAGGGAAAGATCTGAGGCTAACACCCCGTAATTTTGAACCACGGTCAGATGACGAGACAACACCTGAGCTGCCACCCCACTCTCCAAACGTCCACACCAACCCATCGTGAGGACTTTCGGCCACGTCAGATTTAAGGTGCACCAACCGCCTCAACACCATACGCTTACAAACATCCATGCACTGACCCAGATTCGAACCAGGATACTTCCTACCTAGAGGCTGACACCTTAACCACCAGACCGGTTGGTCGACTTATATAACACTGGAGCAACACAGCGAGCTATTAGCGACGATCAATCCTAATGGGAAATTTCCACCTCGTAATTTTGAACCACGGTTCATATGGTAAGGTTAATATAGGAGCTGGCATTAAACTCTACAAAATTCCACGCCACGCTAACGTGAGGACATCTACGGCCACGATAGATTTAACGTACATCAGCCCCCACGTACACGAGGGTCTTTGGTTGGTTGGTAAGAAAGTAAAAATTGAATTTCATTCTTCACTACCAATTTGACAAAATTGGGTAGCTAATTCAACGTCGAACTGGGATCAATACGTCGCATTACGGGCTATTGTCGACAGTCGGGATCAATCCCGAAAGGAAAGATTCGAATATAGGCTTGAAATACAAGAAGACTGAGCATTGCTATCAGAGTAGCTTCTAAAAGCATGGGCGTCAAAAGTGTGTCTACTAGCAGTCACTGCTCTGAAGAACTGTTTTCTGCATTGGCCCTCACGTTGGCGTAGTGTGGAAGATCGGAGAGGGGGTTCCAGCCCAGATGTAAACTCCTCATCTGACTGGGGTTCAAAATTACGAGGTCTTGTCCTGATCTCTGTCGGTCAACAACCCGTGGTGTTGCAACGTTAATTAAAATGCCTACCTACCTCAAGAAGTAATCTAAGCTTCAAGCAAAGAAAACCTTACTTAGAGGTTCGTTGGTTTTTTTTTAGCACAAGGGCCATATTTGACCATGCTGCTCCAGACACTAGAATGCAATATGAACTAAGACATGCACGCAATAACAGGTTTAGTGGCACAAAAAAGAGATATACAATCAAGGAGGAATCGAACCTGAGCCGCCTTCAATTCGCAGGCTGATAGTGCTGTGGGCATACTCACTGAGTCATGACAGTCTTCTAAATTAAGGAATTCATCCATCTTTAGATCATCTCATTCCTGCCTCAAAAAGCGAAGCTCCTATATTGAACATAATTTGTGTCTGACATAAATTTGACTTAGGCCCGGTGCACACATCCGGTTTTGCGGCAAACGCAAGTGCGGTCTGAGATACATTAGATCTAATAGAGTAGTGCACACAGATGCCTCCGGCGCCGCTGCGATGACGTAAGTCTAACTTGCGCGCAATTTGTACCGCAGTTACCCACGGTGCCGCAGCTCGCCGCACACTATTCTTCGGTCTCAAGTACCTTGTTTTCATAAATAAATGGAATATAAATAATAATTAATAAATGGATGTATCCAGTAAGGTCTATTTTGTTTCAAAATATATTGTTTGTACACCAAGTAAGCGAAATAATCACCGTTTTCTTCGATAGAATATTTATCGCAAATGGCGCGAAATGAGTACTTGCGTTATTTCACGGTTATGTGTGCATAGTTGGGCTTCGGCGCCGCAGCGGCAACGCAGCGGTGGCACACGTTGAAAAATCGGATGCGTGCACCGGGCCTTAATGTCTTTCACTTGCAAGTCGACGAATTTGTGGTTTGTGAAACTAATTTTATTCTGTACATGAAGCAATTGTTTTCTGTTAATTTCGTCTCTAATGTATTTTGTTTTCCAACTTTGTAAGTTGTTAAAACTAATTGAAAAAGTTGACGCAACAAAATATTTAGTGTTAAATCTAATGAAGTGGTTTCGGCTCAAGGATGAGTAATAAGAACAAATGTTTTTTATTCATGTAAAATGTTTTAAAGTTGTTTTTCTCAATGTCAATTTGGGCCGCGTTACGCCAGTTGGCATAGCAACGGATTTGTAGTCTGAGGGTTGCGAGTTTGAAACTCGGTCCATCCAAAGACCGTTATGTACACGGAGGGTGCTTGCACGTTTAAATCAGTAAGTGGCCTCAAATGTGGTCTTGGTGCGGAAATTTGGAGTGTGAGGTGCCAGCGCTCAGGTGTTGTTCTCGTCATCTTATCGTGGTTCAAAATAAGTTGGCGTTGTCCTTGGATCTTTTCCTTCATGATTGATACCGGACCGTCGCCAATAGCCCATGTTTATCGCCAGTGCAATTAACTACCTACCCACCTCTTAGTCAATTTCACTTCAACAGAGTTCTTCAAATCTAGTATATTTCCATGAAAAATTGAACGCCTGGCGTTGCGATCGGGCGGAATTGGATATCATGGTCGGTCCTGCCTACTTATATGCGCAACTTGCTTGTGAAATCCACAGGTCACTTTTGATGCCTATTTTTCTGGCCCTTTCCTTATGAGGTTTTTCCGTACTATGCAGTAGCGTAGCCAGGATTATATTTCAAAGTGGCCCATATTTACAAAGGCCCTAAAAATATATGGATTTTATAACGTTTTTAAAGGAATGCTTTGCTGTATTCAACTAGTTACCACCGTCACAGCCTAAGCCATTCGGTGTATCGCCACGTAATTTTGAGCCACAGTCAGAAGACAAGGCAACATCTGAGTTAGCACACGACTCTCCAAACTTCCACACCAACCCAACGACTTTCGGCCACGACAGATTTGAGGTGCACCAGCCGCCTCTATATTATACGTTTACAAACATCCAGGCCTGACGAACCAGGAACCTTCCGATCTAGAGGCCAACACCTCAACCACTATACCGGTTAGTCGGCAATGCTTTGCTGTATAATTTTATATCATATTTGATCCAGCAGGCAATGCATTTTTAATAAATACGAGATTACTTTTAGTAGCGGATGGATTATACTAAAAGCAAATTTAATATTTCAGGCTTTCACATTTTATATCAGCCGACCAACCGGTATAGTGGTTAAGGTGTTAGCCTCAAGATTGGAAGGCTTCTGGTTCGAATCCGGGTCCGGGCATGGATGTTTGTAAGCGTATGGTGTGTAGAGGCGGCTGATGCACCTTAAATCTGTCGTGGCCGAAAGTCCTCACGTTGGGTTGGCGTGGAAGTTTGGAGAGTGGGGTGCCAGCTCAGGTGTTGCTTCGTCATCTGACCGTGGTTCAAAATTAATAGGTGTCGTCCTCGGATCTTTTCCTTAAGGGACTGATCCCGGACCGTCGTCAATAGCCCTTTGTGTTGCTCTAGTACGACGTTAATTAAAATTACCATTACCACATTTTATAACAGCTTTCACGATTTCGTAATGAATTCTTTTATTAACAGGGCCGTTCATAAGCGGTGAGCTTAAGGAGCATTTTCACATCACGAGGAAAAGTAGGAGAGATGTAAATACACGAATGTGTGTGCTATACTTCGAATTTTTTACAAAAATGTCGATACACATTTTCTAATATTTGTATTTCAATTGATGCCTGGATATTGCGATGTTGTTTGAATCAACAAGTAGATCTTTCCAAAAAAGGGAATGTTTTACAACAACACTCAAGTTCTAGGACTTCCTTTCACTAGGCAAAACCATCCTTGAGACATCTAGTCACTTCCAACTGTCAACAAGAATAGCAAGGTAGAATATTGTAACGTCCCGTCATCCTGTTCATTTCAGCTCTTAATAGAGGGCGCTTTCTCACGGTCTGGCTGTGAGCATGACGTCAGAGACTCCGTCTACAGAAGGCTGGCAAGAACGAATTGCTTGAAATGACGTAGTTTTTAGTCTGTTGTAAGGCTAGGCCACTTGCGATAAGTCGTGAGGACTAAAAAATGGCTATCGCAGAAAATCTACAAGGTGCACACACTGCAATACATAAATTATTGAATTAGTATAGTTTTACAATGGCATTTCATTGAAACTACTTGTGCGATCGTTCTTTTGCTTCAGGAGAGAAGCAAACGGAGGAAGCATCGTTATTGGGTACATCCAATGACAAGTCAAAGATTATTGAAAGTGCAGTTTTACAAGTTATTTTAAGATTGATGTGAGCACCCTGCCAAGTTTTTCCAGTATTACCGAATGACAAAAAGTAGTTTTGATGAATTGTTGGGAATAATGGGTCCATCAATAACAATCTTCAATTTCTTTAAATTCTTCTTCTTTTCAATTTTTTTATAAGTGACTCAGTATCAATTAGTATTAATATTTATCCATTATCATCTCAAGTAGATTCGTTGTTAGACATATTAGACAAGTATTTGCAGTGTTTTAAGCAGTGACCATAACAAGACTGCCTCAGTACTGCGACTAAAGTATCGCAAGTGTGTGCATGTCCATGCCTGTCTGTGTGATTTATTGGGGTAGAGCGACAGTCGCGTCCCAGCAAAAATAGGACCGGTTGCAACTTTTTAATCGCTGCGATTGTTTAGTCACAAGTTTGCGCACTTGTATTTAAAACAATGAGTTTTAATACTAAGTAGATGGGTAGTGGAAAATTACTGAATGAGTGGCGGGCAATTTTTGGTTGCAAAATCATTTACGTGTGAGTAAAGTATTTTGTAACGACTTTTCTACTTTTCTTATTTCTGAAACTCATTGTGGTCAGAAATCCTATACATGTGCCGAGCCTATAAATAATGTAAAATCCCATAAATCCATCCATGTAATAACATCGACACCCTGCTAAAGCTACAAACTGAGTAAAAGTGGACATTAAGGTAACAACTACAAAAAACGGTTTTGAGGGAGAAGGAATTCCTTTTTTAGTTTATTTTCCTGTAAGATTACTCAATTTAATGCGTAAAAATGACGAATTGACGGAAAATTCCTTCACTCTCATAGCTTATCTAACAATACTTTTAACCTGTGGCTCACTCGCACTATTGATACTTTGTTATAAAATTTCACAATCCCTGAGAGCAAGATGAGAAATTAATTTGATATTTATTCATTATTATTAGAAAACTCATTTTTCCTGAAAATTCCATTTTGTATGGCACGAAATGAACTTGTGTATTAAGATTGGATGTTTATTGCCCAGACACAGCAAAACTAACTTTTTAGGGGTTGAAACTCACATAGCAAGGTCCTTTGCCTTCCTCGCCACCAGCACAGATTATCTGTATCTTGATCAGGCCGTCCTAATTTTGAAAATCATATATTATTCGACACTATTGAAACCTGCAGTTCTTGTAGTTCTTTGGGAAAGTATCTCCCTATGAAATAGAACAAAAAGTTATAGTTTCACAAATATTTAAAAATAAAGATTACAAATCTTATATTATAAAGCGAAAAATCTTTTAGCCTGAAACAACAACTCCCAACGATCAGATCTAGCATCACGGTATGTACATAGCTTGTTTTCTGTGTAATTTCTAGGTAAAGGTATTTAATTCCAGCTGGCTAGATAATTCCCTCAGAACTGTACATGTAAGTCGATTACTGGACATTATACAAGAAGAGACCAATTTTTATTCAAACTAAAAATGCACACAAAACATCAATAACAGTCATGCTTATAGCAATTAAAAGAGTTAAGAACATAATACTAGCTTAGATGACAGCTCTAAAACTGTTCAAAGAAGAAACGACTCTGCTAAAGGAAACATGCGCGATTAAATTTGAATGAAATCGCAAAATCTCACGGTTGCGTTTTAAATACATTTGCTGTCGAAGAGAGACCTTCAGAGTGTGATAATGAAATATTCCTTGATTAATTACTTTAATGTAGACGCAATTGAAGTCTGATACGACTAAGCTCGGTGTTATGAGATAATAGATAGTAGTTTATTATTTCAATAAAACACGAAACCGAAATCATTGGAAAGCGAAGTAATCGAAAGAGGTAAGAACACACGCAGGCGAACGGACAAAGCTCAAAGCGATGACGTAACAAAACTGCTGAAGATACAGGTGCAACTTGGTTTTACCGAAACAGCAAAACCTCTAGGGTGAATCTAAGTAGTAAAACTAGATTAACAAATAATAGTTAATCACTACATGCATCGTTTCTTTCTGTGTAATAAAAATTTCAATAACTAGTTCTTCACTTACTACTAGAATTTAGACTTCCAAATCCACTACCATTTAGAGCTCCACCTCCGGCAATAGTCGCTATGTCGGTTGGTGATGTAAAGTGTGGGTAGATCGGCAAACATGCCAAACCTACTTTCTTAGTCAAGTGAACAGGACTTCTCAGCCTAATGAGAGCAATATCATGTAGTTTTGAACTGGAGTTGTAATCAGAGTGAATATTGAAACTTTCCACCGGAACTTGATCTGAACCGGAAACAATGTTATGAGCTCCTAAAGCTATGCGGACATACAAAACATCTTTTCTGCAAACAAATATGGGTATAAAATCAGGAAGCATTTTTTTAAGTATAAAAAGTAGATAAAATGTACATATTTCCTCTTAATTTATATATTCTGATTGTTCTTATTTAAGGAATCAAGGAACACCATCGCATAACCTTTTTAATCTCAAAATATGTTCTACCGAGTTTGTCAAAAAGGCTTCGTTTGGTTCGATGGTTGTAGCATGCTTTGTAGTACGTAAGTATCTGATACATAACAACGCTAAGTAAAGCTAGAGCTCACGAATCAACTGTTCTTGAAGTTCCACTACCTTTTTTTCTTCTCTAAGGAAAGTAAGTCTAGAAATTTAATTAAAGGCAGTAAGCATAAAAAATGCCGACCAACAGTTGTAGTGGTCAAGCTGTTGGCCTCTAGATCGAAAGGTTCCTGGTACGAATCCGAAGTCAGGGCATGGATGTAAAATGTGCTGTACTTTCTTAGGGGCGATGATGGCCCTTTACAAGTGACCATCACTTCCGACCTTGTAGTGGCCAAAGACAAGAACTTATTACCCTCCATTGGAAGTAGTGACCATCACTTCCGGCCATGTACTGGCCAAGGAAAGTGTCCAGTGCCCGTCATTTGAAAAAAAATAAGCATGAAAATCATGCGTTCACATTTATAAAAACTACAGTGGACATGCATAATTGTAACCCAATCTATTTGTACATTTGCCGTCCTGGTGATTCTTTTGACAAGACATATTTCCATTAGAATAAAACTGACCATATCTTGATAAACAATATATCTCGTTATTAGAAAAACTTATCAAATCTTGATTTTGTTATCGTCAATAAGTCAACTACTTCTTGATGAAATATTTCGTCATTAGTTAAATTGTCAAGATCTTCAAGGTCGAAACCCCTTGGAGGGTTAAACGGCATACATATAGTCTGTGATCAACAAATTCGCCATTCAATGCAACATTATTTCTCGTTTCCCTTTTGATGGTTTTCTTGACAAGGCATCCTGTCATTATCAAAACTGACCGATCTAGGAGACGAGATACTTTGGCATTAACAAAATTGTTCAAATGTCCGAGACATATCCTCGAAAGAAACCAAAGGTTAAATAATATTACAAATATTAAGATACGACCATCAGTAGATATCAGCTTGGAGGAAAAAATATAGGGAAATATATATTTGGAGTCTATAGATTCAGCTTTTAAATAACAAAACATATTCCTAGACGAAATGTTTTCTTTATGAGTAATTCTAAAATGGGTGCAGCTAGAGTCTACGTTTATGAGCGGTAGCAACGGCCTCGGCGATTTTTTGGCGCACTTCCAATGTTGTCAAGGAAAGAAATTTTTAAAAATATCTCTATTCCAAAAATATTTTTCTTTTTACAACGGAAAATGAAGGCTTGAAAACACATTTGAGAACATTTTGAAAAGTATATATTTTTAAAACTTTCATAGAAAGTACTAAGTTTAAAAACATTTCAAAACACAGTTGTGAACAAGCAGAAAAACTGAACTGCATTTGTTATGAAAGAAAACACTGAAACATTAATTACACTAGATACAGTGGGCATGTTGAAAAAGAAAGAGATTTTTAAAAGAAAAAAAACAAGAAATAATACAACCTGATAAAGTCAGAACTCTTACGTGAAAAAAAATAAATGTTAAAAACGAAAATGGTCAAAAAAAATAAAAATTTAATCATTTCGTGCAAATTATTATAATAAAATAGAAATTCCACAACTGTCGAAATACAAATAACTGGACCAATGGTATCACAGAAAAGATTCAAAATACCAATGAAATCAAAGGATATATTAAAAACAAAATAACCAATGGGAGGAAAGAAAAAATTTCAAACGAACCAATGAAATCAAACGACTTTAATGGATTTTGGAAGAACTTTCAGAATATTCAAAATGAAATTGAAATTTTCCGTTAGCCGAGGTTGCCATGGAAACCACAACAACCGTGACGACAAATGGTTTGTCTTAATTTATCGTAACTCACTACTAGAAGTGCGCCAAAAAAAATTGCAAAGCCTCTGCCATCACTCATAAACGTAGAGTGTAGCTGTACTGTAAAATGCACAAATTAAATGTATTTAAACATAGCTACAAAAACCCGAGTAATTTAAACGAGGTACTTACCCCACTAAGCAGTGTGCAGCTGTTAGTACGTAAAGTCTGCTTATCAAAGTTCCTCCGCAGAAAATTGTATCATTCTTTTCTGATTTATATATGAGGATAACCTACAAAATACATTTATGATAAAGGATACAAGGACATTTGCTGGTTCGAAGAATAAATAAATAATTAAATGTGCGAACGCCAGTCACTCAAATGAACAACAAGTTCTCCAGATGAATGGAAAAATCTTTAAACGTTAAAAACTTTATTTTAAGCATTTAAAATAAAAAGTGTTTATAAGTTTCGAAGTTCAATTAAAAAAACTTACACACCGTTGCCACTAACAGAAAATGAAAACTGAAATGTGAACTAAGTACTAGTGGCACAATCACTTTATCTTAATGCCTAAAATCTTAACATTCTCCAACCTTGCAAAGTGAAACTAAAAAATGGAACTGTTAATCTTAAATTTTACAAACAAATTACTTCCTTCTTAGAATAATACTTCTGGGAGTGTAACACTTAAATGATAATATGACAAGTTAAAAAGTTAACATCAAATCTTAAAGGATAAATACGATAAAGTAAGTACATTTATCAAATCAGTGAGGAATTTTAATGTCTCTTTCTGATCTGCTTTTGGTATGGATATTCATCCCAGAGACATCAGGATTCTCAACAAGACGGCTAAGAATGGTGTCAAACGTCACATTTCCCAGAGGCTTTCTTTAGTACGTCTACATCAGTTTTTGCTAACAGTTTCATTGTAATACATCCACCAATTAGAAGAATACATTTTCCATGTACCGATGATTAATTTTAAAGGATATTGTAGACCTATAACTCCAAGCAACAAAAAAGACAAAGCAATTGTCCGGCTCCCTTGAGTTGGTATTCAAGTCACATGGTTTGGACGAGTATTCTTAAACCCTTAGATAAAACGAAATTTCCGTGGAAGTAGGGTTGCATCTAACCCTCAACACACTTAAAGGTTAAATAACCACATATCGTGTTTAAAAAATTGTAAAATCTGCTTTTTCCGTGGCTGTTAGATTAGTTGAGTGACGTCAGGAGTAGGCGGAGATTCTAATGGTTTTCATTGGTTGTGTGATGTCGTGTGTGAAACGAGATACGAAGTATCAAAAATCCTTACATTAGAAATCACCATGGATTGGAATGAAAACCTTTGTGTTTAACAGCCTTTATCGAACGAACTTCAAAGCTTTTTAAAAGTCTATTGACTCAAGGTCGATTGAATTCTCGTCGGAGCTACACTATTCTTTAATCGTATTGCAGGATGAAAAAACTCTGTTACCTGAATCAGTGACAACAAACGATGCACTGAATCCTTTCCCCTCATAACAACAGTCTGACGGAAACATGAAGAGCATCGAATTCTCTGAAGAGACCATTGATTTGAGACGTTCACTGTTACAGTACCTGAAAAATAAATAAATTTCTAATAAATTTCTAATAAATTTCTAAAAATAAATAAATTTAAAGACTCGATAAAACTATGCAAAAAATAAAATTCAATAATTAAAAAAATAATAATAATAATTTTTTAAAGTTGGAGAATACGGTACTTTCAAGAACACTCTATATTTATAAGGCCCCGTGCACACATCCGGTTTTCAACGTGCGGCGCCGCTGCTGCAACGCAAGTGCGGTCTGAGATACATTAGATCCAATGGAGTAGTGCACACATGCCTCCAGCTCCGCTGCGGCGACGCACGTCCAACTGGCGTGCAATTTGTACCGCAGTTCCCCACGGCACCGCAGCTCGCCACACACGTGTCTCCATTCTGAAGTACCTTGTTTTCATAAATAAATGGAAGATAAATAATAATTAATAAATGGTTGTATCCAGTAACGTCTATTAAAATATACTTTTTGCACACCAAGCGAAATAAACACGTTTTCTTCGATAGAATATTATCGCAAATGGCCCGAAATGAGTACTTGCGTGTTCATAGTTGGGCTTCGGTGCCGCACGTTGAAAACCCGGATGTGTGCACCGGGACTAAGTCTGGTACAAGCTATAGTTTTAGAGTTTTACAGAAGAAATCCATCACCGATACAATAAAGGATCCAAAAATTTTACTTTTACGCCCTCGTCTGCCTTTAGGCTAGGCCTCCACTTGCGATTTCGTGTCGCGCGATTTTTCAGTCGCAAAAATAAAACTCATTGTTTTAAATACAAGTGCGCAAACTTGTGACTAAACAATCGCAGCGATTAAAAAGTTGCAACCGGTCCTATTTTTGCTGGGACGCGACTGTCGCTCTACCCCAATAAATCACACAGACAGGCATGGACATGCACACACTTGCGATACTTTAGTCGCAGTACTGAGGCAGTCTTGTTATGGTCACTGCTTAAAACACTGCAAATACTTGTCTAATATGTCTAACAACGAATCTACTTGAGATGATGATGGATAAATATTAATACTAATTGATACTGAGACACTTATAAAAAAATTGAAAAGAAGAAGAATTTAAAGAAATTGAAGATTGTTATTGATGGACCCATTATTCCCAACAATTCATCAAAACTACTTTTTGTCATTCGGTAATACTGGAAAAACTTGGCAGGGTGCTCACATCAATCTTCAAATAACTTGTAAAACTGCACTTTCAATAATCTTTGACTTGTCATTGGATGTACCCAATAACGATGCTTCCTCCGTTTGCTTCTCTCCTGAAGCAAAAGAACGATCGCACAAGTAGTTTCAATGAAATGCCATTGTAAAACTATACTAATTCAATAATTTATGTATTGCAGTGTGTGCACCTTGTAGATTTTCTGCGATAGCCATTTATTAGTCCTCACGACTTATCGCAAGTGGCCTAGCCTTACAACAGACTAAAAACTACGTCATTTCAAGCAATTCGTTCTTGCCAGCCTTCTGTAGACGGAGTCTCTGACGTCATGCTCACAGCCAGACCGTGAGAAAGCGCCCTCTATTAAGAGCTGAAATGAACAGGATGACGGGACGTTACAATATTCTACCTTGCTATTCTTGTTGACAGTTGGAAGTGACTAGATGTCTCAAGGATGGTTTTGCCTAGTGAAAGGAAGTCCTAGAACTTGAGTGTTGTTGTAAAACATTCCCTTTTTTGGAAAGATCTACTTGTTGATTCAAACAACATCGCAATATCCAGGCATCAATTGAAATACAAATATCAGAAAATGTGTATCGACATTTTTGTAAAAAATTCGAAGTATAGCACACACATTCGTGTATTTACATCTCTCCTACTTTTCCTCGTGATGTGAAAATGCTCCTTAAGCTCACCGCTTATGAACGGCCCTGTTAATAAAAGAATTCATTACGAAATCGTGAAAGCTGTTACTACCATTTACTTTTCAAATGGTAGATTATTATCCTCGTTGTGTTAGATATTTCATTATTTTATATCCTATTGTATTCAGTATTGTTCATTTGTTGTGCTAAATTGTGAATTACGTTCCGATAGCTTGATTTTAATTCTAACCAGTGGAATTTTCTTTTTGATGGACAGATGAAGATTATTTTGTACAACTGCTTATTTTACCAAAATGTTTTTTCATTAATAATCAGTTTTGTTACTGTATTTTCCTCGACATACAAATTTTCTACAGGTACAGACAATTGTCATTTCAATGCCATTGGAAGGCACGATTCAATTGGCTATTTTGCACAGATTACTTAAAAGGTGCAGTTTGTGTCCAGTTTGGAATTGGCTTTAGTGGTCGTGGTAAACAACAACTTGGGTCTCTTGTCAAGAAACTGTACACGAATTGGAAGCATCCGAAGGAAACAGTTAAAAAGCATGAAAAATCACAGTACCTCCGATTTGCTGTTGAATAAGCAATAGAATTTTCTTTTGAGATGTCAGATTTCGGAATATAATGCATGCAATCAGTAAGAAAAATAAAAATATTTCTCCCCATGAAATCATAGAAAACTAACTGCCGTATCGGAAAAATTTATTATGTGTTGTCGTCAAGAAATCTCCTTGAGATGTGACTATGAAAACGAGTCTATAGGTCTCACCGAGCCTATTCACAACGATGGCCATTTCAGAGATCTTCCGTATCGAGCCTGTTTTGGAAATGAAGCCATTAGAAGTCATTTGGCATCTCTGATTTCGGATAGTAGGTCTATGTATATATCGCCTTCTATTCAAAAGGAGACTATTCTATGTGGTAAGCCATTGCAAGAAACTGTAAACAGGAGAATTAAAAATAAAGGACAAGGATATTTCCCAGTTTTGGAGGATGAAACACAAGGCATATCAAGAGAGCAACAATTGTCTTTGTGTATGATAACATCAATGTCTAATGAGACATTAACAAAACAAACTTGTTTACTCAGAGAACAACCGCAGCTGTAGAAAATTCTAAAAGAATTCAGAATGACAGGTGTGGAACGACATGTTGCCTCCCGGTAGGCTTTCAGAAGAAGCAATTCGCTACGATTTCAATATTTCCTTAGCTTGATTGTGATAAATGTTCTGTTCAGCTGAATTTGCTTGACTTAATACCCAAAAGAATGAAGGGGAAGTATCGCATCATTCATTTATTTGCTTCGTTTGTCATCGAAATTGCCTGTGTTTTTGTAAGTTTTCTTTTCAGTAATTAGGTATTTAAAACAGCATTTTATTCGGATATTCAGGATTCATTTTTATATTATTTTGTCCGTTGAAGTTTGATATTTTCAAAACTTTGTGAAGCTTTTAAGGCAGACCAGATCAATCTAAACCATTTTGTGGTTTGCATGTAAAATAAACGGTCTTTTAAGTAAGGAAAATAAATTTGTTTTAAATTTTGTTTTATTTTTTTATCTTATATAATTTATCAATGTGTGACATGCTTTCTTTTCTTAGCGACTTTTAACTTAAATTGCATTTGTCAATGTTTGTTCCTGTTTTTTTTTTAATTCGGGAAAAATCGGGACATTTTCGTTACATCTACAGAGGTGTGAAAATTATTAGAATAATTGTGAAATTTACAATAAAATCTTGTTATATTAAAGAAATAATACATTATTTTGAAAAATATTGATACATTTAATAGTTAGTGTGCATCCTCTTGTTTTTTATTAAAGATTCAATACGTCTTGGCGTACTTTGTATGAGTTTTTGGCAATTAGATTGTATTTAGTTGTCATGGTGCCTAATTCGGATGAGTCTTTCTATCAGACCATTTTTGTATGGGATGTTACAATTCGTAAATTGTTTCTTTACAATGGCCCAAAAATTCTCTATTGGGTTCATATCTGGACTGTTTCCAGGCCATGGAAGAGTTTTATATTTTTTTCATCCAAAAATTTGGTCACAGATTTTGGCTTTATGGCAAGGAGCTCCGTCATGCATGAATATGAAGTCTCCATTTGGAAACCAGTCTTTTAATGGTGGAATTAGTCTTTGTTCAAGCACTTTTTTTATACTGATACTGGTTCATCATGCCTTCTACAATGTATAAACGTCCAGTACCCTGAGCAGACATTACTCTCCAAACCATTACTTTAGTAGGATGTTTAACCGTTTGTGCTATGCAATTTTGAGAAAATTCTTCACTGGTACTTCTTTTGAAATACTGACTGCTTTTTTCTGATATCGTAAACATTGGTTCATCAGAAAAACATACCTAAAAGATAAAAATACTTTAAGGTATGTAATTTGTAGAGAAATATTCGTATAAAGAAACTTTTAATCAAATTTATAAACACTTCTGTATTTTTAGTCAGTATGCAATAAACATGATTTCAGGAAAAGAAATGAACAACTTGACTTCAACTGATTAATTAAAGGAAAATTAATATTTCTCACCTTGCTCCAGTCATTTCCGATTTGTTCTTGCACAACTTTTGCCCAAGCAAGTCTCTTCTTTGCCATAACAAATGTGATTTTAGCCTTTTTTCGAGGCAGACAAAAATAGAAGAATCACATACATTTACTCCATACGCTTGAAGAGAGATTTTTATTTCGTGACTAGTTGCTCTTCTGTTAGATTCAGCAATTTGAATTAATTTCCTTTCAGTTCTTGCAGTAAATTCACTTTTCCTTCCACATTTCCCAACTCTAGAATTTCCATATTCACATTTGGAGTCCAAATATCCTTTTTATTCTACACACAGATACTTGATAAATGTTTGCTTTTTTTGCGATTTCATGTTGTGTATAGTTATTTTCTTGGATGAGACACTTTACCACAGCTAGATTTCTAGGAGAAATATCACTTCCTTTACCCATAATCACGCAATAATCCTTTGACAAACGAAAAAAAATTACCAATTATAAATTAATTTTTCTTTTTAAAAAATGGCATTATTTAACAAAATTATATCCCCAAAACTATTCTAAAGGATTGAAAATTGATTGGATCAACAAAACAAATTACCTTTCATGAAATATTGCAAGTATATACAAAATAAATCAAGAAAAATTGAAAAAATCACAATTATTTTAATAATTTTCACACCTCTGTATATCTTGTCATATCTATATCTTATTACTATTAGTTTTTAAATTAAAAACCACCACAGGGAACCATAGAATGTCATCTTTCTTACGGTAAATATTTAAAAATTGGTTGATAAATAAATTCGATGCAATCAAATGTTGGTCATACAAATTTCGTATTTTCAAAATCGCGGATCTATACTGTGCATTTCCTTTACGAAAATAAAGGTTACATTTTCTAAATATCGAGTTTGCCAGAGGCCCTTGAAACTCGCTATGACGTCATGATTGCTTTTTCCCTCGTTTCTCAAACGGTTTGCCGATTAAGTACAGATAAAAAAAATCCGGATTATACGAATTATTAAGATTGCTTGGCCGTCGAAGGAGATTGACTCTGCAAAAGAAGTGTTGGTTGACGACAGTAGGCGAGCAGGGAGCGGAGCCCCCTAGTAAAATAAAAAATTTATTACAGAAAAACGAACATTCCTCACAATTTTAATTGTTTTCCATAGTATACATTTTTACCAATGCTCACGAAATAGAGATGTAATTAAATGTACAATCGCAGGGGGGGAAACAAACCACACCCTTCATTCGAGCAATTTTAACAGTAGAGAAATTCAAAGATGACGCTTGAGAGGAACCTAACGTTTTTTTTAATTCAAATTCATAAAATTTGTATAAGGGGTATCTTCATATTAAATTTAGCAAAAACGCCATTATTGCAATTAGAACCCATTTTCGAAACACAATTTCAAATCTATATCAAAATTTAACTTCAGATACCAAATTTCATGTCATTACGTCTTACAGTTTCGAAGTTATGAATGCAAAACGATTAGAGCTGCTAATGTTAAATCAGTTTCTTAAACGTTTATGTGCATATCTTTCTAAATAATAAAGCTATAGCTCTGATATTTTGTACCATGGTACTGTTAAACAACCCAAACTAAATTCACATAATATTTTATCTTAAAAAGATGTTTCAGTATGCAATAATAATTATTAAATTGATGCTTGAAAAATTATAAATTACAACCATGTTACATATTGATAGGATTCGATTCAGAGGGACTTCTAGTATGGCATGCGAAATTTAAGCTCATTCCGACCGATAATTAGTTTTAGCGATACATTAAATTTACCTCATTATTGTGCTGTTATGGGGCAACCAATAGTTTTAAAAAGCATCTGATAAACCTTGGATAATAATTCTCGGATCTTTAGTACTTGTAAAGTAAATATAATATTGCAATTCTCGGATCGTTTGCATTTGCGTAATAAATATAATAATTATTTGATCGCTGAAAATACGTTTGATATAGTAATCAATTTTTAAATTTGGGTAGCAATCAATAATTCCTTTTAATCTCTATCTACAAATAGCGACTTTCGATGTCGAGATGATCCCTGAAATTGATACTAAGAATAGGATTGAGTATCTCAGGATGTAACGCTAGTAAAGTCATGAAATCGTCAAACAATTTCTTTGTTTTGCCAAATTTGATATAAAAACGGGTATGTATTTTCTAAAAATTGAAATGAAAAAAGTTTTAAAAAAATATTAAGAGTTGAATAACGTCTTTCGAGTTAAGAATACATTAAAATTTATAATCCTTCATGCCTTTCAAATAACTTGAATATGCATAAATGAAATTAAATATAAATATTCGACAGTTTTTTTGTTGTGTGTCAGATTTATTCTAATATCGAAATCTATGGAATACGTGAAATAAGTATAAAAATCAAAATATATTGACTACACCTATTTTACACGCTTCGTATTTTTAAAATTTGGGGTTAAATTTGCGTGTTTAAATGCATAACCTAAACTTTTCTTTAAACGAAACAATTTAACAACTTTCTGTAAAAAGTGGAATTTGAAAACATTTTACAGGGCGTGCTAGACAACTACATGGAGTAGGAAATACTACTTTCAAACGTAAGTATCTTGTCTTTATTTATTTTTCTCACGTATATATATATATATATATATATATATATATATATATATATATATATATATATATATATATATATTTATTTATTTATTTATTTATTTATTACACTACATTGAAGTGAGCTCTTAACACTATGATGCATAGTATTATTTATTGTTTCAAAATATTTACAGAAAAAATGTATCAGAAAACAACGAAATTCTTTGCTCTTTGCTTTTAAAAATGTCAAAAAATTTACATTAAATAAAACTATTGCTTCAATATAATCTGTGATGCTCGAAGAACACAGTTAAGGAAAATTTCACATTCCACTTAAAAGAAACAACATTACCGTGCAAATCGATTTTATGTTCCAAAATTTAGTTGATTTAAGCGAGTTGAATACAAAATTTAAATATTTTAAAATATCAAAATAGATAATTCTGAAAATTTTCCGCAATTTTCAAAATGGGTTGTTTGGTAATTGAATTTACGTCATGCTAAAGCGACACTATCGATGGGTGACTGTCAGCGATTAATCCAGATTCGAAAGATTCAAGGACAACACCTCGTAATTTTGAAACACGGTTAGATGACGAGTCAACACCATAGTTGGCACCCCACTTTCCAAACTTCCACACTACTCCATCGTGAGGATATTTGAGGCTACGGCCGATTTAACGTGCTCCAGCTCCCACTTAACCGATCCAGCACAAGCCCTTCGTATATCCTACTCGCAACCATCAGGTTGCTAATCCGCGACTCTACAAACTAGGCTACCAAGGCACTTTTTAACATAGGCTAAATCTATATAAATTAAAATGGAGTGTTTGTAAATTGAATGTTTCAACCCATTTCAAGTTATTTTTTTACGGATACTATGTTGTACAGATTCACTTAATGAATAATTCTTATTTCATGTTCTGATCTATTGATACACAAATCATTAAATGATATGCGTTATCTTTAACATCAGCTTAAACATACACTATTTAATAAGTTAACTATATCGCATAACTTATCCCATCCTTCCCGACCAATTTTGTGGTACATATTAGAGGCTCTCTTTTAAATTTAAAAAAAAGTCGCGATAATATACATCATATTCCAATATTCATCCGTGCAAAAGGGCACTTATGACTCAAAAGTAAAAGTCCCGTGAATGAGACACAGTTGTTATCTCTTTCTGTACTTTTCCCTAGTGCCATAGTAATTTCTCTCACACAGAATAGATCGAATCTATAAGAATGTCCATTTGGTTTTTAGGTGAAGTAATTCCAGATCACAAAATTGTACTGAATTTAGAAAATCCGACAAAAGACAAATCCAGTGTAAGATATTCTTGCGATAACTATCGTCCTGATTCTGAGATTATTTATGACATAGAAGTGAGTGATCTCTTTGAATTAGCGTAATATAAAGCTCTATATTTCTTTATACATTCGTTATTTGGCATAATAACTTAATGTTTATTCTGCTATATTTTCTTATACTCAACACCTACAATTTTAAACCGATGTACCATAAGAATGGTACTGGAGGGGTTTAGCAATGGTGAAATGGGTTAATATTTACCTCATTTCATCGGTTTAGTTTTGAAATTCTGACAAATAAGTTTCTACCTTTTAACTAAGGATATAGATATAACAAGCGCTATTCTTATAACTTTCGAGGTACAACTGCTGTACTGGGCTTTGTCTATATTATTTCTTGGTGGATCAGGGTACAACTCCTGTACCGGCCGTAGTATAAAGGTTAAATAATACCCGCATATACACTAACAGCTAAAAGTTAAACAGATTCGACGTAACTGATAACGTTATTGATTGATTGAGTAAAAATTCGAAGACAGGTCTGTGGACAACTGGCCCACTTGTTTGAATTAGTTTCCATAGACGAGAAATAAGAGTGGTCTACACGAAAGAAAATAGAGATACCTTAAATAGACTGACTTGCTTCAAGTCGCCCCACATCCCTCCAGCGTTAAGAATCTGTCGTCATCTTTGAACCATAATTGACCTTATCTAATCCACAATTAACTAAAATTGTCTTACAAATTTTTTATCAACATTAAACTCGTCTAATGAAAACCTTCAGAAAGTCGTCTATAACCAGTGCCTATTTTGTTTGTTTCTGAAGAGTAAATTATAATTGGTTCCATCATATGATATTGGTATATTCCCTTCTACAACAACAGCGAGTATCACTCAATGAAATTGAAGCACGCATTTCTATGATAAGAATTTGCATCGTGAGCTTAACTTTTGTAGAGCAGTTTATAATTTTGAAGACAGCAGCTCCCACGAGCAGTAAGTTGATTTCTAAATAGGTTCGAAAGCGTATTGTGAAAATGTTAAATACGTTATGCCATACGCAAAAGTATGAAATCGACGAGAATATTTTCTCCATGCCAACTCTTAATTACTACTAGTTTTTGTAAATAAAAGTTATGTCTATTTTTAGTCATATCAGCTAAAAACAATTATAATTGCCCCAAAAGATGAAAAAGGTTGAAAATGTCTGTTCTGCGGGGAGTGGGGGGGGGGGGACTAATGTGTTAAAGTTACCCTTACCTTCTGACGTGAACAGACTTTTAAAGACTTGAGCAGTTCTAAAAAGTATAGTAATAGTTACAATCGAAAAGTATTTTTATAATCTTGTATATTTCAGATAAAGCTCTCTGATGAAGTTAAGCAAATGAGTAGTCGAATATTGTTGAAATTTGAACTGTTTATGCTTGAAGAGAATGATTCCTGTGCAAATGAAGGATTGGTAATAACTGATATTTCAGGTTAAGTTTGTTTGTAAGCTACTTTGATAACTTCTCCTATAGTTGATAACAGTACTTTTAATAGAATGGTCAAATTTGTTTTACATCAAATACAGAGGCAGTTCGCACATTTTTTAGACGATTTTGGTTAGCGGTAATAAAAAATCGTTTGCTGCAAAAGAAATAATTGCAGTTGTACTATGTTTCTAAAAGTCAAAATTATCGTCTGCGGCTTGAGAGGTTTGTTTTTATTCAAAATGGCGTTTTTAACGAAGCAGTGGTTCGAAGGCTATATTTATGCTCTTTCCGAAGAGAAATATTCATATTCCGTTATCCAAAAACGATGTGAGAGTCATGGTTTTGAGATATCTAAAGCGTCGATAGGTTATATCATCAACAAGAAAGGGAAAAAACGTCAAATTGGAGCCTCAAGTGGGACAAAAAGTTCAAACAAGTATCCAAGGAAGAAACGGACAGCTTCAAATATTGCAAAGGTACGTTGTTTAATGTTAAAAAAATCCCTCTACTCAAAGGACAGTTGCAAAATCATTAAAATGCTCGGTGTCCACTGTAAACAAAATGATAAACGTTGATTTAAATCTTAAGAAAGCGAAAAAACCCAATGTGCATCGTCTTTCTCCAAAGCATATCGCTGAATGCAGGACACGCTGCCGAATTCTATATGAGAAACATTTATCCAAAGAAAAATGGATAAAAAATGTTACAATAGATGAATCATGGGTGTATTTAAATGATTGCAGCAAAAAAGAGCCATTTATTATCATAAAAGGGGAGAAATAATTTAAGTACATGGTTCACAGAATAGAAAAAAAATGTTTTTCTAAGGGATTCATGATTTTTGCTGGTTTTTCATATAATGGCAAGTTAAAAATAAAGAGAGTGGAAAAAATGTCAAGATTAACTCCAAATACTATCAAGAATATATTTTATCGCCAATTTTCCTGAATGAAATACCATCGCTTTACCCACAATGCCATCAATCTGTTGAACTCCATCAAGAGAAAGCTAGCTGTCACACATCAAAATCCACTGTAAATTTCCTAAAAGAAATGGAACAAAAAACCGGTATCAAGGCCATACCCTTCACTGATATCCCTACTAAATCTCCAGATGTATCACCTATGGATTTTTGTGCTTTCGGAAAACAATTACAGGACTCAGGAAAGCTGTTCAGGATGAATGGGATAGAATACCTCTTCCGACACTGCAAAAGGCATTATTATCCTGGAAATTACGGTGTCGAAAGATAGTTCAGAATAAGGGCTATCAAATAAAACATTTAAAACACAAAAATTTTATGTAATTTAGTTTTGTGAATACAATATACATTGTCTAAAAATGTGTGAACAGCCTCTGTATTCTAGATGACACTAGAAAAATAAATGCAATTATATTTGTTTTTTAAAAATGAAGATAAAATACAAGACAAACTAAACAAAATTAGTAAAATCTGGTATGGGTGATACATTACTGTTTCAAATTTATATTTAATTTGAACGTATTCGAAGGGAATCTCAAAAATAAAACTCATGAAAAGTTATCACTAATTATACTCTTAAGCTTCGGTTTCCTAAGAAACGGTAGCCGTGATCTAGCGGCCGTGATGTATCGGTGGGTGACGTCACTAAAACGTTGCTTATACTAACACATGGTGTTGGTTTCCTAGAGAGCGTTGTTTGTGAGCGTAACAAAAATGATCGGAGCCGCCATTTCCATGACTGGCGTCATAGCGGTCTCAAACAGATGGGGAACGTTTTTTCTCTTGTAGCGGCCAGATTTCATTTCCTGCTCCAAACGATTCGAACGGAGAGGAGCGAAATAAATAAACATTTTTGACTGCCATTGATCAATTCGGTTTTGTAAAATCGGGATCGTTAAACACAGAATGAAAATTTCAACGGATTTGAAAGCTGCGGAAAATTTGACACCAAATCGATACCTTAAATGTGATTTTCTTTAAATAAATAAATAATTATTAAAAAAAATAATTAAATAATCAAATGGTAAATAATTGAATAATAAAACTGTTTTTGATATCGATCTGGCGTAGAAATTGACGCTGATTTGAAATCTGTTGAAATTTTCACTCTACCTTCAACGATCCCGAAGTTAGAATCTTTAAACTAGAGAATAAAAAAAACACTTTGTTTTGTTTCTCGAATAAAACAAACCACGACAGCCGTCTGTGTTGCCCATTCTCCAACGTATTCTATCCGTCTAAGTTGACACGTCGGGATTTTTGTTTAGACGGCCGTCTAGTTATGCCCGCGGAATCATGACGTATCACGGCTGTTAGATAACGGCTCCACTTTCTTTAGGAAACCAAAGCTTAATTGACTTCAGTACGCTACTGTGGGAACGGCGGCGACGGTCAATTCTCCGCGACGGAAAAATCCGCCCATTAGACGGACAAAAAAACGCTCGGTCAATTTACCGTTGGCGGCAGCTATGCAGCCGCCAACTGCCACTAGCGCCGACGGCAGTTTGACCGTCGCCGCCGAACTAGTGGCGTACGTGACTAAATGCACGTTTACACACACGGCTGTTTTTCTACCGTTTAGACATCGTTTGCTCAGTGAGTTGAACTTTGTGTAACACTGTTGTCGAAGCATCAATTGTTTTTTTTCTATTGTGAACATTAACGTAATTATTGATAATGAAATTTTAATTTCATTAATCCAAGAAAGGCCTGTTTTGTGGGATAAAACTCTAGACATCTTTAAGGACAGAAATGCTACCAGAAACGCTTGGCATGAAGTTTGCCTGGAAATTCGAAACGACTTTGATGTGTTGGAAGAAACAGAGAGAAATGATTTTGGTAAGTTCATATTTCCTCACATATATTTACTAGAAAGTGAAGGTGTAAAAAATTCGATTTTGAGATTCCAGATGTTGTAGTAATCACACTCTGTAGTTGCACAAAATCTTTAGTATATTGGAATCTTTTCTAGATGTAATTATTTATTTCGGTTTTTTTAACATTTGTGACAACTATGGTGGACTGTTATTAACAAATTTTGTAAAAATATAAACATATTATTTGTCAATTTGTAACAATGTCACGTTTTCTTAAGAAGATTTATTATGCTTGTAAACTACTTCTAGTATTACAATAATATTTTAAAATTACGAAAAATAAAAATTAATAGAAGAAAAAATTTATCTTGGAATACTTGTGTTAAATAAGAAAGCGGCACATTTGATAGTTATCTGTTGTCGATGTCACGGCGATGAGAAAGTCCTTATTTCTTGGACATCTGCCAGGAAACCCTTCCTACACTTGAAACAAAATATCTACATAGAATGTTTCTCACATTGTTTGCTTTGAGGACTGCTCTTGTAGTATTCTCTCCTCGAATATCTTCCAACCCTATAATTAATGTTGTATCCTCAATCATGTATCCATCTCTATCCCTAACATTACTATGAAAAATAATGCAGACTTTAACAATATCATTAGCAAGTTGCGGTTGGACATTTAATGGTCGATGGAATATTCTCAATTTGTTGATGAGAATACCGAAAGTGCATTCTGTGTACCTTCTTGCTCGGCACAATCGATATTTGAAGATTCTCTTTTCGATTGTCAAATGTGTCCCAGCATAAGGCCTTAGCAAATGTTTATGCAGTTCAAATGCTGCATAACCAACAAACAAATATGGCACTTTCGGACTTCATGTGCCTGGTAGGCACTTCTCATCAGGTAGATTTTTTGAACTGCTTTCTATTGATTTCCACAGCTGAGTCTGTTTAAAAACTGACGAGTCACAGTCTTTTCCATAGCTACCAATATGCACAAAAGCAAAACGGTACTTACTATCTGCCAATGCCCATTAATACAATGAAATAGTATTCTTTATAATTAAAATACATGGATCCACTTTTTGTTGGACTCACGATGCGGACATGTTTCCCGTCTACTCCTCCTATGCAATGGGGAAAGTTTGCTGTATGTTCAAATCCATTTGCTAATGATTCCCACATTTCTTTTGTAATGGGAGGTATGCACTCGCTTTGCATAACATTCTACAGTGCTTGACAATATCTCAACTATCACTCTTGCTGTTGAGATTCTTACTCTGAATGAATAATGAAGGTCAGTGAAAGTACATCCACTTGCTAGATATCTGAAAAACGAAAAAATTATTGTTTTACTTTTTATGCAGCTAATGTAGACGGTACTTAATGTTTTTCTTTTTTTAGGTATGGAAGCGATTAAACGCTGGAAACATATACTTGACGCTGAAAAAAGGGCTAAAGAAAACAGAGCTAGTGGCTCACAAACTAACAAAAAAAGAAAATACCTATTAAACGAAGAAATCAAGTTTTTAAAAAAATTATACGAAAAAACAGAGACTGCAGAGAGTTTTATCATACAAGAAGACAACAAGGATGAAACCGATGGCTCTAGGCAACAACCTCCTGAGAAAAAGAAAAAGCACACAGACCTTTCCACAGCTACTTCAACAACCTTTCCCTACTCCTACGACTTAGTACTACTCACATCTTCCACCATCGATTCCCTCAGTTGGTAGTCAAAATTTATAGCCTACTCGCATTCCACCACCCCAACCAAGCCAGAATCATCCAACATTTACTACTCTGCCTTCGTACTCTTCATAACTTTCTCTTCTTCCACACTACAACTCATCGCCATCTCTCTCAATTAAAGACCAAATTAAAATAAATACAGCAGTTAAACACCACGAACATTTTGCTGAGTACGTTGGCGAAGAAGACCGAAAGAAATTCTTCAGTATAGTCATCTAGCTCAATAGACGTCACTTTCTAATTGTATATTTGTGTATATGAAGTGTATTTGTGTTTGTGTAAATTATGTATTAAATGTATCAATAAATGCCGTTAACTTCAAACCTCTTTTGAAAATGATTATCCCACACACTATTATAAAAGGTGCGTCATAATAACTATGTACCTACAGAAGTAATTATAAGTAAAGCAAAATTTTAAAAATAAAATAAAATAAACGACATGATGGATGCTTTGAACGTACAAAGTTAAAATATCTTTGTTCTTTGTGACTTATGTGTGAAAAAGTTTAAGGAAGTGTTATCAAAAATGATAATAATTTTCACAGAGAAGAAGTTATACAGATAAAAGTAAAATCTTTATTTTACTTTATTATTTAATTGTATTTATTTTACTCAATGTTATTTAACAATTTCTAACTTATAAATTTCAAAAGTTATTCTAGAATTTGCTCTGTTTATATCAAACTACACTCAGCAATAAATGATTTAAATAACACAGTTAAACTAAAGTTAATTGATTCGATGATAAAACTACTCTGCCAAGGTGACTCGTACGACGGCGACGGAGATTTTACCGCCCTGTGTGTAAACGCTCGATTTCTGTGAGCGGCGACGGTCAATTCTCCGCGACGGAAAAAATACGCCGTGTGTGTAACCGGCGTTACGCCGGTTACACACGCGGCGGATTTTTCCGTCGCGGAGAATTGACCGTCGCCGCCGTTCCCACAGTAGCGTACTGAAGTCAATTAGAGCTTACACATTAGACGGACAAAAAAACGCTCGGTCAATTTACCGTTGGCGGCAGCTATGCAGCCGCCAACTGCCACTAGCGCCGACGGTAGTTTGACCGTCACCGCCGAACTAGTGGCGTACGTGACTAAATGCACGTTTACACACACGGCTGTTTTTCTACCGTTTAGACATCGTTTGCTCAGTGAGTTGAACTTTGTTTGTGTAGCACTGTTGTCGAAGCATCAATTGTTTTTTTTCTATTGTGAACATTAACATAATTATTGATAGTGAAATTTTAATTTCATTAATCCAAGAAAGGCCTGTTTTGTGGGATAAAACTCTAGACATCTTTAAGGACAGAAATGCTACCAGAAACGCTTGGCATGAAGTTTGATTGGAAATTCGAAACGACTTTGATGTGTTGGAAGAAAAAGAGAGAAATTATTTTGGTAAGTTCATATTTCCTCACATATATTTACTAGAAAGTGAAGGTGTAAAAAATTCGATTTTGAGATTCCAGATGTTGTAGTAATCACACTCTGTAGTTGCACAAAATCTTTAGTATATTGGAATCTTTTCTAGATGTAATTATTTATTTCGGTTTTTTTAACATTTGTGACAACTATGGTGGACTGTTATTAACAAATTTTGTAATAATATAAACATATTATTTGTCAATTTGTAACAATGTCACGTTTTTTAAGAAGATTTATTATGCTTGTAAACTACTTCTAGTATTACAATAATATTTTAAAAATACGAAAAATAAAAATTAATAGAAGAAAAAATTTATCTTGGAATACTTGTGTTAAATAAGAAAGCGGCACATTTGATAGTTATCTGTTGTCGATGTCACGGCGATGAGAAAGTCCTTATTTCTTAGACATCTGCCAGGAAACCCTTCCTACACTTGAAACAAAATATCTACATAGAATGTTTCTCACATTGTTTGCTTTGAGGCCTGCTCTTGTAGTATTCTCTCCTCGAATATCTTCCAACCCTTTAATTAATGTTGTATCCTCAATCATGTATCCATCTCTATCCCTAACATTACTATGAAAAATAATGCAGACTTTAACAATATCATTAGCAAGTTGTGGTTGGACATTTAATGGTCGATGGAATATTCTCAATTTGTTGATGAGAATACCGAAAGTGCATTCTGTGTACCTTCTTGCTCGGCACAATCGATATTTGAAGATTCTCTTTTCGATTGTCAAATGTGTCCCAGCATAAGGCCTTAGCAAATGTTTATGCAGTTCAAATGCTGCATAACCAACAAACAAATATGGCACTTTCGGACTTCATGTGCCTGGTAGGCACTTCTCATCAGGTAGATTTTTTGAACTGCTTTCTATTGATTTCCACAGCTGAGTCTGTTTAAAAACTGACGAGTCACAGTCTTTTCCATAGCTACCAATATGCACAAAAGCAAAACGGTACTTACTATCTGCAATGCCCACTAATACAATGAAATAGTATTCTTTATAATTAAAATACATGGATCCACTTTTTGTTGGACTCACGATGCGGACATGTTTCCCGTCTACTGCTCCTATGCAATGGGGAAAGTTTGTTGTATGTTCAAATCCATTTGCTAATGATTCCCACATTTCTTTTGTAATGGGAGGTATGCACTCGCTTTGCATAACATTCTACAGTGCTTGGCAATATCTCAACTATCACTCTTGCTGTTGAGATTCTTACTCTGAATGAATAATGAAGGTCAGTGAAAGTACATCCACTTGCTAGATATCTGAAAAACGAAAAAATTATTGTTTTACTTTTTATGCAGCTAATGTAGACGGTACTTAATGTTTTTCTTTTTTTAGGTATGGAAGCGATTAAACGCTGGAAACATATACTTGACGCTGAAAAAAGGGCTAAAGAAAACAGAGCTAGTGGCTCACAAACTAACAAAAAAAGAAAATACCTATTAAACGAAGAAATCAAGTTTTTAAAAAAATTATACGAAAAAACAGAGACTGCAGAGAGTTTTATCATACAAGAAGACAACAAGGATGAAACCGATGGCTCTAGGCAACAACCTCCTGAGAAAAAGAAAAAGCACACAGACCTTTCCACAGCCACTTCAACAACCTTTCCCTACTCCTACGACTTAGTACTACTCACAACCTCCACATCTTCCACCATCGATTCCCTCAGTTGGTAGTCAAAATTTATAGCCTACTCGCATTCCACCACCCCAACCAAGCCAGAATCATCCAACATTTACTACTCTGCCTTCGTATACTCTTCATAACTTTCTCTTCTTCCACACTACAACTCATCGCCGTCTCTCTCAATTAAAGACCAAATTAAAATAAATACAGCAGTTAAACACCACGAACATTTTGCTGAGTACGTTGGCGAAGAAGACCGAAAGAAATTCTTCAGTATAGTCATCTAGCTCAATAGACGTCACTTTCTAATTGTATATTTGTGTATATGAAGTGTATTTGTGTTTGTGTAAATTATGTATTAAATGTATCAATAAATGCCGTTACCTTCAAACCTCTTTTGAAAATGATTATCCCACACACTATTATAAAAGGTGCGTCATAATAACTATGTACCTACAGAAGTAATTATAAGTAAAGCAAGTTTTTAAAAATAACGACATGATGGATGCTTTGAACGTACAAAGTTAAAATATCTTTGTTCTTTGTGACTTATATGTGAAAAAGTTTAAGGAAGTGTTATCAAAAATGATAATAATTTTCACAGAGAATAAGTTATATTTATAATAGTAAAATCTTTATTTTACTTTATTATTTAATTGTATTTATTTTACTCAATGTTATTTAACAATTTCTAACTTATAAATTTCAAAAGTTATTCTAGAATTTGCTCTGTTTATATCAAATTTCACTCAGCAATAAATGATTTAAATAACACAGTTAAACTAAAGTTAATTGATTCTATGATAAAACTACACTACCGAGGTGACTCGTACGACGGCGACGGAGATTTTACCGCCCTGTGTGTAAACGCTCGATTTCTGTGAGCGGCGACGGTCAATTCTCCGCGACGGAAAAAATACGCCGTGTGTGTAACCGGCGTTAGGATTGAACTTTAGTTATGATTAAAGAAAGAGAAATAATTACTAGAAAACCGTAACAGAATAATTTATAGTTCTAATATCAGAACCAGGATAAACATATATGGGACATGTCACTCCTACAACTGGTACTTTTCAGAATAATAAAACAAGTATTTTGACTTTTTTGGAGAAAAATATCGATCGTTCTAAGATGCAAGTGGTTGGTTGTGATGGTACACTGGAAAATATAGGTTTGAAAATTGGAGTCATTAGACATATCGAGCTCTTTTTAGGACTTCCTGTGCATTGATTTATTTGTTTATTACATACAAATGAGCTACCCAGCTACCTTTACGTAATTTGTTGTAACATTTAGAACGGAAAACCACTGGACCAAAAGGATACAGCGGAAAAATTGAAAAAATGTTAGAATCTTGTGAAAAATGGTTGATGACGACAAATAGAATTTTAAGGTCATATGTTTCAATAGAAGATCCAACCCATAACTTGAAAATATTAACAGAGTATGTTATGAAGGTACACTCATATGTGTGGTTTAAAATTAAAAGTCAATCATCATGTCTGTACTGGAATCTTCATTTTTACAATATTTTAAATAAATTGAGATTTTTGCCTGAGGATTTAAAAATTGTAGTAGGTATAACTTTGCAAAAAAATGCTTATTATGCCCATCTAGAAAATATTATTTTGGCAATGTTAGCTGATGATTGAAAACACGTCAGAGAATAGAGCCTTAGAAGTATTTAAAATTAAGACAAAAAGAAATGTTGAAAAGACTATTCGAGAGTTCAAAATTCCCAAGTTAAACTTCAAAGCAGACAATTACATAATTCTAATTGAATGGCAATCAGATTCCATTACAGATCCACCTCTTTCTAATGATCAACTCAAGTAGATGATTCTAGACGTTTTAACCAATAGTAACATGTTTAACTTTCCATGTCATTCACACGCAGTAGAACGTTGCGTTGAATTAGTAACTGAAGCATATAGTACAGTATGTGATGCAGAGGCACGAGATGGATTTATTCGGTCAAGATTTGCTTCTAGACTAGCTTTACCCAGATTTGAAACCAAAAGCCACAATATCAACCTCTTTTAAGATAAACTACTTGCCAGTAACTTCAATTTAATTTTTTAGGGTAAGCTAGTAACTTAAATTGAAATTTTTAGAGGGCGGAGTGGAACTCGATATGCAGCCTCCTCCTCGTGCTGAGTTCTGGGTTGTTTTCATAATGCAAAAACAGCGAAGAGCTGCAAGGGGAAGCGCCCGTGTAACCGCGTGGTCACAATGATGAGTCTATTGAGAGGAGTGGAGACGCGCGTAATGGAGCTCTAAAAAAAAGGATTTTTTTTTATTTTGCGGGATAATGTTAGGTGTAACACTTTTTTTTACATGCAGGGAAGTTCATTTCACCCACCCATGGCTTTAAATAGAATGTAATAAAAATTTTAAATGCGTTATTATTATTTTTGTGAAGAAATCGGCAAAATTTCGAAATTTCAGAGTGTTTTTTCACTTGAAGATATTAAATGATTTAGCTCATATTTCGTTTTATTAATAAGCATTGTAGTCCCCAACTATTCCCACCATAGGCGTTTTCAATTTCCGAAATTCGTGTTTTTCGCTCCACCCTAATGTACACATAGACCTACTATCCGAAATCTGAGTTGTCAAATGACTTCTAAGGACTTCATATAAAAAACGGGCAGGATACCAAAGAGCTCTGAAATCGCTGTGAATAGGCTCGGTGAGACCGATAGACCCATTTTCGTAGTCACATCTCTAGGCGATTTCTTGACGACAACGCATAATAAATGCTTCCGTTATGGCAATATTTTTCAATTTTTTGTATTGATTGCTTGCATCACATTTTGAATTCTTCCTGACATCACAAAAGAAAATCCTTTTGCTTGTTCAACAGCAAAACGGTGGTACTCTGGTTTTTCATGTTTCTCAAATGTTTATTTCGCATGCTTCCAATTCGTGTACTGTTTCTTGACAAGAGACCCGAGTTATTGTTTACTACGACCACCCAAACCACTTCCAAACAAGACAAAAACTGCAAAGTACACCTTTAAACCCCGTGCGCAATATAGAACCAACGTGTTCGGGCGCATTGCGTCTGACAGGCACACATAAAAGAATCGCAAATTTATACCCATTAATTTTAGTTTTAGTATTCTAAAAGTAATCAGTGATCTCCATAGGATTTTTTAAACAAAAATCAATAAAATTCGTATAAAAAAAAGAACACATTTTATATTTAGAAAACATTAAAAGAAAATTTCAGATCTAGCACTAAATTCACTTAAATTTCCAAAGTAACAAATTAAATAATTTTGGTAAAAATTATACATTGCAGTGCAGAGTTAAAAAGCCGATATTCACTCAGAGTCTGAGTTCTTCAGCTTAATTTCAGCAGAAGAGGGGCATTGGCAAACAGCACAGCACGTTCCGCAGATGATATTTGCATGATCCAAGCAGATTGCGTTGAGACATTTATTATATTCATAATTTGTCATCCTTCTCAAACCCTTTCTGAGGTGCAGGTTGAGCATCTACGTCGGTTGAGGTGTGGAATTTTCTGGAACATCTTTGATGGGTTGATATTTTTTCAGCCGAATTTGGAGATTGATGGGGATTCCAACTGTCTTCACACTTCTTCCACTTAGTTCTCCAAGCACCAGTTGGTGGTCCAATGTTTTTAGGAAAGGTCTTCTACGACATGGTTCTAGTTGATAGCCGAGATAAATTACTTGCGAATTGATAGCACTAATATTTAGCATTGTAAAAAATATGACTATTGGCCAGCGCTTTACATTTCGGCTCAGGTTATAAATGGCACACATTTGGTCTGCAGTATCAACGCCACTTTTGGTGGAATTGTAGAATGTGATCATCTTTGGATTGTATTGCTCTCCAGATGCAGGATAGATTGCACTGTCGACATGAAGCGAAGACACTATAATAACACTGTTTGGACATTCTAAGCGTGTCCTATGACTCCAGGAAGATGAGTTAGAACATTGTGAGCTCCCTACTGACCCTTCTCGTCGGCGGATTTTTGGCCCATTTGGTAGTTTTATCCTTTCCCCCAAAAAAAGTTGGGCTCTGGTTCGTTTTCATCTTCAGTAACCTCACCATTTGCTCCGTTTCTGAATTTTCTTTACGCTCTTCCACTTTATCGTGAAAATCGATGTCACTCTCTTCACCCAAATCCTCGTTCACAGTAGAGTCGTCCTCGTCGACATCTTCCAACATACGTCTCACGTCTTCCAGATCGTTCGGTTTTGACAAATCGAAGAATTTCCGAGCCATTTTAACGCAAATCCTGAACATATGAAAGAAAACACTACCATAAATACATGTTCGGTCGCAATGAGCCCAGGAGGCCAAGCTGAAATATCCACATATTTACGGAAAAAGCCACAAATTTTGCATGATGCAGTCATGAAATTATTATAAAAAAAAACACTTGTGATATTAAAACATAGATATTACGTCCTTTATATATGTAACGAATTCGGGCGCAATGTGCCTGAGAGATCAGAATGACGCTAAGAGCTGTCCACGAAGCGCGAGAATAAATTAAAAGGTTGGGTCCAAACATCCGGTAAAGATAAGAGACTACTAGAATTAGCAGATTTCTGCCCCTTCTAGGAGAAGAGGAGGGAACGTAAACGTCAAGGCTGTGCCCCTGTCAGGCCGATTGCGCCCGACGGAGGGTTAAATAATCTGTGTAAACTAGCCAATTGAATCGCGCCATCCAATGGCATCAAAATGACAATTGCGTCTGTACTTATTTGAAATTGGTACGTAGAGGCCGATAGATTTAAAAAAACCAATTATTAATGTAATAGCCTTTAGGTAAAGTAAGCAGTTATACAAAATAATCATCATCTGCGCGTCAAAAAGAAAATTCTACTGGGTAGCAATTAAAAACAAGCTATCGCAACGTAATTCACAATTTAGAACAACAAATGAACAATACTAAACACAATAGTATACAATATAATGAAATATGTAAATATGTAACTGAACGAGAATCTTCATCTGCCCGTCGAAATGCAAATTCCATTGAGTAGCACTTAAAAACAAGCTAACTGAACGTGATTCTCCATTTAGAGTACCAAATGAGGAATAAAATACACAGCGGAATATCCTCCAGTGACCCGAAGAAAATATTGTAAAATTCATATATTTTTTATTATACAAAAAATATTATTAAAAATGAAAAATAAACAAGGGCATTAAAAATGATGTTTTTAAAAAATTAATAAATTAAAATCTTTTAATTTAACTAGGGAGAACATCTTTTTGAATGGATGTTCTCATTTATCACTGTAGGTCATTATCACTGTAAAATTATGAGAAATATACACAATAGTACCTGAACCAAAACATTTATTTTTTATCAACATAAGGAGTTAATTACTAATGAATTTGCTAAAGTTAATGAAAAATATATTTGCAAAAGTCAATTAATAATAAATTAGCCAACGTCAGTTACTAATAAATTAGCAAAGGTCAGTTACTACTTATAAACAGTAAGAGTTATTTACCAATAAATTTGCAATAGTTTTTATTAAAAGCTTTAAAGCAATTTCTCTCAGCAGTTATACCTAAAAACTTTTGGCAAGCTGTGCAACGAAATTTAGTTTTGCAACATCCAATATTTCTGAAGTATGCGGAGTTCTTGATGACAGTAAGATCAGACATATGTTTTGCCTTTTTTTGTCAAAAAGGGAGTGATGGCAGTAATAATCGAATGCTCTTTCGATCATATTCAAGATTATCATTTGATGGAACAAAGGCTGTCGTTTGGGTACCATCTGCAATTGTTTTTCCGTAATACTTATTCAAATGTCCATATACTTCAAAATGTCTTTTTTCAGAAACCCATTGTTCGCAGAATCTCTTCTGTATTGAACCATGAATTTGCTGATGCCAAATCTTTCATATAAATTAGAACTGTCACTGGAAACTGACTGAAAATTTTTATCTGACAGCCAAATGGCAAATTCCGTTGGGTTGCACTTAAAAACAAGCTAACCCAAGGTAATTCAATTTAACATAGCAAGTGAACAATAAATTTCAAAACGGGATAGAAAAGAAATAAAACGAATGGCAAATAATAAATGATGAATCTTTATATGCTGTAATATATAGAAGTATATTCCGCTGGATAGCATTTTTAAAAACAAGCTAACTTAACCGAATAAAACAATTAGCGAAGCAAATGAAGGCAGCATATGAAACACCGCAGTTCAGCTTTCTATCGATTGATCCAAATGGCAATTGCTGTTTGCTTCTTCAGGACTGCTAGAATCAAACATTAGATTAGCAACAAAAATGGTAAAATAACCAAAGAAATTTTTCACGTGCGCATTGTGTTTTTGGCTCCTTTAAAAGTCATCTCCGTTGAATGGAGTTCTATGGACTTTGAGACGCTTGTCTGAGTTTGTAGAAAACTCTTTTGCAGTGCAATTTTTTCCCTTCAGTAAACAATATTGTAGGACCCCGAGCGATCTAGTCCTCCTTTTAGTCATCCTTGTTTACAAGTAGAGCAAACACTTTCCATTCTTAAATAAAACTTTATTGAACGGACCAATACACATAATTATTGATACTTCGAAAGAAGCCTTCATTGCTCCCACGGCGATTTTCCCGTGTCTCTCATGCGTATCCTTTTTCAGCGTCACACCTCCTCCTCTCTCTCCTTCTCCTCGTGGGCCAGCGCTCACCCCACCCCTACAAATATCATTAGGCTTGTTTTCAGCAAGTCACCAGTAATGCATACAAACGGTAGGAAGGTACTTAATTATCGTCGCACCTAGCAACGGGATCGGCGACAGTCCCCGATTAATCCCAAAGAGGAAGTAGGTATCTTTGATTAACGTCTTACTGGAGCAACACAATAATGGGCTATTGAGGTCACCGCATGATTTCAAACCACGGTCAGAGGACGAGGCAACACCTGAGCTGGCACTCAACTCTCCAAACTTCTGCGGTGGTCTCGTCAATTAGCATTTTGAACCATGGTTACGTGACAAGGTCACACCTGGATCATAAAATTGCAAAATTAAAGTTCCTCGACCAGTTCCTCGAAAGTTGCTTCCCTCAGATTATATGCAACGGTCCCATCGTTCAACCCACTTTACAAAACAAGCAGAGAAGCCTCTTTCTGGAAGCTGCTTTAAAGAACCCTGCACTGCTGAAATTACTTCAGAATCTGTATTAAATTTTCTACCACGGAGCTTTTCCTTCAACGTCGGAAACATCCAAAAATCGCACGGTGCGAGATGATCTGGATTTGTAAAGGGAATGTGGCATGATTTTAATATTGCATTTACTAAGATATTACTGAACAGAAATAGCGGCATGCGGGCGAGCATTATCGTGATGTAATGTCCAATTCCCTACCAGTTCATGTCGCTTCCTCCGACATGTGTTGTCGCAAAATTTTCAAAACTGAAATATGATATTCACCATTCACAGTAGTTTTTAGAGGCACAGCATGCTGATGCATTACACCTTTATGTTCAAAGAAAATAATCCTCATGACCTTTCCTGCAGATTTGGTCAGTCGGAGAATCAGTGTGTTTCCATACACCTGTTATTACAGTCTTTAGGAAATTCGGATCCTTTTGAAGCATCTGTTTCCACTCACAACATTGGTGAATTCTTGTTTGCATTTGTTCTTTAGTAAGGTGATTAGAAACTCATCTGGAACAAACATGGCGAAGCTGTAAATTGTTGCGTAGAATGCGAATTATCGACGTTTACGAAAGGTTAGTTGATGCCGCTATCTCCTCGCATGTCATTCGCCGATTTTCTTGCAATATTGTCCACACAGTGTTAACATTTCGATCATTCACACAAATTTCTGGTCAGCCAGGCTTAGGAGCCAGTTCTGAAGACAAAAGTCCTTTTTTGAAATCACCATGCCATCTAAAAATAATAGACTCACCAAAACATATGTCTTTGTAAGCTTCTTTCCTTAACTTAACGGTTTCTGGAGCTGTTTTGCCCAAACGATAGCAAAATTTAATGGCAGAATTAATTTGGAATCACTCACCTCCATTTCTGTAGGGCAAATAAAAACAGTTCTTTAAACAAGCACGAAACTAGGAAAATAAAATCGTCCGCTGCGTTTAGAATATTAATAATTGTACAGTTAACAGTTTGAAAAAATTGCCTGCACTTTTATTTATTAGTTTCGCGGTGTCGCCATTACTTAAAAAATTCACTCTCAGTTTCTATGGTATGCCTTTTGTATATATATATATATATATATATATACACACTCAATGTTATTCCTATGGGTATTTTGAATTATTTTTAGCCCGCTCTGCACACCTTGGACAAATAGAACAGATGATAATATAGCCTATGTTTCCCACAGGATTTTAAAGAATGAGTAGAGTCTGGTGGGGTAAAGTGGGTAGTTCATGCAAAAAATACCTGATTAATTACAAACTCTGCAAAGATGGAAATTACAACTCAACATTATATTTAAGTTCCTTAAAAGTCTCAAAAGTTTTTAAAAAACTGCATAGGTAACAAAAATCTAAAAACTTAGCTTTTTTTGACTTAGTAATTTTATAACTTATAATATGATAAATTGTTAATGGTATTATAAACATTTAATTATAACTATAAGAAAAAGTTTTGAAAATTTGATTATTATGCCATGTTCCTAGATGAGTCGCTGTTCCTTCATGACACACTGCCATCAACTGTCTTCGATATTCTTTGAGAACGACTAGAAATCGTCACTCTTTGCCATCTTTGTCTTTTTTCCTTAAAACAGCTTCTGCTTTTCCACAATGTACTTAGACTTTTCTGAAGTTTGAACAGCATTCACCATGTGAACCTTGACCACTTCATCTTGTTTTACGTCTTCCAACAATGCAGTGGTCTTGTGAACAAAATATATCTTCCTTGATCCAAAGAGTCTCTTATAACCGCAGCCTTCGTCACTATGTGACCAAAATCACAGTCTAGTTCTACCTCAGCTAACTGCAGACATGTAGGGTTTTCTTCTAGGGGAGTACGTATTCACACCGTCTCAGTGGTATACATTGATGGCTTGACATACTTGTGACAAATCAAGTCAAGAGTCGCACCAGTATCTCTAAGTATTGGCATTTCAAGTCCATTTACTTTTCCCATACTTGTGTAGGGCGCAACTACATCTTGGGATCCTTTTCTAACAGTCACATTAGAAGCCACACTTTCACAAATCTTCTTTAGTTTGTCACATTGTAGTCTCAAATGGGAAAACGATCCACACTCATAACAACTAGGCTGTCTCCGCCTTTCAAACTCCCTTTCAGTATTTTTCTAATTAGAAAATTCTTTATTAATCTGAGGTCTATTCTTAAAATCTTTTGACGGTTCCATGGGTATATATCCACTGTAATGTCCTCCTTGGAATTTGTAATTACCTTTTAGAGGAAACTCTTTCTTTCGGAAGCTTTGTTTAATACTCTCGTACTCGTCCAGTTTTTCTGCCAATTCGTATGGAGTTTTCATCTTTATCCACTCGTCTAGAAAATGCTCTCTCACTTCAACTGGAACCCGGAACTTCAATTGTTCTGTAAACATCAGATCTTTCAACTGATGGAATGTGTTCACTTCTAAATCATCAATCCATTCCTCAGAAGTTTTTTGATGCCTATAGAAACAATGTTTTAGCTTCACGCTATTTAGCTTGTATCTCTTTAGAATGAGATATTTCACAAAATCATAGTCACTAGCCTTGTCAGGTGGTTTCCTGGCCAGCATATTTGCGAGCTCAGCAAGTAACACACGTAACAGGTAAGATGTCCAGTCCTTCTTCGGAATTCGAGCCATTTCAGTTTTCTTTCAAAATTAATTAAATACAGTCATTTCGTCTCGTTTTTGGGTGTAATCTGCGTTAGTTGAATTTTGGGACTTAGTTCAGTTTCATTTCCCGAGCCTTGGTTTGCTAGAGGCAATGATCTCTTTTGGGTCAGCTTCAGCAACACCGACTCTATACAAAGCCTCCGTACGGTATTATGACGTCACAAACCGAAGTTCTACCAGCCGTGGTTGATCATAAACTTATAAACTACATGAACTCATATTTCAGCTGTTTATTTATTTTTCGTTAGGTTGAAAGTTTTTAAGAACTGCTCTCAATCTTTGTAGATTTAAAAAATAAAAGAGAATTGTGTGTGTGTGTGATTTTTGGACAGAAAAAAACTGCAGAAAACAATCTTTCAAAGCATAAAAGAACTTTGAAAAAAGAAACTAATGATCAACATAAAATTTGGTTATTTTAGTCCATTTAAAGCTTTTAACAGGTAGGTATAACGTACCAATAAATAATTTATGTAATAAAATTAAAATTGAGTCAGAAAATAGAAAAACGGATACATTATGAATATTTGATTCAAAGCAAGTGTGCATTTAATTAATTTTTAAAGCTACCTTTCTTTTCGATTATTTCACACTATACACTTCAGTTTCTTTTTTTTTTCAGATTTATTATATATTTATGTATTATGTATTATATATTTTGTCGAGAAAAAATAAACTTTGCATCATAATGATTCACAAATTTAATCTTATCTCACATGCATTGAATCAAATTGTATGCAAGTTTATCAACAATATATTTAGTTTCAAAAACTTATTTTGTTTTAAGCATTTAATCACTCTTTTAAAAACTTTTAAACTAATAAGACAACTACAACACATACATGAAATACAAATCTTTATTATATTTTTTGACATGAAATTGTTACAGATGTTAGTAATATGCAAAACATTTATTTACAATTACGTTTGTTGTTATACATTACTTTTGAAACATTCGCCTTTTACAATTTTTCCCCTCTTCTTTCATTTTAATAAAATTGTCGTTTTCTTTAATACAGACTTAGGAAACCTTGGACCCACTAAGATAATTTCCCTATGCACAGTGAAACACAACAATTGTTAGACATATTCTGAAATGAAATGCATTTAAAAACTTTTCTTTTTACAGCTAAAAAATCTAAATCTTTTTACAGCTTTCGCATTTCACAAAATGTTGCAACAATATTATGGTTAAAATTCATTTTAATTATAGAATGTTTAGCTTTAATTTTATTTCAAATTATTTAATACTAGTACAAAACAGATTATTATATAAAATAGAATGGTAATAAGATTTACAAGCTATAACAAAGTTACCAGAAGCTTTATCTACGTAGGTGTAACAAAATTATATTGTATACCATAAGGATAAAAGTAAAAGCATATTCAATCGTACAATATAATTTTCCAGCCACAATCTATGACTTTTATTAATTATAACCTTATGAATATTAATAATAATATAAAGAGTATATATAAAAATAATAAATAAATACAAGTTTTTGACAGAAAGAGAGAGTTAAATTAGCATCCTCATTGATTTGATTACGATTAGAACAAATGAAAGTTTTACATCGTTTATTACCACATTTTTTAGATTAAAAAAAATTTAAAACACTGAAAAATTATTCCAAATTACTGAAAGCACGAAATTTCTAATGAAAATAAAATTTGCAAAAGCACATAAATTGTAATATATATATATATATATATATATATATATATATATTTTCACTCTTTTCACAATTAGCAAACACAAATAATTATTTTGCAATCAAAACAACAAACTTCTTCTTACTTTTGTTTGGTGCAATTTCAGAGTGTACTTTAGACAAAAATAGAACACGCTTTCTATCAGATGTCCAGATGTTATAATACTTATAATTCTTATTTCCCTAAAAGAAACCTTTTTTTTTTCGCTTTTAATTTTCACTTAAATTTCCAGAAAAACATCAAAATTTTACTAGGCCACAAAACAATATTCTCATTTTCTCGACGTTTAGAAAACGGAACAGAACGAAACGAATTCTCATTTACCTTTACACTGAAAACTGATGTCATTGAAACTAATTACCTTAAAACAAAAATACAATTGCTACAATAATTAAACATTTCAACTCCCCCTTATTTTAATGATAATACAATCAGAAAATAAGCAAATTTAATCAAATCAGTTTATAAGTTTCTTAAACGTAATATCCTCTGTTTTTTGTAAACCAATAAAAACATAATGTTTTCTCCAAAATTTCTAAAAATGAAACTTTATTCATCAAATTTATCAATATAGAATATACTCAGAGGATATTACTAAAGAATTCAGGCACTAGGTATCAGAAAAAATTTGGTTTACTCACTAAACCTCTGATCTTTCATCTGCGTGATTCATCCTAACTTGACCATACGTCCCGTTTGGAATGGGACCGTCCCATTTTTAGGTAGGCTGTTCCGTTATCCAGAAGCACATCTTCGGGACGCCGAAATGTCTCGTTTTCAGAAAGTGATCAACCCATTGTAATAATTTCAAAAAGCAAAGCGAAAAAAAAAATCCGACAGATCGCATCTTTTTGTAAGTAGTAATAACTTTAGGGGGTCTAGAATTTTGGAATTCACACACTGTAAAGGAACATATTGTTATTCCCCCCCCCCTATTCCTAGTCAGAAGCCTGCTAACTAGCTTCTCGATTGAGAGTACGCGTAGACAGCTCGTGCATATTTCTTGACGATTGATTATTGTATTTTTTTTATCAACGTGTGTTATTATAGTCAATTTAAATTTCTTGTAAGTGGAACCTTCATTTCAACAATGTACACAGTAAGTACACTTTTAATGTTAACTTATAAATTAAGTACCCGTTTATAAAACACAAAAGTAAATTTTAAGAAATCCTGCCAAGAATTTCATTTTGATTTAAAATCAACAGCAAATATAGTTGAGCAAATTTGTTCTTCAGAAATATAAGAACACATAAATTATTTATTTTAACGTGTTCATTCCTGTTTTCTTTTCATTAATGGGTATATAAAAACTATAAGGAAATATCTGTTTTCTTGAATACTCATACTATTACCTAAAAATTAGTAAATGTCCCGTTTTGAGGGGAACAAAAATGGTCACGTTATACTTCCAGGGCGCTGCCAACAAATCTGTATGGTCCGTGAGGTAGCGATTTTAAATCCACAGACACATTATTCCCTTCGGAAGACGTTTTTATTTTTCTGTGCCAAAACACCACGCTACAAATTACTACACAAAAACATTTAAAACACTTCAACACAAAAAAACAACTTCCAACACATTGTTCACCACAATACTCCGGGCGAATCTCATCCGCCTCACCCTTCGTCGCATTCACTCACACAATACCGACTAGGGATGCGACATCGACAGCAAAACATCGATGTTCAAAATTAAAACATCGATGTTGATAAAACATCGTTCCAAAAACATCGATGTTTTTAAAATTCAGTGCATTTAAACTTTTTTCCCCATTTCTTAAAACTGGTTTAGCAACTAAGGATACAACATCGACAGCAAAACATCGATGTTGATAATGCATCGCACACAAACTTTCGATCTTTTTAAAATTCAGTGAATTCAAACTTTTTCCACCATTTCTTAAAACTGGTTTAGCACCAAGTGATGCTGCATCGACAGCGAAACATAGATGTTCAAATTTGAAACATCGATGTTGATCATAACCCCCCCCCCAAACTTTCGATCTTTTTAAAATTCAGTGCATTTAAACGTTTTACCCCATCTATATATATAATTCTCTTACGTGGCACGCAAAAAAGACGTTATTATTTATCGCGTTTTGGCAACATTGTACGATTGTTTGTTTATCACGTAGCCTCGCGCTTCAATTGAATTTATAGCGTTATCGGATGAAATTTTATTGAAAAAAAAATGAATTTTAGTCGAGCTGTTGCAGTAAATAATAGAAATAAAAGAAAACGGAGGATCTTTTCAGGGTCATTTAAAAAAAGTCCGTTTCGGGGCAAACTATTATAGTTCAACAAGATGCTTGCATTACAACTTTCGACCACAAACTCAATGAAAAAGCGTGGGTGGCTCGAGTGCTGGGTAAATGTACACACAACCAACATGCTGGGTTTTCAATTTCCAAATCAACGCTCACATTTCGAGTCAAAATTTGTTTCCATTTTAATTCTGATTCCAGAGGTACTGTAAATATCTTTTCTGATAAACATCATAAAATTTAGATTTGAAAAATATTATTTTGGAATATCATATTTTGTTAACAATTCCTTCTACTCGGACACACGTCTTCATTGATGCGAGCGAAGCGAGCATAGGTTCGCGCAGCGAACCAATGAGGATTGCGAAGGAATCCTCTGGGGGTTGGCGAGCGTTAGCGAGCAGGGGGCGGGCCCCCTAGTTTCTTATAATTGGTTTAGCAACTAGTGATGTGACATCAGCTCCAATACATCGATGTTTTTTTTTATAAAACATCAATGTTTTGAAGATATCGATGTCCTATCCCTACTTTTCAGACCCTTAACCTTTGGTCACTTTGGTCTTTATATTCAATTTGCTGATTATAAAAATTATGCTACTTGGTTATTTTTAAAATTTTTATAACGGTACTTTTTTCATTTAAAAATAAAACATCAACAACGTAAAAACATCGACAAGTATAAACATCGATCCCAATACATCGATGTTTTTTAAAAAACATCGATGTTTTGAAAACATCGACATCGATGTCGCATCCCTAATACCGACCCCTCTCATTATACCGATTCAGTAAATTTAACAGTCGGAGTAGAGACTGGTTGAATACTGTTACCATTCGGAGGAAAACAATATTAATTAAACATCTGACTAAATTCATTTTTAAATATTCTAGATAAAATTTTAATATTCGGATAGTACGAAACAATTGCAAAAAATTCAGACTACTTCTGTGCCAAATTTCATTACTGTAGGTGCCATAAATTCGTCAGGACATGCCGAACAGTGAAACACACACACTTTCTTCTCAAATAGTAGAGGTAAAATACTAAATTAATTCTAAGATATTTCATTGATAAATAATCAGACTGCAAAACTGACGTCTCAACTAGAAACTCTAAAAGCTAACTGAGTTCAGTTTCGTTTGTATGTTTTAAGTATTGGACTTTAGGTTGGATGTGTGCCGTGTAACTTAAGATGCACATATTGAACATTTGTAAGAAAAACTAGGTTAGTTCACCTTCAATTTGATTTATGATTTGTTGTAAATTGTCTAAATTAAACTGTTATAATATACCATTGGAACTGGGACATTATTTTATGGACACATTGTACTGTGTGGGCGAAAAGTCCAGAACATATTTCGAAATTTAATTTAAATCAACCAATTGTCATATGAGATTGTGGTTTTCACAGAATTGCCAGTTGGAGATCACCGCTGCCACACGCCTTTGATTCAAAGAGACTTTGGATACGTTCTTGGGGTACAGCAGACCAAGCAGCTTCCACACGTTGCCAAAGTTGATCTGGTGTGGCAGCTGGGGATGTAATCTGGGTCAATCGTTTAGCAACCATGGACCACATGTTTTCTATCGGCGAAAGATCCGGAGAGAGAGAGCTGGCCAGGGAAACAATTCAATCTGGCGATTGACGAAGAACCCTTGGCCAATGCGTGCCACGCGTGGTCGCGCATTATCATGTTGAAATATGGCTGTGGGCAAGCCCTGAAGGTAAGGAAGGACAACTGGCTCCAACACCTCGGAGATGTAGCGCTGGCTGTTTAAAGTACCGGCAATGCGTACTAGAGGAGTGCGAGAGTGATATCCAATACCGCCCCATACCATAATTCCCGGTGCAGGACCAGTGTGGCGGTGCATAACGCAGCTATTCAGCATCCTCTCACCACGGTGTCTCCAGACTCGAATCCGACCATCGTGGTGTTGCAGACTGAAGCGTGACTCGTCAGTAAAGACAATTTCATTCCATTCTGCCGTCCACATCCTTCTTTCATCGCACCATTGGCGGCGGAGACGTCTGTGGTTCTGCGTCAAGGGTAGACGAAGCAATGGACGTCTTGCGGACAGACCACTCTGCTGTAAACGGCGTCAAATGGTACGCGCAGACACTGGATGATGCGTTACAGACTGAAAGTGCTGTGCTATGGTTCGTGATGTGGCTGAGCGATCCGTCACTGCCATACGCAAAATATGCCTGTCATCACGTGAAGTGGTGCACTGAGGTGGATACGATCGAACACGTCGGTCCGTCGTACCCTCCTGCATCCAACGATCACATATCCGCATTACAGTTGTTTGGTTTCGTCCAACAGGACTACCGATTTCCCTGAAAGATAATCCGCAATCTCTGTACGCCACTATCCTTCCTCTGTCGAACTCGGATACTTGATCAAAAGATGATCGCTGTTTTCTACGAGGCATAATTGAGCGTTTTTTTGAAAAAACCATAAGAAAAACACAATTGCCTTACTTGAAATCGTCGAAATCTCCAAACCTTAAATAGCGTTTTGAAGTGGCGCCACAAGAGCGCGTGATGTGCGTCTGCGCTGAAATTCTAATCATTTGCATATCTCACTTCCGCTAATGCGTGTTGCAAATTTCATATTGTTTGCATGCTTCCTTCAGGGTGTTGCATTTACAGTGGCCAGCAGTGTATATTACTTAGAGTCCGTATTCTTACACTCGATACATGAATTCTTGGATGATTTCGAAGAGCTCATTTATATTGCAATCTGACACCCCGAGCTCTGAAAATGCTTCAGTGTGGTTTTTAGAATTCCTCAAAAAAATGAATGGCTATTGCTTCCCTGTCTTGAAGAAATCGGGATTAAAATCACATCCCGTCGAAGCATGAAATGCTGGTAATTTTGTGTACACAACTCTCAGGACCGAAGTTTTCGTACAATTTTTTAACATCAAGAAACCTTTGATTATTTCCATTGACAATGAGCATATATATATATATTCTGATTTTGATGAATGAAGGTCATGTTTCCCAACAGTATAATCGGATCATGTGATCAGATACACCATAACGGAGTATCTGATCATCTTAAGGAAAATAATTGAAATCAACATGGTACATATGAAAAATAATCTTCTTGGGATGGGCACGACAGATTTGAAACAATCCGCATAATTTATATCGAAATAATAAATGTAACAAAAAAAAAAAAAAAAAAAAAAAAAAAAAAAAACCTCGTGAAATTTTGAAAGTTTTCCCGATGTTTGCTAATGATTTCCTAATCAAATAAATAAATTTGACCACCCACGAAACTCGAGTATGTTATCATATGAAAGGTAAGGTTTAAAAAATTCCCATTCATCTGGTTCAATAGTGGTGGTAGTTGGTAATTATTAGTTAACGTCGTACAAGAGCAAGACAACGGGCTATTGACGACGGTCCGGGATCAATCCCTTAAGGGAAAGAACTGAGGACAACACCTCGTAAATTTGAACCACGGTCAGATGACGAAGCAACACCTGAGCTGACACCCTACTCTCAATAGTGGTGGAGAGACCATCAGGTGGATGATTGCAGATACCGAGTATATACCGGGGGTCACCTCGAATATACGAGTAATTTAGCACGCAACCACTTCATTGCCTCAGCTGAAGGTCTTTCTAACACTACCAAGCCAGTTGAACATTATTTTCATTATTAATATCTAAATGACAACCTCGGGTCAAATTTTCAGTCGGTGTAAAATATTTTGAAAAACAACTTGTTTTACATGTTCCAAATGCCCAAGCTCAGGTGTTGCTTCGTCACCTGACCGTGGTTCAAAATTACGAGGTGCTGTCCTCGAATCTTTCCCTTAAGGGACTGATCCCGGACCGTCGTCAATAGCCCGTTGTGTTGCTCTAGTACGACGTTAACTAAAATTACCAAATTACCGTTCCAAACGCCCTCCCCCAACTACACCTACCTCGATCGTGCAAGCTGAATTTGATTTTTGACATTACATAGAAATTAGCTAACTATTGTTACACAAATCAGTCGGTGTAAAATGTGTGACCCAAAAATGTCGCTGCTTTCCGGACTCTTGTGTATTTTCCAGCTAACTTGTAAATACATCAATGTATAATACCAATAAATTCTCTTATTCGAACCTTGAGAAACCGGAGTGTTGCTCTCCCAATAATAACGTTCGCTCTCTCATATGGTTATACTCTGGCGAGCCAGATTATAATTTGAACCAGAACACATCTGTAAATATCCATTATATAGAAAATGTTATCATTTTCTTGATCCGATTCATATAAGATCAGTTAAATGAGCGTCATTGCAAAAATACTGTAATTTAGCACAAAAAAAGTTGTGTCGTCTATTTTGTTTCTTTCGCAAAAAGATAGTAAAACGCATGTGTAACACTAAACCGATAGTTAATTCGACGATTACGGAGGATGAAAATGTAACACCGAAAAGGCGGTTCGAACCACGGTTTAGGCATTATGTATACGGTTTTTTCGATAACCCGAGGATTATCGTTGATACGCGGGTTAATTCGAACTTGTGAATACGGCCGTTTGAATCAGTTGCTAGACTAAACCCCCAAGTCATCAGTCAAAAGAACATGGGGCCATTGGTGTTGTCTCCAGTTCTGTTGTTCTTTGCAACGATGAAATCCATCCCTCTTGTGTTGCGAAGACAGTGAAACACATAACCTTGACTTTCTGTCTTAAAGGCGTTTTTCCATTAAGCCTTCTGTATAGAGTTTACCGTGATACAACAGTTTTCATGGCTGTTGCAAGCTCTGAACTTAACTGCCGAGCAGTAGACTACCTGTTACGATGGGCAGTTATTGCCATATTTCGATCTTGAAAAGCAGTTGTTATACGTTTACGACCTTGTCCAGGCCTCCTTAAAACAGTTCCAGAGTTATGAAAATGTTTGCATAGCGCAGAGACTGCCTTGAAATATTCACACATCTCGTTGCTTCCATGATTGTCTGCCCTGCTTCTAAGCTGCCGATAATGCGCCACTTCACAGATTATTCCAAATGATACTTCGTAGCCATAAAAAATTGTTTCAAGTCCTTACACATTGAAATCAAACGCTGTATTGTAGAACTTCTCTCAGATATTCACTTTGCACCGTCTGATGACCTAACGCCTTGATTTGCATATCCGAAAGCTTTTGGAAGCATTTGATCGAATAATTCTAATTAAGCTTGTCTTTCACACACTCCCTGCAAAAATGGATTACATCCATTGGGTGTTTCATGGAATATACATATTTTTGGGTATGTGAAGATAATTTTGGTCATGAGTGTAATTTAATAAAATATTCCTGACTAACTACTTTCAAAACGACTACTTTTGAGTTCTCGTTTGTCTGAAACGAGTGTTCTTGAAAATTCCATTTGGTGACACGTCCAATAATAATGGAACTAGCTATAAAATTAAATTTTTTTCTGAACAGACTCAGCGAAGTTGATCGATTATATTTTTTCAAAAAACGAAAGTAATATTGTACTGCATAACATAAAAAGAAAAGCAAAGTTTTTAACGTATGTTTGAGATACCGAGTTTTGCATAACAATACTTTCAACTCGTAAAATAAGACACCTTGACAAGGGAAAAATTTGCTTTATTCTAACATACATTCTGCTTTAAATATAATATTTTGTAACGTTCTTGTATGTGATGAAATAATTAGTTATTTCTTAATATAAATATTCAATAAGTTTACAACAAAAAATAGGAAGACATAATTGAAGCAAAGTAAGCGGGGAAAAAAGCCGTTCAGAAGACATTAATTCAGGATTCCTTTTTATCTCATTCTCTCGCATAGGTGCCACAACGTAAACTAAAAATTGGATAACATTTAAAAATACGAGATTATTTCGCTCGATGAAGAAATGAATATCACTGGAGTGGTCTATTTCTATTTGACACACCAATTTTGCATTAGAATGGCCTTAATTGGACGAATAACTTTAAATGGGTCGAAAATATTTAATGTACCAAGCAAACGCTAAATCTTTTTAAAGATTTATAACACGAACTGGAATTAATTTATATGAAATAACAAAGTTTTTATGAGTGAAAGTAAGCATTTCTCCTAAGCACCAATAAGGCCAGAAACTTTACGAATCCAAAGAAGGTTGGTGTGCACTGCAGAGAAAACTCTTGGATCTTCCGGAGTTGCACAGCTATCGTTGCTTCCCCAGGAGGACAGGCCGGCCAAATAGTATCTTCTTTCATATGACATCATCAAAGGGGCTCCATTGTTACCCTGAAAGTTAATACATGAAAAGCTTTAATACACAATACATTCAAAAATTAATTATTGTGTTTTTCTATTTAATTTGTTTTTTTAATTGTATTTTAATTAATTGTTATTCTATTTAAAAAGTAGTCTTGTTTGAATACTTTTTAAAAAACATGTTAAAAGGGTTTAGATTGAGAAACTATGAGAGGAATCTTCTTAAATACTGACCTTTTTAAGATAATGAGTAAAATTTGTATTTATTTATTTATGTTTTCCATTTCAATATCTTTGATACAATTCAATTTAGTCATCTTATGTCATGAATAAACTGTTGGTGGGTAAATAAGTAGTTAAACCTAATGAGAATTACCCACTAAAATACCCATTTTGGATAAATACCCTGGGTAAGCCGTAAACTGGGTATCCCGCAAAATTAAATGCCCAGGAATTTTACATCACTGGTCGTACTACATAAATATCCATTGTTTATTTATCTTTAGAACGTATTATTAATTTGATTGAACAAGAAAATAGAAACTTTCCGCAAGTGAGAAAAATATTCTAAGGATAATTTTATAAACACATTCTAAAGTAAATTCTCAAAAACACTATCACACCCACCTGTTTTAGCTATCTCTATCTGGTGAGTGTGTGTGGTTGAATTTATCTGCTGGAGTGGGCCACGACTTCATAGATGTATTTTCAATATGTAATGGACATTCTTGGTTAGACCTATATACGTTACAAAAAGTTACAGTAGCAGTACAGAGCCGCTCAGCCGCCCGTCATTTCCCGTCTCCGCTGGTCGAATTCTTTTATTTCCTATCTCTTCTTGCTCCTTCTGTCCCGGGTGACCTTTAACCGACCCCCACGACACCCTCAAGATAGAATGTCTCCTCCCCTCGCAAACCATTCCTTTCTGAATTGGTAGGAGAACCCCACACCTCCCCACCGGTTTAAAATTGTCAGATAATTTGTCTTATAATTAAAAACCTTAAATCAAAGGTGGCAGGTATACTGGTGCCCTTCCAATCGACAGCCAACGAGCCAAATCGGAGTCTGTGTATGATTGTTTATGTCCCTAGTTGGCAACCATGCCTCAACAATACTCTCATACATGAATTTACAAACTAGGTCAGATCAAATTATCGACACTAATTAATACACCAAATTGAACAAGGGGAAAGGATTATATTTAAAAAAACTACTACCAGTACATAAACACTCTTGCCAAATTACTCATTTCTTCCTACAAAACCAATATAAATACAATATACAATAATAACCATAAGTAAAGAGTAAAATACTGCACATCACACCAATATTTTAAAAAGAAAAATTACTGCACCTTACAACACTAACTTAATCAGAATAACTACTTTACCTCACGACTTTAATGTAATAAGAATAACTACTTGTACATAAAAAAATCTCAACTTTTTGACAACACAATTTTATTAGTGGTAAGCACTTAAATATCAAATTCATAAAGGAAAATTATAGACCTACGCCCTTTCCAGTTCTCGCGACCACCTCTGACTCTCCCCCTCATTGGGAGTAACTTCACCATACAGAATGTCAATTTTCTCCCTTCCCAATGAGTACGTCGGGTCAACTACCTCTTCTTATGTCTTTTTGTGACCTTCAGTCTCCTCCCTCTCGGCTGCGAGAGCGTTTCTCACCGTTTGATCCCCTTGATTCATCCCTCTCAGTTCCTATGTCCATGTGCTTTTTTCCCTGTTCCTCGACTTGCGAAGTTTACGCTTCCCCTTTCACATCCGTTGTGGTGGGGTCAGTTCTATTTTACTGCCCTTTCCTCCCCTATCTTTTCTAGAAAATGCATTTTCCATTCCTTCTTTCTACACTTTTCTCTTTTTGAATTTCTAACTCTCGCAATTTTATTGCACTCTCGGACTTCCTCTTATCAGCCTTCTCCCGAGCTTCTTTCCGCCTCCCTTCGGCTACTTCCAACTCCTTTCTAGCGTTTTCCATTTGCCTAAATTCCCACTCCCTTTCAGCTTCTCTCCACTCTCTTTCATTTCTTTCATTAGCAATAGATATCACTAAGTCTTCCACATATTCTGCATCGTACGATTTAATGTCTCACATCCTCTATTGTTCTTTTCAATTGAAACCTATTAGCATTCGGAGGAACGTCTTCCCTAATTCAATTGCTAAATATATCATCTCCTCTTTCCTAGCTCTCCCAAAAATGCCTTGGTGAACCCCGTGTAAACACAATCATTTTTAACAGTAACACAAAGCTTCAATAATTACTCTAGTAAATCCACTAACACTTTTCAAACATGCACTTTGATGTTCCACATAATTCCCCTAGTTACTCTATAAATATTCAAACACCTTCAATAAGTAACTAATTATATTAAATACATGTGCATAATCTTACACTTTTATTTACCCAAAGTAATTTCTAAAAACTACTGGTTAGATGCTATTCATTACACATTAAATCCTACAAATCCTTAGCCCCATCAAAATAAATACACAACATTGCACCAATATAAAATAATCAACATACAGTTTCTCATACATATTTGTGTTACCCCCCTGAAGGGAATTACCCCAGTACCCTTCAAGGAATATAAGTTGACTGCAGAAGGCGCATTTCCATATCTCCTCGCATGCGATAGTACAGTCATCGGACATGTTTCAAGTTGCACACTGTACCACTCATCAGACGTTAACCCCCCCCCCTCAGATCAGTATCACAGCTTTTCCATCGCCTTTTCCTTCCATCGCCCCTAGTCGACAACAAACGTACCTCCTAGTTGCACCCAGAATCACTCTTCCTATGTGGACACCTATCGGTTCAGGATTGCTTCTGATCCATCACACGACGTTCGACCAAGTCGATCGTTCCTTCCACGGATCCTGGTAGGCACCACTCGATTCTCCAGATTGCACACGAGATCCCTCTTCTAATATTAACACCCTTCCGTTCAGGATCGCTTTCTTTTCATTACGCGATGCCCTGTCATGTCCATCGCTCCTTCCACTGCTTTGGCATCAAGCGTCCCTCTCCATCGTAAATCCTGGCGTCTGCGACAGATTATTACACCCACATATTTTTGCTATATCTATCTGGTGAGTGTGTGTGATTCGTTTTATCTACTGGAGTGGTCCACGACTTCATAGATGTATTTTCAACATTTATTGGACATTCTTGGTTATACGTATATATGTTAAAAAACAGTTACAGTAGCAGCAGACAGCCCCTCAGCTGTCCCTTTTCTGTCGTCTCAGCTGGTCGAATTATTTTTCTTCCCCCTCTCCCCTTTTCTCTTCCTGGACCACATGACCTTTCACAGCCACCCCCTCTACTCTCCCTAGAGGATGTCTCGTTCCCCAACCAACCATTTCTCCCTTTGTTGTAGGAGAACCTCAGAATCTCACAAACACTATTCGTTGCAATTTTTCTTTTATTAACACAAGAATTTTCTAAGCTAATTGTACTCCGGTAATAATTTCGAAAACTTTTACTTGAGTCCGATACCCATTGTAAATGCATTTTAAATAATTTTATGAGTTCAAATACTTATCTTATAAGTAGTACCTCGCATGTGTCCGTTTCATCTTTGTAAGCACAAATCATATTTTCTGTAAATCGTCTGGGATACCTCCGGACACACGATTCCATAGACCAAATATACATATCGGCTTTTAGTAGAACATCATTTACAGGACCACCTGAAATTTTCAGTTTGAATATTATTTTACACGTTCCATTCTGATTACATTTAAATTAATATCTTAATCCACTCATAAATAACCCCAAAATAGAATATGAGGCATCGTTTTGTTTAAGCTAAAGATTTGTATATTTTCATAGAATATCACGAAGTCTTTATGTTGGAAAAGCAAATTAATTGACAGCTGAATTTGAGTATTTCTAGTTTTAGAGTACTAAGAAATGAGTTCAATAAAACAAGAAAATGCATGAAATTGTTTTAACCATTTCTGTTGAAGTGATTTCTCCTCACTATAGAAATTCCTAGTCTATTTGTCGAGAGGTGTTTTGAAGTAACTACGTGACTGGGACATATACAAACGCTATGTATCCATCAAGAGCGTAATATTCAAATAATCTAGAAGGTATGATATGTCACGCTGCGAAAAATAAGTTAACATTTACACTTCTACTTTTTTTTAACAAAAAATAAAGAATAATCAACGGTGCTACATTCATCTTGTGCGACCAGAGTATTCATTTATTATTATTCAGAAGTACATATTAGTATTAAATAAATAATTTTTCCATTTGAATAGCAGTGGTTGGACTCTCTACATTTTGATTTTCATTAAAAAAATGACATATTCAATGAGAGTCATCATTTATGCTCGTGAGACCTTTTACAGATCTATAGGATATGTGTATATCCAAGTTGAAATCAATTATAAAAAATGTTTTTTAAATAAATTCTATATTCTCCTCGAAATAAGAAGATGGATCCTTGTGCCAAAAAAATTAACATTAATTTATAGTACGTTTTCCGTTTTATTATTACTCCATTATTACAAGTCAAATGAAACTTTTGGTTTGACTGTATGACTCCAGGGACGGGAATAACAAGAGGTGTTTGGATACTTTCTTTACCTGCTGTAAAAATGACTTATTGTTAAGAATGAATCTTTATCATGCTTTCTCTATATATCAGTGCTCATATGAGATAATTACTTTTGGAAATTCGTCCCCAACCGGCTGTTTTTAGTTCAAGACTCTGTGAATAAGTTAGATCCGTCCTCGGTAAGCATATTGGTCTGTATGTATAGTGCATTCCCGTAGCAGGTACTTTCAATTTCAAAAGAGCTAGATCGTTGCTGTACGGAGTAGGTGTGCCATACCCTTTGGGGCAAGATGCTGCTTCCACATCGAATTTTCTGAACTTGGGCTCTGCTTCCAAAATTCGATGCCTACCCAGAAATACGTCAACAATCCATTGATAAGATAGCATCCCATGATTCCTGTAAAAAATGGAAACATTTCCTGTCACTACTAATGCAAGGAAGACTTTAGACAACATCTTAAATTCAGAGCATAGAAGACAGATAAAAGAGTCATCTTAAGGTGCGAGATTAAACTTTCTTTGACACAGAACAGAAAGCAATGCTTAATGCTCATTAATGCTATCAAAATCTGTAAAACCCATTAAATGTTTATTCATTCTCATATTACAATTATTAAACGATCTAAATGCGTCAGAATTGACTTCACTGCTCTGCATAACAAAAAGCCCCGACACCTTTCCAGCTAATTCTTATGTAAAATAACCTCCTGAATACGAATATGTCCCCTGTTTTCCCCCATCACGTACCGTTTTCTACGGACGAAGCCTCCCATGTTTATCTCTTTTAGATATAATTTTATGGACATTAATTTGATTTGGACTGGGATATAAAGGATTATTTTAACCATTAAAATTCTTCTAAGGTGCTATAGAGGTGAAAAGCTCTAAAACATGAACATTTGTAGCAAGTGGGGAAATTTGGGGGATTTCTCCGCTTAAATTGTAAAAAAAAAATCATTAAAAATAATCGCTTTTACTGGAGTTTTTTTCGTAATTTTTTCATTTATTTTCTACATATTCCAGCTTCCATCCCTTCCTTTTCCTCTTCCTAACACCCCAAACTAATAAAAATATATAGCAACAATTTTGGCTAAAAACGGGTGAGGGGGGGAAAGGTCCCGAATTCCTCGCAAGAAAGTTTGTAAGATTCACTGTACGACGGTGACGCTCTCAATAACTCGCGCGCTTCGTGTTTTGCGCAGAAATTTTCATGCTTTGACAATTGTAAACTTGCATTGCTTTTATCACTATAGTTGTGAACTGTAATCGTTACCTTCCCTCATTACATCTTTCGCGATCGGAGTCAACTTTTCGGTATTCTTGGCGGGGATTCTGTGTTTCCAAGTTGTTGAAATTGTGTAAAACGGTACACATTTTTTTTGCTTCGGCTTTTTCAAATTGAATTAGAATACGTGAGTGTAAGTTATGATTAATACCGTGCATTGTAATAATACCGTGAATTTACTATTTAATTATACCACGCGAGTGTAAAAATCATCCCGATAGCTTCTTCTATGTTTGCGGCGAATTGACTTTAAAAGCTCAACGAAAACTAATTTCTACGCTTCTTAAAACTGCTTATCAATTTCACTTTAATTGCTAAGTTGGTGATCAGGACAAGAATTGGGCTCCAAAGTTTTGCTGCACAGTTTGTTACAGTAGCTTGACCAAATGGCTTAAAGGTACTCGTAAATCAATGCCCATGGTTTGGCGCGAACCTCGATGTCATCTCACATATTGTTACTTTTGTATGACTTCCATCTTTTGGAGCCCAATCCTTGTCCTGATCGCCAACTTTGCAATCAAAGTAAAATTGATGAGCAATTTTACGAAGCGGATAAAGGGGTTTTCTTTGCGCTTTTAAAGTAAATTCACACTGCAAACATAGCAGAAGCTATCGGGATGATTTTACACTCGGGTGGCATAATTAAACAGTAAATCAATGCTCGATATTAATTACAAATTACACTCAAGAACCGTAATTCAATTTGAAAAAGCCGGTGCAAAAAATTTGGACCGTTTTACACAGCTTAAACAACTTGGAAACACAGAGTCCCCGCCTAGAATAACGAAAAGTTGACTCTACGATCGAGAAAGATGTAATGAGGGAAGGTAACGATATCAGTTCACAAATAGTGATAAGAACAATGGAAGTTTAAAATTGTCAAAGCATGAAAATTCCTGCGCAAACCACAAAGAGCGCGGGGGTTTTGAGAGTGTCACCGTAGTACATTGAATCTTACAAACTTTCTTGCTAGGGATTCGGGACCTCTCCCCCCCCCCTCTAACCCGCATTATTCAAAATTGTTGCTATATAGTTTTTATTAGTTAAGGGTGTTAGGGGGAGGAAAATGAGTTACTACAAGCTAAAATATGTAGAAAATAAGAGAAAAATTGAGAAAAAAACACGGAAAAAACGATTATTTGTAATGATTTTTTTTTACAATTCAATTTGACAAATCCCTCCCAAATCTCCATTCTTCCTACAAATGTTCATGATTTAGAGCTTTTCACCTCTCTAGCAACTCGGAAGCAGTTTAATGGTTAAATTAATACTTTTCCCCACTCCAGATCAAATTTATGTCCATAAAATTATATCGAAAAGTGATAAACACAGGAAGGTGCGTCCCCAGAAAACGGTACATGATGGGGGATAACGTGGGTCATATTCGAACTCAGGAGATCATCTTATGTAAAAATCAGCAGAATGGTGACAAAGCTCGAAAAATAATTTTTTTTTTTTTTTCAGAGCAGTGTTTTTAATGATTTTAGTAAATATGTTAAAGTATAAATGAATTGTTTAAAGCTTGTTATAGTGGTTAAATCCTTACTTATCAGTTGTCAAAGATACTCGCTACAGTTAAAACGTAACTTGGACTTATTAATTAGAGATCCTACTCCTATAAAGCTTTCATTATACACGATCCTTGCCTGCGATTAAAAAATATAGGATTTAATACAAAATACATTGCAAGGACACGTTAAATTATGGTAGATGTTAATATGCAAATAATCAGCACAGTGCCATACTATTGGACAGGTTGAAACACATAACTGTTACAGGTAAAGCAAGTCTCTACGGATTGGAACACTTCGTAGCTACTACACTGGAAAGCAAAACTCACAGAAGGTAGGTAGTTAATCAGCGTCGCACTGTTGCTACACAAAGGGTTATTGGTGACGGCCCGGGATCAATGCCCTAGGTCCTCAGACAACATCGCCTAATTTTGAACTACGGCCAGATAACGAAGTAACACCACAGCTGGCACCCCACTTTCCAAACTTCCACACTATACCAACGCGGCAAAACGTAAAGAGCAACCATTACTTTTAAAGGTAAAAATATCGAAATTGAACAAAATATCCTGTGACGATTTACATAACCAAGGATATTTAATAGAATACGGTGCGTACTTAAATTTTGGAATCATGTGATGTTAGTAGTCTAGGAATGGGATCTGTTACCACAGGAATGCACCCGAAACCTCAATACCTGTATGCAAACGTGGAGGAGAGCCTGCATCGTTTCGAGGTGGTCATACAGCCTACAATTGATCTTCTCCATCTATTATAATTTTTCAAAGTTTCCCTCCGGTCACTTGATACCTAGTGCAATGTAAGTTCGAAGATATTTAATCATCGGTTCGGTAACTCCCTATATACTTTTAGTATCATTTTCGCAGATTCAGGTAATATCATTACCATGTTGCAGCTGAAAATATTTCTGTTCCATTAGTTTCTCACCGCAGCATATTGCAAGAATACAGTCATGGAAAAGGACATCAATATATTTGACATCACGGACAGCTAAGCTACAGTTCCTATGATTGAAATAGTTAGATTTACTAAGTAGTAAGCAAAGTTTCCCTCCGGTCACTTGATACCTAGTGCAATGTAAGTTCGAAGACATTTAATCATCGGTTCGGTAACTCCCTATATACTTTTAGTATCATTTTCGCAGATTCAGGTAATATCATTACCATGTTGCAGCTGAAAATATTTCTGTTCCATTAGTTTCTCACCGCACCATATTGCAAGAATACAGTCATGGAAAAGGACATCAATATATTTGACATCACGGACAGCTAAGCTACAGTTCCTATGATTGAAATAGTTAGATTTACTAAGTAGTTAGCAAAGTTTCCCTCCGGTCACTTGATACCTAGTGCAATGTAAGTTCGAAGACATTTAATCATCGGTTTGGTAACTCCCTATATACTTTTAGCGTCATTTTCGCAGATTCAGGTAATATCATTACCATGTTGCAGCTGAAGATATTTCTGTTCCATTAGTTTCTCACCGTAGCATATTGCAAGAATAGAGTCATGGAAAAATACATCAATATATTTGACATCACTGACAGCTAAATTACCGTTCCTATGATTGAAATAGTTAGATTTACTAAGTAGTTAGCATACTCAGTTGTGAAAGTTAAGTTAAGCTTTTGATTATTTCTACTCTCCAGCGGCACAGTGTAAAACAATATGTAATAAACTGTAATAAACAATAAAAATTATTTTTCATCGAAACTTTATTTCACTCTTAGTAAATGAACCTTTATTTTAAAAACTGAAAATGAACTTACAATCCATGGGAATTCAAATGGGTCAGCTTCAGTTCCACCAGCAATCCTTACTTCGCCACTTTCGTTAGGGATTCCACAATCTGTGCATAATAAAGCAAATTATGGCTTTTCTGAGAAATAACATATTTTTCATGAAAACAGAATAAAAGATCTGAAAACACCACAAAAAAAATTGATAATAGCGAGGTAATTAACGTCGTATAGGAACAACACAACGTGTTATTGACGACGAGCTGGGTTTGATCAAGTAGGGAAAGATTCGAGGACAACACCTTGAAACTTTTAACCACGGTCAAATGGCTAGATAAACACATGAGATGGCACTTCACTCTCTTAATTTCCACACCATGCGAATATCAGGTCATTTAAGACTGATTAAACCTGCTCCAGCCCAAACGTACACGGCGGTCTTTTGGTTGTATTGAAACGCGAATTGCTCAGCATGGCCAAATATTGCCCTTGTGCCGTAAAACACCAAATAACCAACCAAAAGAGATAATACTTCAAATTAAAAAAAATTTCTCCCAAATCGAAGCCATTTTGTCAGCAACATGTATACAAACTTTAAAACAATGCATATCATCCATTTTAGTTTATTGTCTTGCATGTTAAGTGAAAAAATATCTTTTATAAACAGATGGTTTTACAGAAAGAAATGAAACCTCTTATTTTTATTTGTATACCGTAGAAGTATTAACATTATAAGTATATTAAATTCTAAATTGACAAAAATCAGGTGAGGTAAAAGTTTAGGTTTCTAAATAGAAGCTATTTTTATGATAGCATTTGTATTTCAAAACGGTGGTCTTCTCCCAGTGAAAAAATGATCATGGCTTAATAAACAATGGTCAGATTTGAATTTTTATGATTTATAATTCAAAGCAAGTTCACAATACATAATTAAATTACAGTTCTATGCAAATTTTAATTTATATTTTCACATGGCGTCTTTGGAAATGTATAATAAAAACCATTGTAGAAAAAATGTTTGTATTTATTAAAATTATTTTAAAAAATAATTCTAAAAGTGCCATGGGTTTAATAATATTTAGTCCAATACTTCTGGTAAATATATTTACATTGATCTTTAGGGTGCACTGTTTACAGTGAAATATTTATACTTTATAGTTTCTTATCTTAATTAGAATTTAAAAAATACTTATTATAGCCTTTGTATAACACTATGCTATTATTGTACGTAAATGAATATAGGCTCACTATAATACACAATTTACCACAGTTGACATTACTAAAATATTTTAAGCTGATTCAATATTCTATCAGAAAAAGTAGAATATGTGATAATTTACTTCAAGTTGATAGAATAAAATTGAAAAATATGAACACTGGAATATTTTTAAATACATATAACTTCAAAAATTAAAGGACGATGTGTATTATTAAAAAATGGTTTTACCATTTTTAAATAAAATGCAACCACATTAATATTGATGGTGTAGTTGGAAACATTATTGTATGATTCATTTTGTCTTGTGGTTCATTATCAGTACAAATGTTTGATTTTCAAGACAATATTATACATTTTTCCTGTAGCAGTTAGGAGAGAAATTGCAATGCATGCAATATTCATTTCATGTTCATACTTTTAATGAAGGTTGGTAGGTATTTTAATTAACGTTGTACTGAAGCAGCATAACGGTCTATTGACGACGGTCCGTTTGGAATGAAGAATTATGATTTCCTCAGCTAGGGAAAACAGATTTGGGTTTGTTACAAAAAAATGCATCTTTCAAATGATCCCGAAAAGATCTCTATTTATTGTGTTTTAATGATTGAGTGTGTATAAATTAAATATTAAAATGTGAATATTGAATAATTTAATGCCCTAAACACCGTCACTGCATTAAATAAGTGAAACGTTAAAAAAACGACTGATAAACGAAATTGAAATCCAACAATTTATGATCTATGGCCAAAGGTTCACCCGTAACCATCGATATCATGGCCGCACAACTAGTTTCTGACGTCATACAACTGAGATCCAAGTCCTTCGTCGTATCCCTCCGAGCTGTGTTTCGCCGGAGCTTATGCGTTTTATTTTTCTACTTCATTAAAACTAGCGTACCTGCTGATATTTCTTTCTAAGGAAAATAACTTCATTTTTACTTTGGTTGTGTTCGAATAAATCTAACTGCTTACTTTAGTTAACCTTTTAGAAACTTCTAGTCTTGCTATAGTTTAAATTACACTATACATTTATCTTGTTTTAAATAATGACCATAAATACCCAATTGAGTTACAAAACGTAAATTTTTAAAATTTAAGGACTTATTTATGGTAAAAAAGTTACACAAATACACTGTTTATGAAATAAAGTACAAGAAAAGAACAAAACCAAATCAGAAAAATATTTTTATTATCAAACCAAACAGCAATATTTCGGTACAACTAAAATTTTAACTAAGCACAATTTATTAAAAATTTAAATGAAATCAACACAGCATTAGATATTGATACATTTAACTAAGAAACATCAACATGGCTAAAACATAGAATAATAGACTTATGAACATCAGGAAAGAATGAATTTTAAAAATATTTGGTGCATTTAAATTTATGGAAAAAAATAAAAGATTATATAAATTTGCCCAACTTTCTTTGGTTGGAACAATTTGCTTCATTAACTTCAGTTTTCTTCGTACCTTTCTTATCGTTATTCTTTTTTAAATAATTAGATGCTACTACATCATCATTGCATTTCTTGCAAAAATTATTAAGAAGGATGTTTGAAGATGCCCATAAAACATTTTTAAGAATAGTGCCTATGTTATGAAAATTCTCACACGTTTCTTCAGATAGCAACATATCATTATCATCTAGTATAGACATAGTAATTGACAAAACAATTTTACGCTGATCTTTTAACTTTAAAAATTCAGATTTAAAATTCGTACATAGCTTATTTACAACATAATTATATAACACTGCATTTACTATGTGTTCTTTGGGAAACTTTAACTGTCCTCTATCTAAGTTTTTAACAAAATCATAATTAACATTTAAGTTTAATTTTTTATTACACAAATGAGTTTCTGCACATGATTCACAATATTCTTTTTTTAATACTTTATGTATACAATATCCAGCTATATAAATAAATACTGGTACATATGCATTCACATCATCTAAATCTGAATATTCAACAGTAATAGGAAAATTTTTGCCTTCAATATCAAAATCATCTATAAAATCACCAACTTCAAAATCGTTAATTACTATTTCACCAAAAGCTTTTGTTGGAATTTTAAGTTGCAATACTGACTTTATCCTCAATTTTTTTTCACACTCCAATAACTGTTGTACTGAAATATGATATTGTGAACCTGTGAGCTGCCTATATAAACTAAATCTACTTTCTAAATCATCAGTTTGAAATTTACCAGGCAATATATATAAAATGTTTAATTCATCTTTACAATATTTCGTTACTTGAATTATTCCCAGAACAGTAAGTTTTAAGGCTACATGCGTTTCCTTAGAAAACATTCCTGTTGAAGGTTTCATTTTTTCCCATTCTTCTAACCAATCAGCAAATTTATGAAGAAAGACTAATTTGTCATCACTTTCATCATATTTTAATGGAGTCTGATAGTTATTATTCATTCTTGATCCTTTTATTGCATACTTGACATTAAGGATTTGCCACCATGTAAGAATTACTGTTAAAAAATCTGCTGTGTCCTGGAAATGTGGCAACTTGTGTTTATCACCCAATTCAATTAAACCCTGAGCAACAAATTCATTAAAGACACGCAAAACTAAATCAACATTTTGTCTTTCTAAATTCGTAGGATAAAGTGCCTTATGAGTCAACTTAAAACCAAACTTAATTAACGAGTTACATTCTGCATCATAAAGAAGACGGACAGTGTCTAAAGAGGCAGTTTTGAAATTATGAGGATCATCTGTATTAAATCCCTCCTCAAAATTTGGATAGTAAAAACATTTCCCAGAATTTTTTTGATTCAGCCAATTATTCCTCATGCATTTTAGTAAGTGAACACTGTCGATAAGAAAAAAAAGTGGCTTGTTTTTATCCGAAGGGTGAGGGTAGACAAACTGAAGTTTTGGTGATGACAGAAAGAGTGACACAGCTTTTCGATTGATTGCATTATTATCTGTAATAATACACAAAACACTAAATCCTATATTTTCAAGACCTAAAATTACCTTCTTAAGATATATATGTAAAGCTTCACCAGATAATGTTTTGACAGGCAATACATGTACAACATCTTTATATTTTGATAAAACACTTTTAATCATAAAAACATGTGCACTGGAAGCACAAGAATCAGATTCATAATTAACCCCTACAATATTACCACCTTTATATTTCATAAACTCTTTTAAATGTATTTCATCCACCATTAATATTACTAATTTATCTTGATCATCTAGCAATTAATACTTTCTTTTAATGTAATAAAGAAAATAAGAATCAATTTGTTCACTATGAGGATCTAAATTGTATGAAGTACATAAACGCTGGACAGTGTTAGGATGAGGAAGATTAATAACGTCATTTTTTCTAACAAATCGATATGCTTGAGGAGCAATTGTATATAATAATGTTGCAAATATTAAAGTATCACTAGAATATCTAAATCCATTCTTGTTACAACACAGGAAAGATATTTGTTCAATTATAAAAATTTCAGCATATTTTCATTAATATTGTCACAATTTTCTAATGAATGTAATGCATCAATAATACAAGAAATAACAGGCCTCTGATTTTCAATTTTCTTCTCGTCAATTTTTTCAAGTCATTTAATACCTCATTTAATTCATTTATGTTCTTAATAAAACATGGAAAAGATAACTTACTTATTTTGCCCAACTTTAATCCATCATTGTAACACGTTACTTCCAAATCGTCGTTAATTACAACAGATTTTTTAATAATTGGCACTGGATGAGAAACAATATTCAGAAACATCATGTGAGCGGTACAGTTTACTACAGTCCAATATTCTTTATCGATAAAATTCAAACGCGCTTGAAGTTCTTTCAAAGAGGAAAATGTTCGTAGCTCCTTATATTTCTTTTTGGAATCCAGGCTTGCTTCTATAGCTTTGTTCAAGAAGTCGATATCAATTTTTCTTTTCTTGCTTTCTGGACTGTCTCTAGAAGATGTATTCGAAGATAAATAAGATGGGAGATTTGGAAACTGCGTAGGCACAGCATTCGGATGTAACCTATAAGAAACATTCTCTCATTAAAACAATGAAGTTGTATACATGTATAAACACACACAAGTTACGCATAAACACACACAAGTTACACATAAACACAAATTAAAATTTTACTCACCTTCTAATTTTTAAAGCTGCTTCTATAATTTTTCCAGTTTTTTCATTGATAGCTTTTGCACTTGTTATGAAGTCTGTTTCTTTAAAATGCAGTTCACAGACCTGAAAACGATAACCAAAATCACTAAACTCTATATTTCCCACTGTTTACAAATATAACTAATATAATATCGAATTTCTCTATGCAGAATATAGAATAACAAAACGTAATTCTTGACTTTTGGATATTATTATATTTTCTGTTTGATCAAATAGCTAATTAACCATACTGAAACGAAATTTAAAATAAGTTCATTCGATTTCGATTTGTAATGAGATAGTCTGTCTTTAAAATGCAGTTCACAAACCTTAGGACAATAATCAATAATTTAACGCCATCTTTTCTATTGTTTGCAAATATAACTAATAGAATACATAAATACTACGCAGAATATAATAACAAAACAATTCTTGACTGTACTTTTTGGAAAGCATTATTATTATACATAGCTAGAATTTAACTGATAATTTACCATACTAAAACAAAATTAAAATAATTTCATTCACTTTACAATGAGATAACAATAAGAATAATTAATAAAACATTTCCTTACCTTACTGTACTTGGTCGGTTCAAAATGGTCACGATGTATGGCGTTGATCCATTTTTGGCGGACTTCTTCACTTTGGGGAAAGGAATAAACTTTATATTTGGGCCTATTTCTATTATTAGAGTTGCACAAAGGTACAACACAAGGGGCTGGCATGGTTTCCTAGCTTTAATTGCCTAATTAACGCACAAAAAAAGAACTTTGATCACACAATATGCACTTCTCACACATACGCCGTGGATACAACCGTTACAACTGTTGGATCTCAGTTGAGTGACGTCACGACCAGATTTGAAATGACTGTATCGGCCGCTACTATCGATGGTTACGGTTCACCTACCTCAAAACGAAGATATCTTTCAAAAAGGGCACTCTGCACATTATTGGTGATTTCGATAAATATTATTATAATATTCACCTGCACAAGGACTTTGTAACTCGCAAAATAGTACATTTAGAGTTGTACATAAATTAATTATCTGAGATCTAACAAAAATCAATGCAAGCAATAGGTAATATATTTGGTACATTTAGAGTTGTAGTTTAGAGAGAGAGAAAAATAATAGTACATTTAGAGTTGTACATAAATTAATTATCTGAGATCTAACAAAAATCAAACCAAGCAATAGGTAATATATTTGGCCACTTGAGCTTCTGTCGGCTAATGAAACATGTATATGTGAGAGGTATTTTCAGTGTGTACAAACCAGACGAATATTTATGATTAAATGAATAAATTAGCTAATTCTTAAACTATTAAAAATTTATCCCTAGGAAAGAGGAACCGTATTGGTAGAAAATCAATTAATAAGGCGGGATCACCCAAAAAAACCCTTTCATAGTTGAATCACTGGCTATGGACAATTCAGTAAGGCTTGCAGAACAGAGGGAATAAAATTTCTTAACATGCAATTTTCTATCTCGTGTTTATTGATGATGTGCTCTTACTAGTTACGGATTCTCATTTATTTTACTTCTTTTATTTCACATTGAGTAATATGCTACTAACTGGTAAGAAACGGAAAATGGTATCTAAAATAACTTAAAACAATATTTACTTTCCAAGTTTGGTTCATGTGGTGGAATTATTTCTTTGACATCACAAGGTGGAGTATCTTCAGTAAAAAAATTTATCCAGTTTAGGTATTTTGACACTCTAGCATAGCCAGCTGGATAATCCTTATTTCCACAGCCCCCAGGGCTCCAATTGACCACTCCAACGACGAACCATCTGTCATCGTAATTAACAAAGAGTCAGCCCCCTGATTCCCCCTGTGAAGAAAAGCACATTTTATTAAAGCTTCAGACGGTACCAAACAAGGATATTGTTTGTTTTCCTATATAAGGAAGTCTGTGTGTGTGTGTTTTGGACCACATTTAATATCAATTAAATCCTCCGATTAAATGAAATCTGAAATAGTTAGATTTCCGATTAGTGTAATATAGCTTAAACATTCCAATACACAAAATAACCAAATAACCACGTCTATTAACGACTCATTCCGAATTGTAAAATATTTGTATTTAATTCATTTTCTTTTCTGTAATAGCACCCAATATTTCATGTTCTTAATCGTATTAGAATTCAAGCATTGTCATCTATCGATGTCCATTTATTAGAATAAATTGCAACTAGAATACAAGAACAACTGTTCTTGTAATATATCGCACTCGCATATTGAACATAGTCTGTGTAGTATATCGCAGATTATCGCATCACATTCATCACCATAAAAAAACATATATTCGTTACAAGAATACATACTTCATATATATATACAAGAATTCATTTCTAAATCTTTGTTTTAGATCCTCAAATAATTTCTGCAAATATTTTATACGTTTTTTCATAGAAGATCTATACACACTGTCAAGATCTGTAGTTTCGCAGTTAGCGCTTCCATCAATAAACATTGCAGGTGTCAGAGGCAATAATTCAGTTGGATCACTTTGTATGTACGTTAGTCGCTTGGCATTTATTACTGCCTCACAGTCATACAAGATCTTGATCCGCTCTTCATAACACATTGTAGATTTTCCCAGGACTCTTCGCAGAATTTCTTTCAGCATTCTCACCATTCGCTCCCACCATCCACCCCACCACGCAGCAGTGGATGGAATAAATTTCCGCGTTATTTGATGAGAGGTTGAGTAAGTGTCAATCTTATTCTACTCTAAGTCTTTAAATACATTGTTTGTTCCGACGAAGTTTGCTCCATTATCGGAGAACAGTGCTGAGATCCTACCCCTTATCGCAATCAATCGTCTTAAGGCTTGAATGAAAGCTTCGGTGGTGAGTGACTGTAGTAATTCGAAATGGACTGCTTGGTATTCCGCACAAGTAATAAAAACACTCTAAGCCGTGTCCTTCGACTTGAAGTAAAGGGGACCTGCATAATCCACACCAGACACTACAAAGACTTTCGTCTCGTCAGCTCTTTCTATAGTCTATGGTGATAAGGGAACTTCTATAGGTCTGTAATTGTAACGCTTGCAGGCCACACAGTTAGAAATAACTTGCTTTGTAAATATTTTGGCTTTAATGATCCAAAACCTCTCCCTAAGCCTGACCAGTAAGTGCTGGGGTGCATTGCCTTTTCGTTCTCTTAACAGATTAACTTTAACACCAGATCATTTGCAGGCAAAATAATTTTATATTTTTGAAGTTTTCCTCTTCATACCCGTGCACAAGTTTGGTTCTTTACTCCCTCTACTCTTAGAAGTCTCTCTTTATCTCTTAAGGCTTGCATTTTTGTTAAGGACTTATCATTTACAAATGCCTTCAACTGTATCAACGTGAAAACTAGAATTTCTGCCTGTTGAAATTTTGCATAGACCATCTTTCCTTTTTTCTATGATCAATTCTTCTTAATGAACAACTATATCGATGACGTGTCATCAAACAGGTGGAAGATACAACCAGTTATAGCCCTCCCACCATTTGGACTTGCATAGTTGATGATATGAACAACCTCTACTTGGCAAGACTGAAGGATTCAGCATTCCCGGAACGTGTCTCCATGCTTCGATGAAGGTCAGTCTGCGTATTTCTTGTACGTGGTTCTGGACAAATACGCCCACATGTCTTTTCTTCTCAACCAAGCCAACACGGAGGTAGAGTCAGTCCAAAAGTAAACATGTTGTCAGTGTTAAACAGTTTCCGAACCTCAGATAAAGACGTGCAGAAATAGCAGCTCCAAGAAGCTATTACCTAGCCAACTCTAGCCTAAGTCTGTATCAGTCGTACATAAACAGTGCTTTGATTACTGACTCTTAGAAAAATTGTAGTGCAATAGGCAAGTTTGCTCGGATCACTAAAGAAATGTAATGAAATGTGTGATGAGTCCTAATCACAGTGCAACCATCCGGGAACCTTATGATCTTTAAGGTATTCAAGTTCTTTCAGCCATTTTATAAAATCACAATGTGTTTTCAGGTCGACTCCTTCATCCCAACCAATTTTTGATTTCCTTAAATATTGTATCCAAAATATAGGAAGCAATAACACTGGAAAAGGTATCCCTATAGGATCATAGGCTCTTTGTGCAGCAGCTAAAATATATATATATATATATATATATATTTCTAACTGCTTAATTTTTTGATTGCTTCAACTCAGGTACATTTTTTAAAGCGTATCCATGTGCTTATCCCAATTCATTTCTAACATGTTTGTTAGACCTATTATGGACAAAGAAGGGCTAGTGTACACCCACCCTCGCAAGTCGAATTTCATTTTAGCCATAATATCAAAGAGAACTTGAATGAATTGCTTTAACTCAGACTCAGTTTTGACACTGGTTAAGTAGTTATCTACATAGAAACTGAATTCGTTCCTGGACAATATCTAGAGGGTATTTTCCCTTTCCTTGAATGATTTATACCAATTTATTATCCAAGTGAAAGTATATGACTGACCCAAGTAAAAATGGACTGCATGAAACACAAAAAACTACTTTACAATGACGATAATGTTTGAATCCACTATCTTCTCTGTACCATACAAAACGCAAGAAATCCCTATAATTTCTATAGAGACTGATTTGCAAAAATGCCTGGAGAATGTCAGCTGTTATGCCAAATTTTAACTTACGAAATCATGGAGGGAATTAACTCGATCAGATTTAACCATTTTTTAACGCAATCATGAAGACTAGGAGTGCCCTTTTCTTTTGAAGAATAGTTTACTACAGGTCTAATATTAGTAGTACTGTTGTCCTTCATCACGTGTCGACGGGGCAGGTATTGACAAGGTAACTTCATTTCTTCTATAGGAACCTCTTAAGTGATGCCATCTTGATCCCACTCATTAAAATATCCCCATACGTTTCATACGGCTGCTCTGACTTGCCATGTTCACATCTATCATATATCACCCCACAAAACTATGAGAGAATAAGCATTTCCTTCCTTATTGGTACGCACTCCATTCCTTCCGCTAGATTCTTTAAAACATTTGTATTCTTCGACCCAGAATGTTCAAATGCTCTTATAAGGACTTTTTCACTGCCTGATTCTAGTTTTAATTTCAGGGTGTGTAGAAACATTGAACCATAAACGATGTTGTTCAAATTAATTTCAGTGCTCGCTCGTTTTCCATCATCTTGGTAATTGATTCTCTATATCGAGCATCTAGAGATTCCCACATATGTGGCACATGTTTTTTGCTATACACCACACATTTCAGAAACACTGTAAATTTTGGAACTGGATGTCCTGGTGTCAAACATTCAAAACAGTACTGTTTATCCCTCAAAACACTGTCTCTCTCCTAAACTCATTTTTTGAGCAGAAAAGCAGTCTGAACTTGAATGTTTGTCCGAGCAAAAAACACAAAATGTTCTCACCTCCTTTGAAGTAGTGAGTAGAATGGAAGCTGTGTACATATTCTTTGAGTGTAAGTCTCATACCCTTCTTTTAAAGCATACACGATATTTATTTTTACTTAAACCAAAACCAACCGTAGCTAAATTTATTCTTTCTGCTCCTTCAGTTTCCGCTTTAAGGAAATTCATCAAATTGGTTAATCGTTCTTTGGGAGCAGTTGAAAGTGAGGAAGAAGCGCTTTTGTTGCATGCTTTCCGGAACTCTTCTTGAAAACAAGACTCAACCATTGGATAGAGTATTGATGCACATTTATCAGAAGTGACTCCTAACGTTTCCAATATTCTGAGATATATATCCAGTTTATCATACAGCGATGGCATCGAAATTTTCTCACGCTTTTGAATGGAGATAACCAGTTTCAACAATTGTTTTACATATACCTCCACAAACAGTTCATCTCTGCCAAATCGAGCTTTGAGGCTATCAACTGATTTAGCGTAGTTGGCTCCGGTTGGTGAAAAACTTTCCACAACTTCTCGCGCACGGGATCCGTTTACGGTGGCTTGAGCAAGAAATGTATATTTTTATTCAGTGGACTCTGGAGCTGTTTTAAATCAAAACAAATTTGGACATCACATACTTCAAAGAAGCTCTCTTAATTTGTCGAAAAAAGTAACAAGAAAGTCCCCAAACAATGTATCCAGGGAAGAATCGAACCTGCCCTTCCCTCAACGCTCAGGATGCTAGTACAGTGGACAAGCAAACTGAGCCACGAATGATTCAAACTTTTATACCAGAAGATATTTTCCTCTTACTATTTTCGGATCTTTCCCTTCGGAATAGATCCCGGTCCGTCGCCAATTGTCCGTTGTGTTGCTCCAGTGCGATTTAAACTCAACAACCTACCTTCCTCACACATAGTAGCCAGTTCATGCATTGTAGTTCTGAGGAGGTCAGTGACGGGGCAAAAAAAATAACAAAATAATTTTTCACTAGTCGAGACCTTGCTTTTGATACTATACTAGAATTGCATCTGTCACTTTGAATGCCTCAATGGACGTTACAGTGATGGCGCCATTACTAAGAGAGTGATTTACGTATCTCTAATGCGTGCAAACATCTAGTTTTTAAGAGGTTGCTTAACATTGAAAAAGCTACAAAGAAAACTGGGACAGGAGTTGCTACAGTGCCATAAAGTGAAGAAAATTTTGTAATTATCGTTTTTTCTATACATACAGAACATACTCTGTGAAATAGACGGTACCCAAATATCGTTTCATTGGATACTTAGAACTCGCTCCAGAGTATTTAAAGGACAATTATGTTTAATAACCTTTTACTTTTATGTTTTCTATTTCAGAACATTTCTGCTGTTTTTATAGATAGATTATTTCATAAAGAGCGCGTCTTCATAAATTTGATAACATACCACAAACGGATATCTATTTCGAGGATCCACAGTTTTACCACCCATTATAAGTTCACCTTCTAATTTATTTTCTTTCCCACAGTCTAAATTAAGGAAAGAAAAATTATGAAACATATAGTTAGACTTATATAATAGAACTACAGAAAACATAAGACTTACTGAATTGCAAAATCATTGCCATTTCATTACTTTGAAGCTCTGTAAAGACATTGCTTTTACAACCGTTTTCGTACAACCTTCTACAAAATTGATTCGCCCTTTTTAAATTTCTTTTTTTTTGTCGTCCCCATGTTTACCTCAAGAATATTCAAATTAATTTATGTTAACCTTTAGAAAAGAACGTATTTATTACAATCTGGCTACAAGGAGATTTAAAAACTGTACAATTCCACGTCTTGATACATTCTTTAATGATTTTAATACAGTAAAAATCTACTTTAATGAAGTGTTCTTTTTGGTCTCTTGTCCAATTGAATTTGTATCTTTTTACCTAGAATACGTTTAGCATTTCGGTAAACGGATAACCAAGCTTAATTTTTTAGCGTCACAAAAAAACGCGTAAATGCGAAATATTCAATAACTTGGAAACTAAAAATTATATAAATGAACGCTATAGCGTTTAAAAGAGGATTAAACAAAGAATGTTACAAATGCTCATTGATCTTACGTTGACATAATCGGCTGATGCAACCGCAGAGCTAATTTGATCCACTAAAATGTGCACTGCCGCTGACATTAATTTAACCTAGCACCGGCCTACTTTGTGTGAGGACGTTGTTTGAGGTGTCATTTGCTTCTTCTCTTATTCCATTCTATGTTACTATATGCAATCACTGACGTATTCCATGCATTAAACCTAGCGGCTGTGTCCGGACACAGCCCGTCCGTATTTTGTCTTGAATTGTTTGGATCCCGTATTTGTTTCTCTGTAATTGGATACTCTTCTGTAGAGATACAGTAATAAAGATCTAAGTGAAGAATTCCTTTAAATTTGAACTTACTACATATCTGCGGTGTAGGCTCTGGGGGTGGAGGTGGAGTAACGCCATCTATGAAAATAAGAACCAAACAATTTCTTTACAGCTCATAATGCAATGAATGCATAACAGTTTTATTGTAATGCCTCCACGCAATAAAAGAATACATTTTACATGTACCAATGATTAATTTTAAAGGATATTGTAGACCTATAGCTCTATGCAATACAAAAGACAAAGGAAGTGTCCTGCTACCGCGAGTTGGTATTCAAGTCACGTGGTTTGGACGAGTATTCTTTAACCCTTAGATAATACGAAATTTGTGTGGAAGTAGGATTGCTTTTAACCCTCAACACACTTAATGACTAAATAGTCACATATAGTATTATAAAAAATTGTAAAATCTGCTTTTTCCGTTTCTATTAGATTAGTTGTGTGACGTCATGAGTAGGCGGAGATTCTAATGGTTTTGATTGGTTGTGTGATGTCGTGTGTGAAATGAGATACCAAGTATGAAAAATCCTTACATTAGAAATCACCATGAAAATAATCTAAAGTATAAGGCCCGGTGCTCACATCCGGTTTTTCAACGTGCGGCGCAACTGCGGTAACACAAGTGCGGTCTGAGATGCATTAGATCCAATGGAGTGGTGCACATATGCGTCCGGCGACGTTGCGACTACGCACGTCCAACTGGCGTGTAATTTGTTCCGCAGTTCCCCACTGCGCCGCAGCTCACCGCACGCGTTTCTCTGATCTCAAGTACCTTGTTTTCATAAATAAATGGAATATAAATAATAATTAATAAATGGTTGTATCCAGTAAAGTCTATTTTGTTTCAAAATATACTTTTTTTTTTACACCAAGTAAACGAAATAAACCCGTTTTCTTTGATCGAATTTTTATCGCAAATGGCGCGAAGTGAGTTCATGCGTCATTTCACGGTTATGTGTGCATTGGTGGTGCCGCATAAATAAGCAAACACTGCCGCAATGGCAACGATGCGGCAGCGGCTCCGCACGTTGAAACACCGGATGTGTGCACCGGGCCAAAAACAATAGCCGTGCGCATCTCATTTTTTACCAAAATTAATCAAAAATTAAGTATTCCAATAATATTGTTTTACCAGTATTGCACAAAAAGAAACACTATGTGAAAGCAAAGTAAGTTGACAGATAATAGTGGGAAAGGGCTTATACATTGCCAGTGATCAGCAAAAGTTAAAAGATAGCTGTGAAAAAAGGTTTATATCACGCAAAGTTAGGTTTTAAAAAATATATCAATGCAGTTTGACCAAATTAAATAAATTTTGCTATTCATCTGTCATATGACTGGCCCATTTATCCCCGTTTTTAAATAATTCATCTATTCTGTCTCCCTTTAGAAATATTCTAGCGGTCCTTTCATTAGAATTCTTCTGAACGATTCCATTGACCCATTCTGTAAAATAGAATGCTTTGGAAGGATTCCATTGATCCTTAAATTTAAAGTCCTTTTGAAAGATTATATTGCAAGAGAATCTTTTGAAAAGATTTTATTGTTCCTTCACTTGGAATAAAATTCTTGGAAAGATTCTATTGCTCTTTTACTTAGAATATAAATAGAAAGATTCTATTGGTGAAGAAGGTGAAAATTTATTAGTCCTATAGGGAAGACTACGAATTCCAGGTTAAAATTATACGGGGGGGGGTTAACTTAGATGATAGGTTGGAACATTAACAAGCGTTTGTAATAGTTCACTGATTTACCAGATGTACTAGTTCAAAACTTATTGTTCGGTTCCTAAAGCTATAACTGTGACAACTATTGGAGTGGAAAAACAATTCACGATTGTTGGAATGCTAGCTTTTGTGTTTAACAGCCTTTTTCTAACGAACTTCTAACCTTTTTGAAAGTCTATTGACTCAATATATATTGCCTTCTCGTCGGTGCCACACTATACTTTAATTGTGTCGCAGGATGAAAAAACTCTGCTACCTGAATCAGTGATAACAAAAGATGCACTGAATCCTTTCCCCTCAAAACAACAGTTTGAGCGAAACATGAAAAGCATCGAATTTCCTGAAGAGACCATTGATTCGGGTCGTTCAATGTGACAGTACCTGAAATTGAAATTAATTTCATGATGTGTGTCACCTTTGATAATCTTGATACATTTCTAAATAATATATATTCATTGTTCTTGCTTTTTTTCGTTTCAGACACCTAAGGAGCCGAGCCTGGAAGAATTTATAACTGATTGTCTGGAGAACTCAGAGAAAAGGTTTATTCCACGCTTTTTTTTATACAACATTTGTATAAAAATTACAAATAAATACAGTTGCACTTCAATCGTCCAAACTCCAGTTATCCGGATCGCTAACTAAACGGATCACTTTGAGAGAGAAAAGAAATCAGCAAAATCTGCCGCATTTAAAAATTTCTTATCGGCAAATGACAAAAACGAAGAGGACGAAGTGGCAGTTGAGAACATAAGAAACATCATAGTGAAAATTCCTGGATGTTCCCAGCTTAGTGAAGAGGACGTATGCGAGTGGCTTGTGTGTAATTCTTCGGACTTTGGATGCCAAATTCTCAGTGACGATGAACTCACTCAAAGTGTGAGAGAACTCATCGATGACCTGGAAGATGACGACGACAGGATACTCAACCAGAGGCGACACCGTCAGCTAGTAAGGCATTTGAGTGCCTTGACACAGCAAAACAATGTACAGAGCTACAGCCTGAGTACGACCATCTACAGCTAGTCACCGCCTAGCACATGCGAGACTTGGCTACACGGAAATGAGTAAGACAGTAAAATCCATTTTGATCGATATGTTCAAGCAATGAAACATTTTAATATTGTATGTAAGAACAAAATATAAGAACAATTGTTGTCATAATCATTAAATAACATTACATACCAAATAAATATTCGTTTTTTTTTACTAAATAAACTTTTTACGTGAATTATCGAATTATCTAGATATTCGATTATCTGGACGGGGGTCTGGTTCCAGTTGGAGTTCTACTCTACTACAATGCCGCTGTCGGTGTTGGGGTTCTTTAATCATCGAACAAATTCAGAGGAATAGTGAACTACATTTCTTTTTTCTGGTACGACCCAGACTTCCTGAGAATCCATCCACAGGTTTTTTAAAAGCCAAATCACCATGACAATTTCACCGGGCGTTTAGCTAAATTCAAAAAGGAAGCTCAAGGTTCCAAGCGACACGCACAGATGAATTCGAGTTTCCGGTGCGACAGGAGAAAACTTCGATAGGTCATTCGCGTGTTCATTTTACACACACACACACACACACACACACACACACACACACACACACACACACACACACACACACACACACACACACACACACACACACACACACACACACACACACACACACACACACACACACACACACACACACACACACACACACACACACACACACACACACACACACACACACACGATTCCTATTTGACGTCAACTATAAATCTCCATATTACTAAAGTATATATATCAATGAAAGGTTTAAAAAACATATTTAACGTTACGTATCCACGTGTCCTTCCCATGTGTCCTGCTTGAGGACTCTCAAAGTACGCTATCAAATCTTTCTCTCGATTGCGTCATCTGGAAGAACCCGGCTCGTCATCTGACCGTGGTTCAAAAATACGTGGTGTTGTCCTTTCGGAGATTATTCAAGGCCTTCGCCAATAGCGCGTTGTGTTGTTCCAGTTCGACATTTATTGACAAATATGAATACAAATACCGTACATACAGGATGACTCGTCCAATACAGAACTTGCCAGTGAAACAAAGTCAGTGAAAAGTAAAGTTTAAAGTTAAAGTATACAGACAGGGTAAAAAAATGCAATATTTAACCGAATGTCATTTGTGATTCATATAGTGAAATTTACTCTTTACCTCATTCTTCATTGGAAACTATTCTAAATAGAATCGAGTAGAGTTAGTCATCGAGATGGGATATTGATTCGTATGATTTACATTTCTCGCTAAATATTATTGATATTGCAAATCATACAATTATAATTCTGAATCGTATTTGTAAAAACTGTTTCCCAAGTAACTAGGAAATAAATGTTTTCCATTATTTACCTCGTGACATTCGTGCTGAAATTTCCTGTTAAACTGACCGCTAGGTAATCTTGGTCACAAAGTGGTTCTTGAGTAAAGATATCGATAATTTCATTGAATGTAACATGAATTCTTTTTCCTTCCGTTACCTGAAATTAAAAAAAAATTACCTTGAAATAGAATTGAGGAAGCATAAAAATAGTTCCTATCATAATGTGGAAACGTTTTTCGTATGTTCTCTCACAAATTGCATCTTTTAATTTATCAGTCTGTTATGTCGAGATAACGATTTTTTTTTGTGAAGGTCTATTTAAATTTCTCGTATTTTTCAACAGAATATTCATTCTATTAAAGAATAGAAGAATACAGAATTTTAATTCTGTTGAAAAATTGAAGAATACAGAATTTTCATTCTGTATGACTGAATGGGACGAACTGAAAGTTGTTATTAGAGTTGTTCAACAAGTCTTGAATTATATTACTCACATTATATATACACACACATTTTGCTGAAACAAATATTTTTATTAAAACATTACAATTAGAACGGGTCATGTAACTAAAACTTTCTTCAGTTATTTTATATTTTAAAAGAAAGAAAATTAATTTATAAACAGTTAAATTGAACTTTGGACTGATGAGATTAAAAATCTTATAACAGTACGTATTTTATACTACCCATTAATTACTTACAACTTTTAAGCAATATATTTAACTTTTGTTTGAAAAACCTTTTCAAGGAAAAGTACTTGCAAGTGTAAAATATGTTTGAGCATATATATTTTCTGTCCATAAAACTAATGGCAATACTGATTGCGATGCTGTCGATTCTTATAGAAGGTTTTACGTACATAACTGATCACACATTGTATTAAAAGAACAGGTCAGTTGCAGTTACACATATATAAGAATCTTTACCTCTATTTTCCACACACAAATGTCATTGCCATAATATTTCCTAGGGAAATTAGGCGTCGCAAAAGTTCCAGTGCTGACACCTTTGAAAAGCTGAGAACACTCCGTGTTGTATATCTCTACAAGAATACTAAAGCCACGCGACTGAACAGTAGGATACGAATCGAATCGAATTAGAAGCTTTGAACTTTCAGACAAAATGACACGTCCTTCTTGGGATCCACAGTACCTAGAAAAAACAGAACAAACAAATTAAGTAAATAATTTGTTGAAGGAGATAGTAAGATTACGTTTTATTGAAGCTCTATATTATGTTACGATTAAGCATTTTAATACGAATCGAAAGATCTCTACTTAGCTATTTTTTCTGCTACCATACTTTTTGCTGTCTATAATAGGGTGTGCCGAAAAAACACAATTTGTTTTCTAGTCGTAATATCGCGGAAAAGTTGCAAATGTGGGACATTAATAATTGGGAAAAAAGAAATACAATCGGTTTATATCTTCCGGTCGCTCATGTGCTCTAAAATTTGCCAAAATATGGAAAATTCACATTTTTACGATAATTTTTAATATTTTTAAATTAGCCTCTTATCGGATGTAATAGCTGAAAATTTGATGCACTAGAACCACAGAAATTAAAGTTTAAATATTATTTAAATCCATCAACATATTCCGGTCGCGTATTCCCTTCAAAGTTAATGATATTTTGAAAAACAATTACAAATAAATCTAGATCACAGTTCAAAGAAATAAAATGCTAACAACTTTCAACAACTAACAACTTACAACAACTGATAACTTACAACAACTAACAACTTACAGCAACTAACAACTTACAACAACTGATAACTTACAACAACTAACAACTTACTTGTAGTAAAGATAGCGATACCGACCTAGATCGTTATGGAGTTTCTGATCGAAATACATTAGGGGAAACCGTTACAATGGGCAGTTTGCCTTCTCCATTTCAATGAACTGCCATCTGTCTCATAATCTAGACGGTATATCAACGGGTCCGAAATTTTTCAGAGGGCCAATCGGTGAAATCTAAGTGGCTGCGAAAAACGTCCAGTGATTAGCTTCAAGAGTATTGACTGTCAGATCCCACAATAGACAGAAGTATACTAAGTAAGGATCAGCAATATATACTTGATATTTCCACGGCAATAAAGTAGGGAAATTGTGAAGAGGGTTTGGCTGTACGAGATCTTGTTCCCTTGTCACGCTCGAGATGATTGACAACAGCAAATCGAACTTTCGGATTGTTCTTAAGTGAAGTAAGTCCAACGCCTGAACTTCAAGAACTAGTTGTATTTATTTTGAAGTCATGCATGCCAGTGTTGTTTGGTATTAAAGCAAGCAAATTCTTTACAGAGGGACCAAAACTTGTGTACCAATCAATATATTATTCAAGGTTCCTGCCTGAAGATTTACGTAATAGTGTCGACTCTGTGATCGAACGAAATGGATTTTTCGCTCATCCAGAACATTTAATGTTAGCCATGACACAATATAATACAAAACACATGAGAGAGCTCAGACTTCGACGCATTCTAAAGGCAAGACGGTTAGATCCAAAGCGAACAACTATCAGTACATTCATGCAACCAAAACTCAATTTAAATGCTCAAGACTACTAGGAAATAATTAACTGGATTTGGGGGGGGGAGGGTGATTGTGATTTATCTTCCCCATTATTAAAAGATATCAGCGTGACAATGAGATTAAATCACATATTCCAAGTGACTTAGTCCCGAATTGAGATGTAACATTCAAGACATTCCCAGGTCACACACTGGCAGTTGAACGATGTGTGAAACTCGTGACCGAAGCATCAGGAAAAGTTTAAATGAGCTGAGTCTAGGGATGGTTTTAACAGAACGACTTTGCTGTCAAGATCAACCATGCCTAACTTCGACCATAAATTAGATTTCAAAGAACCTTCAGCTACGAATAAGTAAAAACGGAGGTGTTCAATTGTTCAACATGATTTTCTTGAACTTACGACTCTTCACACAAAAACTTAGGTTTTTCAATACAAAAAATCTGTTTATAAGTATTACTAATGGTCTAAAATATAGTTCGTTTTTAAACATTTAAACTTGTATTCAATAAAGAAAACAAAAAAAAAAAAAAACTCATGTAAGTTAGTATTTAGTATCTTGAACTGTAATCTACCTTTATTTGTAAATGTTTTCATAATTTCATTAATTTTGAAGGCAATGCGCGACCGGAAGATATTGATGGATTTAAATAATATTTAGACATTATTTTCTGTGGTACTAATACATAAGAATTTCAGCTATTATATTCGGGAAGAGGCTAATTTAAAGATGTTAAAAATTATTGTAAAAATGTGAATATTTCCGCATTTTGGCAAAATTTAGAGCACATGAACGACCGGAAGATATAAACCGATTTTATTTATTTTCTACCCCTTTTTAGTCTCCCACATTCGCAACTTTTCCGCGGTATTACGACTTGAAAGAAAAATTGTGTTTTTTAGGCTCACCCTAAAGTATAAGAGTTGTTTTCTGCCAACCTAAATGTGAGTGGTAGTATAGTTTCTTAGGCGATATGTGTTACCTGTTCTTATTCCGAACATGACATCAGTTTACTTCTTTTTCAACTACGATTTCAACATTCGTGAATAAAACAATCTAATGAACGAATACGGAATTGATGTAGGATAGTCGATTGGCCAACCTCAATCACATTAAACTCCAAAAGGAAGATAAGTTATATTTTAAGCTAACCGCGATACGTACAATATAATGTGAGAGTATTTGGGTACCGGATTTACTTGACTTCGCAAAATATCTTTGATTTTTTTTTCTCTAAGTTAATTAGTTGCCGAGATATTAAGATTTTAATCAAGGTGGGAAAACCTGAAGTATGTGTGGAAAACACCGGTACTGGCCGTTAAAAGACCTAACACCTGTCAAAATTTAAATTTAAAACTCACTCTTCTCTTCAAATATAATTTTAGAAAAGTATTTCAAACGTTTAAATGGTTTCTCTGAATATTGTTGAGATGATGTGAACGCTTTAAAGGGATACGAAGAACAAAACTGTTCACACCAACAGTAAAAGCAAGAGAGACAAACGATGCACCCCCTTCAAACTATTTTTTACTCTAAATTAATTTATACGCATTATTTCCTCTCTTCAAATGTTATAACATAAAAAGTTATTGATGCATTCTCGTTAAACGTATAGAACTTGTTACTTATAATGCTTTATAGTGAATTAAGTAGAATAATTATGCAGAGTTGAAAAGTTTCTTAACTATGCCTATATTTTAGAAATAGGACTACAAAACTATTAAAAATCTTGTATTCATTTTTAATCACTTGTAAAATTTGTGTCTATTAAAATATCTTTTTGATTCTTGTTCATTCCCTTGACAAATGTATGTAGTTTTTTTTGGTAGCATTTTTGAATTGGTTGAATACATTTTCATTTGAAGTTTTTGACAGATTTCTTTAAAACTTCATACATAATTATTATTTTTACAAAGATATTAATAGATATTTTAAATATTTATAGCTCAAATCTATTGTTTAATAACACTAAGTTGTAATTGTTTAATAACATTAATAACTTAATAACACTAACTACTTTTTCAAAAGGCTTTTGATAAAGTACCTCATGAGGCATTACTGTTTAAATTGGAAAGGCTGGGAATTCAGGGAAAAACATTAATATGGATAAATAATTGGTTATTGGGTAGAAAGCAGAGAGTGCAGGTAAAAGGAAATTATTCACAGTGGACAGAAGTTATAAGTGGGGTGCCTCAGGGATCAGTTTTGGGACCAATTTTATTTATAATTTTCATAGATGATATAGGTCAGGGGATCAAGAATAGAATTAGTATATTTGCAGATGACTTAAAAATATGGGGGACAGTGTATACCAAGTTACAGATAGAAAATTTACAAGGGGATTTTGATAAGATATCCGAATGGGCTGTAAAATGGGGTATGTCATTCAATGTAGGGAAATGTCAAGTTCTGCATATGGGTTACAGGAACAGTGGAGCCGAGTACTGTCTGCAGGGAGTAAAGGTAAAGGAGGGAGAAACAGTCAAGGATCTTGGGGTGATAATTCACAGGGATTTTAAAATGGGTCACCAATGTTCAGCTGCGGGTAAAAAGGCTAATAGGTTATTGGGGTATATTAAAAAGACTGTAACTTCAAGGGATAAGAATATAATCTTGCCGTTATATAAGGGTTTAGTAAGACCACATCTAGAATATGCTGTACAATTCTGGGCTCCATATATGAGAAAGGACAGATAATCAATTGAAAGGATTCAGCACAGAGCTACAAAAATAATAAAGGGGCTAGCAAATTTCGACTATAATGAACGTTTAAGTAAGCTAAACATGTATACACTGGAAAGAAGAAGAAAGAGGGGGGATTTGATTCAGCTTTTCAAGTTTGTAAAACAAGGGGACACAGAGGGCTTAAATTTCAATAGGGATAACAGAACAAGGGGTCATGGGTATAAATTGAATTAGACATTTTAATCGGGATTTGAGGAAAAACTACTATTTTAATAGGGTAATAGACAGTTAGAACGCGTTGCCAGAAAATATAGTTAATTCAAAGGGAGTGTACGAATTTAAGACACAATTGGATAGTCAGTGGGAATTGGGGAATTCATAAACAAAGAACCAGCCTTGTTGGGCTCGAGCCTGTAGCTGGTCGTCAATATTTGTATTTGTATTTGTATAAGGATAAAAATATCATTAAAATGTTTAAATACCACATTGAAAAAAAAAGTTTCTCGAAAGTGTCCGGATACCTTAAGTTTATGAAAGAAGCTTACAAAGACAAACGTTTTGGTGAGTCTATGATTTTTATATGGCATGGTGATATCAAAAAAGTACGTTTGTCTGCAGAACTGGCTCGTAAACCTGGCCGACCAAAAAGTGTTGTGAATGATCGAAATGTTAACAATGTGTGGTCAATCTTGCAAGAAAATTGACCAATGACATGTGAGGAGTTAGCAGCATCAACAAACATTTCGAAAACGTCGATATTTCGAATTCTACGCTACAATTTACATCTTCGCCATGTTTGTTCCAGAATGTCCCTCATCAACTTATTAAAGAACAAATGCAAACAAGAATTCACCAATGTTGTGAGTGGAAACAGATGCTTCAAAGTGATCTTAATTTCCTAAAGACTAATAACAGGTTATTAAACTTAGGTGCATCATTTTTATCCCCTTACCAAGTCCGCAACAAGTGTATAAAAACGCACTGATTCTCCACCTCCGAAAAAAAATCCGACAAACCAAATATGCTGGAAAGGTCATGAGGATTATTTTCTTTTATAATAAAGGTGTAATCTATCAGCATGCTGTGCCTCCAAAAACTACTGTGAATGGTGAATATAATATTTCAGTTTTGAAAATTTTGCGACTACACATATCGAGAAAGCGACAAGAACTGGTAGTGAATTGGATATTACATCACGATAATGCTCGATCGCATGTCGCTACTTCTGTTCAGCAATATCTTCGTAAATGCAATATTAAAATCATGCCCCTTACAGCCCAAATATCGCACCGTGAGATTTATGGCTGTTTCCGACGTTGAAGGAAAAGCTCTGTGGTAGAAAATTTAATACAGATTCTGAAGTTATTCGAACAATGCAGGGTTCTTTGAAGCAGCTTCCAGAAAGAGGCTTCTCTACTTGTTTTGTAAAGTGAGTTGAACCATGGGACCGTTGCATATCATCTGAGGGAAGGTATTTTGAAAAAGAATGAGGTATTTTTTTCTGTAAATATATTTCTTGATTTTTTATGATTTTACTCTCAGTTTTTATGGAACTCCTTTTGTATATAAGAAAATAAAGTTATTTCCAGTAATCAGCACCTTCATCAATCAACACTGTTCGATTATTTTAATGTACCAAAGAAATAAAACAAAATGTGGTAACTATAAAACTATTTTTATTTTTATTTTACACTCATTCATTTGCATGTATTAATTTTTGATAATAAATCTTGTTTTTACCCTGAATCCTACAGCAATTCATAAAAATAGTATTTCAGTGATTTCTTGTTTTGGTGTTTCAAAAATTCCCTCTGCTCCGCCTAAGTTGTCACTCCTCTTAAGTCGTCAAAAACCTTTGGTCCCTTTATGTATATACTACTGTACTATATATTTTACTGTATAATAGAAATATAGATGAAAATCTCTCTCAGGAGAGGGACCTTGGGAATTGCGGGACCCGATTCAAATGGCGTCCAACTGTTGAATTGCAATAGAATCCCATAAGCATCTCTAATTAAAATGCTTCGTTTACAACTTTGAGTATAACTATTTTATTTGACACGATTCTAATTCCTTTCTCAGTTTTCATGCAATTAAGTACGTGTCCTACAAAAGCTCAAGAAATAAAGATTAAACAACAACAAAAATTCGGCTTAGAACCATAGGTCCCGCCATTTATCTACGTTACTCTTCCTTTTTTTTAAATATTATTTATAATAGTGCTTTGTTCATCCGTTGTTGAAGCTTCTCATTGTATTTCTCATATCTCAAAAACGCGACCAATAAATTGCCATCATATTTTGTTAAGCTCTGCGAAACTTAGAGAGACACGCACTCACATTTAACCTGCAGGAAGTGTATGGTAAGGTTTGTATGAGTAGTATGCATGTTCATAAATGGTAGAAACGTGTAAAAATTACCGTGAAAGGTTATAGAATAACGAGCATGTCAGTGAGATAATGACGTGAAAAAGACAGCAGCTACCTATCTGTAAAGGAAAAAAAATCACTTTCTGTGCTAGTTGGGAGAGACCCACAACAAGCGAGCATGAGGAGAATGTCAATCTTGTGCTTAAAGTTAGGACGGAAAATCTTCATTTTAAGTCATCCAAAGACCTTAACGTAAGTTTGGTATTTTTTCAGACCGTTACTTTTGAACGATTTTGATAATCGACCTACCAAAACTACTATCAGTTTAAAAAAATACAGTAGTGTGTATCAACTGCTTGTAGACATGCTTGAGTGTAGCAAACAGACTAATTTTTTGAACAATCAAAAGTAGTAAGATATATCGGTGATCATAAGGCTGAGGGGAAACGGAAACAAGGCCCCGTCTTCACAGTGGAAACCCCAATTCTTTTAGATGTATAGACATGAAAAAAAAGCAAGATTCTTCGTGCCGTTAATTTCGATCATCCTATACTAATGCATAGATAATGCGTTTCATCAAAGAAAGTTATCTTACATTATCTCCATATTACCCACAATTTTTGCAATGTTTTAGCGAAGGAACTCATCCAATATTAAATATCCTTTATATTAAAATCCCATCTTCTAAAACAGATTTACTCAATCATTTTGTTCGAGAATCGCTTTGAACCCTTGAAATGAATTGAAAAACCCCAAAGATCTAATATTTTTGTTCAAGTTTGATTTTGTAAGTCAAATCTATCTTTATTTCCCGTATAAGGAAATCAAACTGAAATATTTTCGAAATTTGTTCTTTATTATCTTAAAAATTAATAATCATTACAATGACGCGTGTACCATATGGTACTAGCCGACTCTTTTCCCTAACACGTGGACGCTGGAATGTTTCGAAATGCAAAAACAACTTCAGACTTTGCACGTGCGGCTCGTCGGCGACCCGGCGTTCCATTTGATCCATACACAGCTGGAGTTTCCGTCGGTTCCCTAATCCCATGTCTGGGATCAAGTTTTGCCGTGGGGGACTCAAGTCGGCATGACAGACGGTTTTCGCATCTGTGTGGAGGTGTTTCTGTTCTGGAGAGGACATAAACATCTCTAGAGGGCTCGGAATTCACCCCCCTCTCGTTGGCAGCTTCGGTTCTGTTGAGCGAAGCGAACATGGATTTTAGGAGAATTCGGACTTTAATTTTAAACCAGCTGTCCGTCAAATTCTTACATGACGGTACACGGGCCATAACATTTTTCAAATCTTTATGAAATTCCACGTTTGCAATTGGAATTATTTGTCCTATCTTGGCTACGTGTAGGCGTCTTGTTGCCTAATTTATTCCTTCACTAAGAGTATAATTAGTGATAACTTTTCATGAGTTTTATTTTTGAGATTCCCTTCGAATACGTTCAAATTAAATATAAATTTGAAACAGTAATGTATCACCCATACCAGATTTTACTAATTTTGTTTAGTTTGTCTTGTATTTTATCTTCATTTTTAAAAAACAAATATAATTGCATTTATTTTTCTAGTGTCATCTAGAATACAGAGGCTGTTCACACATTTTTAGACAATGTATATTGTATTCACAAAACTAAATTACATAAAATTCTTGTGTTTTAAATGTTTTATTTGATAGCCCTTATTCTGAACTATCTTTCGACACCGTAATTTCCAGGATAATAATGCCTTTTGCAGTGTCGGAAAAGGTATTCTATCCCATTCATCCTGAACAGCTTTCCTGAGTCCTGTAATTGTTGTCCGAAAGCACAAAAATCCATAGGTGATACATCTGGAGATTTAGTAGGGATATCAGTGAAGGGTATGGCCTTGATACCGGTTTTTTGTTCCATTTCTTTTAGGAAATTTACAGTGGATTTTGATGTGTGACAGCTAGCTTTCTCTTGATGGAGTTCAACAGATTGATGGCATTGTGGGTAAAGCGATGGTATTTCATTCAGGAAAATTGGCGATAAAATATATTCTTGATAGTATTTGGAGTTAATCTTGACATTTTTTCCACTCTCTTTATTTTTAACTTGCCATTATATGAAAAACCAGCAACAATCATGAATCCCTTAGAAAAACATTTTTTTCTATTCTGTGAACCATGTACTTAAATTATTTCTCCGCTTTTATGATAATAAATGGCTCTTTTTTGCTGCAATCATTTAAATACACCCATGATTCATCTATTGTAACATTTTTTATCCATTTTTCTTTGGATAAATGTTTCTCATATAGAATTCGGCAGCGTGTCCTGCATTCAGCGATATGCTTTGGAGAAAGACGATGCACATTGGTTTTTTTCGCTTTCTTAAGATTTAAATCAACGTTTATCATTTTGTTTACAGTGGACACCGAGCATTTTAATGATTTTGCAACTGTCCTTTGAGTAGAGGGATTTTTTTTAACATTAAACAACGTACCTTTGCAATATTTGAAGCTGTCCGTTTCTTCCTTGGATACTTGTTTGAACTTTTTGTCCCACTTGAGGCTCCAATTTGACGTTTTTTCCCTTTCATGTTGATGATATAACCTATCGACGCTTTAGATATCTCAAAACCATGACTCTCACATCGTTTTTGGATAACGGAATATGAATATTTCTCTTCGGAAAGAGCATAAATATAGCCTTCGAACCACTGCTTCGTTAAAAACGCCATTTTGAATAAAAACAAACCTCTCAAGCCGCAGACGATAATTTTGACTTTTAGAAACATAGTACAACTGCAATTATTTCTTTTGCAGCAAACGATTTTTTATTACCGCTAACCAAAATCGTCTAAAAAATGTGCGAACTGCCTCTGTATTTGAAGTAAAACAAATTTGACCACTCTATTAAAAGTACTGTTATCAACTATAGGAGAAGTTATCAAAGTAGCTTACAAACAAACTTAACCTGAAATATCAGTTATTACCAATCCTTCATTGGCACAGGAATCATTCTCTTCAAGCATAAACAGTTCAAATTTCAACAATATTCGACTACTCATTTGCTTAACTTCATCGGAGAGCTTTATCTGAAATATACAAGATTATAAAAATACTTTTCGACTGTAACTATTACTATACTTTTTAGAACTGCTCAAGTCTTTAAAAGTCTGTTCACGTCAGAAGGTATGGGTAACTTTAACACATTAGTCCCCCCCCCCTCCCCGCAGAACAGACATTTTCAACCTTTTTCATCTTTTGGGGCAATTATAATTGTTTTTAGCTGATATGACTAAAAATAGACATAACTTTAATTTACAAAAACTAGTAGTAATTAAGAGTTGGCATGGAGAAAATATTCTCGGCGATTTCATACTTTTGCGTATGGCATAACGTATTTAACATTTTCACAATACGCTTTCGAACCTATTTAGAAATCAACTTACTGCTCGTGGGAGCTGCTGTCTTCAAAATTATAAACTGCTCTACAAAAGTTAAGCTCACGATGCAAATTCTTATCATAGAAATGCGTGCTTCAATTTCATTGAGTGATACTCGCTGTTGTTGTAGAAGGGAATATACCAATATCATATGATGGGAACCAATTATAATTTACTCTTCAGAAACAAACAAAATAGGCACTGGTTATAGACGACTTTCTGAAGGTTTTCATTAGACGAGTTTAATGTTGATAAAAAATTTGTAAGACAATTTTAGTTAATTGTGGATTAGATAAGGTCAATTATGGTTCAAAGATGACGACAGATTCTTAACGCTGGAGGGATGTGGGGCGACTTGAAGCAAGTCAGTCTATTTAAGGTATCTCTATTTTCTTTCGTGTAGACCACTCTTATTTCTCGTCTATGGAAACTAATTCAAACAAGTGGGCCAGTTGTCCACAGACCTGTATTCGAATTTTTACTCAATCAATCAATAACGTTATCAGTTACGTCGAATCTGTTTAACTTTTAGCTGTTAGTGTATATGCGGGTATTATTTAACCTTTATACTACGGCCGGTACAGCAGTTGTACCCTGATCCACCAAGAAATAATATAGACAAAGCCCAGTACAGCAGTTGTACCTCGAAAGTTATAAGAATAGCGCTTGTTATATCTATATCCTTAGTTAAAAGGTAGAAACTTATTTGTCAGAATTTCAAAACTAAACCGATGAAATGAGGTAAATATTAACCCATTTCACCATTGCTAAACCCCTCCAGTACCATTCTTATGGTACATCGGTTTAAAATTGTAGGTGTTGAGTATAAGAAAATATAGCAGAATAAACATTAAGTTATTATGCCAAATAACGAATGTATAAAGAAATATAGAGCTTTATATTACGCTAATTCAAAGAGATCACTCACTTCTATGTCATAAATAATCTCAAAATCAGGACGATAGTTATCGCAAGAATATCTTACACTGGATTTGTCTTTTATCGGATTTTCTAAATTCAGTACAATTTTGTGATCCGGAATTACTTCACCTAAAAACCAAATGGACGTTCTTATAGATTCGATCTATTCTGTGTGAGAGAAATTACTATGGCACTAGGGAAAAGTTCAGAAAGAGATAACAACTGTGTCTCATTCAAGGGACTTTTACTTTTGAGTCATAAGTGCCCTTTTGCACGGATGAATATTGGAATATAATGCAAAAATTACATGATTTACATATTATCGCGACTTTTTTTTAATTTAAAAGCCTCTAATATGTACCACAAAATTGGTCGGGAAGGATGGGATAAGTTATGCGATATAGTTAACTTATTAAACACTGTATGTTTAAGCTGATGTTAAAGATAACGCATATCATTTAATGATTTGTGTATCAATAGATCAGAACATGAAATAAGAATTATTCATTAAATGAATCTGTACAACATAGTATCCGTAAAAAAATAACTTGAAATGGGTTGAAACATTCAATTTACAAACACTCCATTTTAATTTATATGGATTTAGCCTATGTTAAAAAGTGCCTTGGTAGCCTAGTTTGTAGAGTCGCGGATTAGCAACCTGATGGTTGCGAGTAGGATATACGAAGGGCTTGTGCTGGATCGGTTAAGTGGGAGCTGGAGCACGTTAAATCGGCCGTAGCCTCAAATATACTCACGATGGAGTAGTGTGGAAGTTTGGAAAGTGGGGTGCCAACTATGGTGTTGACTCGTCATCTAACCGTGTTTCAAAATTACGAGGTGTTGTCCTTGAATCTTTCGAATCTGGATTAATCGCTGACAGTCACCCATCGATAGTGTCGCTTTAGCATGACGTAAATTCAATTACCAAACAACCCATTTTGAAAATTGCGGAAAATTTTCAGAATTATCTATTTTGATATTTTAAAATATTTAAATTTTGTATTCAACTCGCTTAAATCAACTAAATTTTGGAACATAAAATCGATTTGCACGGTAATGTTGTTTCTTTTAAGTGGAATGTGAAATTTTCCTTAACTGTGTTCTTCGAGCATCACAGATTATATTGAAGCAATAGTTTTATTTAATGTAAATTTTTTGACATTTTTAAAAGCAAAGAGCAAAGAATTTCGTTGTTTTCTGATAAATTTTCTGTAAATATTTTGAAACAATAAATAATACAATGCATCATAGTGTTAAGAGCTCACTTCAATGTAGTGTAATAAATAAATAAATATTTAAATAAATAAATATATATATATATATATATATATATATATATATATATATATATATATATATATATATATATATATATATATATATATATATATATATATATATATATATATATATATATATATATATATATATATATATATATATATATATATATATATATATTTATATATATATATATATATACACGTGAGAAAAATAAATAAAGACAAGATACTTACGTTTGAAATTAGTATTTCCTACTCCATGTAGTTGTCTAGCACGCCCTGTAAAATGTTTTCAAATTCCACTTTTTACAGAAAGTTGTTAAATTGTTTCGTTTAAAGAAAAGTTTAGGTTATGCATTTAAACACGCAAGTTTAACCCCAAATTTTAAAAATACGAAGCGTGTAAAATAGGTGTAGTCAATATATTTTGATTTTTATACTTATTTCACGTATTCCATAGATTTCGATATTAGAATAAATCTGACACACAACAAAAAAACTGTCGAATATTTATATTTAATTTCATTTATGCATATTCAAGTTATTTGAAAGGCATTAAGGATTATAAATTTTAATGTATTCTTAACTCGAAAGACGTTATTCAACTCTTAATATTTTTTTAAAACTTTTTTCATTTCAATTTTTAGAAAATACATACCCGTTTTTATATCAAATTTGGCAAAACAAAGAAATTGTTTGACGATTTCATGACTTTACTAGCGTTACATCCTGAGATACTCAATCCTATTCTTAGTATCAATTTCAGGGATCATCTCGACATCGAAAGTCGCTATTTGTAGATAGAGATTAAAAGGAATTATTGATTGCTACCCAAATTTAAAAATTGATTACTATATCAAACGTATTTTCAGCGATCAAATAATTATTATATTTATTACGCAAATGCAAACGATCCGAGAATTGCAATATTATATTTACTTTACAAGTACTAAAGATCCGAGAATTATTATCCAAGGTTTATCAGATGCTTTTTAAAACTATTGGTTGCCCCATAACAGCACAATAATGAGGTAAATTTAATGTATCGCTAAAACTAATTATCGGTCGGAATGAGCTTAAATTTCGCATGCCATACTAGAAGTCCCTCTGAATCGAATCCTATCAATATGTAACATGGTTGTAATTTATAATTTTTCAAGCATCAATTTAATAATTATTATTGCATACTGAAACATCTTTTTAAGATAAAATATTATGTGAATTTAGTTTGGGTTGTTTAACAGTACCATGGTACAAAATATCAGCGCTATAGCTTTATTATTTAGAAAGATATGCACATAAACGTTTAAGAAACTGATTTAACATTAGCAGCTCTAATCGTTTTGCATTCAGAACTTCGAAACTGTAAGACGTAATGACATGAAATTTGGTATCTGAAGTTAAATTTTGATATAGATTTGAAATTGTGTTTCGAAAATGGGTTCTAATTGCAATAATGGCGTTTTTGCTAAATTTAATATGAAGATACCCCTTATACAAATTTTATGAATTTGAATTAAAAAAAACGTTAGGTTCCTCTCAAGCGTCATCTTTGAATTTCTCTACTGTTAAAATTGCTCGAATGAAGGGTGTGGTTTGTTTCCCCCCCCCCTGCGACTGTACATTTAATTACATCTCTATTTCGTGAGCATTGGTAAAAATGTATACTATGGAAAACAATTAAAATTGTGAGGAATGTTAGTTTTTCTGTAATAAATTTTTTATTTTACTAGGGGGCTCCGCTCCCTGCTCGCCTACTGTCGTCAACCAACACTTCTTTTGCAGAGTCAATCTCCTTCGACGGCCAAACAATCTTAATAATTCGTATAATCCGGATTTTTTTTATCTGTACTTAATCGGCAAACCGTTTGAGAAACGAGGGAAAAAGCAATCATGACGTCATAGCGAGTTTCAAGGGCCTCTGGCAAACTCGATATTTAGAAAATGTAACCTTTATTTTCGTAAAGGAAATGCACAGTATAGATCCGCGATTTTGAAAATACGAAATTTGTATGACCAACATTTGATTGCATCGAATTTATTTATCAACCAATTTTTAAATATTTACCGTAAGAAAGATGACATTCTATGGTTCCCTGCGGTGGTTTTTAATTTAAAAACTAATAGTAATAAGATATAGATATGTCAAGATATACAGAGGTGTGAAAATTATTAAAATAATTGTGATTTTTTCAGTTTTTCTTGATTTATTTTGTATATACTTGCAATATTTCATGAAAGGTAATTTGTTTTGTTGATTCAATCAATTTTCAATCCTTTAGAATAGTTTTGGGGATATAATTTTGTTAAATAATGCCATTTTTTAAAAAGAAAAATATTTGATCCAAACTACTCAAATTGTTTGCATTGCATAAAAAATTTGTTTGATATACAAACAAATTTAAAATAAATTTTTAAATCGTCTACTTGCTGTGCTTGTATATTCTTTCTTTTCTTGAGTTGGCATCGGTATTATTTTATTGTTAAAGCAATTATTTTCGCTGCTTTGATTAGTTTATAATTGGTAATTTTTTTTCGTTTGTCAAAGGATTATTGCGTGATTATGGGTAAAGGAAGTGATATTTCTCCTAGAAATCTAGCTGTGGTAAAGTGTCTCATCCAAGAAAATAACTATACACAACATGAAATCGCAAAAAAAGCAAACATTTATCAAGTATCTGTGTGTAGAATAAAAAGGATATTTGGACTCCAAATGTGAATATGGAAATTCTAGAGTTGGGAAATGCGGAAGGAAAAGTGAATTTACTGCAAGAACTGAAAGGAAATTAATTCAAATTGCTGAATCTAACAGAAGAGCAACTAGTCACGAAATAAAAATCTCTCTTCAAGCGTATGGAGTAAAGGTATGTGATTCTTCTATTTTTGTCGGCCTCGAAAAAAGGCTAAAATCACATTTGTTATGGCAAAGAAGAGACTTGCTTGGGCAAAAGTTGTGCAAGAACAAATCGGAAATGACTGGAGCAAGGTGAGAAATATTAATTTTCCTTTAATTAATCAGTTGAAGTCAAGTTGTTCATTTCTTTTCCTGAAATCATGTTTATTGCATACTGACTAAAAATACAGAAGTGTTTATAAATTTGATTAAAAATTTCTTTATACGAATATTTCTCTACAAATTACATACCTTAAAGTATTTTTATCTTTTAGGTATGTTTTTCTGATGAACCAATGTTTACGATATCAGAAAAAAGCAGTCAGTATTTCAAAAGAAGTACCAGTGAAGAATTTTCCCAAAATTGCATAGCACAAACGGTTAAACATCCTACTAAAGTAATGGTTTGGAGCGTAATGTCTGCTCAGGGTACTGGACGTTTATACACTGTAGAAGGCATGATGAACCAGTATCAGTATAAAAAAGTGCTTGAACAAAGACTAATTCCACCATTAAAAGACTGGTTTCCAAATGGAGACTTCATATTCATGCATGACGGAGCTCCTTGCCATAAAGCCAAAATCTGTGACCAAATTTTTGGATGAAAAAAATATAAAACTCTTCCATGGCCTGGAAACAGTCCAGATATGAACCCAATAGAGAATTTTTGGGCCATTGTAAAGAAACAATTTACGAATTGTAACATCCCATACAAAAATGGTCTGATAGAAAGACTCATCCGAATTAGGCACCATGACAACGAAATACAATCTAATTGCCAAAAACTCATACAAAGTACGCCAAGACGTATTGAATCTTTAATAAAAAACAAGAGGATGCACACTAACTATTAAATGTATCAATATTTTTCAAAATAATGTATTATTTCTTTAATATAACAAGATTTTATTGTAAATTTCACAATTATTCTAATAATTTTCACACCTCTGTAGATGTAACGAAAATGTCCCGATTTTTCCCGAATTAAAAAAAAAACAGGAACAAACATTGACAAATGCAATTTAAGTTAAAAGTCGCTAAGAAAAGAAAGCATGTCACACATTGATAAATTATATAAGTTAAAAAAATAAAACAAAATTTAAAACAAATTTATTTTCCTTACTTAAAAGACCGTTTATTTTACATGCAAACCACAAAATGGTTTAGATTGATCTGGTCTGCCTTAAAAGCTTCACAAAGTTTTGAAAATATCAAACTTCAACGGACAAAATAATATAAAAATGAATCCTGAATATCCGAATAAAATGCTGTTTTAAATACCTAATTACTGAAAAGAAAACTTACAAAAACACAGGCAATTTCGATGACAAACGAAGCAAATAAATGAATGATGCGATACTTCCCCTTCATTCTTTTGGGTATTAAGTCAAGCAAATTCAGCTGAACAGAACATTTATCACAATCAAGCTAAGGAAATATTGAAATCGTAGCGAATTGCTTCTTCTGAAAGCCTACCGGGAGGCAACATGTCGTTCCACACCTGTCATTCTGAATTCTTTTAGAATTTTCTACAGCTGCGGTTGTTCTCTGAGTAAACAAGTTTGTTTTGTTAATGTCTCATTAGACATTGATGTTCTCATACACAAAGACAATTGTTGCTCTCTTGATATGCCTTGTGTTTCATCCTCCAAAACTGGGAAATATCCTTATCCTTTATTTTTAATTCTCCTGTTTACAGTTTCTTGCAATGGCTTACCACATAGAATAGTCTCCTTTTGAATAGAAGGCGATGTATACATAGACCTACTATACGAAATCTGAGATGCCAAATGACTTCTAATGGCTTCATTTCCAAAACAGGCTCGATACGGAAGATCTCTGAAATGGCCATCGTTGTGAATAGGCTCGGTGAGACCTATAGACTCGTTTTCATAGTCACATCTCAAGGAGATTTCTTGACGACAACACATAATAAATTTTTCCGCTACGGCAGTTAGTTTTCTATGATTTCATGGGGAGAAATATTTTTATTTTTCTTACTGATTGCATGCATTATATTCCGAAATCTGACATCACAAAAGAAAATTCTATTGCTTATTCAACAGAAAATCGGAGGTACTGTGATTTTTCATGCTTTTTAACTGTTTCCTTCGGATGCTTCCAATTCGTGTACAGTTTCTTGACAAGAGACCCAAGTTGTTGTTTACCACGACCACTAAAGCCACTTCCAAACTGGACACAAACTGCACCTTTTAAGTAATCTGTGCAAAATAGCCAATTGAATCGTGCCTTCCAATGGCATTGAAATGACAATTGTCTGTACCTGTAGAAAATTTGTATGTCGAGGAAAATACAGTAACAAAACTGATTATTAATGAAAAAACATTTTGGTAAAATAAGCAGTTGTACAAAATAATCTTCATCTGTCCATCAAAAAGAAAATTCCACTGGTTAGAATTAAAATCAAGCTATCGGAACGTAATTCACAATTTAGCACAACAAATGAACAATACTGAATACAATAGGATATAAAATAATGAAATATCTAACACAACGAGGATAATAATCTACCATTTGAAAAGTAAATGGTAGTAACAGCTTTCACGATTTCGTAATGAATTCTTTTATTAACAGGGCCGTTCATAAGCGGTGAGCTTAAGGAGCATTTTCACATCACGAGGAAAAGTAGGAGAGATGTAAATACACGAATGTGTGTGCTATACTTCGAATTTTTTACAAAAATGTCGATACACATTTTCTGATATTTGTATTTCAATTGATGCCTGGATATTGCGATGTTGTTTGAATCAACAAGTAGATCTTTCCAAAAAAGGGAATGTTTTACAACAACACTCAAGTTCTAGGACTTCCTTTCACTAGGCAAAACCATCCTTGAGACATCTAGTCACTTCCAACTGTCAACAAGAATAGCAAGGTAGAATATTGTAACGTCCCGTCATCCTGTTCATTTCAGCTCTTAATAGAGGGCGCTTTCTCACGGTCTGGCTGTGAGCATGACGTCAGAGATTCCGTCTACAGAAGGCTGGCAAGAACGAATTGCTTGAAATGACGTAGTTTTTAGTCTGTTGTAAGGCTAGGCCACTTGCGATAAGTCGTGAGGACTAAAAAATGGCTATCGCAGAAAATCTACAAGGTGCACACACTGCAATACATAAATTATTGAATTAGTATAGTTTTACAATGGCATTTCATTGAAACTACTTGTGCGATCGTTCTTTTGCTTCAGGAGAGAAGCAAACGGAGGAAGCATCGTTATTGGGTACATCCAATGACAAGTCAAAGATTATTGAAAGTGCAGTTTTACAAGTTATTTGAAGATTGATGTGAGCACCCTGCCAAGTTTTTCCAGTATTACCGAATGACAAAAAGTAGTTTTGATGAATTGTTGGGAATAATGGGTCCATCAATAACAATCTTCAATTTCTTTAAATTCTTCTTCTTTTCAATTTTTTTATAAGTGACTCAGTATCAATTAGTATTAATATTTATCCATCATCATCTCAAGTAGATTCGTTGTCAGACATATTAGACAAGTATTTGCAGTGTTTTAAGCAGTGACCATAACAAGACTGCCTCAGTACTGCGACTAAAGTATCGCAAGTGTGTGCATGTCCATGCCTGTCTGTGTGATTTATTGGGGTAGAGCGACAGTCGCGTCCCAGCAAAAATAGGACCGGTTGCAACTTTTTAATCGCTGCGATTGTTTAGTCACAAGTTTGCGCACTTGTATTTAAAACAATGAGTTTTATTTTTGCGACTGAAAAATCGCGCGACACGAAATCGCAAGTGGAGGCCTAGCCTAAAGGCAGACGAGGGCGTAAAAGTAAAATTTTTGGATCCTTTATTGTATCGGTGATGGATTTCTTCTGTAAAACTCTAAAACTATAGCTTGTACCAGACTTAGTCCCGGTGCACACATCCGGGTTTTCAACGTGCGGCACCGAAGCCCAACTATGAACACGCAAGTACTCATTTCGGGCCATTTGCGATAATATTCTATCGAAGAAAACGTGTTTATTTCGCTTACTTGGTGCAAAAAAGTATATTTTAATAGACGTTACTGGATACAACCATTTATTAATTATTATTTATCTTCCATTTATTTATGAAAACAAGGTACTTCAGAATGGAGACACGTGTGTGGCGAGCTGCGGTGCCGTGGGGAACTGCGGTACAAATTGCACGCCAGTTGGACGTGCGTCGCCGCAGCGGAGCTGGAGGCATGTGTGCACTACTCCATTGGATCTAATGTATCTCAGACCGCACTTGCGTTGCAGCAGCGGCGCCGCACGTTGAAAACCGGATGTGTGCACCGGGCCTTATAAATATAGAGTGTTCTTGAAAGTACCGTATTCTCCAACTTTAAAAAATTATTATTATTTTTTTTTTAATTATTGAATTTTATTTTTTGCATAGTTTTATCGAGTTTTTAAATTTATTTATTTTTAGAAATTTATTAGAAATTTATTTATTTTTCAGGTACTGTAACAGTGAACGTCTCAAATCAATGGTCTCTTCAGAGAATTCGATGCTCTTCATGTTTCCGTCAGACTGTTGTTATGAGGGGAAAGGATTCAGTGCATCGTTTGTTGTCACTGATTCAGGTAATAGAGTTTTTTCATCCTGCAATACGATTAAAGAATAGTGTAGCTCCGACGAGAATTCAATCGACCTTGAGTCAATAGACTTTTAAAAAGCTTTGAAGTTCGTTCGATAAAGGCTGTTAAACACAAAGGTTTTCATTCCAATCCATGGTGATTTCTAATGTAAGGATTTTTGATACTTCGTATCTCGTTTCACACACGACATCACACAACCAATGAAAACCATTAGAATCTCTGCCTACTCCTGACGTCACTCAACTAATCTAACAGCCACGGAAAAAGCAGATTTTACAATTTTTTAAACACGATATGTGGTTATTTAACCTTTAAGTGTGTTGAGGGTTAGATGCAACCCTACTTCCACGGAAATTTCGTTTTATCTAAGGGTTTAAGAATACTCGTCCAAACCATGTGACTTGAATACCAACTCAAGGGAGCCGGACAATTGCTTTGTCTTTTTTGTTGCTTGGAGTTATAGGTCTACAATATCCCTTAAAATTAATCATCGGTACATGGAAAATGTATTCTTCTAATTGGTGGATGTATTACAATGAAACTGTTAGCAAAAACTGATGTAGACGTACTAAAGAAAGCCTCTGGGAAATGTGACGTTTGACACCATTCTTAGCCGTCTTGTTGAGAATCCTGATGTCTCTGGGATGAATATCCATACCAAAAGCAGATCAGAAAGAGACATTAAAATTCCTCACTGATTTGATAAATGTACTTACTTTATCGTATTTATCCTTTAAGATTTGATGTTAACTTTTTAACTTGTCATATTATCATTTAAGTGTATATGACATCTCCCAGAAGTATTATTCTAAGAAGGAAGTAATTTGTTTGTAAAATTTATGATTAACAATTCCATTTTTTAGTTTCACTTTGCAAGGTTGGAGAATGTTAAGATTTTAGGCATTAAGATAAAGTGATTGTGCCACTAGTACTTAGTTCACATTTCAGTTTTCATTTTCTGTTAGTGGCAACGGTGTGTAAGTTTTTTTAATTGAACTTCGAAACTTATATAAACACTTTTTATTTTAAATGCTTAAAATAAAGTTTTTAACGTTTAAAGATTTTTCCATTCATCTGGAGAACTTGTTGTTCATTTGAGTGACTGGCGTTCGCACATTTAATTATTTATTTATTCTTCGAACCAGCAAATGTCCTTGTATCCTTTATCATAAATGTATTTTGTAGGTTATCCTCATATATAAATCAGAAAAGAATGATACAATTTTCTGCGGAGGAACTTTGATAAGCAGACTTTACGTACTAATAGCTGCACACTGCTTAGTGGGGTAAGTACCTCGTTTAAATTACTCGGGTTTTTGTAGCTATGTTTAAATACATTTAATTTGTGCATTTTACAGTACAGCTACACTCTACGTTTATGAGTGATGGCAGAGGCTTTGCAATTTTTTTTGGCGCACTTCTAGTAGTGAGTTACGATAAATTAAGACAAACCATTTGTCGTCACGGTTGTTGTGGTTTCCATGGCAACCTCGGCTAACGGAAAATTTCAATTTCATTTTGAATATTCTGAAAGTTTTTCCAAAATCCATTAAAGTCGTTTGATTTCATTGGTTCGTTTGAAATTTTTTCTTTCCTCCCATTGGTTATTTTGTTTTTAATATATCCTTTGATTTCATTGGTATTTTGAATCTTTTCTGTGATACCATTGGTCCAGTTATTTGTATTTCGACAGTTGTGGAATTTCTATTTTATTATAATAATTTGCACGAAATGATTAAATTTTTATTTTTTTTGACCATTTTCGTTTTTAACATTTATTTTTTTTCACGTAAGAGTTCTGACTTTATCAGGTTGTATTATTTCTTGTTTTTTTTCTTTTAAAAATCTCTTTCTTTTTCAACATGCCCACTGTATCTAGTGTAATTAATGTTTCAGTGTTTTCTTTCATAACAAATGCAGTTCAGTTTTTCTGCTTGTTCACAACTGTGTTTTGAAATGTTTTTAAACTTAGTACTTTCTATGAAAGTTTTAAAAATATATACTTTTCAAAATGTTCTCAAATGTGTTTTCAAGCCTTCATTTTCCGTTGTAAAAAGAAAAATATTTTTGGAATAGAGATATTTTTAAAAATTTCTTTCCTTGACAACATTGGAAGTGCGCCAAAAAATCGCCGAGGCCGTTGCCACCGCTCATAAACGTAGACTCTAGCTGCATCCATTTTAGAATTACTCATAAAGAAAACATTTCGTCTAGGAATATGTTTTGTTATTTAAAAGCTGAATCTATAGACTCCAAATATATATTTCCCTATATTTTTTCCTCCAAGCTGATATCTACTGATGGTCGTATCTTAATATTTGTAATATTATTTAACCTTTGGTTTCTTTCGAGGAGATGTCTCGGACATTTGAACAATTTTGTTAATGCCAAAGTATCTCGTCTCCTAGATCGGTCAGTTTTGATAATGACAGGATGCCTTGTCAAGAAAACCATCAAAAGGGAAACGAGAAATAATGTTGCATTGAATGGCGAATTTGTTGATCACAGACTATATGTATGCCGTTTAACCCTCCAAGGGGTTTCGACCTTGAAGATCTTGCCAATTTAACTAATGACGAAATATTTCATCAAGAAGTAGTTGACTTATTGACGATAACAAAATCAAGATTTGATAAGTTTTTCTAATAACGAGATATATTGTTTATCAAGATATGGTCAGTTTTATTCTAATGGAAATATGTCTTGTCAAAAGAATCACCAGGACGGCAAATATACAAATAGATTGGGATACAATTATGCATGTCCACTGTAGTTTTTATAAATGTGAACGCATGATTTTCATGCTTATTTTTTTTCAAATGACGGGCACTGGACACTTTCCTTGGCCAGTACATGGCCGGAAGTGATGGTCACTACTTCCAATGGAGGGTAATAAGGTCTTGTCTTTGGCCACTACAAGGTCGGAAGTGATGGTCACTTGTAAAGGGCCATCATCGCCCCTAAGAAAGTACAGCACATTTTACATCCATGCCCTGACTTCGGATTCGTACCAGGAACCTTTCGATCTAGAGGCCAACAGCTTGACCACTACAACTGTTGGTCGGCATTTTTTATGCTTACTGCCTTTAATTAAATTTCTAGACTTACTTTCCTTAGAGAAGAAAAAAAGGTAGTGGAACTTCAAGAACAGTTGATTCGTGAGCTCTAGCTTTACTTAGCGTTGTTATGTATCAGATACTTACGTACTACAAAGCATGCTACAACCATCGAACCAAACGAAGCCTTTTTGACAAACTCGGTAGAACATATTTTGAGATTAAAAAGGTTATGCGATGGTGTTCCTTGATTCCTTAAATAAGAACAATCAGAATATATAAATTAAAAGGAAATATGTACATTTTATCTACTTTTTATACTTAAAAAAATGCTTCCTGATTTTATACCCATATTTGTTTGCAGAAAAGATGTTTTGTATGTCCGCATAGCTTTAGGAGCTCATAACATTGTTTCCGGTTCAGATCAAGTTCCGGTGGAAAGTTTCAATATTCACTCTGATTACAACTCCAGTTCAAAACTACATGATATTGCTCTCATTAGGCTGAGAAGTCCTGTTCACTTGACTAAGAAAGTAGGTTTGGCATGTTTGCCGATCTACCCACACTTTACATCACCAACCGACATAGCGACTATTGCCGGAGGTGGAGCTCTAAATGGTAGTGGATTTGGAAGTCTAAATTCTAGTAGTAAGTGAAGAACTAGTTATTGAAATTTTTATTACACAGAAAGAAACGATGCATGTAGTGATTAACTATTATTTGTTAATCTAGTTTTACTACTTAGATTCACCCTAGAGGTTTTGCTGTTTCAGTAAAACCAAGTTGCACCTGTATCTTCAGCAGTTTTGTTACGTCATCGCTTTGAGCTTTGTCCGTTCGCCTGCATGTGTTCTTACCTCTTTCGATTACTTCGCTTTCCAATGATTTCGGTTTCGTGTTTTATTGAAATAATAAACTACTATCTATTATCTCATAACACCGAGCTTAGTCGTATCACACTTCAATTGCGTCTACATTAAAGTAATTAATCAAGGAATATTTCATTATCACACTCTGAAGGTCTCTCTTCGACAGCAAATGTATTTAAAACGCAACCGTGAGATTTTGCGATTTCATTCAAATTTAATCGCCCATGTTTCCTTTAGCAGAGTCGTTTCTTCTTTGAACAGTTTTAGAGCTGTCATCTAAGCTAGTATTATGTTCTTAACTCTTTTAATTGCTATAAGCATGACTGTTATTGATGTTTTGTGTGCATTTTTAGTTTGAATAAAAATTGGTCTCTTCTTGTATAATGTCCAGTAATCGACTTACATGTACAGTTCTGAGGGAATTATCTAGCCAGCTGGAATTAAATACCTTTACCTAGAAATTACACAGAAAACAAGCTATGTACATACCGTGATGCTAGATCTGATCGTTGGGAGTTGTTGTTTCAGGCTAAAAGATTTTTCGCTTTATAATATAAGATTTGTAACCTTTATTTTTAAATATTTGTGAAACTATAACTTTTTGTTCTATTTCATAGGGAGATACTTTCCCAAAGAACTACAAGAACTGCAGGTTTCAATAGTGTCGAATAATATATGATTTTCAAAATTAGGACGGCCTGATCAAAATACAGATAATCTGTGCTGGTGGCGAGGAAGGCAAAGGACCTTGCTATGTGAGTTTCAACCCCTAAAAAGTTAGTTTTGCTGTGTCTGGGCAATAAACATCCAATCTTAATACACAAGTTCATTTCGTGCCATACAAAATGGAATTTTCAGGAAAAATGAGTTTTCTAATAATAATGAATAAATATCAAATTAATTTCTCATCTTGCTCTCAGGGATTGTGAAATTTTATAACAAAGTATCAATAGTGCGAGTGAGCCACAGGTTAAAAGTATTGTTAGATAAGCTATGAGAGTGAAGGAATTTTCCGTCAATTCGTCATTTTTACGCATTAAATTGAGTAATCTTACAGGAAAATAAACTAAAAAAGGAATTCCTTCTCCCTCAAAACCGTTTTTTGTAGTTGTTACCTTAATGTCCACTTTTACTCAGTTTGTAGCTTTAGCAGGGTGTCGATGTTATTACATGGATGGATTTATGGGATTTTACATTATTTATAGGCTCGGCACATGTATAGGATTTCTGACCACAATGAGTTTCAGAAATAAGAAAAGTAGAAAATTCGTTATAAAATACTTTACTCACACGTAAATGATTTTGCAACCAAAAATTGCCCGCCACTCATTCAGTAATTTTCCACTACCCATCTACTTAGTATTAAAACTCATTGTTTTAAATACAAGTGCGCAAACTTGTGACTAAACAATCGCAGCGATTAAAAAGTTGCAACCGGTCCTATTTTTGCTGGGACGCGACTGTCGCTCTACCCCAATAAATCACACAGACAGGCATGGACATGCACACACTTGCGATACTTTAGTCGCAGTACTGAGGCAGTCTTGTTATGGTCACTGCTTAAAACACTGCAAATACTTGTCTAATATGTCTAACAACGAATCTACTTGAGATGATGATGGATAAATATTAATACTAATTGATACTGAGTCACTTATAAAAAAATTGAAAAGAAGAAGAATTTAAAGAAATTGAAGATTGTTATTGATGGACCCATTATTCCCAACAATTCATCAAAACTACTTTTTGTCATTCGGTAATACTGGAAAAACTTGGCAGGGTGCTCACATCAATCTTCAAATAACTTGTAAAACTGCACTTTCAATAATCTTTGACTTGTCATTGGATGTACCCAATAACGATGCTTCCTCCGTTTGCTTCTCTCCTGAAGCAAAAGAACGATCGCACAAGTAGTTTCAATGAAATGCCATTGTAAAACTATACTAATTCAATAATTTATGTATTGAAGTGTGTGCACCTTGTAGATTTTCTGCGATAGCCATTTTTTAGTCCTCACGACTTATCGCAAGTGGCCTAGCCTTACAACAGACTAAAAACTACGTCATTTCAAGCAATTCGTTCTTGCCAGCCTTCTGTAGACGGAATCTCTGACGTCATGCTCACAGCCAGACCGTGAGAAAGCGCCCTCTATTAAGAGCTGAAATGAACAGGATGACGGGACGTTACAATATTCTACCTTGCTATTCTTGTTGACAGTTGGAAGTGACTAGATGTCTCAAGGATGGTTTTTGCCTAGTGAAAGGAAGTCCTAGAACTTGAGTGTTGTTGTAAAACATTCCCTTTTTTGGAAAGATCTACTTGTTGATTCAAACAACATCGCAATATCCAGGCATCAATTGAAATACAAATATCAGAAAATGTGTATCGACATTTTTGTAAAAAATTCGAAGTATAGCACACACATTCGTGTATTTACATCTCTCCTACTTTTCCTCGTGATGTGAAAATGCTCCTTAAGCTCACCGCTTATGAACGGCCCTGTTAATAAAAGAATTCATTACGAAATCGTGAAAGCTGTTATAAAATGTGGTAATGGTAATTTTAATTAACGTCGTACTAGAGCAACACAAAGGGCTATTGACGACGGTCCGGGATCAGTCCCTTAAGGAAAAGATCCGAGGACGACACCTATTAATTTTGAACCACGGTCAGATGACGAAGCAACACCTGAGCTGGCACCCCACTCTCCAAACTTCCACGCCAACCCAACGTGAGGACTTTTGGCCACGACAGATTTAAGGTGCATCAGCCGCCTCTACACACCATACGCTTACAAACATCCATGCCCGGACCCGGATTCGAACCAGAAGCCTTCCAATCTTGAGGCTAACACCTTAACCACTATACCGGTTGGTCGGCTGATATAAAATGTGAAAGCCTGAAATATTAAATTTGCTTTTAGTATAATCCATCCGCTACTAAAAGTAATCTCGTATTTATTAAAAATGCATTGCCTGCTGGATCAAATATGATATAAAATTATACAGCAAAGCATTGCCGACTAACCGGTATAGTGGTTGAGGTGTTGGCCTCTAGATCGGAAGGTTCCTGGTTCGTCAGGCCTGGATGTTTGTAAACGTATAATATAGAGGCGGCTGGTGCACCTCAAATCTGTCGTGGCCGAAAGTCGTTGGGTTGGTGTGGAAGTATGGAGAGTCGTGTGCTAACTCAGATGTTGCCTTGTCTTCTGACTGTGGCTCAAAATTACGTGGCGATACACCGAATGGCTTAGGCTGTGACGGTGGTAACTAGTTGAATACAGCAAAGCATTCCTTTAAAAACGTTATAAAATCCATATATTTTTAGGGCCTTTGTAAATATGGGCCACTTTGAAATATAATCCTGGCTACGCTACTGCATAGTACGGAAAAACCTCATAAGGAAAGGGCCAGAAAAATAGGCATCAAAAGTGACCTGTGGATTTCACAAGCAAGTTGCGCATATAAGTAGGCAGGACCACCCATGATATCCAATTCCGCCCGATCGCGACGCCAGGTGTTCAATTTTTCATGGAAATATACTAGATTTGAAGAACTCTGTTGAAGTGAAATTGACTAAGAGGTGGGTAGGTAGTTAATTGCACTGGCGATAAACATGGGCTATTGGCGACGGTCCGGTATCAATCCTGAAGGAAAAGATCCAAGGACAACGCCAACTTATTTTGAACCACGATAAGATGACGAGAACAACACCTGAGCGCTGGCACCTCACACTCCAAATTTCCGCACCAAGACCAACTTGAAGACATTTGAGGCCACTTACTGATTTAAACGTGCAAGCACCCTCCGTGTACATAACGGTCTTTGGATGGACCGAGTTTCAAACTCGCAACCCTCAGACTTCAAATCCGTTGCTATGCCAACTGGCGTAACGCGGCCCAAATTGACATTGAGAAAAACAACTTTAAAACATTTTACATGAATAAAAAACATTTGTTCTTATTACTCATCCTTGAGCCGACACCACTTCATTAGATTTAACACTAAATATTTTGTTGCGTCAACTTTTTCAATTAGTTTTAACAACTTACAAAGTTGGAAAACAAAATACATTAGAGACGAAATGAACAGAAAACAATTGCTTCATGTACAGAATAAAATTAGTTTCACAAACCATAAATTCGTCAACTTGCAAGTGAAAGACATTAAGGCCCGGTGCACGCATCCGATTTTTCAACGTGTGCCACCGCTGCGTTGCCGCTGCGGCGCCGAAGCCCAACTATGCACACATAACCGTGAAATAACGCAAGTACTCATTTCGCGCCATTTGCGATAAATATTCTATCGAAGAAAACGGTGATTATTTCGCTTACTTGGTGTACAAACAATATATTTTGAAACAAAATAGACCTTACTGGATACATCCATTTATTAATTATTATTTATATTCCATTTATTTATGAAAACAAGGTACTTGAGACCGAAGAATAGTGTGCGGCGAGCTGCGGCACCGTGGGTAACTGCGGTACAAATTGCGCGCAAGTTAGACTTACGTCATCGCAGCGGCGCCGGAGGCATCTGTGTGCACTACTCTATTAGATCTAATGTATCTCAGACCGCACTTGCGTTTGCCGCAAAACCGGATGTGTGCACCGGGCCTAAGTCAAATTTATGTCAGACACAAATTATGTTCAATATAGGAGCTTCGCTTTTTGAGGCAGGAATGAGATGATCTAAAGATGGATGAATTCCTTAATTTAGAAGACTGTCATGACTCAGTGAGTATGCCCACAGCACTATCAGCCTGCGAATTGAAGGCGGCTCAGGTTCGATTCCTCCTTGGTTGTATATCTCTCTTTTGTGCCACTAAACCTGTTATTGCGTGCATGTCTTAGTTCATATTGCATTCTAGTGTCTGGAGCAGCATGGTCAAATATGGCCCTTGTGCTAAAAAAAAAACCAACGAACCTCTAAGTAAGGTTTTCTTTGCTTGAAGCTTAGATTACTTCTTGAGGTAGGTAGGCATTTTAATTAACGTTGCAACACCACGGGTTGTTGACCGACAGGGATCAGGACAAGACCTCGTAATTTTGAACCCCAGTCAGATGAGGAGTTTACATCTGGGCTGGAACCCCATCTCCGATCTTCCACACTACGCCAACGTGAGGGCCAATGCAGAAAACAGTTCTTCAGAGCAGTGACTGCTAGTAGACACACTTTTGACGCTCATGCTTTTAGAAGCTACTCTGATAGCAATGCTCAGTCTTCTTGTATTTCAAGCCTATATTCGAATCTTTCCTTTCGGGATTGATCCCGACTGTCGACAATAGCCCGTAATGCGACGTATTGATCCCAGTTCGACGGTGAATTAGCTACCCAATTTTGTCAAATTGGTAGTGAAGAATGAAATTCAATTTTTACTGTCTTACCAACCAACCAAAGACCCTCGTGTACGTGGGGGCTGATGTACGTTAAATCTATCGTGGCCGTAGATGTCCTCACGTTAGCGTGGCGTGGAATTTTGTAGAGTTTAATGCCAGCTCCTATATTAACCTTACCATATGAACCGTGGTTCAAAATTACGAGGTGGAAATTTCCCATTAGGATTGATCGTCGCTAATAGCTCGCTGTGTTGCTCCAGTGTTATATAAGTCGACCAACCGGTCTGGTGGTTAAGGTGTCAGCCTCTAGGTAGGAAGTTTCCTGGTTCGAATCTGGGTCAGTGCATGGATGTTTGTAAGCGTATGGTGTTGAGGCGGTTGGTGCACCTTAAATCTGACGTGGCCGAAAGTCCTCACGATGGGTTGGTGTGGACGTTTGGAGAGTGGGGTGGCAGCTCAGGTGTTGTCTCGTCATCTGACCGTGGTTCAAAATTACGGGGTGTTAGCCTCAGATCTTTCCCTTAGGGGATTGATCCCGTACCGTCGTCAATAGCCCGTTGTGTTGCTCTAGTACGACGTTAACTAAAATTACCATTTACCAAATTCGCTGATTTTGAGTTATGTCTACAAATTACTTCAATATGAAATGAAAGTAAAAATAGAAAAAATGGCAACGTCTTGTCTTCACATTATGAATGAATGAAAACATGAAGTGTTGTTTCGCATGCTGCATCAAAAATTAAACTGAATCAGCTACCAAAAACGTGTAAAACGGACATTGGCTCTTCTATCAAGGATATACAGATAAGTGACTAGTTTACGGCAGTTAAAATTTTTTTATTTTGTAATATATTTTGTCAGACAAAAATTTTATTAGCGAATGTGTGTGTGCTTTCTTTCAGTAATTATTTTATTTGAGGAGAGATGATCAAAAGTTTTTTATGTTGTAACAATATGCTATCACTTCGAAGGCAGGTATTTTAATTAACGTCGCACTGGAGCAACACTCCGGTTGTTGGCGAGGGTCCGGGATCAAACTGGAAGCAAAAGATTCGAGGACGACACCGTAATTTTTAACCTTGGTCAGATGGCGAGGGAACACCTGAGCTGGCACCCCATTCTCCAAACTTCCAAACCACGCCAACGTGAGGACATTTGAGACCACAACTGATTTACCGCGCACCAGCTGCTCTTGTACACTACGTTCTTTGCTTGGATTCGAACTTGTAAGCCTCCGGTTTCAAATTCGTTACTCTTCCAAGCAGGCTTCTTACCGAGGCCCTCAATTTGAAGTTGGGAAGTGCCGATAAACGGATTGAAGATATATCTCTCTAAATTCTAGAATTGTAAGCAGAAAGATAATTTCCCATTATTGTACAAATATTTTAAACAGAATGATGAAATTTTTCAAATGCATAGTTCGAGATAACTGTGAGAGTTTAGCGATAGAGACGAGAGCTTTAGAGATATACTTGATTAATTTATTTGAATGAAATACAACGTAGACATGGGGAGGGGCAGTGCGGATCAGAACCCCTCAGTGAGATTTTAATAAAAAAATTATACCAATAATATTTCTTTATAGAAAATATAAAACTTTCCTTCAGTAGCTTTAACTGAAAACATTGGTTCTGATGGATAAATAAAGCTTGGTATTGTATCGAGCTTCGCCATCACAACAAAAATTAACTTGCGATGCAGTACTGTTTAATGGGTAATTTGTAATTAACGTCGTACTGGAGCAACACAGCGGGCTATTGACGACGGTTCGGGATCAATCCCTCAAAGGAAAGATCCCAGGACAACACCTCGTAATTTTGAACCACGGTCAGATGACGAAGCAACACCTGAGGTGGCACCCCCACTCTCTAAACTTCCACACCAACACAACGTGAGGACTTTTGGCCACGACAGATTTAAGGTGCACCAACCGCTTCTACACCATACGCTTACAAACATCCATGCCCTGACCCGGATTCGAACCAGGAACCTTCCGATATAGATGATAACACCGTAACCACTATACCGGTCGGCCTGCGGTGCAGTACTGTATATAAAAGTGTATTCCAACTCTACCATGAACTACTTTTTGGTAGACACATTCCGGCCTACTAAATTGGTGACCCGGACGTGATTTGAACAATTTAAATTTACAACTTCGATGTGGGGTCAACGATGGATAGATGAATCATCAATGCGAATAATCACTTTCAACAATCACCTGAGGCTCTCTGTTTGTAGACACTGCTCATTTACTATCACGGCTTCACTTCATTCATTGCTGCTCAGCCTTCACTTCACAAAGGCAGTCACACTCGACTGCTAAAGGCAACACAGGACAATTACAACTGTGATCTTAATACAGCTCTCTGTCTCACGCAAATGACAATCATTCTACTAGTGTCGTCATCTATCGAATTGCGGTTTCCGCTAAATTCTGGAGTGGGATATTGTAACGGTCTTAACCAACACTACAAAAATTAACTCGCGACGCAGTAGAATATATAGCAGTGCAACCCAATTGTACCTGTGAGTACTTTTTGGTAGACAAAGTTACAATGTTTCATTTCGGCTTGCTAAAATTCACTAATCCCGCGAATCTATATATATAATTCTCTTACGCGGCAAGCAAAAAAGACGTTATTTGTAATCGCGTTTTGGCAACACTGTACTGTTTGTTTGTTTATCGCAAAGTCTCGCGCATCGATTGATTTTATAGCGTTATCGGATGAAATTTTATTGGAAAAAAAAAAGGAAATTTTAATGAGCTGTTGCAGTTAGTTTATAATCGAAATCAAAGAAAGCGGAGGATCTTTTCAGGGCCATTTAAAAAACGGTCCTTTTCAGGGCCAACAATTATAGTTCAACAAGACGCTTGCACTACAACTTTCGGCAACAAACTCAATGAAAAAGTGTGGGTCGTTTGAGTGCTGGGAAAATGTACACACAAACAACATGCTAGGTATTCAATTTCCAAAGCAACGCTCACATTTCGAGTCAAAATTTGCACAAAGTTTTCATTTGAATTCTGATTTTAGAGATACTGTATATATATATTTTCTGTAATACAGCAAATTTAGATTTTAAAAACATTTTTTTGGTAACATATTTTGTAAACAATCCCTTCTGCTAGGACACATGTCTTCATTGAGGTGAGCGAAGCGAGCATAGGTTCGCGCAGCGAACCAATGAGGATTGCGAAGCAATTCTCAGGGGTTGGCGAGCGTTAGCGAACAGGGGGCAGGCCCCCTAGTAACATTGATTACTTTAATTTGGAATACATTGGACGGATACAGAATAACGAGACGAGACCACAAAAAACCACGGAGAACTATAAAATCAGATTATTTTTTCCAAATTGATCTTATTTATTGAAGAAAATGTAAAGTTATAGGTAGTAATTCCTCCCATAATCAAATTTCTCACTACGCCACTGATTGTGTTGCTCAGAGTTCCCGCGATTTAAAACTTTCTGGTGTGCTTGGATTCTATTGCATTCACAGATAAATAAGAAAATGTGTTTGAATATGTTGAACATTCGTAATTTACTTGTTCTACGTATGTATCTAAATTTTTAATATCTGTCGCTTTCCGAATTAATCAAATTCAATACAACTCTGATAGAAATAATTTCAATTTTAAGGTAGGATAAATCTGTGCTCAGATAGCAAAATGTTAAAAGTCAAATTTACCAAAAAATTGAGCAAGTCCCATCCTGGAGTCTGGTTTGTTAATGTTTAGAAGGTGGCAAAATGTCTTAAGCCTTTTTCTTTCAGTTTATGAGCAAACAAAGGTGGGAAATTGTAACAAGTCAAAAACCACATGTTGGATCTTAAATCTTAAAATTACTGTCACGAAAAATTAAAAAAAGTGACTTATAACATTTTGCCATCTGAGCACAGAAATGATAAACACAATCGGCACAAAACGCACACACCAAGAGACGTTTATAAATACTTTAATGATTATGAAGTGACACTCATTTGTATATGTACATTCTTCAGCACTGAAAGACAATGCAAGTCATATTAAATAGCAATAAATAAGTAAAACTGAAATGAATCGAAGCCACAAATGCAAACATGAGAATACGTTTTCGGATAATCTGTCGCTCATCACTCCGAGAGTTTTTCTTAAGAAAAAGAAATGGAGCTATTGTTGCCATGAGGCCAAACTAAGACGTTCTCATCCAAACCTCTGCACCGGTGAACGTAAGCGGCAAGTGAGATGTCGTCGTACACTCGAACGCAGTGTGTACCTTCTTGACATTCACACCTTGAAAGAAAAGAAAGAACAGTTAGATGACAAGCTGTGTGCCCGTATTTTTCATACACTTCTTGATTAAGATTTGTTTTCAGATGTACTATATTTGTATGGTAAGGTCAGGTAATTTTAGTTAACGTTGTACTAGAGCAACACAACGGGCTATTGACGACGGTCCGGGATCAGTCCCTTAAGGGAAAGATCCGAGGACGACACCTCGTAATTTTGAACCACGGTCAGATGACGAAACAACACATGAGCTAGCACCCCACTCTCCAAACTTCCATACCAACCCAACGACTATATTTGTATGAAGAATTAATTTATGCCAAAGAATTGTCTTTCCCTTTTATAAAACAGTTCAAATTCTAAGTTTTAAATGAAATTTTCTGAATTAATAAGGTCCATACAGAAAGGCATTCTGGAAACAAATAAGATTAATTTAAGAAACTTAATCTGGATTTAGCCCAGGGATGGTTAGGAGCTGCGGTAGCCCGGTTGGAGGAGTAACGAATTGGCAACTGGAAAGTTCGAATCCATCTAAAGACAGTCGAGTACAATAGGGGCTGGTGCATGTTAAATCTGTCTTGGCCTCAAATGTCCTCACGTTGGCGTGGTTTGGAAGTTTTTTAGAATGTTGTGCCGGCTCAAGTGTTGCCTCGTAATCTGACCATGGTTTACAATTACGCGGTGTTGTCCTGGAATCTTTGCCTTCGGGTTTGATCCCAGACCGTCACCAATAGCCCATTGTGTTGCTTCAGTGCGACGTTAGTTAAATACCTACCCAACCAGGGATGGTTAGTAATTGGTAATTTGGTAATTTTTAATTAACGTCATACTGGAGCAACACAACGGGCTATTGACGACGGTCCCTTAAGGGAAAGATCCGAGGACAACACCTCATAATTTTGAACCACGGTCAGATGACGTAGCAACACCTGAGCTAGTACCCCACTCTCCAAACTTCCATACCAACCCAACGTGAGGACTTTCGGCCACGACAGATTTAAGGTACACCAACCGCCTCTACACCATACGCTTACAAACATCTATGCACTGAGCCGGATTCGAACCACAAACCTTCCGATCTAGAGGCTAACACCATAACCACCAGACCGGTTGGTCGACCCAGGGATGGTTTACCCGCTGAGAGGTTCACAAGCATTTTTTCGTTTTACAGCCTGCAGTCTTCCCTGCATGACTTTTTTTTTACAAGTTTGGATATTTTAGATCAATAGAATCTTGGCTAGGATTATTTTAACCAACAGATGTGGTTATTTAGTCGAAATATACGTTGTGGTATAAAAGCAACAATAGCGCCAATAGTTGTTATAAGAAATAATGTTTCCATATTCCACGTAAAGTTTCTTTAAAACGGAATTTTTAAAAAAAGGTGCAACAATTTGTGTAGGATCAGGACACTTACAATATACAATACAATAGTGTTATTAGTTACTATAGTGTTAATTATACAATAGTTTGATCAATTATACTTCTACTAGGGGGCCTGCCCCCTGTTCGCTAACGCTCGCCAACCCCCGGAGGATTGCTTCGCAATCCTCATTGGTTCGCTGCGCGAACCTATACTCGCTTTGCTCGCCTCAATGAAGACATGTGTCCTAGCAGAAGGGATTGTTTACAAAATGTGTTACGAAAAAAATGTTTTTCAAATCTAAATTTGCTGTATTACAGAAAAAATATATACAGTATCTCTAAAATCAGAATTCAAATGTAAACTTTGTGCAAATTTTGACTCGAAATGTGAGCGTTGCTTTGGAAATTGAATACCCAGCATGTTGTTTGTGTGTACATTTTCCCAGCACTCAAACGACCTACACTTTTTCATTGAGTTTGTTGCCGAAAGTTGTAGTGCAAGCGTCTTGTTGAACTATAATTGTTGGTCCTGAAAAGGACCGTTTTTTAAATGGCCCTGAAAAGATCCTCCGCTTTCTATTATAAACTAACTGCAACAGCTCATTAAAATTTCCTTCTTTTTTTTCAATAAAATTTCATCCGATAACGCTATAAATTCAATCGATGCGCGAGACTTCGCGATAAACAAGCAATCGTACAGTGTTGCCAAAACGCGATTACAAATAACGTCTTTTTTGCGTGCCACGTAAGAGAATTATATATATAGATATAGCTCTGGGCTCGAATCCAGATCTGCGTATTGATCTTTACTGTACTTCGGAATTCACTTTGAGTAGTCCCAGTCCAATTTGACCATGCGTAACCAAATCAAATTGGGATTGGATTTGGATTGAAATTCTCTAAGCTTTAATGTTTGGTTGGGCATCACAAACGAAAGGTGCATGATACCGCTCTCTCTGTAGGCAACTTAACCACCTTTGTACAAATGGAGTTCTCCAAAATATCACGAGCCACACGATCAGGGTTTTTCAGTGCAAACAAACAAACCAGACTGAAAGTGTAGATTTTACTGCTGCTATCCAAATGTTTTCTCATAGTACATATCGGGGTAACGTCGAAATGTTGTTTATCGCCGTTTTGGCAAGGTTTGACGTTTCATCTGATTGGTGTTGGTAAATCAACGATCATGTATCAATTTGGTATTTTTTAAATTAACGTTACACTGGAGCAACACAACGGACTATGCATCAATTTGGAATTCATTCTATTGAATTTTTATTGAATGAGTTTTTGAGTTGAATTCAGGGACTATTCACAGAGGACATTGTACAAGAGTCGTGTGCTAGTACATCAGTCGTTTGAAATTTACTATTGAGGCGTCAGGTATGATCCCATGGCTGCACTGTTTGCAACTTAAAATTTGCAGCATGTAATGCTAACAGGCGCCTCAATCCCATGATAGTACTTTACGCAAGTTCAACTTGATTGGCTAATCGGAACACATGACCTAGATACGTATGTCATCAAGGTTTATGGTTGTTGGCGATTTATCTCTTCCTTTCTGCTTTCTTCTTTTCTTTTCAGATCCATGGCTATGGGTGGGTAGAGGTGGGAGCCGAAAATTGTATCCTTTTATTATATAAGTTAATAATTATATAAGTTAGTGTTTTATGTGTGCTTTTTGTTACATCAGAATGGTCCTAAGCCAGCGGTGGATACGACACCATCATCCTAAAGCAAAGGGGACGGCAGAGGGGCGGAAAAATATCAGCTGGTAGTGAGTTCAGGAGTGGTTCTTAGATTATTTATGTAAAATCAACGAAAGCTTGGAAAAATATGAAAAGGGTATTAAAAATCAGGAAAAATAAATTAGAATGAAAAGGAATTAAATTGGAATTAAAAAAAAATAATTTGGAGGATCTAAAAATTTTTCCGCCAGCTGGGTCATCCTCCGCTGCCGACGCTAATCTGAAGGTGGGTTACTTTAGCCATTAGGCCATCGTTGCTTCACGAAGAGAAGCTCTTTAAAGTATAAGTACCCTTAATATAAGTTGGCAAGAAATACTACTAACAACAACCATACAACATATATATGAGGAGTAAATCAGAGTCAACATGTCGGACACTTACGCTGAGGCGCTAGTGTATGTATTGTATTTCTACGAAACAACGCGCATATTCAAAATCAAATGGTTACTGCAACAATCAGATTGGCGAGGTATCCAAGTGAAGCCAAGCCCGTGAAACTAGCCAATCAAGTTGGACTTGCGTAAAGTACTATCATGGGATTGAGCCGCTTCTGTAATGCTACCGGTAAAGAGATGCGTGATTAAAATTAGAGTTAAGAGAATAAAACAGAGGGATTCAAAGGATATTATAAACTGTTATATTTGATGTAATATATGTTGCTTTCAGTAGCTAAATTAACTCGAAACATTACAAGCTTGACGAAATAATAGCAGACTACAAAAATTAACATATTTTGAAAGAAATGGAATAAATATTTTAAGCATGTATGTCTATAGAGTAAAAATTACGCGCGTAGTGCAAAATATTGTCCATCCTTGATTTGCTGGGTGTCAGAATCAGATAGATGGGACTCGCATGAAATAAAATATGCATCCCAAGAACTTAACGAATAGCAAGTACTTAACTAATACTTACCAAGTACCAATGTTTAACTTAAACTCGTATAATTTTTTTTTTGCTTTTCTTTTATACCACTGTTGCACACTTTTCAGAACACCATGAAAATATTTTCTTTTTAAACTTGGAACAGACTCGATTTCTGAACAAAAACAAACAGAACAAAACAACAAACACACATCCCTCTCTAGCTATCGGAACGGTACCGGCCTGTCCGTTCCCGTGGAAACACACCTTATTCCATTATCCATACGTAATGTGTGTACAAATTGGAAAGATATTAGGTTATGACTTTTACTTGTGGCCCAGAAGAACGATTCTGGTAAAAAACTTAATTGCACGCAAGTTGGACGTGCGTCGCCCCAGCGGTGTTGGAGGCATGTGTGCACTACTCCATTGGAGCTAATGTATCTCAGACCGCACTTAAGTTGCGGCAGCGGCGCCGCACGTTGAAAAACCGGATGTGTGCACCGGGCCTGAGTATAAAACATTTACCGTACGGAGCTCATTATTTTACCAGTGTTGATCAAAAATTAAGTTTTCCAATATTATTTTTTTACTACTATATTGCTCAAAAATCAACACCATGCGAAAGCAAGGCAGTTGACAGATAGTGGTGGGAAAAGGTTTATACATATCCAGTGATCACGCACCGTCATGTTAAAAAAAATAAATAAACGAAGTTTGACCAAAATAAATAAATTTTGTTATGCACCCGTCGTATGACAGGTCATTTATCCGAGTATATGAATGAAATCAAATGAAAATAAAAAGCAACTGTACAATAAAATAAACTACTTTTAAACAAGCGAATAAAACTGTAGACAAAAGGGAAAAAAAGCGAGTTCGTTTTACTGTAGTTTATTTCTCATTTTATGAAACTTTGGCTTGCTAGTAGCAACACAGGATAAACTGGCAAAGGACTTAAAGGCTAAAGAATTCGCAACTCATTCAATACGTGCTTTTACTGTAAATTTAAAATATATACTGAGATTGAAACGCACAGACGTGACGGAGACGGTGTTGACTGAGAAAGTTGTTAAACCAATTTGCGAATACACAGGGGTCTTCTGGTAGAAGCTGCCTTAAAAACATCCGAAAAGGAGGTTAATTAAATTGAAAGCCTCAACGCGCTTGACGTCACAACATGTTTACCAATCAAGTTTTAACGCCCCCAAAGGAGCAAGGCACGTTAAAGAAATAGAATTCTATCTCTTAGAAAGTCCATTTTAAACTTCAATGTTTTATCGACACAATTTTCTTATTTTAAACATAGAAATTGTAGAATTGTATTTGACGGCAGAGTAAGAATTTGATAAAAGCAATTTCTCTCTGTCTTTAGGGGCCGCGGTACCCCAGTTTGGAAGAGCAACGAATTAGAAATCGGAGGGTTGCGAGTTCGAAACTATTTCCAGCCAAAGACCGTTGTAGGAGCTGATGCTCGTTAAATCTATCGTTTCCTCAAATGTCCTCACGTTGGCGTGGTGTGAAATTTTGGAGAGTGGGATGCCAGCTGAGGTGTGACCTCGTTATCTGTCGGAATGAAAAGTGGTTCTAAAATCGACTCATTCTGGAAAAAACTTTAATGAGGGTATCTTTCGAACGATTGTGAACTGCAAACAAAAAATCCTTTTTCAATCCCCCCGAAAACCCATCGACCCTCAACTTTTCAACAGCGATTGTATTTTCTTTTCACAAATTTAGACTAATCAATTTCTACACTCTTTACAATCCCGCCTATTTTTTCTGATTGCAATTCAACGAAATCAGCAATAACCTCGTCAACAAATTGATTCCAATCCGCTATGGTAGTAGGTGTGAAAAAGAATACTCTTCCCCAATATCATTAGATTTTGTCCCCCTCACTATTTCATATGTCAAAAGAAAGATCTCCTACAGCTTTAAATTACTACCCATAAACCATGAACCATACCTTATGGTTTTATGAGTAGTAAATTTCTTATTACTGTCTGAAGTTCCACTGCAAACCCAATCGTATCCATTAGAAATGAAACTTTTGACAGTGAATTTCATAGGAGCGTTGCATTTGGGTGCACAATTATTCTGATTTAAACAATCATGATTCCTTTAGGAAATCCAACAGAAGTTGCTTATCCAGACATAAACGAACACAAAACAAACGAGTAGCCACTCCTTCACTTACAAACGTTTGCCTTCCACCAGAAAAACTAAGCTGCGAATGTAGAGTAAGAATATCCTGAAACTTAATCGATTACACTAAATACAGTGGGCATGTTGAAAAATAAAAAGACTTACAAAAGAAAGAAAATCATGTAATAATACAACCTGATAACGTTAGAACTCTGGCGTGCAAAAATAGTAAAAACGAAAATGGCAAAAAAAAAAATAATAATAATAATCCTTTTGTGAAAATTAATAGAATAAAATAATAATTCCACAACTGTCGAAGTACAAATAAATGGACCAATGGTATCACACAAAAATATTTAAAAGGACCAATGCAATCAAAGGATATTTTAAAATCCAAATAACCAATGGGAGCAAAGAAAAAATTTCAAACGAACCAATGAAATCAAACAACTTTAACGGATTTTGGAAGAACTTTCTAGACTATTCAAAATGAATATTAAAAGTTTCCGTTTGGCAAGGTCGCCATGAAAACCATAATAACCGTAAAGACAGATAGGTTGCCTTAATTTATCGTAACTCGCTAATAGAAGTGCGCCAAAAAAATCGCCAAGGCCGTTCCCACCGCTCATAAACGTAGAGTGAAGCTGTACCGAAATTTCATTGACATGGTTTAAATCTAAACGAACTTTCCCGGCATAGGATTGCCTTAAAGCTGGAGCAAAACAACAAGGTTGACATGTTTGGCAATAAATCGCCGTTGCCTCGGATACTACATCTCACCAGCTAAAACTACATGGAAGAGCTCACGGAAGAGATCACTAAGGAAATTCTTCAGCAGGCTGATGACAGAAGGCAATGAGAAATCTGGAAGACAGAAATCTCTCTCGGAACAGAAAAGAAAATATGAGCGGATGGAGATAAGTTTTAGGTTGAGACACCGAACAATACCGAATTGTTTTTTAATGAACGAATTGGATTTAATTGAAGTGCACTTTCAGATTCTATCTACACTCACTTCCAAAAGTTAAGCACGAAGTGGAAAATAATAATTTCCAGAAGCCAATCTGAATTTGAGAAGCTGTAATTTGCTGCAGAGGTAGATGTATGTATATAAATGTGTTACGGAACAACCAATCACGGTGTCGTGTCGAGAAATATGCAAAAAAGGCATTCGTATAAGAAGTCAGTATTGTGAAGGGTTAGAGGAGTTGCATGTAAGTTCTGATAAAAAGTGTTTAGAACATTCGTACGATTAGTTTTCAAGACAGAAATGTTTCTATGGCTTCCAGAAGACGAATGGCAGATCGTGATCTCTGGCTTTCTGTGGGACGCCTTGAAGCAGGGCAATCAATTGCTCTGTTCTTCGGCGTTTATCATTCCGTCATTTCACGATTATGGAAACAATTCCAAACAAGACAAACTGTTGTCCGAAGACTTGTGGCCGGTCGCCCAAGAGTTACGACATCCGGGGAAGATCGATATATTGCTATTGTAGCTAAGCAGAATCGAAGAGCGACCTCCACATGTGTGACATCTATGGTTGCAGCGTCCGTTGGTAAGACGATATCTGCCACTACTGTGCGCCGAAGGCTACACATGAATGGACTGTACGACGGGTACCACGAGTTTGTGTTCCTCTATCCGTCCAATCCAGAGAGGCACGATTAAAGTGGTGTCGACAAGATGTGAATTGGACTGTGTCTGATCGGGCTAACGTTATGTTCACGGATGAGTCCAGATTTCCCCTGGAGACAGATGACAAACGTGTAAGGGTCTGGAGAGAACAAGGCACACGCAATCGACACCAGAACATCATCGAGCAACACTAATTCTGAGGTGGAAGCATCATGGTGTGGGCCGAGATTTCGCTGGGATTTCGCACTGACCTGTCCGGTATTGGGATGAAGTCCTAGAGCTCACTGTGAGATTGTACGCTGCAACAGTTGGTCCTTCTTTCGTTTTAATAGATGATAATGCGCGTCCTCATAGAGCTGGCATCGTCGATGACTACTTCGAGAGTGAGGAGATTGCGCGTATGGTTTGGCCGGCGTACTCGCCGGACCTTACTCCCATTGAAAATCTTTAGGATGCCCTCGGTCGTGCTGTGTCTGCACGTTTTCCACCCCCAGATAATCTCACAGAGTTTCAAACTGCTCTACAGGAGGAATGGCGATTACTTGACTCTGGGGTGGTTGATGCAGACTTTGTATGAGGATGAGGGGTGGTCACATACTCTATTAATGTCGGTTTTGTTTATTTGTTTTGGATTTAAACATCATTTTGTTAATGACTCCAATATGACTTCATCATATGATTTATGAGAGTTCAATATTGTTTTCATCTTTGTATTTAATTCTTTGTTTTGTCAATCAAAGCTGTACTTGTCGTTTTTTTTCGCCTTTTACCTTTCGTGCTTAACTTTTGGCAATGAAGTGTATCTACATGACCTCCACGAGGGTTCTCAGGTCCCTTGTCACCAAACCCCGAGGCTGATCCTCGGGATAGAGTTCGATCGTCTTGGCGTTTGATGATTTCTGCGTTTAATTGGCAAGTGGTGTTTGCCATTCGCAGTAGGTAACCCTATTCTACGTATTGGGATCCATCGTACCAATGAACGACGAGAACTGGAATGATTTAAGGTCGTTCCTCATTGGTTCAACGGATCGGGATACCAGAGTGGATTAAAATAGACGCGTAAGTGTGAATAAGCATTTAAGCTTTTACTTAACATACAACGCGTGGTTTCCTGTCTGCATTTGGAACTTCAAGGATAAAATAGGCTCGTTTGCGTACTACTATTTTTCGACACAGAGAGAAATTTTATTAGATTGAAAACAGGAAAAAAAAGTCATGAAGGTTGCAAGAAAACGAATTAATTAAAAATAAATAGGAATTTTCAGATAAAAACAGAAGTTATTTTTTTTAAAACATAAAAGGGGGGGGGGGGTAAGTTTAGTTTGTAGGTGATAAAAAAAAATCTAACATAAACGATTTAACGATTAACAATATCCTACTACCCAATATGGAATGCGTACAGGAAGAAGTTCTACAACTAAACACTAGTCTTCATTTAGTTTTGCAGAAAACGCCTCTAATGCTCGCGATATAAGATTATTCTATTGAATGAAATTACTCCAAAATTTACCCTTTAGTTCTATTTTTGTATATTTAACTATTCATTCTTTATTCATTGCTTTACATCGATTTTTATTTTGAAATTTTATTATTTATTTTACTATTGTAACGTGTCTTAAAGAATATAATAAACGATCGTTCCGCCTGGCTTTAGAGAAGTGATCAAAAGAAGACAGGGAGACCGTCAGACCGTTATTACGGAACAGTGCAGCTCAAAAAGCACGAGCCTCAAAGAAACAAAAGAAAATGACAGACTATTTTTAAAATTTGAATATATGTGTACGATGTGACATCGCGAGATACTCCGAACGGAAAAAGAAAACAATAATTGGAATTTCGGAATGCCGAATGTATTCTGATTGGTTGTATTTTGTCGCCAGTTGCTGTTCTTGCGCAAAACGACTTGAGAAAAGCAGGTGAAAAGAAAAGTGTGTTCTACAGGTGGTGTTCTTTCAGAATGATCTCTGATTGGTCGTTGAGTTTTGGCCGTTGGGTGAATTAAGAAGCTACGGCAGAGGCCGTTGGGGAGATGACAGAGAAGAGAGCCAGAAACAACGGGAGAAGTTGTTCCTCCGCGCTGGACTGTGATACACATATTTTGATGTATAGGAATATGTTGAAACGATGGTGTAAAAAGTGTATATTCGTGTTCTCGGAATAATAAGAACGTAATTTTCTTAGCTGTTGTTGTCTTCTCATTGGATACGATTCGTACAGTTTTCATGCTACTGTTTTTGGGTCGACGACACCATAGCATGTAACAATATGTACTCTACTTAATATAAATTGTATATTGTTTGTTTCTGTAAAATAAAATACATGCACTATATCTATATAAATAAGAATGGAGTGTTTGTTTGTACATTCAATATTTTCGACCCATTTCAAGTTTTCTATCCGTTTTGGACCCTTCTGATGTCAAATCTGCCCTTTTCTCGTTTGGTGTCTGTCCATCTGTCTGTCTGTATGTATGTATGTGCCCTATACACGTCCACACGGTTTAATATATTTTCATGAAAATTTGCATACAGTGAGTACTTAACTTCATTTAGTGAGCGAAAGTGGTTGCGAAAGTCTGTTTGTCCGTCATTCCGTTCTATGTTCGATTGTGTGTTTGTGTAGCCATCCCATGAATGTTTTTCCAGATATTTGATTGCAATGTCTTTTATTTTGTACATTAACTATTAGTTTAGTGAATGCAATATTAAACATTTATTTATTGTTATATTTAGTTCAGTTTTATGCTAAAACACCTGAGAAAGTATACTTAAATCAACCATAATTTGGTAGTTTTGGAAAAATTGGAATGTATATTGACTTTTTCGATTACTTTGATTGCTTTACCAGTACTGCTAAAAAAGTAATTATTCTTCAAAATTTTTTTTTCTTTCTTAAATGGAATTTCAGATCTGATATTTTTTTTTTCGAGTCTTATTTTTGTTCTTTGCGCAATGAACACGATTTCCAAATATTCGGGACAGACGATATTTTTCAACGAACGGGAATGAACAAGATCGCGCGAGCAGTGATATTTTCTGTTTCTTTCGCTCTGAATAATTTCACATTTCTAAATTCTGTGCACTTTTAGTTGTAAGTTGTGGCAACTGTGCGAGATCAAGAGATAAAAATGAATCACAAATTAATATCTTTAGAACAATTTTTTCCGACATCTTTTATTTTGTTTTATTTTGCTGTTTTCTGTTTTAAATATTTATTATTTTAATAAAAGTGTTTTCCTTCTCATCACACGTAACACCATCTCAAAGTATTCGACTTAATAATGGCAGGTAAGTCAGAATAAATTTTCAGTAAATTTTAAGTGTAGTTATACCATTATTGAAAGAATAATGCCGTTACTGAAAGAATAATAATGTTTAAAAAATCCGAACTAGAACTATTCAAACATTAAAAAATTCGTTGTCATAATGACAGGAGAAGATTGCAAAATTTCAGAATGTCACATACCGGATGCAAGTGTGCCACAAGTAAAACAATTTTGTTTTGTTGACTATGAGTGCGAGAGTACTCGCCGTAATTCGTAATTTCCATTAATTGAGTTGAACATGAAAAGAACTCAAGAAAGGGAATTCCAAATCTCCCTCAAAATCGTCTTTTGTAGTAGTAAACTTAGTGTCTTTCGTCATTTTGTAGCTTTGTCATACAGCAAGGGTGCGATGTATGTGAAATGTATTACATGAATGGATATGCATGTGTAGGATTTGTATCCAAAGTAGGTTGTTGAAATTATAAAGATGGCAAACACAAATCAAATAAATTTTTATTCTACTAAAAACGTAAGTCATTATATATTTTGATTAGCTCTTCAATTTAGAGTAAACCAATTCAAACCGAGTAAGGTCGGGTATTTTGCTAGTACAGTATATTTTCAGTTCGTAAACGTGCATTTTCTACCATTCGTTCATATGCAATGGATGGGGATGGGTAATTTTTCTGTTATCCGTCTATTCGATAAATCGTCAAGGTCGTGGTCTTGACCCTGACGGTCAATTGAAGTTTTACTATGAGTATTTGAATTCTTTATGTTGGTCAATCTCAAGTTCTGAAATGTTATTCTTTATGATAAATGCTGTATATTGCATTTGAATTCCATTTTAAACAATCACATTAGAGCCATATAACATTTTGTAGTGAAATAGTACATATTTTGCGTATCTGTTTACAAATATAAAATGTAATAGAAGATAGTGGGTCATTAAGAAAAAATATACAGTCCTTAGGAGTTCGCGTGAAATATGAGTTCGATAAGCATTCAAAAGTAATGCTCAAATGAAAGTTTTCCACAAAAATACTGAAATTACTATGCTCAATAATTTTTATTCAAATTAAAATATTTTAAAGCCTCCTATATAATTGCAATAGATGATTTCAAATATCGGATAGTCGACTGTAAAAAAATATGTTTTGAAGTTCGAATTCTTCCTTTGAGTGCTATTTCTATCAAACTAAATACAGATGGGGGTTGTGTTTCTGCTTTGATGCATGTTTCCTGTGTATATTCTGAACTTGACATCAGTTGCATTGTTTTTTACGACGGTTTTAGCATTTCACCAATTCAAAATAATAATAAATAAAGCAATTAAGGGACTAGCGTAGCAAATGCTATGAGCAGATCTGCTAGTCATATTTTGTTTTGTTATTTTCAAAGATACAGATAAGGAGACCTTAAATTAATGTATACGAGGGCCACATTAAGATCGAAGTTCTTTGGGGGGTGTATATACGAAAGAGTAGACATATCTTCTACACAAATAACCAAATGAACCAAAAAGATAAATAAGGTAGTCGTTTTAATCTTGTTTCTTTAAAATATTTTGGCGAATTTTCAAATCCACTCTGGTTGTTTTCAACAAATTTGTTAACAGTTTTTTTCAAAATTTAACCCTCCTGGTGGTTGTTCGCCAAATTTGTTAGCAGTTTTTCTCAACATTTAACCATCCTGGTAGTTGTTCGCCAAATTTGTTAGCAGTGTTTACTCAAAATTTCACCCTCCTGGTGGTTGTTTTCTCCAAATTTGTTAATAATTTAACCCTCCTGGTGATTGTTTTCACCAAATTTGTTAACAGTTTTCACTCAAAATTTATCTCTCCAGGTGATTGTTACGACAAATTTGTTAATAGTTTTTACTCAAAATTTAACACTCCTGGTGGTTGATTCGACACATTGTTAACAGTTTTTACTGAAAATTTAACCCTCCTGGTGGTTGTTTTTGCCAAATTTGTTAACTGTTTTTACTCAAAAATTAACTGTCCTGGTGGTTATCTCACCGAGGTGACCCATCAAAAGCAAAACTGACCTGGTCTTGTTGGTCGAAATATCTCCATCCTGAACAAGACATTAATATTGCCATGGTAATAAAATTGGGACTATCGTGATGACGAGCTATCTCGCCTTGAGCAAAATTTACCAGATCATGATGGACTAGATATCTCGTCGAAACCGCTTGGAGAGTTAATAGCAGATAAAATTCATATCTAACGAGGAAATATACGTAACAGTAAGTAAATTGTGTGAAATAGTTATGGGGAAATTCTCCACTTGCTGTTATTTCAGCAAAATATCCTCCAAATTAGGGTTCTAAGATTTTAATTTTTTTTTTTTTTTTTGAGCCATGAAATCATCCGAAGTAATTAAAATGGTGACATTTTCAAAGAAAAGAGAAACAAATGAAGTCAATTTTTGTCTTGGATTGACTCTGCAGAGATATCATGAAACGACATTACGTTCCTAACCAGATGGTGGAATGTTTTTAATTTAATATTGCAAAACATTAGATTTTTCTGAATACTTATTATTCCCGTCAACGTGTAACGGATCCGGCTAAAGCTAATCCTCGGGCCAAATCTGCCCACGGGTCGCAGTTTGGAGACGCCTGGTGTTGGGGATTTTGATCTGTAACGTACGTTGAACCAAAGCAAGTTAGAAAACGAAAAAACATTTCTCATTGAAAGAACTGGGAACAGCAAAATATGAAAAGCAGGTTTGTGTTTTTCTTTAGGGGGATTTGATCCCACGCGTCACACTGAAGCTAAATCAACAAGATTAAAGCAGGGACTACTTCGATTGATAGGATTGTACTGTTGTTCCCTCTGTACACCCACAGAAAAAAACCACCCATCCACACCAACAGTTGCACAGGATTTACTCTTCTAAGTGGAGAGTGCCTGACTTCAGCTGACGAAGTTGCGGATGCTCTTTGTAAGGCTGTATGACGAAATCCCAATGGGGGATTAGGTATCGGACCTATGGTAAAATGTAAGGCATTTTAAGTTCATAAATAAATAGGGCTGGTGTCTACAAAATTGAGACAAACTGGAGTAGTTTGAATGCTTTATTAGAAACATAAATATATTTGCACGGCATCACAAAAAGAGAAGTGAAGCATTGATTCCAGTTACTACAGGAAAATAATGTACATTTTGGCTCTATTTGACCGTAATAACGGTATAAATTAGTTGGTTACTCTCTCTCTTAAAAAGAGGATCATTTAATTTTATTCCCTTGCTAAAATGATAAAAGCTTATTTAAATTTTTGAGAACTAAAGCAAAAGACACTAAAAGAGGAAAGAAACGTTTGAAAGATACTTTTGCACTTAACGATACAAATCATTAATTATTTTTAAGTATCCGTCATTACAAAAATAGAAGTTAAGCATCGATTGAAGTTGCTGCGGGGAAGTAATGACGTTTGTTTTTGCCTAATTTATCAGTTACTATATATTGGTATTAATTAGCCAATAACTCTAAAGGAGGATCATTTAAAATGTCTGCCTACATAAAAATGATAAAATATGATTTAAATTCTTAAGAATTAAAGAATAGACACTATAAAAAATTCGAGGAAGGAAAAGTTCGAAGTGTGAAATCATCCCACAAGGATGAGAACATCTGAAACGGTGGCCAATTGACCTTAATTCAAAATTTTTTGTTACTTCTGAATCAACTTAAACTATTGGAAAGAATGTTGGAAATAAAATTAAACAAAAATGAATCTGTTCAGCACTCCGTGGCTCAGTAAATTCGCCTGCTGTGCTTGAAACCTGAGAGGTGTAGGCTGCGTAAGTTCGATCCCCCTTAGGCGTATTTTTTTCCCACCTAGTAAAACGTTCTTTGTGTGTATGTCCATACCTTGACGTTATCTGTCTTGTATTTGGCTCGTACGGCCAAATAATGCCATTGCGTCATAAAACCGAAGCAACCAAGTTGCCTCACCAAGACTCATACCTTTAACTTTCAATAAGACAAGTTAGCCATCAGCCATTGAGGATGGTTGGTTGGAGGGTTTTAGGGCGCAAGATTTCTATCGGACCACTGCACCAAACACAGGACGGAGAACGTCAAGTAATGGACATAAGCACACAAGGAACTTCTAGCAAACCCAGAAGAGATCAGCAGATGGAAATGACAATACTATGTAACACGATAGCGTAGATTGTAAGTAAACAAAGATAAACATTTCTGAAATGAAACAAATAAAATCAGAAAAAATATACCCTGACAGGTTACCTAATTAAGAACACCACACGGGATACCAAATTCCCTTGTAATAGAACAAGTGAAAAATATTTAGAAATTTTGGCAGGCAACGATTTTATTTTAGAAACATCTATTGTCATGCATTCATATTAGAAGTTCGTGTTCTATTGTTATTGGTTTTACTTATTCCCCTAATCCAGGCCTCGAAATAGTTTTTTTAATACAGGTGCACCTTGTGCACCTAAGTTTTTCAATTAGGAGCACAGGTATATTTTAGGAGCACATTAAAAAAAGAACGTAATATAAGACCATTATTGTAATATAAACTAATTTATTAGTTGGGTATGTTTAGATAGGTTAGTAGTAGATATTAAGTAAAAATATTTAAACATTTAAATTCTCCCTTCTCCGTCGCACGGCTGTCGCGACAGTCGCTTCAACAGAGTCACCTGGAGAATGTTTCGATCATCGTAAAGTTCTGGTGGCATGGCACAAGTAAACCTTCCTCCTGTATAAACCCGTTATGGCCCAGCTATTTTGTTTTCGCATAGTGTGTATTTAGTAACTTTAATTACGTTCCTTTAGAGCGAGAGAGGTCGATCCTAATATTTTGTTCAAACATCAAAATAACATAAAAAAACCGCCCCCTCCCCTTTTCTTAACGTTAGGTGCATTGTGTGCACCTAACGGGAAAGAATTCGGTGCACAATTGTATTTTCATGTGCAGTGCACCCGTGCACCCAGGTATTTCGAGCCCTACCCTAAGCAACAATCAAGTTTATGAGCCCGAACACGCTCGAAAAATCCAACTCTGAATCAGGACTTCCATAGAGATGTACTCTATCCAACCCAATACGGACTGGGGAAGGGCTAGGTTTGTTAAGTGTTACATTGTATGAAAGTTGAATATACCTCATGGCCCTAAATGAAGGATAAATCGGATGTGTCCGCCTGCAAATGCAGGAAGGGCAGCGTGACATTTTCCGTCAACCGTATATTGGAGGCACTCCAGGGTGGCCTCTACGGTACTAGATATGATAAGATCTGTTAAGCTATTCAAATGACGAATATTGACGTTTCAAAATATGCAGGATAAAGTAATTTATCATCTGATTATTCTATTGCTCACTAAATAAAAACGAATTTAAAGAATTTGCAGGGTGTTCATATTGAGATAGATTTTCCTCTCTCTTAACCGGCCACCTTTTAACCAGCCTCCGCTTTAACCGGCCGCGACATGTCTCTGAAGTGATTTCGTTCTCAAAAGAGCAAAGCACATCAATAAACAAAAGAAAGTCGACAGTTACTTTTAGAGCTTATTATTTAATACTTGCAGTATAGTACTGTGCTAAATGTGAGATTTAATGGGCTGTATATATGTATACTGCAATGTAATATGTATCCTACAATTATGTACTGTAATACAGTAGGCCTACAGTAACGTGTGTGTTTAGCTGTTTTCCCAATAAAGGAACTTCTTTCAGGGAAGTTTTCTAAATTATACATATCATATTAAAATAAAGTGGACTATATACTTCTTTTTACACGAATAAAAAAGATTTCGAATGTGTGTATTTTAATGCTATTAAGGAAACGACGATTAATCGTCGTTTTTTACGTATAGAATCGATCAAATCGAAAAGCTTCGGTTTCCTAAGAAAGTGGAGCCGTTATCTAACAGCCGTGATACGTCATGATGCCGCGGGCTAACTAGGCGGCCGTCTAAACAGACTCTAGAGGTGTCGACTTAGACGGACAGAATACGTTGGAGAATGGGCAACACAGATGGCTGTCGTGGTTTATTTTATTCCAGAAACAAAACAAAGTGGCTTTTTTATTCTCTTGTCCAAAGTTTCTAACTTTGGGATCGTTGAAGATAGAGCAAAAATTTCAACGGATTTGAAATCAGTGTAAAATTCTACGCCAGATCGATACCAAAAACAGTTTTATTATTAAACTATTTACCATTTGATTATTTAATTATTTATTAAATAATTAATTATTTAATTCAAGAAAATCACAATTAAGGTAACGATCTGGTGTCAAATTTTCCGCAGATTTCAAATCCGTTGAAATTTTTATTCTGTGTTTAACGATCCCGGTTTTACGAAAACGAACTGATCAATGGCAGTCAAAAATGTTTGTTTGTTCTGCTCCTCTTCGATCGAATCGTTTGGCGCGGGAAATGAAATCTTGCCGCTACAAGAGAAAAAAAACATTCCCCAACTGTTTGAGACCGCTATGACGACAGTCATGGAAATGGCTGCTCCATTAACTTTCGTTTCACAAACAACGCTCTCTAGGAAACCAACACCATGTGTTAGTATAAACAACGTTTTAGTGACGTCACCCACCGCTACATCACGGCCGCTAGATCGCGGCTACGCTTTCTTATTAAACCGAAGTTTAACCGGCCAAACCGTTATCCTGTCCGGGTCCCGGTCCCGAAGTGACGGGTTAAGAGGAAGTCTACTGTATATGTAGATATCAGTTTTGAAAACCATAAACAAAATAACTGTATCAGCAATTTGAAAATACAAGAATTTTCGACCACACTTCAAATATTTTAGAAATTTATATACATGTATTACTTACGGGCTTTTGATAAAGTATTCTATAATCCTCACGAATGGCTTGTATACTTCCCATCCACATGGTGTTTTTCTAGAGCACCACATGATCACATCTCTCCTCTAAAAAACAGAAACACACATTTAATTGTGAAAGTAAAGATATCGAAAACTAGTCTTTGTGTTAGCTACAAATAAGTAATAAATTATTAAACATAAACCAATTTTATCTTGTGATTGGTATGCTTTCTAAAATTTGAACACAACACCAGATAATATAAACAGTATAAGGATAAAAAATTTTTGAATAAATTAATTTAGTGTTTATAGGTTTTTATTAAAGCTTAGAAAGAACGGTTTTTACATGAAAAATCCTCGATGGCTCTTTTTGGCCACACAAAATTCACTAGTTTAATCACTTATTCAAAACTCAACAATAGAAATGATCAACGGTTGAAATGGAATTTTTTGAAATAAAAATTAGAATGATTTTACCCTTAGTGTATACTTATTTTGGACGTTCAATAATATACATTTGTTTTTACCATCCAATAAACTCGGAGACCCAACAGATTGAGGTTCTTAATGAAGAAATGTTTTATAGCACTGATGATTAAAATGTGCTGAGAAAATTTCCTTTCGTTATACTGACAGAACATGTAGAAGTACAATTCCGACAGAGAAAAATTTTTCGACTGTAACGGGCATGTGTAAAAACAGTTTTTCTGTTGATACCAGGGTAGCTACATTTAAAGAAATGGGAAATACTCAATTTCGCTTTTTGAAAATGCCTAAAGTTCCTGAACATTTTTAAGTATTTTATCTCAAAAAGTAATTTCTTGGTAAGAGATTTTCAGTGAAAACATGAACAAATCACCCAATAGAATAGTTCCGGCTGAGAACTAGATTGCCTTATTTTGATAATGTTTGCGTGACGTTAATTTCATCCAGCTTTTAATTATTAAAGGAAATAATTGGAGACAGTTATCTTCGAGAAAAAATTAGTATATCTGAGCTGTTTTCGGTTAAAAAAACTAAATTAAACATAAATTTGTGATCAATTCTATAAGCAACGTTCTAAACGCGCATTCGAAAAACAAAGCACCGTTGCTTCAGCAAGAAAGTAGAACCACAAATCTAGCGTCCTCTTTTTTGCTTTACAGGAAACACCCTCTCCAACCCAACATGAGGAATTGCTGTGTTGAAAACACTTGTTTAAAATTTTTTCATGAAATATATACGTAAAATATATTTTATGCAATTCACCATTGAAAAAATCATTCGGTCGACACAAAAACAGATCCACATAACGTGTCATTTTTTGTCCCCACAATGCGCTTAATGCAAAAATTCGGTGCCCAACAAGTTAAAAATCAGCCCAAAAGACGTAATTAAACCCAATCTACCGATTTTGGTTGTCATTTACCCAATACATTTATCACTCAGCAATAAATTAAATATATTTTTTCTAATTATTCAGTGAATAGTATGCTAATTATTAAACGGAATCCGCGTTCCCAGCATTCATGAAAATATATACAAAGTTTCTGATATACGTGGATAGATCTTTAGGAAATGATCCCATGTATCTTTATTTCATACTCAACGAAAAAAAATTAATTCCGGCCATCTGTAAACTTGTTGTGAATGAGTAATTCGTAGTATCTGACCTTGAGGCAACTGTGAGAATATTTACGAAACGACTTTCCACTTGGTATTCCAGTAACAAAAAATTACAAATATTTCTGGGATGATTAATGTTATTTATTGCTTTGGGAGAAAAACATTCAATGCAGTTCATCAAACTTTTCTGGTTTAACGCCTCCATTTAAGATACTTTTTTTCCTACACCCCTCTAGAAAACTCTAATCTCAACCAAAACAATTGCAAGTGTACCAAAAATTAGGAATTTGTTTTGTCACTTCACAACTTGAAGCTGAATCATACAGGTATTCGTTAAAATGAACCAGTAAAAGATAAATTCTCAAACACTATTCATAACTTATTGATAAGTAGGATAATTGCCCAACCTAACTCGAGTTGAACTGGTTAAATTTGAAAAAAAAAATGACCAGAATAATTACCTTCTATTTCGTAGAAAAGTGCCAACATCATAAGGTGTCTGGAAAATAAATTTTCAATACCTTTTCGACATTTTCTATAATTTTTACAACTTACTTCGGACGCAAGTCCCATTTAACAATCACCCATTTAACAACATCGCAGTCTATTGTAAAGCAAAACTACGAAAGGTGATACTAAAGTGAATTCTACCAAATAAAATTTTGAGTTTTGAGGTGATTAAGAATGTTACTTAAATTTAATTCTTGTAAGAATGACAATTTTTTTTGACTTATGGTATTCATTCTCTAGGAATGCAATATTTCCAAATTCCGTCATTGTGAAAGGATGACAAATAATATTGATTCGATGGCGATGTTCATGTTCCATTTTGTTTCCATGAATCAAATATTTTTTTTATTGAAAGTTCCATTTCTCATGTGAAATAACATCTTATATAAGGAAAAGATAGTACAATCAATACAAGATATTCAGGAATAATTTTTTTGAAAACAATTAGTGGTACGAGCGGTAACATAAGAACTTATTTTAAAATAGAATGTCTTCAGTGTAGGCAAGACAAAGACAACCAATTACAGATTTTCCAAAAAGTGGTACATCGATATGACAGCGTTTTTTGAAATGAAAATTATGGTTTTCAATAAATTTTTAACACAGATTATAATTTGCTTAAATATATTTTCAACTCGTCTCTACAACAAATAATTTTCAATATTTCAAAAGTCCTAGTTCGGACTTTTTGTAACATTAATATTATTTCAATGTCAGAAAGTCCCCCCCCCATCTATAATTTGCTTTACTCTTACTTGCATCCAGTTTCAATTAGTATTAAACTGAATATTTATTAAATTTACAACCACAGGAATACAGGTTCCATCAACATGGAAGTAAAATAAAATCGGCGGAAAAAAATTGTTCAAAATATATTAATTAATGATTCCTTTTATAACATGATCTCGTATAGTTGCTACAACGTACGGTAAAGAGTAGAACAATATTTAAAAATACAAAATCAATTCCGAGAAAAAAAATTCAGAAAATAATATTGCTGCACTTGATCAACAAACACGAGTTTTTGTTTCGTTGAGTACGCCGTACACGTTGAAGCATTTTTTCAATTTAGAGATTTGGTTTTGAATGGAAACAAAGAACTTGTGTTTACAATGAGAATGATGGTGTTACTTGCTTATTGAGTAGCCTGGTATGCTACAAATTTATTTTCTTTCCACAGCATCATTCCCATTAATATTAGTTAAAAAGAATCAATAGCAGTACATTACTATACAGCAGCATTACTGTAGTGAGTCAGTAAAGTCAAGTGGATAAGTGTTTGTTTAAAACATTTTAAGACGACTATTTTTTAGCATCTCTTTGCCCCACACACATCCCTTGCTATTCAAAACCTCCTATTGCTCCTCAATCTAGAAATACCCCAAAAATTCCTTCAGAGCCCACTTTGGGAAACTAGTTTAATTCTTATACTTTTACATCGAGAAGGCATCTCTCTATAAAAAAAATACCGCCGCCGTTGTCGCATGATTTCGTTTGATTCTTAGACGGTTTCCCGAGAAAGTACGGATCAGAAAATTACGAAATTAACATGGTTTGTTCTTCATCATGTTCCCTGGACGATTTTTAACATCTTTTTTCCGATGCGGCTATTAGTTTGGGGTTTATTAAGAGTCAAAGTCGAAAAAGCGAAATTTCTACCGCGAGTGAGTAAAAGACGTACAAATTTTCAGTCTTCAGCCGTGATTTTCTTAGAATACCTCTAAACGTGAATTTTTGCAGCTCGTCGAGTTTTTTTTTTAGAAATTTGAATTTGGTTCTGGGTTGGTAAGCGTAGGGGGAGATCCATAGTATGGTAAGAAGTTTTATGGTTACAATAAAATGATTTCAGTTGCAAACAATAGCTTTAAAGATGATGAAAGCAAAAAAAAAAACTATAATGGGGTGTTACTATTGACCAAGTATCCCGAATTTGCGACGCCGAAAACCAGTTTCCCGAAAATATGATCTAGTTACAGGGTTAAATGGGCTATAGCCCCGGGCCCGGAGCCTTTTTGGGCGGCAATTGCTTGTACTCAAATCAGTTTTCAGACCAGCGCGTGAATGCCTATATTGAACGTTTCTAGTTATGAAACTTTTGAAACGTCACCGGTCACTTCTCTCTTTCTTCCACTGTCGTGTATTTTCTTATGAAGAAGGGCGGAATATTGCTAGTAGCCCACAGGTGTCAAATATCTTAGGACGTCCCTAGATTGATATGGGTTTTATGTTGGAAGGATCCGTCAAAGTGCACCAAACGCAAGATAGACATCCTCCCATTATCGCAAGCATAAACGCTAATAGTAGAAATCCAAACCCTGTCTGCGTGTTCTTAAACTTTCTTACCCGTACTAATTTGCAAATGTTAAAAAACGGTGAAGGATCGTCTGTATTCATGCTGAAGTCATTGTTAAGTTTTTAATGATATAGCTATAATATAGTAATCTATATATAGCAATCGTTGGGTTGGCGAGTTAGTGAGTTGGCAAGCGTTAGGGAGCTGGAGGTGGGCCCACTATTAATAATAAATTAATTACACACTTTATTTTTATTACAGAATTTCGAGCACATTCATGCCATACCATATGATGTACCATAATAGGTTTTGAAAGAGGACACATTAGGCCCGGTGTACTAATCCGATTTTTCTACGTACGGCACCGCTGCGGCACCGAAGCCCAACTATGCTCACATAACCGTGAAATGACGCACGTACTCATTTCGCGCCATTTGCGATATTCTATCGAAGAAAACGTGTTTATTTCGCTTACTTGGTGTAAAAATAGTATATTTTGAAACAAAATAGACGTTACTGGATACAACCATTTATTCATTATTATTTATATTCCATTTATTTATGAAAACAAGGTACTTCAGAACGAGGAGCGTGTGTGGCGAGCTGCGGTGCCGTGGGGAACTGCGGTACAAATTGCACGCAAGTTGGACGTGCGTTGCCGCAGCGGCGCCGGAGGCATGTGTGCACTGCTTCATTGGATGTGTGCACAGGGCCTTAATAGACTAGCTGCATCATTTTACCATCGTCAGCAACAATGTGACGGGATTTTGAACACGTGCTTTTCAAACAAACCAGATTGCTCTCACCGCAATCAATGGATGGTCCACAATGAACACTTGAATTGTTAATGGGACGGCAATCACTTCCAGTAACTGTCTGAAGCTGTATAATAGCAGACACTGCTTTTTCTCTTATTACAGCTGCACCCTTCATATAAGCTCAGTCAAATTTCAAATCTGCCTACCTGCAAGCACACTTCACTGCTAAAGGCAACACACGGCAGTCATATGGTAGCAATTATGCACTACTCTACCACGTACACGGAAATAAACTCGTGATCTGGATATAGCTCTCACGCAATTAAAAAACAATCAACTAGTGAAAATATATACTGCATTCAGCCAACGAAATTATAGAACATATTTCGGCATTTTCATTACCGTCAAACTGGTCAAACACAACGGATTATAGGCGGCGGTACGGGATAAAAATCCGAAGGGAAAGATCCGAGGACAACACCACGTAATTTTGGACCACGGTCAGACGACGAGGTCAAACCTGAGCTGACACACCACTCTCCAAACTTCCACGCCACGCCAACGCGAGGACATTTGAGGCCACGACAGATTTAACGTGCATCTTGTACACGACGGTCTTTGCTTGGATTCGAACTCGCAACCCTCCGGTTGGTAATCCGTTACTCTTCCAACCGGGCTACCAGGGTCATCTAAATTGTAGAAAAAGAGAAAAAGCACTGTAGTGAATGTAGCCACTACAAATATTAACTTACAATATTATTGTACATGGTAGCAATTTTCAAACGGCGTGTCGCAACAACATTAGCGTGCCTTACGAATGGGGAAACGGTTTAAAGTGTGTAAGATTTATTTAATTTCAACTCGGTTTAGATTTGTACTTTTGAGAACTGGATAAAATAATTTCAAGTGATACCCGTATAAATAATTTTTAATACAAAGTCTATGTCAATAAAGATGTCCTATTTTATATCAAGCCTAGTCTTTTTCAATAAAGATGGAGTCTTATCTTTTTCTAGTCTAGTCTTATATCAATAAAGATGGAGTCTTACCTTACATCTAGTCTAGTCTTATATCAATAAAGATGGAGTCTTACCTTATATATAGTCTAGTCTTATATCAATATAGATGGAGTGTGCGTACATTGAATACTTTTTACCCCATATCAAGTTATTTATCCAATTTTTTAATACAAAGTCTATGTCAATAAAGATGGAGTCTTATTTTATATCTAGCCTAGTCTTTTTCAATAAAGATAGAGTCTTACCTTATATATAGTCTAGTCTTATAACAATAAAGATTGAGTGTGCGTACATTGAATACTTTTTACCCATATCAAGTTATTTATCCATTGTGGGTAATTCTAATGCAAAATCGTGTTTCCGTATTTGGTGTCTGTCTGTTTGCTAGCCTGTCTGTACATCTGTGCCCTCCCTAAGTCCAAACGGTTGATATAGTCTAGTGAAATTTTGGTTGTTTGGAAACTTAAATTAACTTACTGACTGAAATCAACAGCTTCCGTTTGTCTATATTGCCGTTTCATGTCTGTTTTCTGTTTGTAAGTTTGTGCAAATATCAAAACAAAAATTATTTTAATAATCTCACAAATGTAAAACGTTTTATAAAGCATATTAAAACTTAAATAATACATCAGTTAATTTTTTCTGTTCACATTTTAAAGCAAATTTTACTCTAAAAAGCTGAATACCCACACTTAAATCAGTCTTAATTTGCACTGTTGGTAAGTTAATTTTAATTAAAGTCGTACTAGAGCAACACAACCAGCAATTGACGACGGTCCGGGATCAATCCCCTAAGAGAAAGACCCGAGGACAACACCACGTAATTTTGAACCACGGACGGATGACAAGGCAACATCTGAGCTGACTCCCCACTCTCCAAACTTCCACACCAACCCAACGCGAGGACTTTCGGCTACGACAGATTTCAGGTGCACAAACCGCCTCTACACCATACGCTTACAAACATCCATGCATTGACCCAGATTCGAACCAGGAAACTTACGATCTAGAGGCTGACACCTTAACCTCCAGACTGGTTGGTCGGCTTACATAACACTGGTGCAACAAAGCGAGCTATTGGCGACGATCAATCCTGATGGGAAAATTCCGAGGACGCCTCGTAATTTTGAGCAACGTTTCAGATGACGAGGTTAATATCTGAGCTGGCATTCCACTTTCCGAAATTCCACACCTCGCTCACGTGAGGACATCTGAGGCAACAATAGATTTAACGTACATCAGCCCCCACGTACAGGCGGGTAAGAGGTTTCCCTTAGTAAACGATTTAACTCCTTAAGTGGTTAAGGTGTTAGCCTCTAGATCGGAAGGTTTCTGGTTCCAATCCGGGTCCGGGCATGGCTGTTTGTAAGGGTATGGTTAGAGGCGGCTGGCGCACCTTAAATCTGTCGTGGTTGAAAGTCCTCACGTTGGGTTGGAGTGGAAGTTTGGAGAGTGGGGAGCCAGCTCAGGTGTTGCCTCGTCGTCTGACCGTGGTTCAAAATTACGAGGTGTTGTCCTCGGTTCTTTCCTATAATGGAATGATCCCGGACCGTCGTCAATAGCCCGTTGTGTTGCATTTCTTTCCATTATTACTTGATTTTATTGAAAGTTGCCCTTGATAGGAATGTTGAACCATTATTATTACGGAACACAGCCGCTCAGAAAGCGCGAGCGTCGAAGAAACAAAACAAAATGACACAGTATTTTAAAATTTGAATATGTATGTACGTTTAGGGTATGTAAGTTCATGTAACAATATATACTATACTGTACGTAATGTAAATTGTAACTATATACACTCATTGCCATAAAAAATTTGTGCGCCAAGAAATAATTGAGGAATTGTAACGAAACTTGGCATGAAGGTACATGTCGGCCAGATATGCAAATGATTAGAAATGTAGCGTGATTGCGCATTGCGTAATGCCACTAGAGGGCGTTGAACTTCTTCGTTCTCCTTGGAGTATAAAACAGGTAAGCAGAGCTTGTTTACGTGTACTTAATCTTTTTCAAAGGAAACACCATCGAAGACAATATGAGCAACTGTCAGAGTTCGAAAGGGGAAGAATCATCGGGATGATGGAAGCTGGGTGGTCAGCTCGTCGAGTAGCTCGTCAAGTAGGCCGTTCTGATTTTACTGTGAGGAGGTGTTGTGATCAATGGACAGAAGAGACGTCATTTACACGGCGACCAGGCTCATGACGCCCTCGACAGACCAGTCGTCGAGAAGACCGTCACATCATACGAAACGCAAGCGTAGAGCCAAATGCCTCATTGGCCGCTATCCAGACACAAGCAGCACCTTCACTACGGGCCCCTGTGTCCACCCGTACCATTGCAAGGCGCCTGGATGAAGGACATCTGGTATCGCGGCTCCCATTACTTGTGCTGCCAATGACACCCACCCACCGACGCCTCCGTTTGGAGTGGTGTCGCGTACAACGGTATTTTACTGCAACGAAATGGAACCAGGTCGTCTTCAGCGACGAATCTAGATTCAATTTGAGCAGTGATGACAATCGTGTTCGTGTGTGGAGGCCCCGTGGTGAACGCCTCAATCCTGCCTTCGCTTTACAGCGACACACCGCTCCCACAGCTGGTGTGATGGTATGGGGTGCCATTGCTTACATTCATTACACGGTCACCTCTAATACTGATCCATGGCACAATGACAGCCCAGCGGTATGTCCATGACATCCTTCATCCACATGTGATGCCACTCATGGCAGGGCTCCCAGGAGCCATTTTTCAACAAGACAATGCTCGGCCACACACAGCAAGGATGTCACAAGACTGCCTCCGCCACATTACCACTCTTCCCTGGCCTGCTCGACCCCCAGACTTGTCACCAATCGAACATATCTGGGATCATTTGGGAAGACAAGTTGGACACTCTACGGGTTTGGTCGAACTAGAGGCGTGTTTACAGCAACTGTGGAACGAGATGTCGTCTCTTTACATCATACCGAACGTGTATGCCGCAATGCCCGCTCGTATCACATCGTGCATTCGCGCTAGAGGGGGTCCAACAGAAAACTAAAACTTCCGTTCATTTGTACTTTTTTCTGCAATAAATGATCCTTTTTCTTTGATTTTCTAATCACTTACTTATGTCAAAGATGTACTTACATGTGTAAAATTTGGTTCATTTTGACGACGTTTTCATGGTGCGCAAATTTTTATGGCAATGAGTGTATATAGTTCTCTTACGTGGCACGCAAAAAAGACGTTATTTGTTATAGCGTTTGGAAACACTGTACGATTGTTTGTTTACCACGAAGCCTCGCGCCTCAATTGAATTTATAGCATTATCGGATAAAATTTTATTGAAAAGAATTAATTATTGGAACAGTTGCAGCATACAAACGACATGCTAGGTATTCGATTTCCAAAGCAGCTCTCACATTTAGAGTCAACATTTGCTCCAAGTTTTCATTTGAATTCTAAATTGTTCGAGTTCTGATTCCAGAAGTGCTGTATAATTTTTCTGTAGCACAACACATTCATGTTTGAAAAATATTTTTTTGGAATATATGTTTTGTGAACAATGCATTGACGTAGCTTTGATGCGAGTAAAACGAAAAAGTTCGCACTGCGAACCAATGAGGATTGCAAAGCAATTCTCCTGGGGTTGGCGAGCGTTAGCGAGCATGGGGCGATCCTCGTGGTATTGTTTGTTTCTGTAAAATAAAATACGTGTATGTGCAGTGTATTTCCATTTCGTAAACATACATTTTTTATCATTCGTTCAAATGCAATGAATAAGGCTGATTGAGGTTTTTATGTTGTCCGTGTATTAAATTATCTGTCAAGGTCCCAGTCCCGACCCTGACGGTTAATCGATGTATCAATGTAATGTCTTCGCATACCGTCTGGTTTATTTTCTCTGAAAATCGCTCTCACCGCTTGCGTATCGAAACAACATCGAGAAATATTCAAGAGGAAACGAAAACGAAAACACAATCACAGCTGCGAATATTTCCCCTTTTAATCAAGTGTGGTCTCACGGCCTGTGAGACGAAAAACGGAAACGCAACCACAGTCTGTGTTTTTGAGCGTCCCTATTCCCAGTGGCGAAGTTTCCATCCCGTCAGTCACGTGTGAAACATGCGAAGAACTTGAGATTTTGGGTGTCTTGACTTTGACCCTCAGAGAAATCGCAATGTTTGTTCGCTTTAAGGTCGTTCAGATGCCCGTACCCCGAGTCATTTTCAGCGCCGGGAAATGTTCTTACTCTCTTATCTGTTAAATAAAAGAGTATTTTATAGAAATAATCTGTTTCAATTTGGTGTAGGTTCTCAGTCGCGACAGACCGGGGCTGGCAGGCCCGCGGGTCGTATGCAATCCCGCCTAGCATCACAAAGTCACCAAAACATTTATAAATAAAGGTGAAACGTAAAAAACACTTCTGTGCCAAACCACAACATAAAATCAAACAAAATATGTCAATCAAAAGTAAACAGTTTTGTATGTCAACTAGTCTACCCGCACATCTGTGCTCAACTTTCGCAATTGCTTGTATCCATTGATTCCACTTTTCAAACCTTATTCAAATCCATTTACAATTAATATATATATATATATATATAATTACGGCGGGCACTCGATTGCTAATCATAGGCCACTGCAAGGCCGGGAAGCGATGGTCATTTACGAAGGGGCACCCAATGGGCGACCATCACTACCCCTAACTAATGACAGCACACAATTACATCCATGCAATGACCACGGATTCGAACCAGGAATCCGATCCAGAGGCCAACACCTTAACCACTAGACCGGTTGGTCGGCACAATTAATACATGCATCGAGATGGGCATTTCATAATTTCAAATGAGCCGCGATAGCTCAGTCAGTAGAGCGTCGGGCTCGCATCGGTAGGGTTGTGGGTTCTGTCCTCTACGGATCATGCAATTCTGATGGTTGCGAGATCGGCGCTTGGACCTGGCTAAAGACCGTCGTGTTCGCTAATGGTGGCTGGGTCACGTTTAATAGGTCGTGGTCACAAAGTCCCCCCATGTTCCCATACCAAATCAATACCTCTGGGGGTACCTGATCAGGGGGTTATCGGCCTCTGTATGGGATCTAAATTACGATATGTGTGAGTGAATGGATGTGTGAAAGGGACCTTCCTGTAAAACGGATGTGTCATGTATGAAGAAGTCCAACCCTCCTGGGCAATGGCACCCCCAATTGGGCCATATATGGCCCGCACAACAACATAATTACAAATAAGATAAAGTTATCCATAAATATATAACAGCATTTTGTGTTTTACTGGTGTTAATTATTATTCCAAATTGTGAGGCATGGCACAAAAGCTCGCATCTAATTGTATCACCACAATTAGACTATGATCGCTTGTTTATTTTCATCATATTCTCTTGCTCAAATAGGATTCGGAATTTTTACCTTGACGCTTAACCCTACTTTCGCAAATCTTTTCTGCGGTATCTTCCAGATTTCTCTCATTGCTTTTCTGTAATCGAACTGCTTAAGAATTTCTATTTGAGTGGAGAGCTCTTCCGTGTAGCTTAGTGCAGGAACATATCATGCACAGGCTGAATTACCTAGCGTTACTCGTTTTCAAATACAGAACGGCGACATTTCCCTGTGTTAACTCATACTCAAACCCTGTAGAACGTGTTTCCATCTCCAATTATTGCAGGAAAAAAAACTTTAGATTATAAAATTGGGGCTTCGAGGGGCAGTTTTAGGACTATCTGTGTGCCAATTTTCATGGCTACAGATTGGTCTGAAAATAGGTTAGAATAATTTTTATTGTTTTCTTTGGAATGGCAACAGTATAACAGACCACCGATTCTAAATTTATTTTTCCGCTTTCGTTTGATTTTGCGAGGAACAATTTGTCAGCAGACCAAAAACAAAGAAAGTTTTAACTAGTTATGTAGTTATTTTTTCTATCTCCTAGATCGTAAAATATAGAGTAAAAATTTTAATGGATTTGAAATCTGCGCAAAATTTTACACCAGATAGATACCTTATAATTTAATTTTCTTTTAATAAATAATTTTTTCAATTAAATATTTATATTTTCGCAAGAGATTGTGACGTCACGCCGATTGGATCTCTTCACAATTCGAATTTCGCCGCATTTGACAATGAACGTTGTCCGTGGTGTTCGTTTGCGAAGCAACTCCGTGATGGCTGTTATCCAACAGGCAACGAATTCCCATTTTGTTTGCAAAGCAAACCAACACCACGGGTAACTCCGTTATGTTGTTATCCAATAGGCTATGAATTTCGCAAACCAAATGGGAATTCCTTTTTAATATAGAAAGATTTATTAGTTTTTTTTTCTCCCTTGAATCAACGTTTTCGACTTTTTTGGAATTGTCACGATCAACGCCGTGCTGCTCACGTAGTGTCTAGTCTGTGCTATAGAGGAGATTTTGTTCCAAATGACCCCATTTCGCTATATCTGTTGGATTACACACTGTCGGAAGTACAAAAATTGGATTTGGGGATTTTAAGAATTATGTTATACGTTTTCAGAAAATTTAGGACTTATTTATTGCTGAATACCTTCAGGGAGAGTGTAATTAGATGCTAGGGAGCCTAAAGATTCATTCGAAAGTATTGGTTTCTGATTTTTAACCCTCTGAAGTGTTTTGTTCTCACGCACTGATGAAATCTTACAACCTGTAGTTTAGAAAGATTTCAAATGATCTATCCATATATTAAAAAGGATGTGCATTCGTGCGTGTATTCTCTATACAAATCTACTCCGTTTGAACAATCCACACCAAATTTGGTACACTTATACTTTAGAACACTGCAAAAAAAATAGGCTATATCTTTCCTGTCTTCAAACCAATCTGTAGCCATGAAAATCTACAGAAATTGGCACACAGGTAGTCCTAAAAGTACCTCTTGAAGCCCCAATTTTAAAATCTAAGGTTTGTTTTTCTGCACTAAATGGACATAGATAAGGAAACACGTTCTACAGGGTTTGTGTATGAGTTAACGCAGTAAAATGTCGCGGTCATATTTTAGCTGTCGCGTTAGGAAACACGTTCTACAGAGTTTGTGTATTTGAGTTATATCACGGAAATGTCTCGGTTATATATGAAACCCGAGCAACGCCGGTTTATTCAGCTAGTTTTACCATAGAGAAATTGCTAGTAGAATTTTTCTAGAGGTTGGAAGAATACATGGATTATTTCTCAATAGATGTGGTTATTAGTGACTAAGAGTGTATTGTGAGTTAAAAGCAACAAGCCACTACCCGGACAATCTCTTGACGCTTAGAGAGTTAAAATAATTTTTAACAAACTAAACAGGATTACAAACCTGTGAACCTCCAAGAAAAAAAGTCATCCGGGAGACAATTACCACATAAAATTCAAGGCACTAGTCAAAAATGAAAATGCCTTAAAACAGCCGAATTGGTACAGCTACACTCTACGTTTATGAGCGGTGGCAACGGCCTTGGCGATTTCTTTTGGCGCTCTTCTAAAATCGCCAAGGAATGAATTATTTCAAACTCTTTTTCTTTCACAAATATTTTTCTTTTTACAACACAAAATCAAAACCTCAAAACACATTTGAGAACGTTTTAAAAAATATGTATTTTAAAAAATGTCACAAAAATTAAAACACATAAACTAAAATGTTTTTCACAAAATAAGTTCTTTTTACAATGGAAAATGAAAGCTTCAAAACACATTTGAGAACGTTTTAAACAATATATTTTTAGAAATGGCCTTAAAAATTTTAATATGTTTTAAAAGAAATTTTTGTACATTTTTACAAACGTGCCTTCCAGCAGAAAAACTAAGCTGAGAATGTAGGGTAAGAATACCTTGAAATTTATCAATTACACTAAATACAGTGGGCATGTTGAAAAAGAAAAGGATTTATTAAAGAAAAAAAGCAAGAAAAAAAAATAATACAACCTGAATAACGTAAGAACTCTTGCAGGGGGAAAATAATCAAAACAAAAATGGCAAAAAACAAAACTCTTAATCGTTTCGTGAAAAATATTATAACAAAATGAAAATTCCACAACTGTAGAAATACAAATAAATGAACCAATGGTATCACAGAAAAAAATTTAAAAGGACCAATGCAATCATAGGATATTTTAAAATAAAAATAACCAATGGGAGCAAAGAAAAAAATTTCAAACGAACCAATGAAATCATACGACTTTGGACGGATTTTGGAAGAACTTTCTAGAATATTCAAAATGAAAATTGAAAGTTTCCGTGTGCCGAGGTTGCAATGAAAACCACAATAATCGCAAAGACAGATGAGTTGACTTAATTTATCGTAACTCGCTACTAAAAGTGCTTTAACAAAATAGCCAAGGCGTTGCCACCGCTAATAAACGTAGAGTGTAGCTGTACCGCCGAATTGGTGACAATTGAGACAAATCGGATTTTGTGAGACTAATTCAAAACAAAAAAAGTAACACTGCTCACTACTACTATTTTATGCTTGGCGACAGTGTGTTAGAACTAGAGAAACATTTAGAAGCATCTTACAACTAAATGGCGCTCACTATAGGCAATGAGGATTTAACCTTTTGACTTCGGCTATTGATATAATTGGCGCGATTCTTTCTTGGCGCAATTCTTAAAACTTTCAAGGTACAGCTGATGTACCGGCCGTATTCTAACTTCTTTCTTTGTCGATTCTTATAACTTTCAAGGTACAACTGCTACAACTGCTGAACTGGTCGTAGTCGAAATTCTTTTTTGGCGCGATCAAGGTACAACTGCTGTACCGGCTGTAGTGTAAATGTTAACTTTCTTCTTGAGTGCTTCAGTGGTATACTTGCAGGTTTTGCTTAAAAATTAGTCCCAAACAAGGTTTTACGACAGTCTACCAACCACTAATTCCGATATTTTCCATTCCATAGCTTGGCTCCAAAACTTCGAAACTGGCGTCACTTAAAAACGTTCTTCTCTAAGAAAAACCTTGAAAATATGTTATCCGTCCGCAATACCACACAAAAAAAGTGATTATTCCAATAGACTTCCGAAAAGTCTGGAAAATTTGACAGGTATGTGTGACAATGTATAAAATTACTTTTAATATATTTTAACTAAATCATTTTATTTTTATGGTCTAGTTAGAGCACGCGAGATCGAATAGACCCTGATTTCATTGAGAGACATTTTCAGACTTACAAAATCTCTTTATCGACTCCAATACAGGAAAACGGGGCTCTGGACAAGCAGGAGCGTCCGTGAAAAGAGGATAATTCTTTTCACCTCGAACAAACTTCATCGGCCTTAAATGACCTTTTAAAAATTTTATTTAAACAACTAGAAAAACGAAAACTTTTGGTTTTCGTAATGAATTAAGTATTTAGTGTAAAATTTGGAATTGTTAATTGTATAAATTTGCTTATTTGTTTGGTATAAGGTTAACTATGAATCATACCAGCCCTTTAATAGAATTACAAACGTAAAAAGTAAATATAAGGAAACAGGATACGAATACTAGCTTACTTAACAATCACCCTGTAGTTGTCATTCTACGATGCAAAAACTGGTTCTAAACTGTCACTAGTTCTAGGTAAAGGACAATTTGATTTTCTTACTATAATCTTCATTCCACTGGAGTAATAGGGCAATTTTGTCTCGACGAATTATATCGTCTTTTGAAAAACTTGCCAGATCTTGGACGAGATATCTCGTAGAAATCATTTGGAGGGTTAATATCCTCAAGTTAACAATGCACCCACATTTATCGAACTGTCACTTTTTCACATTAATCCCTTACTTAAAATTTATAGCCAAGTGATGACATAAAAAGAAACAATTGTTATATAATTTGTTTTAATATGTTACGCCTATTTTTCACATGCAATAAACAAATTCGTTTCAATAATATTTCCAAAATAACAATTATCTACAGCTTTTGTAATTGGTAAAATCGATGTTCTTTGATAGATGTAGTTTCTTTGATATTTTCGAGACGCACATGAAAATATCCGAGTACTCAACTGATGCGAAGCTTCTGATATTATTAGTCCGTGCTACTTTGATCTATCTCTAGTATTTTAAAAGGAAGCGTTTGTCTGTTTGTTTGTTTACTTGCAATCAAAGTCCTGATGATCTATGGCACTTACAGTAATGAGATTTAGCACACAGGTAGTCCAAATATTTTGTTTAGGGTCGAGGCGAATTATAAAATTCAATCTGGAACATTTTGAAATGAATTTAATAGTTTTTTCACCGTTCTTCCTTCTTCCGCGGAATGAAGGAGAATCAAAATTTAGACTTTTCGCCCTCACTTCACCTTGACGTCAGCCTATGGAACCATGCCAAGTTTTTTTCATGCCAGTTTTTTTCAAGAAGTATACTTAAGCTATTTTCTTTTCCAACTCCCGTCTAGAATGGGAGAGAACAGGTTCGAATGACCTTTGTTTGTATCGATATTCATTCATTTTGATTTCCTGCGCAACGGATTCCAGTGAAGCAAAAGATATTACTAAAGTTATCGCTGGCGTTCTTGAGTGCTTTTTTCTATCTCAGCGATCGTTAAAGGTCGAATAAAAATTTTAACGGATTTGAAATCTGTGGAAACTTTTCACCAGATAAGATAACTTTATACGTTTGATTTTCTTTTAATCTTTTATATTTCCGCAAGAGATTGTGACGTCACGTGAATTTTCGCTTTCGAAAAATAAACAGATTGCATTTTCTGCCCTTCGCGTTATAATAAAAATAAAAACAGATTACATTTCCTATACCCTATTCCATTTCAGCGAAGGAAAGAAAAAAAAAAGAAAAAACATTTTGACTGGGATTGTTAAGTTCTTTTTTCGTAAAATCGGAATCGTTAAAGATAGATTAACATTTTCAACGGATTTGAAATCTACGGAAAATTTTACACCAGATTAATACCTTACATCACGGGCACGGACAACGGCAGGCTAGCCACGCAGTAGCTAGTAATTTATAAAAGAAACGTAGTTTCTCTTAAGCCTCGTTCACATGAGGCGTTTCAACGCACGTATGGCGAGGCTAGCAAGGTCCCGCCGTAAAATTATGTTTATTTATTCCTCTAATTCAAGTATCTATCTATGCGACCTTGAAGAGCGTTACCCTGATAGCCTCGCCGACGCGCATTTTACGCTCCTAGTGTGAACGGGACCTTATAAATAAGAATTCAAAAGACTTTGTTTTGATATGTGAAATCAATATGAAAATGAAACAAAATCAATCATTACGAAATTGTATCGATATGAAATCGAAAGAAAAATATTCTATTCTTTCTTCCTTAAAAAAGTAAATTTTTCATTTTGTGAAAACATTTTTTTCGTTCCAAATAATTGATATTATTAAAAAATTATTAATCATTAAAAAATAAATATCATTCCCTGTACTTAAAATTTTTTTATTGAATTCAAATGTTAAAAATAATTATTTCGGTATACTTCAGACCGCTTCGGTATACTTCAGACCGCTTCGGTATACTTCAGAAGATTCTATCGCTTTTTTCCTTAAAGTAGAGTACCTTGGATATATTCCATATTTCCTTTTCCTTAGAATAGAATCCCATGGAAGGATTCTCTTGCTCGTATTTTTATAACATCATTCTTTTGGAAATATTCTACTGCTCTTTTCCATAGAATAGAATCCTTTGTAAAGATTTCATTGCTCCTTTCTTTAGAATAAAGTCCTTTGCAAATATTTTATTGGTCCAAGAAGGTAGAAACTTGTTAAAAGTCGTACAGGAAATATTGCAGATTGCATGGTGGAATTATGCATGTGAAAACCACAGAGAGTGAACACATGTAGATGTCTCTAAAAGTGGAATTTTTAAGTTTTTTCTCAGAAGGCCTTCAAAATTCTCAATTGTAACACAAATAAACCCTTTGATGTTTGTACGAAAACGTTCGATTTCGATAAGCCTCGGAATGGGTCATACTATACGTACCATTAACCAACTTCCGGGTTATCTGATAGAACCAAAATAAAACAAACATGTCCAGTGATAGTTGGCGATAAGACGGCGTGAAAATTATCTATTGCATCCTAAGTGTACTTGAGGTTCCTTGAACCTTGAACACACAATAAGAAGTAAAGAAAGATAAACTAATTTTAAATCCGCTAATCTGATAATTCGAACTGGTTCGGGTATTAAGAGCTTTTGAGCTTGTATGAAGAAACATACGATAGCAAGATGAAATATAAGGATGCAAATTGCATTTTGTTGAAAGACAAAGTCATCATTAGATTACCAATCCTACATTTGTGATCGAGATATTCGGAGCACTACGCTTTCAGGATTATTTCTTTTGACTTCTAGTACAAAAAGTGCACTAACTGTTGGTATTCTTTAAATTTTCAAGGTTAATCATTTTACTGTACAAATTTAGATAGGATTTAATTTAGTTTTGATCAAAATTTCTATTTTATAGCTGCCACTATTAAAATTCATGAACAGAGCATTGAAATCGACTCGAAACAACTAATCTTTACTGTTGTTACTAATCCTTGACATGGTCTCTTTAAATTAGACCAAGTCCACGAGTCCATAAACCCTCAATAAGTCCAAGAAAAGTAGAGGTTCCGAAAAAGCCTTGTCCATTGTAAAGTCAATACATTTTAAAGTATAAACCTGATCAGCTCCGCACTTGGTACAAGCCCTGAAAACCTTCTGGCCCTATTCGTAGGAGAGACTCCTCAAGTGTCCACTGGCAAATCGTGAAATACAAGTCTGCTGACTTCTATGGCTCTCAAAGAGTAGGGCGCCTCCAGGACGACTTCTCTAGTACCTGTCATGTACTGGAGGGACATTTCAGAGATCTTTAGATGTCTTCCTGCACTCTGAGAACGCTTCACTATAAGTACAAGGCATATCTGACTGGAGAGTCTCTAAGGAAGCAGCCTTTGTCAGGGTATCCACGATCTCGTTGCCACTTATACCGACATGGGACTCGATTCATAAAGATGAATTAAATTTGTCATTTCCACGATAAAACTTTCCGACTGTCATATTTGTCTTGAATTCTCCCATGACAATTTAAAAAATGCAATGGAAATGAAAGTAAAGAATATGAATATTTAAAACTTTCCACGAAAATTTCGAATAGGTACACGGAACCCCAGTTTTCCGGAGAAATAAATGTATCAACTCTCCATGATAAGGACAGGTTATACCTATTTAAAAAAGAGCCGTTGTTTCGTCTGGAAGAGGTTTAACTAAGTCATCACAAAAAATAGTACGGATAAAATAAATTAGTTTAGCGAATATATTGATCAAATATTTTTATCAGGCCTGTAGACCAGATACGGCTCTTAGAAAGTATTAATTTGTTTAGAAAAACAACCTTTCCAAATAAAATGAACCCAGATGAAAATTTAGCTCAACACGTATTACGTTTTATGAAGCATACCGACTTTTGTTTCGAAAACAGACAATTATAACAGCACATTCAAAAGATATTTCTTTCTTTAAAACATCTGCGATATTTTTATGGTCCGGTATTGTGTTTTTTAATTTCCTTTCTAACACATAGGAATGTATCTTGAAACGTTTGAAATTAGTCTTTAAAACATACCCCCGCACAAGATTTTAGATGAATAAAAAATGTCAACACAAATTTGTCGATGTTGTTTGGTAAACCGTAGGCTGATTTTAGAGCACATCCGTTTAGAAACTTCATGAAGAAAATCCGCTGAGACTGCTTCAGAAATTAATTTTTTCTTTTGTTAATCATTGAGAACAATCACAGAAAGATGCATGAATAAGCATTTCAATCACAAAATACATTGTGAAATTAAAAAAAAGTAAGAGCAATTCAGAATTTTGAGGTGTCGAATTCTGCATGTTTCTCTTTTTTTAATATTTGGTTAGCTTTTTCTTCGAAAATCGTCAGACTCACAGTTTTAAAAATAATTTACGCACATACTGACACGTATCGTAAAAAAATTTGAGAAATTGGAAATGATCATCCGAATCTTCATCTTTACTGGTGATATCAATTTCGAAATGGAGATTTAAACTTTGCAATAAAATATGTTTTGTAATGATATGTGATAAATCACGTCGAATGAAAATTGTTTAATCAGTCTAATAATATATTTAATCATCTAAGTAAATTCTTCAATACATTGCTAAACACCCTCAAAAAACATAGAGGAAACACTTATAACCATAAAAATACTATGCCACCTATATTTAGCTTGACTGAAAATGCCACTCGTACTAAAAAAAATGTGGCTAAATTGTTACAATTAATTTTTTTTTCATACCTGCTTAAGGAACTATAAACCTTTAAATGTTTCACCAACATTCATCAACCCCTGTATAAATTATAAGGATTTGCAGTGTAAAAAAGCACTGTCAGCAAATATTTTACTTCTGCTGTCCAATTAAATATCGGGGAATAATTCACCTATTCCTCAAAGTGGTTTCGACTAGATATATCTTCCATCAAAATATGACCAATTTTGAAAGTGGCTGGATATCTCGTTATCAAGATATTACTGATATTTGATAATGACTAGATCAAGACCTGGTTAGTTTCCTTCTTATGAAGGTATAATGGTTAAGGTGTTAACCTCAAGATAGAAAGGTTCCTTGTTCGAATCCGGGTCAGTAGACGGATGTTTGTAAACGTATGGTGTAGAGCAGAGCTCGAAATACCCGGGAGCACAGGTGCACTGTGCACATGCACATGAAAATAAAATTGTGCACCTAATTTTTTCGAGCTAGGTCATTCCTTGCACGTAACGTTTAAAAGTGGATGGAAAATTTTATGTCATTTTGATGCTTTAACAAACTATTAGTATCGACCTCTCTCGCTCTTAATGAACGTAATTAAAATTCCTAAATACACACTATGCGGAAACAAAATCGCTGGGCCGTAACGGGTTTACACTAGGGATGCGACATCGACAGTAAAACATCGATGTTTTGAAACATCGATGTTGATTATACATCGCCCCCAAAACATCGATGTTTTTAAAATTCAGTGTATTTAAACTTTTTTCCCCATTTTTTAAAACTGGTTTAGCACCTAGTGATGCAACATTGACAAAAAAACATCGATGTTTAGAAACATCGATGTTCAAAATTAAAACATCGATGTTGATAATGCATCGCTCCTAAACTATCGAAGTTTTTAAAATTCTGTGTATTTAAACTTTTTTCCCCTTTTCTTAAAATTGGTTTAGCAACTAGTGAAGGGACATCGGCTAAAATACATGGATGTTTTTATAAAACATCAATGTTTTGAAAACATCGAGATCGAAGTCGCATACCTACTTTTTAGACCTTGGTCACTTTGGTCTAAAAGTATGTTCAATTTATCTGATTATGAAAATTATGCTACTTTGTTATTTTTTTAATTTTTATAAAGGAACTTTTTTCATTTAAAAATAAAACATCAAACATCAACAACGTAAAAATATCGATAAGTATAAACATCGATGTTACAAAAACATCGATGTTTTTTAAAAAACATCGATGTTTTGAAAACATCGACATCGATGTCGCATCCCTAGTTTACACATGATGAAGGTTTACTTGAGCCATGCCACCTGAACTTTCCGATGATCGAAACATTTTCCAGCTAGCTCTGTTGAAGCGACTGTCGAGACAGCCGTGAGCCGGAGAAGGGAGAACGTAGATGTTTAAATATTTTTACTTAATATCTACTACTAACCTATCTAAACATACCCAGCTAATAAAGTAGTTTACATTATATCACAATGCTCTTATATTACGTTTTTTTAAATGTGCACCTAAAATATAACATGTGCACCTAATTTATAATAAACTTTGGTGCACCTTGTGCACCTGTATTAAAAAATCTATTTCGAAGCCTGGTCTAGAGGCGGTTGTTGCGCCTTAAATCTATCGTGGTCGAAAGTTCTCACGTTGGGTTTGTGAAGTTTGGAGAGTGGAGTGTCAGCTCAGGTGTTGCCTCGTCATATGACCGTGGTTCAAAATTACGTGCCACTGTCCTCGGAATATTCCCTTAGGGGATTGACCCCTTACCGTCGTCAATAACCTGTTGTGTTGCTCTAGTACGACGTTAATTATATCTCGTCCGTCAAGATCCGATCCGTTTTGTTAATGACGAGATAACCATCTGGTTTGTTAATGTAACCGTTTTGTCGACGTTTGGTATTTCATTTAGTGTTCATTCATTCGGAATTTATTCTTTTGAATTTGTGTTGGCGAAGTGCTGAAATTGTATTCGGAAAACAAGCTTTTTGATGCCCCGTTCAGAATACCATCTATCTTCTAATGAAATAAACGGAGCTTGCCATTTCTCCCAATCGCTCGGTTCGAAGATGTATCATGTGATATTGGGATAAAGCTCGTGCAATAATGTTGAACTAATCATTGACTGGGTAAATGCTGTTATTTAGAGTGATGAGAAATACCAGTTTGCGCCCCTTCGCTTTTGCCAGTCGGTCCATGTGCATTCCCCACTGTACGACCTAGATCTAACTTGGCTCCTTTGACGTTAAAATGAAACAAACTGATCATGTTTTCGGAGTAGCTGTCGTTCGATCTTTGAAGGGTAAATCACAAATAGATTTAACCGATTGGCTATGGAAGTGCATACCAGTGTTTGTGATCACGGTGTGCTGATAATCACATTAACCAATCAGTAATTTAGGATAAATGCTTTTAGCCACAACCACGAGACACATCTTTAATCCTCGGAACTGAAAGAAATAACATGAAACTGTGTGCACATGCTCCGTATATTTAATTTTAATATATATAATATATTATTACTCCGTATATTAATATATATAATATTTAATTTTGCGATAAATATTCTATCGAAGAAAACGTGTTTATTTCGCTTACTTGGTGTACAAAAAAGTATATTTTGAAACAAAACAGACGTTACTGGATACAACCATTTATTAATTATTATTTATATTCCATTTGTTTATGAAAACAAGGTACTTCAGAACGGAGACTCGTGTGCGGCGACCGTGCGGCGCCGTGTGGAACTGCGGTACAAATTGCACGCAAGTTGGACGTGCGTTGCCCCAGCGGCGCTGGAGGCATGTGTGCACTGTTCCATTGGATCTAATGTATCTCAGACCGCACTTGTGTTGCAGCAGCGGCGCCGCACATTGAAAAACCGGATGTGTGCATCGGGCCTAAAGGTCGAGGCAGAATATGTACAGGAAACACTACTGCCACCTATATTTAGTTTGACAGAAAATGCCCCTCACAATAAAATGTTACATTCTAAATATACTTGAAAAAATGTTGTTCAATTCGTTATCTAGAATTCTTTCCTTTTTCGTATCGATCCAAGGAACATAAAACTCTTAAATGTTTCAGCAGCGTTCATCATACTCAGCACAAATTATAGTTTTATGGACACAACCTCTACAAAAATAAGACTCAGTAGAAATATCTAATTAGAGGAATGATAAAGCAGTTTCAAGGTAGCTGTCTGTTTAATGGCATCCTTCATAAAGCTTCGTTTCCAAAATTTCACCTGCAAAAGAATCATAACTGGAGGTCTTGGCGAAAACATCGACTTGTTTACCGCTTTACCCGTTGAAAGATATTTTAAGGACTTACGAGACTTGTTTATGACCATTCTAAAATTATCTTTATAGTTGTTAAGCTGCAAGAGACACAAGCAAAATAAGTTTACTACTACTTCGAAGCAGTTTCGGAAGCTTAAGTCGTCATCATGAAGCAAACGAAAGGGTTGGATTAATTTTCAGTTTTGTAAAAGAAAAATAAGGTCATTCCACTTTTGACAACTTTTATTTTTAAAACTAAACATTTCATTTAAAGAAGTTAAACTCCTGTGGAACTGTGTGAAAATCTCATGAAGATTTTTTCTCTAATGCAAACGACGACGTCTGGTTTCCAACTTCGAACTAGCTCATTAACAACTCATTTAAAAAATAAGTAATTTATTTACAGCTCAAAATAGACTGAATAACTCATAACTCAATTAATAAATCTCACATTGCAAAAATACGCCTGTTAATAACGATCTCACAAAAACTCAGCAATATAGTAACAATTAAACTCATATCACACAAACTAACTCCCATATCTGTGTGATAATAATTCCTAATTGGAACTTTTAAGTTAAACATAACACTGATGGTGCCATATGTATTTGTAAAATTACATACTTATTAATAATTTGACTACATTATCGTTTTAGCTGTTTAAATACAAATATCGTCTGTGCCGTTCTAGCATTTTTTAATGTTATAGCTGCATAACTCGATTCCGAACAAACATAATTAGAACTTTGAGAAATTTAGAAATGGAAAATTTCAATAATTTCGTTCAATAACAACTGTTGTGTCCATAAATGCTTCTAATTCAAGTAGAAAAATGCACTGGCAAACCAAGTTCTTGCGACGCAGAATGTAGGGATATGTATCTGTCAGTCAACAAAATTCTGTTTTCATTGAAAACATCAAAGTTCGATCAAATGAAATTCAAACGTTAACTCACCATAAGAATTCTTACTTTTTTTAATCGTACATACGATGTAAGTTGAAATGATTTTAATATAAAAAATCGATTAAAAGAATATTTTATTCCTCAGTACGGACCGGATTACTGTGTTTTACTGATTTGTTTATAGTTTTAATTATGTTTTTCGTATGATTTACTAAAAATACGAGTTAAACATTTGTGCAAACAAAAGTATATCTTATCTTTTAAGTTCAACAGACGAATTACATGAGCGATATTCTTGTCTTGAAATGTAAGCTTTTTTGCGTGTGAAAAAGATATATATTCTATATTAAACAAACGACGAAAGAGGTTTGATAACCTATCTTATATCAATAAGATTAACTGAGAGTTACATGAATAAGATTTTTTGAGAGCTATCAGCTGCTTTAAATAGTATCTACCATTATGTCATAATGTTTCCATAATTATAAGTATCATACTACACGTTATAGTACTTACATCAAAACTGGTACCGCAACCTATAAACACAGAGTAAAAACCAAGGAACAAGTGTTTTATAAAAATATATATTATTTTATAAAATATATATAAATATATATATTTTATAAAATAATTGAGATAATTCTTTTAAATTGTTGATGGGAAAAAATGTATAATATAAATTAATTTTAGATAAATTTTTCTTACCAAAATCAACGATAATCTTTTTTAAAGCAGAGAGAGAGAGAGAGATAAAGAGAGAGAGAGAGAGAATTCGTTTATAATGTAATTAAAATCTCTAGATATGAACAAACCAGGAAGAAAATCTGTGTCTTGAATAAACTAATTCAGGGATTCAGGTCAATTTTGTACAAATGATTTATAAAATTGGCATTTTTGCACTTTTAAAAGTAGTAGTATTGCATTAATTTACTGGCAGATCTTTAAAGAATTGTAAACTTGTTACTATGTTCTATCCCCTTATTGCATTTAATAAGTAACTATTTAGTTCCCTAAATTTAGTCTGATATCATATCTTGATTCTTCACGAAATTAACAGTACAGTACAACTACTAATGCTAGTTTAAGGTTTTTCATAAAAAGTGCAAAACTTCTCCCCTACAACATATTCAGTTTACGGCATTTCGTGGATATTTTATACATTAGTTTATACTGATAATACTTTGCCGGACAATTTTAATAGTTCGCTGTGAATATGCTCATTAAAATATATATTACTCATTAAATTTAGTTTATATTGATAATACTTTCCCGGACAATTTTAATAGTTCGCTGTGAATATGCTCATTAAAATATTTATCACTCATTTAAATTAGTTTATCTTGATAATACTTTCCCGGAAAATTTTAATAGTTCGTTGTGAATATGCTCATTAAAATATTTATTACTCATTAAAATTAGTTTATCTTGATAATACTTTCCCGGACAATTTTAATAATTCGCTGTGAATATACTCATTAAAATATTTATCACTCATCAAAATGAGTTTATATTGATAACACTTTCCAGGAAAATTTTAATAGTTCGCTGTGAATATGCTCATTAAAATTAGTTTGTCTTGATAATACTTTCCCGGATAATTTTAATAGTTTGCTGTGAATATGCTCATTTAAATATTTATTACTCATTAAAATGCACGCAATAAATGTTATCTCTTCGTATTCTTTAAATTTATGGTGAAAAAGGCAGATATAACAACAGCTCTTTTGTAAAAGTCAGACTAAATGTTAGGCAAGCGGGTGTTTAAATTTTAAGACAAACAGAATAGAGATAATTTTGGGAAAATGCATTGCGGTTATATAATAGAAGACAGGGATTCAATCAACATAACTCAATCCATACCACAAAACTAAGTGATTTATCAACGATCAATCGACAAAAGTTTTACGTCATGGATAGTGGTCAGTCTGTTCACAAAAGCTAAAATAAAGAAACAAAGTTGATTTTTCACCTCTCTGATCGTCACGCCATTTCTGAGTAGAGTTGTTTTTTATATCTCACAACTAAGTTAAGGACTAAATGACCATATATATTGGTTGAAAGAATCCATAAAACCATGGCTTCTTCCATGGAACTTTCAACTTTTGGAAAGATACATCGAATACTTCTTTGGAATAGAATCTCTTAGAGAAAGAATATATTGCTCATTTCCTAAGAAAACGGCCGTGATTTCCTGGTTGGAAGAGTAACGGATTTGCTACCGGAGGGTTGCGAGTTCGAATCCAACCAATGACCGGCGGGTACATAGGGAGCTAGTGCATGTTAAATCGGCCGTGGTCTGAAATGTCCTCAAGTTGGCGTGGTGTGGAAGTTTGTAGAGTGAGGTGCCACCCCTCAGGTGTGACCTCGTCATTTTACCGTGATTTAAAATTACGTGGTATTGATCTCGGTCCATCGTCAATAGCCCATTGAGTGGCTTTAGTGCGACGTTTATTAAATACTTGTCTATCTACATACGAAAATAATTATTTGAAATTATTCAATTGGAGAAGAAGGTCAAAACTGTTTAGAAGTCTTGCAGGTAGTTCTACAGATTGTAAGGTGGAATTATGGGTGTGAAAAAAACCCCTGACTGAGGCTTAAAGACGCCGTCATTGCCAGTTCCCGTTAGATCCGAGCAAATAAACAATCTTGGATTCGGTTGGTACAGGAGGGGGAGAGGGCCTGAGCGAGGTTATACAAAAGGGAAAATATTCAGAAAAAGAATTAGTTACTGCGATCTGTGCCCAGGACCCAAAAGACCGCAGGTACCATGGTCCAAGGGCAAGAGGGAGGACAGGAAACGGAACGTTTTAGCACTGTTATACGCTGTCCGTTTTCTAATTGTATAACTTCAAATATTCATAGCATAAAGATAAAACTGCTGTAAGGTTCGCCATCTCGCATCTTACAAGAAGTAAAGATTTTATACAGCGGTGGGAGGAAAGTTACAATTTTGAATGCCTATCCAAATGTAATTGCTACTTTATACTACATGTAACTTACGTGACGATCGATTAAATTTAGTAAAATATACTCCAAATACAGAATTTTGACTCTGTGTCTTTTGAGTTTTTTTTACTAAACTTTCACGACGGAGTTCATCAACAACCATCGGCCTCGGACCACTACTGGCGCAGTCGACAGGATCTTCGAACCCTGGAAATGAAGGTGAGAGCTCATCCTGAGTTTTAATTTTTTTTAATTCATGCAACTCCCACACAATTACGGAGCGAAAGTAGACTTTGTTGAAAGCTAATGCTATTCATTTTGTTTAGAACACTTACGTGTTATGTGCACCACAGTGCAAATTTTATTTAGCACACCATGTGTTAATTAGATTAATGGTTAATTGTGAAACAGTTCATCAGAACTAGATACTTTTTTGTTATTGGGTTAGAGAATAACTATTTCGTTTTGGAAAACGGGGATTTCTGGGAATGCTTGTCGCTAAGGCGTAAAGTTAATATAAATCATAATTTTAGACTATTTAGAGTGAGGTTTCCAACCTTTTTATTTTTTTTATTTCTGCATTCTGTGGCGTAAATTTAATTCCTGAGTTAAATTTGTTTGGGATGGCGTATCTCGCGAAAGCAAGGAAGGAGGATTTGAAGGTGTTGGCAGATGAATTGGGGTTAGATGTGTTGCCGCAACACAAAATCATCGATTTAAAGAACTCAATATTGAACAGCGAAGAATATGAACAGGAGTTTACCGAAAATCTTTTAAACAGTATCATAACAGATCGGAAAAATGCCGAGGAAAGGCGTTTCTTGGCTGAAAGTGAGGAAAAGCGCCTCGCTGCTGAGTCTGAAGAAAGACGTTTTGTGATGGAACTCGAGAAACGTTCTGTTTTCGAGTTAGAAAAGCTAAGGCTCGAAATGGAAGGCCGTCACAATACAGAAACATCAAATGAAGGGAATTCGAGCAACTCTAAGCACATATACGATCTACAAAGAGTGATGCAGAAGTTCGATCCTAAAGAAGGAGACATCAGTCTATATCTGGTTCTTTTCGAGAGGCAGGCAGAACATGCTCACATAAAAAGGGAGGACTGGGTGTCACAGCTTTTGGGTTTATTACCCTATGACATTACTCAGTTAATTGCTAGAGAAGAAGCGGCTGTCGCATATGACTACAGCCACGTGAAAGGGTTATTGCTAAAAAGGTTTAAACTAAGCCCAGAAACCTTCCGATTGAAATTTGTCCAGCTCAAGCGGACTGAAGATAAATCGTGGAAGGATTTTGCCTTTGAATTGACAAATTATTTTGAAGAATGGATTCAAGGTCTTGAGGTTGCGGATTTCGAAACGTTAAAGCATCTGGTAATTACGGATCAATTCAAACGTAAGGTACCTCCGGAAATGCGAGAGCATTTTGTCGATGTGAGTGGAGCACAATAAAATCTCCTACTACTCTAGCGGAACTCCTTGACAAATACGAAAGTGTTCGAGGGTTCAAGAAGAAATTCCAATCACCTGAAAACATAGTAAATAAGGAAAGAAATTCACATTTTCAAGAAAGAAGACGCTTTCAAGAAAGGAACTCCGATTTTCCTGCTAGATATGGACAGTTTCACGAGAGGAGTACTCATCAACGTAATACGAGTCCGAAAAATGAAGCGGGAAGGAAGAAGAAGATTCAGTGTTATTCTTGCGGATCATTTCAGCATCTTAGAAACGCATGTCCTAAGCTAGGAAGAAGACAAACTTCAGCAGTTGTGAGCAATATTGGAGCCCAAGACGCTACAACATCATGTGCAAGGGAAGACATGGTGGAGCCTCCATCGATGTTGACGGCAAAAGTGACCGTTCCAGTCACAAAGCCTGTAGAATACCAAAGAGGTATTGATGAACTCAAGATAGTGAGTTTAAAAAGCGGTAATAATATCTTCGACGGTATTATCGACTCTGGAGCGCAGATTTCAGTCATCCGGGCTGATCTGATTGAGGATTCTCAAAATGAAGGGGAAGGAAAAATTAAAATTGTATCCGCATTTGGTGAGACAGAAATGGCACCTCTCAAGATAATCCATGTGAAAATCAATGACGGACGACACGGAGAAATCCCAGTGACATGTGCAGTGTCTGAAAAATTAGTAAGCGACATGCTCGTAAGCGTTTCAACGTATGACGCTTTAAACTCGAAGGTGGAACTTTATGGCAATATTATTAGCCAAGAAGGGGTTTCTCGAGTTGGAGAAATTTATTCAGTTTCGTCCTTAAACGAACTTACCTTGGCCCGTAGTGACACCGCAAATCACCCTGGGGTTAATGAGAAACGGAACGAGTTCGTGCAATTTCAATTGGAAGATGAAAGTTTAAAGGATATTTGGGAATTAGCAAGAAATAGAAGAAATGCATTCGAAGTGCAAGATGGGTTATTGGTACACTCAGAAATCGTAGGAGGAGAGAAAATTCAGCAGGTAGTTTTGCCTAAATTTAAAAGGCCCTATGTCCTAAAAATGGCACACGAAATTCCATTGGCCGGTCATTTAGGAGAACAGAAAACCAAACAACGGATAAAGTATTCCTTTTACTGGCCGAATATCAAGATTGATGTCAAGCATTTTTGTGAAAGCTGCAAGGTCTGCCAGCTACGTAGAGGTACCACTTACAATGACAGAATTCCTATCCAACCTATTGTGAGACCTGAAAATCCTTTTGAAGTGTGGAGTGTAGATTGTATTGGTCCCCTAGAGCCACCATCCTCAAGAGGGCACAAGTTTATCGTTTGTGCTGTGGATTTGTGCACGAGATGGGCGGAAGCTATACCAGTCAAGAACATTACTGCGAAAACAACTTGCGACGTCCTGATGAAGATTTTCTCCCAGACGGGGTTTCCTAAAACTATCTGTACCGATCAAGGGACAAATTTCACAGCACAGCTCACCAAGGGCTTCATGCAAGTCATCGGGGTGTCACCAAGATTTTCAACTCCGGGGCATCCAGAAAGCATGGGAGCCGTGGAGAGATGGAACAAAACCCTGAAGGATATGCTCAGTAAGAACATACAAGAAAATGGTCGACAATGGGATATTCATCTCCCTTTCTTACTATTCGCATACAGAGAAGTACCTCACAGTACCACGGGAGTATCGCCATTTCAGTTGGTATATGGAAGGTTACCTCCAGGTCCATTAAAATTAATTAAGGAGAGTTGGTTAGGAGAAACCGAAATTCCAACAGGAGCATCTCCTTCTGTTGAAAAATACTTAGAAGACCTTCGTCAAAGGATGAAAACGGCACACGAGATTGCCGCAGGGAATGCTCAAAAGGCACAAGGCTATTACACATCTAAATATAATCTGAGAGCGAGAGAAAAGACTTTCAAGGTTGGTGATAAGGTACTGATCCTTATTCCATCTTCTAGTCACAAACTTCTGAAGAACTGGTCAGGACCTGCAACTATTATCCAGTTAACTCGACCTCATTCTGCGTTGGTCGAGATGGAGGATAAAAGCCGAAAAGAGCTGCATTTCAACAAACTACGACCTTATATAGCCCGAGTTGAACAGGTGGGGTTGATTTTCGAACAAGATCAGGACTTTGGGGAAATCTTTTATGCCCCTACTCGAAATAAGAGTCAATCTGCCGACGATATTAAGGGTCATGTGTTCCAGACTACAGAGGCGTTGTGCGAAGAACAGCGACACCAATTAGTTCAGACCTTGGAAGGGTTTCGAGAAATTTTCAGTGCACGACCTGGCCGAGCCAGAGTTGATGGACATTCAATCAAACTAACTAAAGATTGTGTGCCAAAGAAAATGCATCCCTATCGGGTTCCCATCGCCTTACAAACCGAGGTGGATCGCCAAATCCAAGAGTTACTTGAACAAGGACTGATTGAAGAGAGTGACAGTGAGTGGGCACACCCAGTCGTCTGTGTGGCCAAAAAGGACGGAAGTATAAGACTTTGCGTCGACTTTCGAGTTTTGAACAGTTTTACTGTCCCGGATGCTTATCCAATGCAACAGGCCACCGAGTTACTATTTGAAATTGGTAGTGCTCCTTTCATCAGCGTTCTAGATTTGACAAAGGGTTATTGGCAAATCCCTTTAGAAGAAGAAGCTAAACCATATTCGGCATTTGTGACACATTCTGGTCATTTTCAATGGAACGTTTTACCATTTGGACTTAAAAATGCTGGAAGTACGTTCCAAAAGTCCATAGACAAAGTACTTAAGACACACAGAAAGTACTGCCGTGCGTATATCGACGATCTGGCCATTTTTTCCAGCTCGTGGGAGAATCACTTGCGTCACATCAGAGACGTGCTGAGAACTCTACAGACCGTTGGATTAACAGTCAATCTTAAAAAGTGCGAGTTCGGTAAAAAACAAGTGAGGTTCCTGGGACACATTGTAGGTTCCGGAAGACATGCACCAGATCCCCAGAAAATCGAAGCCATGCAGAACTTAGCACGTCCAACTACTAAGAAAGAGTTAAGAGGCATAATTGGTCTGGCAAGCTACTATCGGGAGTACATTCAGGATTTCTCGTCCTTGGTTTTACCCTTAACAAACTTAACAAAGAAAAGGGTGCCCAACAAAATACCTTGGAGTGATGAAGAGGAAGCAAGCTTCCAACAATTGAAGCAAAGGCTGATGGAAATTCCATTCTTATATACTCCAGTGTTAGATCAGCCATACCAGTTGTACACCGATGCTTCTGCAACAGCGATTGGAGCGTGTCTAGCTCAGCAAGACGAAGACGGAAAAGAACGTCCTATCGCCTTTTACAGTAGAAAACTCACCCCATGCCAAACTCGTTGGGCTACTATCGAACGGGAGGCGTATGCTGTTCTAAGTGCGTTGAAAAAATTTGACACTTGGATATTTGGAGCACAAGTCCAAATTGTCTCCGATCATAACCCCCTTACTTATTTGACCCAGGGAATGCCACAGGGTGCAAAACTTGCACGTTGGGCTTTGGCATTGCAAAGATATAACATGAATATATTGTACAGAAAGGGTAGTAAGCATGGCAATGCAGATGCCTTATCGCGCATCAAAATTGATGAACCCTAGTTTTTATTCAGTTCATATAAATATGTATATATTTTTTTTTCTTCTCAAAACTGTAATCTGATTTAGATAATTTTGATAACGTTCTTGTGTCTTGTATTATGTATTTTATGTGGGAGTTCATGAATGTTAGTGTAGATATTTTTTTTGAGCTCTCACGCTTCTCTCGAAGGACTGGATATCGTAATGAAGACCAGCTAATTAATTATGACTTTTAGTTATGATTCTAGATGGCGATTGGCAGCAGCATCATCACTTATGACTTAAGTGATGGATGTGCTTCCCCGGAGGGACATGTAAGGTTCGCCATCTCGCATCTTACAAGAAGTAAAGATTTTATACAGCGGTGGGAGGAAAGTTACAATTTTGAATGCCTATCCAAATGTAATTGCTACTTTATACTACATGTAACTTACGTAACGATCGATTAAATTTAGTAAAATATACTCCAAATACAGAATTTTGACTCTGTGTCTTTTGAGTTTTTTTTACTAAACTTTCACGACGGAGTTCATCAACAACCATCGGCCTCGGACCACTACTACTGCTTTGTGGGTTTCATGGTGAGAAGGCCCTATTTCGCCAAGCTGAGCCAAATGCAAGACAAATAAAGCAGACATGGGCAAGAAAAGCTTAACGGACACAGAAGAATTAAACACACTTAGAAAGGAATCGAACCTACACAGCCTACAACTTGTCGGTTGCCAACACAGTGGGCGAATTCACTGAGCCATGGCGACCTCGAAAAAGACTAGAGGAAATTATACATTTGTGGCAAGTTAAACATCTATTACTTGGAATACATATTGGTATGTCGTGCGGGTTCTATTTTGTATCGGGTCCATTTGTACTTTTGTGCAAAACTAACACCTTTGAAAGAAGCCATCTGCACCCATAACCAATAAGGGGTCCCTTGACAACCCTATGGAGGGTGACAGGATTGAAGTCTCCAAAGACGGACAAAGTCAACGTTGAGGGAAAAGAAGAGAAGATACTGAACTTCTGTGAATAGCGGTTGCTCAAGAGAGTGAGTGAACACGATAATATCGGATTCAAGGGATACGATATTGATGCAACAGTACTTAACCGTGGTCAAAAGCTTCGATTCCTTGAAAAAAGCATAATTTCCAAACGTTTTTGGCTCAATGTCCCCTTTTAAATAAGAATAATAATTTTAAATAATAATAATTTAAATAATAATATTTAATAATAATAATTTAAATAATAATAATTTAAATAATAATATTTAATAATAATAATTTAAATAATAATATTTAATAATAATAATTTAATTATAATAATTTTAAATAATAATTTTTGAATTTCATCGAAATATTTGTGTTGCTGTGCATTAAATTCATGACTCTTAAACAAATCGGAAATGGTGAGAAAGGCTATTTATAGTATGTACAGTAAACTGGATAGTTTGCGCAGAATCCTGTAGGAACTTGTAGGAACCTGTATGAGTTGAAAGTGCAAGAAAATACATACGGGTCAGCTACATGTTCCAACACTTTATCAATTAATTAAAAGAAATTAATATTAAGAGCATTTGTATGTCAGCAAAACTAATATGGTTCGAATGTGTATATTTGATCCTAATTACTTCATTATGAATTCGCATATTTTGTTTTGAATTAGGCGGTATCAGCCTCCATAGCTCCCATGTTCCAAAAAGTCTATCTTCGACTCTGTGCAGAATAGTGATAAGAAGCATTAGAAATAAACAAAGCTTGAGTTTCTTGAAGTGGGAATAGTTTTTATCAGTTTATATATACACACATTTACAAGCATTTTTACATTTACATTCAGTAACATTACAAGCATATCGATTTATTTAATTTTGACACCTGTGCGGTATGTACTGTATTAAATTATTTCCTCAATATTTAAATTTCCGCACACATATTCACCAGTTTATAGTGATGAGGCCCCAGTAGTTTGCTTCCAACTGAACCTCTACGAATATGTTATCAAAGTTATAATATAATTATAAACTAAAATAAATATAATAAAAATAAGCATATCCAATACCCACACAAGAAAGAGAAATCAAGCTATGAAAACAGTTTTTTAGAAGTAAAGTGCAGTATAGAATTTTAAATCAAGGACTTTGTGAAAATTTACAAGATCATAATATTTAAAGATGTGCATTTTTGCACGCGAAATCCAAAAAAGCTACAAGTATGGAAAATCGGGATACGTAGTTTTCGGTTTTAATGTATTAAGTTTCTGAAACCAACACACACACACACACAATCACATAACGTCAAAAGTAATGGCACTTAATGAAGATAGCTGATAATAAAAATCGATAAGAATAGTTATATAGGAAATCACAAAACATGTATAATATTTATTGATAAGTATAAATCAAGGTACACTATTTACGGCATTAATTTTATTTTAAAAAAAATATTATTTTTGACTAAGTAATTATAAAACATAATTTGGGTGGTGATCTTACATACTCACAAAAAAGTTAATCGTGCACTAAATCTTTTGGTGGGATTTTACACTATTTAATTTAAATTAAGAATGTAGCATTTTTTTTCATCTTAAATAAAATAAGAAACAAATACGTTTGGTATGATAAATTTATTCATAAAGGGAGAAGTTAGATGCATTATACTGCTTAGCTGTTGTATAAACAAAGAATATTTACAACCTTTCGATTACATGAAACCGTAATCATTGTTGATTTCAAAAACAATTAACAGTCGTAAAAAACGTTTAATGAGAAGAGTGGTTTGAAAATTAATAGTAATTTTCAGTGCAAGGTAATTGATATCTATTAGTTTCAGAGACATAAAACTATTATGAATTATTCATAATTTCAAAACAAAATTTATACAAATAAAAGTGGTTAGAGCAATTCTACGATTTTCGTAAAATAACTACTAAAAAATATATTGTTTTCTTTTTGCCGATCTAACAAAAATAGTATTATTTTGCTTGATTTATAATAGTAATTAGCTGTGTACTTTCTGTTTAAAAAAAAGTCTCGTTAAAACCATTTATTTACGCTACTTTGCAATAAAAAAAAATAATACTCAAAACTATTTTTACAAGTTTTCTTGAAATTATTTCTGAATTAACTTGCAACAAAAGACCTGAACTACTTTAAATGGAATAAATCTTGCACAATGACACCGTTTCACACATCCGTAAGGCGACATTCTTGCGGCATGCCGGTTGCCAAGCGCAGCCAAAATTAGATAAAATTTGATGAAGCTGTATTAAAATGGTATCATAAAAAACATAAAACACGATACAAATTCACTCATTCAAGTAATTAATTAAAATATTATAAAGTCAAAACATAGGTTTATTGCTTCAATTTAATGTTTATTAAATTGTTTGTTTACCTTTACGATAGCCTTGGCTTCAATATCTACTGGTGTAAGGAAACAAGCAGCAATGACACACAAAACTACAACATCCATCGATCCCATTGTGTTCGAAGAATCTCAGATTTTTAGAGACCTTCGACTTTCAATGTGGGTTTATTGCGATTGCCGTCTAAATCCCACTTTTTATACTCCATTTTTTACTTGTTTGGTTTTCTTTTTGTCGTGGGGAGATCGGACGTATCACCATGGGAACGGGATGACAGGGATCTTATGCTACGAGTTTGGTAGGATTCCTTTCGTCGCCAATGCATCGCCAATACGATCTCGTTTTTTAATTTGCGGATCAGTGACACCGAAAACTGACTCAAAACTTCCTCTGTAAACACACATTCATTTAACTCTTCTACTACATCTTTCCGAGATTTGGATGAACGCCCACTTGATGTGCGAAAACGTGAGGCCTTTTTTCATGAAATCTCAAAGAATATTTAGAAATTCAACCGCTATAAACAAAAAGCAAGGGTTTAAATCTATACCTTGGTAGAAAAGTTGACCATGTCCATTTTGTAAATTTTTGGTAACAGCTAATTTTGTAAAAAAAAATTCCCACCATCATTTCTCTCTCCATATATAATCTTCAATACACAATTAAAAAAAATACTTTCCAATGTTTTGATTAGTTCACAATGTATTGACGGGGGAAAATTAGAACTTTTTCTGTTACAACTTTCATTACATTGAAATGATTTACGGACATAACACAAAATCATCTACCACGGCATTTGTCCCTTTTTCTACCAAGGTTCAAAAATAAAATTTTCGTTTGCAAAAAGTGTAAAATCTCATCTTTATTTTGGAGTGCTAAAATAAGGTCTCTCATCAAAACAAAATAAGAAAAAGCGATTTGGAGTTATGTTAAATAAGCTTTCAATGTATCATCTACTGTTTAGCTTTTGTTTCGTTTATAACTTCATATCAGAGTTTCATAGGAAAGTAGAATTCTTGTATGCTTATACTTTGAGTAATTTTCACATTTTCTTTGCATAGTAAGCAAATTTATTCAATAGGAGATCTCAACAAAATAAAATATTGCTGTTAAATTGAGTAAAACCTCGATTTTATTTTCTTTAAAACAACTTCAATAAATAACGATTCTATGATTGGGTGAGGCGAATTTTGCTTAGGATGTATTTATTTTTATAAAGCCTTACGCAAAGTATTAAAGTGCGAAAATTTATCCATCTTCGTTTCTACTATATACGGCAACTACTTTCATAGGGAATTTATTTTGTATCATAAATTTGTAGCTTCACATGAAATCCTACATTTTAGATACAATAGAAAAATTTCTAAATCAGCTTTTTGTATCAAAATGAATTTCCAGAAATATCTGCGTAACACAGCACAATGGCAGCCAGATTGACGCTATATCGGAAATTCTGGCACTCTTTCAAAGCAACATCTATTGGTTGCTTCGGAGGTGTGTTCTTTTTCTGCGTCCAATCAAACGAACTATGTGCAGAGTCCAAACCACACTTCTATGTTATCAAAAACCGCGGGATTTTGTAAGTATATCAGTATGAATCAAAATATTGATTCTATGACTGAGCTTTACTCCAATATTATGAATAAGCACTTCCTCCTCTCTGTGCGCAATAATTGTCTTGGGATATTGAAAACGATAAGATATAAAAAGATAGGTGGAATAGGTTTCAAAAATTTGAAAGTTATAACTTATTTCATTGAGAGAAAAAGAAATACGAGTGCTGAATTGGTTGCGATATAAATTAATTTTGTGTTATCTCATAAACACTTGAATAAATTGTAATCTGAAGACACTACCAGATCCATATGTGTTGCATCTGAACTAAATAGTTTCTTAATTTCTTTCTCTTCTGATTGATTGTGTCGTTACTCGCATGTAGTTTTTTATTAGTAGTCCTATGTAGTTTTCTTTGTAGTTAGCAGATATCAATATACACATTACCTCCAAATGGAATAAAATCAATCAAAAATATGAAACTGAATTTTATATTTTTACTAGTGAGAGCGTGTAAGCGATTTGAGAATTGAATTTTTATTGCGCGCCTGTATGTGTGTGCAAACGATCCGAGAGAATAATTATATTTTTCTTATAATTCAAATGCAAACTAACACTTTGTGAACTGTAACCATGATTAAAATGTGATTAAAAAGGGAATTTTGAACAACGCGAGACAGAGAGTGTTTATCGATGTTCTGTATAATTTTATATCGTCTTAAAAAATGTTAACTTTTTTACAAGCGTTTCTTCTTTATGTATGGAACCAAAAAGGACATCTACAATTTCAAATACAATCGAACTGGGATTCTGATAATCTAAAAGAAGTGATATTCTGATAAATCCAAAAGAACTGATATTCTGATAAATCCAAAAGAACTGATATTCCGATTATCCAGGAATCTCAATGGAATGCGATCAAAACGCAACACACACGTCTCAAAAACTAGTATTCTTATTTAAAACACAGTACATGGTAAAAAATGCACTCCTTTGTCATGTTACCACAATTAGGATATGAATGTCCAGTTTTGTTGCATCCCATTTATTTGTTAAAGGCGATTCGGTATTTTTTGACGTCTAAGCCTATTTTTCCGTTCGATCACATTTCATTTTCTGCTAATGTTTATCTCCCAAATTTCTCATTGCCCCTTATGCGAGTATAATCAGACTGCTAAGGTATTTAGTTAATGCTGTGAGCTCATCCTCGTAGTTTTACCCGTATTATAGCAATCAATTTATCAATCGTATTATAGCAAATCAAGCAAATTTATACGATTAGGTCAAATGGGCAAAGGAATTCCGTGGCGGTTGAATCTTTTTATCCATAACTTTCTTTTAATATAGAGAGATTTGTTATTATTCATTTGTTGCCGTACAAATAATGTCAACTTCTGTGTGAAATTTATAAAGACTAGCCAACCTGCGCAGAGCATATTCGATGAAAGGTCAACTGTTTGTATCTGTCGATGATAGTGTGTTGTTAAGGTCCTTTTACCTCTCATAAAAAAATTGGTTTAGTTAAATAGAGCAGTAGAAATCAATCACTTATGATACTGTATCGTTATCATTTTATTTTATTATATTAGTACTTTTAAAGTTAAAGTTATGTTATTTTTTTAAAGAATTTTTCATGATTAGTACTAAGCAAACTATGCACCGAAACAAACTAATCGGTAAACGTAGTAAGTATTAGATAAAAAAAAAACCTTGAATTTTTAACATATAAACAGTTGATCTCTGTTCTAATCACCTTAACGTTTATAATAGATAAAAGTATGTTTTTAATTTATTTGTAAAAGAGTAGTAGTAGTACCCGGCGTTGCTTGGGTTGAATTGTTTAAATACTGATTGAAAGTGATCAGAATGATCACTTTCATTTTACTCTTTCAGAGTATCGTTATCAGTTGTATTGTGCATTATCAGTTGTATTGTTATTCAGAGTATTGTTATCAGTATTATTATCAGTTGTATTTTACTCTTTTAGAGTAAAATGCAAATATAGAAAAATCCTTTAAGCGAACGGAAAAGTAAATTTTACAAATCATAGTGACATTTATATAGCTTCTACAATTTAATTTGAACGAAATACGCATGCCTTTCTTTTTCTTTATCCAATCTCATCCATTTCACAAACATCGCAGTTTAGCGTACGACAAAACTACAAAAGGTGATACTAATGTGATTGCTTAACTGAAGTCATTCTGAGTTGCGGAGTGATTGTGAATGCCCTTCAAGTTCATTTCCTGTTAAAATGACGAACTTACAGCGTAGTCTCGGGATGTGATAGTTCCGAATTCTACTATCGTTATAAAAAGGATGACAAATCCTATTGATAAGATATTCATGATTCATGATTAGATTCTTTTCAAGCAAATGACTTTTTTAAAATTCCATTCCTCTGTGAAATAACAGCTTGTCTTAAAATTAAAATGTTTTTAAAACAGACGAAACAAAGTTAATTAATTACAATTTATCAATAAACGGAAAAACAATTTTAAGTGTTTAAAAAAAAAAATTACCGTTTTCAACGAATGTTTCAAATGGCAAAGTTGCAAAAAAAAAAACAGCCTCAACTCACAATTTTTTTTTTAAATCTTTGAATTCCAATGTATGCTTATCCACATTATTTTAACGTTACCGGTCTTTGTTTTATACAACTTTTTAATATTTTTTACTGTTTGTTTAAAAATCATTTGTATTGATGTTTTCCTCCGTCTAAAGTTCGACTGTACCCGTCTTACTTTAAAATTTTTTGTTCTATATATTTAATTTCTTTTTATAAAAAGGAATTCTAAAATCATTGTACTATTTTGAACCAATTACTATTAAGAAAAGTTTGTCGAAATATTCACATACCATCAAGAAACGAGCCATTGTGTTTTGCAATATCTTGCACAAAATAAATAATTCATTGAAATCTGACTTCTAAATAATTTATTTACAACAGATAAAATAATGGAGTTAGAAATCTGAATAAATATAAGCGAATGTGTGAGATTTAAAGTTTGAAACTCCTCAGGAAAAAAGCAATTTAAGATTACTAAAGATAATAGCAATTTATTTACAAGAAAGACTCATAATACTACATGATAATAATAAAATCTATATAAATAATAAAATCTCTATTATTAATGAAATTTGTATAAAATAATAAAATCTATACGAATAATGAAATCTATATAAATAAGAATGGAGTGTTTGTTTGTATACATTGAATATTTTCGACCCATTTCAAGTTTTTTTATCCGTTTTGGACCCCTTTGATGCCAAATCCACCTCTTGCGCGTTTGATGTCTGTCTATATGTGTGTGTCTACTGTACGTCCACACGGTTTACTATGTTTCTAAGAAACTTTGAATACTATGAGTACTCGCATTTATTTAGTGACTGTATTTGGTTGCGTAAGTGTATCTATCCGTTTTCTCGTTCTATGTTCAATTTTGTGTTTGTGTATTTGTACAGTCATCACATGAATTTTATTCCATATATTTGAGTACAATGTGCTTTATTTTATACATCGTATATTAGTTTAGTGAATGCAGTATTAAACCTATCGTTATTTTCATATTTAGATAAGTTTCATGCTAAAAGATATGATAAAGTATATTTAAATTAACCATAATTCGGTAGTTTTGGAAAAACTGGAATGTATATTGAGTATTACGATTACATGGATTGTTTTACCGGTACTGCTGAAAAAGTAATTATTTTTCCAAAAATTATTTTTTTTTCGGAATTTTAGTTCTGATACTTTATTTATTTCGAGTCTTGATTTTGTTCTTTGCGTAATTTAAACCGATTTCCGTATATTTTGGACAGACGATACTTTTTAACGATCGTAAATGAAACGGAAACTCGTATTGGTTGTTCGCATGCAGTAAAAGTTTATATTTCTTTCGCACTGAAATAATTTCGCATTTCTTAATTTTGGTGCCCTTTTAATTGTAAGTAATTGCATCTGTGAAAGTTCAAAAGATAAAAAAAGAATCACGAGAGAAAATTAATATCATAAAAACAACTTTTTATCCAACAATTTTTACTATGTTTTATTTTGGTGTTTTCTGTTTCAAATCTATATATATAATTCTCTTACGTGGCACGCAAAAAAGACGTTATTTGTTATTGCGTTTTGGCAACATTGTGCGATTGTTTGTTTACCATCACGAAGTCTCGCGCCTCAATTGAATTCATAGCGTAATCGAATGAAATTTTATTGAAAAAAATTAATTATAGTCGAAAGCTGTTGTAGTTTGTAATAGAAATCAAAGAAAACGGGGTATCTTTTCAGGGCCAACAATTGTAGTTCAACAATACGCTTGAACTTTAACTTTAGACAACAAACTCAATGAAACAGTGAGTGGCTCGAGTACTGGGGAAATGTACACACAAACAACATGCTGGGTATTCAATTTCCAAAGCAGCGATCACATTTCGAGTCAAAATTTGCACAATTTTCATTTGAATTCTGATTTTAGAGGCACTGTATATATCTTTTCTGCAAACAGCAAATTTAGATTGGAAAAAAATGTTTTTTTTTTTTTTGGAACATCATATTTTGTAAACAATCTATTCTGCTAGGACACATGTCTTCATTGATGCGAGCGAAGCGAGCATAGGTTCGCGCAGCGAACCAGTGAGGATTGCAAAGCAATCCTCCGGGGGTTGGCGAGCTTTAGCGAGTAGGGGGCTGGCCCCCTAGTATTTATTATTTTGATAAATTCCATATCCTTTTCTTCACACGGAACACCGCAACAAAGTATTCGACTTAAAGTGGCAGGTAAATCAGAATTAAGCAAATTTTAAGTGTAATTATTCCATTGTTGAAAGAATAATGTTAAAAAAATCCGAACTAGAACTTTCCAAACATAAAAAAAATTCTTTGTCGTAATGACAAGAGGTCAGAGTGGATTATTTTACGAGTTGAAACTATATTTAAACAACTTATTATATATGTTAAAAATTGATTGAAAACAATGGTTTTCTTTTAAAAAAAACTGTCAAATCGATTTACCATTTTTAAAAATGTTATTAGGTTAACCTTTGTAGTTCTGAAGACATTCAATTTTAAAATAAGTTATTTTATTATTACACATAAAATGTAATTTTCATGAAAAAATGTATTCGACCTAAAAAAACTTAGTGATGAATATCTTACCAAATTAATTTTTCATCCTTCCCTTAAAGACTTAATGATGACGAAATTCGACAATGTCGCATGCGTAGCTTTGTCATATAGCAATGGTGTGATATATGTAAAATTTATTACATGGACGTAAGTTGTACAAATTGTAAAGATGTTGAAAGGTGTTAAAATGTTATTTTATCCTACGAAAGACGAAAAAGCGATGATATATATTTTGTGTGTGTGTGTGTGACCATCTCTCTTTCTCTTCAATCTAGAGTTAACCGATTCAAACCGAGTAAGGTCGGGTATTTTGCTGGTGTTCAAATTCTGGTAAAACAATCTGAGTTGCGTACCACATATCATAACAATGTAACATATCAATCATAACTCAATGTTATTCCTATGGGGATTTCGAATTGTTTTAGCCCCCTCTGCTCACCTAGGATAAATAAAATGGCGGTTGAAATGTAGCCTAGATTACACACGGGGTTCCAAAGAAGAAGCGTACCGAATTTGGTGTAGATTGGTCAAACCGAGTAGTTTTGCATAAAGTACAGATAGACAGAAGCTAAATTTGCTCAAAATGTATAGATTTTGTATTTCCTATTTAAAAGTCTTTCACTGGGTGAGCTAGAGGACCATGAGTTGTAGACCATGCAAGTTCGATTTCTGTAACTAACCTGGGTGTATTTCGCACTTCTGTGAATGTAAAAATTTTCTTTGTGTGTATGTGTATATCCATTTACTTGACAGAGAAAACATTTATTGCCCAAATCGTGTACTAGAGCCATACAAAACCAACCCACTTAATAAAACTGACCGAAAATAGGTTGGTAGGTAGTTAATTAACGTCACAATGGAAAAACAGAACGAATTGATGACAACGGTCCAGAATCAATCCCGAAGGGAAACATACGATGGCACCTGATAACACTATGGTCTGATGATGAAGTCAACACCTGAGATGACGCTCCAGATGGACATTTAAGGCTACGAGAGATTTAATGTTCACAAGCTCCATGTACATGATAGTCTTTGGTTGGATCGAGTTTCGAACTTTCATCCCTCCGGTTGCTAATCAGACCATGGTTCCTTAATTATAGACGGTAACAGATCTTTCGTGACTATTTACTTCCTTACCTCAATTTCTCATGATGTTTGGTTTGACGTCTACTACTACTCTTAGTTGTTACAAGTGTGGAAGAGTTTATTCTTCTAAGCTAAATGTAAATGGTGCTAGTGTTTTAGTAGTCAAGCTTTCTTTAGATATTGCGTGTTTGGGAGTCGGAAGTATAATCAACGTCTTCCGGTGTTTTTGCATTTTCACAATAGGAAAAGTCTTTTATGTAGGTGTTTAAATTAACGTTCTATAGAAGCAACACAACGGTCTATTGACGACCGTACGGGTTCAATCTCCCAAGGGAAAGATCCGACGACAACAATACGTATTTTTGAATTGACACGGTAAGATGACGATGAACAAGTCTGGAGAAAAAATGTTGTTGAATCACATTGCATACAATGATATCTCCCTCTGGTGTGATTGGATCTTTCCCTTGGGGGATTGATCCCGGACCGTTGCCGTTTTGTTGCTCCAGTACGACGTTAATCAGAATCTTTTAGCGTGAAACGCGAAATTTTGCTCAAAGCAATGTTATCTACAAGTTTGAATTTTTCTGATGGATCTGCTTAAGTGTCGCCTAAAATCTAAAAAGGGATTAATTTGAGCCTTGGTGATACTTCCAAATCCTTTTTGAATTGAATAGTGTCGTATTGTGTGGTGTAATACGAGCCAAATTCCCTTTAGAAATAATGGGGCATTGGCAACATCAACATTCGTTTAATAGAGAGACAACTTCAACAGGCCGTTAACAAAATCACTAATTGGACTAACAAAAATGGTTTCAGCTTTTCACCTTCAAAAACTGCATGTGTTCATTTCTGCAGAAAACGAAATCTTCATCTTGACCCTGAAATATTTTTCAAAGATATTTTAATTAATGTTGTGGATAATTTTAAATTTTTAGGTATCATATTTGACAAGAAGTTGACTTTTCAACCGCATATTTTAAATCTACGCAAACGTTGCGAAAAGGCTCTTAACATCTTACGCGTTTTATCAAAATTATCATGGGGATCTGATCGAATTTGTCTTCTAAAAATATATAGAGCATTAATAAGATCTAAATTAGATTACGGCTGCGTGGTGTATGGTTCAGCCAGAAAATCTGCTCTACAAACACTGAATACTATCCATCACACAGCTTTGCGTTTATGTTCTGGTGCCTTTAGAACTTCACCCGTTAACAGCTTGTATGTAGATTCTTTTGAACCTTCCCTGGACTTAAGACGACAGTTGTTATCACTAGAGTACTATTTTAGAATTACCTCAACCCCTCATCACCCATTGCATACCATTCATCACAGTCCTTATTTAAAACGCCTATATCAAGCTAAAACATCCTTCATCACTACATTCCACTTAAGAATGCGGGATGCGATGAACGGATCCGAACTTTCTTCACTTGACGTCACCCAGAAAAAACTGTATTATTTCTCTCCTTGGTTTAATCATTATTTTGAATTCCAAAACCCGTTCGAAAATTTCTATAAATCAGATACCACTGATATTATCTACACACAACTCTTTCAAAAGCACATAGAAAAATACTCTAATTTTATACATATTTATACTGACGGGTCTAAAAAGGCAAACTACGTTGGAGCTGCGTTCACTATTAATAACTCTGTTCACAGTTTTAAACTTCATTCTTCATGTTCTGTTTTTACTGCTGAAATAATGGCCATTTTTAAAGCATTAGAAAATATATCTGATCATTGTCATAAAAAATGTATAATTTTCACAGATTCATTAAGCGTTTTACAATCATTGAAACATCCTGATCATGACAGTCATCCCATTGTTTTAGAGTCATTAAAAATAATTTATAATCTTTCATCCAAAAATTTTAACTTAATATTTTGCTGGATCCCATCTCATGTTGGGATATCGGGTAATGAAATAGTTGACAAAGCCGCCAAATCTGCCGTAAATAATTTTAACCATACTATCCCTTTCCGTGACTTAAAATCTTTTATTTACAAGTTTTTAGAGGAAAAATGGCAGAACGGATGGTCTGAACAAACTGAAAACAAACTTCACGCTTTAAAACCAAATATAACGCAATGGCAGTCACCAGCTCAAAGACGACAGCAAGTAATACTAACACGTCTCCGTATTGGACACACTAGGATCACCCATAGACACCTCCTCCTCGGAGAAGATCATCCCATTTGTAATTACTGCATTTGCCCACTAACAGTAAAACACATTTTAATTGAATGTTCTCATTTTAATAGGCAACGACTGATACATTTTAATTCTTATAACTTGACTTTAGAAGACATGATTGGAGAGAATCCTCATCCAAATATTTTTAACTTTTTACATGACATTGGTTTTATCCATCACATATAATTTTATGTAGTATTCATTCATTACATTTTGACTCACCTCACTTTCTTGCTATATTATATATTTTATTTTTTATCTTGAGTTTGGCATAATATGTCCCAAGAGGACCCAATGCCACAAAATCATATCCAATCCAATCCAATCAATTGTTCCAGAATTTATGACAGCGCAATGGTAAAGAAAGAGAGAATGCGAAGATGACACCATGAGAAAGCATCTGATAAATAAAAAAGTATACCATTGACGATCTTTAAAAAGGTTAGACGAAAATATGACAAATGCTTCAGCAAAGATCAGCAATGAATTGCATTGTCAAAAATAAAACTCCCTGCTGACAGCTGAAAAAGTAATTAAAATTTGTCTGAGGACAATAAAAATATCCCAAAAGCTCTAGTTTTAGTTTTCCGAAGAAAGTTAAGTTCATCAGTTGTCAAATCTAATTTTGATCGATGTTATTGATACCTATTTTGTCGTACAGCTGTTCTCTATAATGGAATAACTTTTACCTACGCATCAGTAAATGTTCTACGGCAGGTGTGGCTATAGAGCGGCTATCTCAGACGAGTGGTGTGGCTCTTATGCAAATAAAATGTATGTATGAAATATGGTAAACTAAAACTGATCAATGTCCATAAGAAATTATTTTATTTCATTTCTTGTTACTAAGTTATTCAAAAACATAAAAACAAAAATTTTATTCAAAAACACAAAAACAAAAAAGCTATTCAAAAACATAAAAGCAAACATGTTTGTTTTTGACTGTAATTTCCCATACACCCCAACCGCTATACATTGGTGACGGGTTGTTCTCGAGTACGTCTTGGTAATTTGTTTTGCTGCTTGTTAATGGGCGCTTGCTCCCGCGGGAATCCATGTTTTGAGAAGGTTCCGCCATGTTTTCTTCTCCTTCGGATTCTGTTAGTGGATCTGCTTTTGTTTTCTTTAGTTTTTTTTTTTTACTCTATGTGATATATATGTGTGTTGGTATTCCTGTTTTGAGAAGGTTCCGCCATGTTTTATTCTCCTTTGGATTCTGTTAGTGGATCTGCTTTTGTTTTCTTTAGTTTTTTATTCTACTCTACGATGTGTGTGTGTTGGTATCCCTGTTTTGAGAAGGTTCCGCCAGGTTTTCTTCTCCTTCGGATTCTATTAGTGGATATGCTTTTGTTTGTCTAGTCGAATCCGGGTCAGGGCATGGATGTAAATTGTGCTGTCCTTTGTTAGGGTCAATGATGGTCCACCCACTGGGTGCCCCTTCACAAGTGACCATCACTTCTGGCCTTGTATAAGGCTACAATGACTTCCGTCAATTCTGTACTGTATTGTATTTCTGTATTGTATTATGTATTGTATTTGTCTTTGCAATCTGTACCATGAATTGCCATTGGAAATTAAAAAAAAAAGACCTACGAGTAAAAATTAAAACTGTAATTTTCACTAGTCGTTTTATTTTTTCCTTTATTAAAACATCATGAATACGAAATACAAGTGCAGTAATCATAAAATATGAAGCTTTCTTCGTATTTAATTAAAATAGAACAAGCCATTGGCACTTTTCTGGCATTATATATATGCTCCTAAAAATATAAAACTGGTGGTACGCTAAAAATTTCAAGTGGTACGCAATTACTAAAAAGTTGGGAACACCTGCTCTGGAATATGTTGATTTGGAGGTCTACGGTCAATTTTTACAACACGAGAGTTTTTTTGACCAACAGTGCAATGGGCTCAACAAGTATTTGTTTAGGTTTTGTGTAACCTCTATCACAAAAGCGATAATCATACCCCTGTACCATCAGGCCACGACAGTGTATCATTTTTTTAGAATGTCCTCATGCTGTAAAAAGAAAAGTCAATCACCAAATCATTTACATCTGCCCATCGCAATCAATCTTTTGATCAACGGGTTGATGAACCTTTTTTTCCCTTAACAATTCCAGCCATTTGTAAATTCTGCCGTTGAAAGCAACACAAAATTGAAATGTCAAAGATGGTTGAGATAGGATTTGGCTAGACTATCCCGTGATCGTAAAAAAGAAACAAGGGTAGTGCGTAGTTTCTGAATGAAAATAAGAAGGGTGGGAGTTTTAAAATGTCAGATAAAGTTTTGCAACGCAGAAACTCCGCGCGTGTTCTAGATTCTTATTTTCAGATAAAGTTCAAACAGTGACTCTTCCTATGAGATCCGGACTTCGAAAAAGAGTTAATAGAAATGTAAAATGTAATAGCGAACTGTGAAATCTCGTCACTTTTTCAGGTGTTCGGTTTTGTTACATTATTTGTTTGTTGGTTATACTTAAATTTGTACTTTTATTTTCCCAAGCTATTACGTTGTTTGGGGTGAAAATATATTTCTTTCAACACACATTGTTTTGTTAAATTCCGTTGTCTTTCCTCAGACAGCGTGCAGCGGTTGCTCAGTTGGTAGAGTTGCGGATTAGAAACACGATGCAACCAAAGACCATCGTGTAGGAGGGGATGGAGCACGTTAAATATGTCGTGGCATTAGGTCATCAAGTTGGCTGGGTGCCGGAACTTAAAATTAGAAGAGTTGAAGTGACATATTTATGTGTTGGCGTTATCATCTGATCATGATTCAAAATCACAAGATGTTCTAGGATATTTCCCTTCGGGACTCATCACCAATAGCCCGTTATGTTGCTCCAGTACGGTGTAATTAAAACTACTTCCCACAGACGGCAAACACTTTGCTTAACGTGCGTTAGCCCCAATGCATTTATGCACTCTCTCATATGACACAAAATAAATCTCTCAATTTTTCAACGTCAGAATTTTTGCATCGGTGTACATTTTACACTCTGTGACAAAAAAAAATCGACGCACCAAGAAGTAGTCCGATTGCAATAAAAATTGGTGGATGTGAAGAGAGAGAGAGAGAGAGAGAAAGAGAGAGAGAGATGGAACACATACATAGAAAAATAAACGATTAAAATGAATTAATGAAATGTGATATATTTGGGTGATAATGAAATGCCATATATTTGGGTAATTTTATTTCACACTAGCTGAAAAACCCGGTTTTAAATATGACTGCGACATTTCCCTGTGTTAACTCAAATGCACAAACCCTGTAGAACGTGTTTCCTGAAGCGACATCTAAAATATGACCGCAACCTTTATCTTCAAATATACAAACCCGTGTTTCCTTGTCCATGACCAATTATTGCAGAAAAACAAACTTTGTATTTTAAAATTGGGGCTTCGAGGGGCACTTTTAGGACTACCTGTGTGCCAATTTTCAGAGTTATAGATTGGTCTGAAGACAGGAAAGAAATAGCCTATGTTTTCCGCAGTGTTCTAAAGTATGAGTATACGAAATTTGACGTGCAACGGACAAACGGTGTTGATTTGTATAGAGAAAATACACACATAAATGAGGTATGAAATCTTTTTATGTGAAGGCTACATGAAATGTAACGCCACTTTGGCGACTATAGACATGAGCAGTTAAGGAAGAATAGCGAAGATGCCACAAAAGTGAGGGTAAGAAAGTTTCAATTTAATCCAAGATAATATTCTGTGACACTGAATGATTCATGTCGTGAAATCAAGTTCGTATCATAAAATCAAATGTAAAGAAACTCCTCTCAATTTCAAAATCTCACGTTTTATACTCTTTTTACTGAGCAGATGTTTCAAGGGTCATTCTTAGAACTTCACCACGCAGGCACACAAAATGAATAATAAATTCAATTAAATAAGAATGAGGTCATAGGGTAATAAAATGCAAGTAGCTCACGTTTTTTTATAAAATTGATGTAATTGTGAATAATTCTTGCAATTCGGTACGGTACTGGGTTCTCTACGAAAATAGGCTGCGGGCCTTTGACGCATCTCAGAAAAAGACTTGAATCCAATCAGAGATCAACCGAGATTTGTATCCGAGTTTATAGACTTGGTCAGATTTCCTGGTTAAATTAAAATTTTTAAATGTTTGTGCACTGAAATTTCTAGCAATCTACAATTTTTAATTGTCGTTGTTTCTGCTTCTCTAATCTCCGTGCCTTCTGTTGCGCCAAGTTTTTTGCCCTATTTTAAGAAAATCTATTCCCTCTTTTAATTGTAACTGTTACTTAAATGTAAGAAAATCTCTTTTTGATTGCTCACTACTTTTTTTTTTTAATATTTTATGTTTTAAATATTGCTTTTAAATTACAATTTTGATAATATCATTTCTATACTTAACCTGAATTTTTATGCACCATTTTTACTTCCAGGTCTTTGCCAGCAATGCTGTACCATTTGTAAATTCATTCTCTAAATTTACTATATATTTTTATTAATAATTAATATTTTTTTTCATATATTTTTTTCATGTTGCTTTTTTTCATGTTTTCATTTTTTTCATATATATATATATATATATATATATATATATATATATATATATATATATATATATATATATATATATATATATATATATATATATATATATATATATATATATCTAATATATAAAATTTCCATGTCACAATGTTAGTTACCGTACTCCTCCGAAACGGCTTAACCGATTTTTACCAAATTTTATATGCGTATTCAGTAGGTCTGAGAATCGGCTACTATCTATTTTCCATACCCCTAAGTGATAAGGGTTGTTCACCCTTAAGCTCCAACCAACAACGGCTTTTGTGTTGTAAGTATACTTTTTTTATATAATTATTTGAATTTTTTACAACTATTGTTTCAAATTTTTTTTCACAAAACTAATATTTTCGCTATAATCCTGGCCGATGCTGATGCACGTGTGAGCATGCAGCAATTGCGTCAAGAACAATCAGAAGATACACGAGCTGAGCGCAATGAAGTTATTTCATTAATTCTATTTATATGTGTTTTGTACAGTGAGCAATGCCAAGAAAACGCAAAGGGGCTGATTTGAGCCGTAATACAAGTAGGTCCAGAAGTATGAGAGATAAAAGATCCCAAAGAACCGAAGAACAAGTCCAGCAACAAAATGCTGATGCACGTGTGAGCATGCAGCAATTGCGTCAAGAACAATCAGAAGATACACGAGCTGAGCGCAATGAAGTTATACGTTTAGAACAACGACAATCACGCCGTTTTACGGTTAATAGACGCATAACAAATGACCAACAACGCCAACAGGTACATCGTGCATTTACATCTGATTTATTTTTGCGTCTAGCATTCCAGTATGAGCCCGATATTGAATATTATGCTCATTCAAAAGTGGTAATTGGTGCTATGGATAAGGAATGTCCGCATTGTCATGCTCTCAAATTCAAAAATGAGCCACCTGGGATGTGTTGCGCGTCAGGAAAAGTGCAAACCTGAAATTGAAACACCACCTGAACCATTGAACGGTTTACTTATCGGCACGGATCCAGATTATAACGTATTCCTGAAGTCAATTCGAACATTCAATTCATGCTTTCAAATGACATCGTTTGGAGCAACAGAAATAGTTCGAAATACTAATGCTAATGGTCAACAATACAATTCTACATTCAAAATCAGAGGCCAAATTTATCATAAAATGGGCTCATTGCTGCCAATGCCAAACGAACCACATAAATTTTTACAAATCTACTTCATGGGCGGCGAGGATTCCGGAAGCGCACTTGCCAATCGCGTGAATGCACGTTGTGACTATAATAACCTTGATTCATTTTTTGCCAGGCGCATCGTCAGCGACTTGGACGCTTTATTGAACGAGCACAATGAATTGTTGAAAATATTCAAATCACACATGCACAAATTACAAAGCGATAATCACGCTATTGTCATTAATCCTGATAAAACACCAGCTGGAGAACATATTCGTAGATTCAATGCACCTGTTGTTGAAGACGTTGCTGGAATCATGGTTGGCGATCGTACAGGTACACGAGAAATTGTGATTCGTAGAAGAAATAATAATCTTCAGTTCATTGCTGATACACATCGTTCATACGACGCTCTCCAATATCCGCTAATATTCTGGAAGGGGCAAGACGGATAATGCATAAACATAAAACAACGAGATCCCGTATCAGGTACTTCATTTATTATGAACTTGATCATTAACCATTTAACAAAACAATTAAATTGTTGAACGGAATTAATTAAAATTAATATTCATAAATATATTATTACAGGAGCTGAAACAAACAAGAACGTTAGCTCGAAAGATTATTATGCGTACCGATTAATGATTCGGCGCGGCCTGGACAACGTCATTCTACGATGTCGTGAGCTTTGTCAACAATTCATGGTCGACATGTACGCGAAGATAGAGGGCGAACGACTACGATACTTACGATATAATCAACTCAAGCTGCGTGCGGAAGAGTACATTCACTTACGAGACGCTATTAACAACAACGCCGACGTCGCCGAAATTGGTAACTCTGTCATTTTACCATCATCCATACGTAGGCAGTCCACGTCATATGCAAGAATATATACAGGATGCTATGGCTTACGTGCGCGAATATGGACGACCGTGTTTATTTATCACGTTCACATGTAATCCAAAATGGCCAGAGATTACATCTTTGCTATTGCCTGGCCAAAATGCAATACATCGTCATGACATTACAGCACGTGTATTCAGACAAAAGTTGAAGTCTCTAATAAGTATCATTACTAAATTACATGTATTCGGTCCCACACGTTGCTGGCTGTATTCAGTTGAATGGCAAAAGCGAGGATTACCTCATGCGTACATTTTGGTTTGGTTAATCGACAAAATCCGTCCTGAAGAAATCGATAGTATCATTTCTGCGGAAATTCCAGATCAGTCTACTGACCAAGTGCTGTTTGATATTGTTACAGCAAACATGATCCATGGTCCATGCGGTACTCTTCATCATTCATCGCCTTGCATGGCAGATGGAAAATGTACTAAAAATTTCCCTACAGATTTCACTAATGATACGATAACAAATACCGACGGATATCCAATATATCGTCGAAGAAGTCCCGATAATGGCGGACAATCATTTATTAAAAATATCAGCAACACAGACATTGACATTGACAATCGTTGGGTGGTGCCGTATTCGCCTCTGCTAAGCAAGACATACAATGATCATATTAATGTTGAGTTTTGCAGTTCTGTGAAGAGCATCAAATATATTTGCAAGTATGTCCATAAAGGCAGTGATATGGCTGTGTTTAGAGTAGAAAATACTAATGTAAATGCTCCTCCAATGGATAAAAACGATGAAATTACGCTCTACCAAATTGGTCGGTACATCAGCTCCAATGAAGCTGCTTGGCGTATCTTCAGTTTTCCAATTCATGAACGGGATCCAGCAGTTGTTCAGTTAGCCGTCCATCTTGAAAACGGTCAGCGTGTATTTTTCACGAACGAGACAGTGATTGATCGTGCTACAAATCCACCTAAAACTACACTCACTGCATTTTTTGAATTGTGTAATAGTACGGATGATTTTGGTGCCTTTGCAAGAACATTACTCTATTCACAAGTACCACACTATTTCACATGGGCTCAAACAAAAAAATGGATGCCCCGCGAGCAAGGCTCACCAGTTGATGCATGTCTCAATTTATTTAAATCGAACGCTTTGGGGCGATTATTTACAGTCAATCCAAGACACACTGAGTGCTTTTATCTTCGACTGCTGTTGGTTAATGTTACTGGCCCATTATCATTTCAAGATATACGTAAAGTGAATGGGCAACAGTATCCGACATATAAAGACGCATGCCTTGCACTCGGCTTGCTGGAAGACGACAACCAGTGGGAGTGTATTCTTGCTGAAGCTGCATTGAACTGTACAGCAATACAAATTCGTCTACTATTCGCTATAGTGTTGACTACATGTTTCCCAGCTCGAGCACAGATATTGTGGGATAATCACAAAGATTCAATGACTGTTGATATATTGCATCAACATCGTACACGGTGCAACGATCTAACGATAACATTCAGCGACGCTATGTACAATGAAGCATTGATTGCTTTTGATGATCTTTGCATTGTCATTACCAACTTATCACTCACTCATTTCGGTATGAATTCGCCAAATCGAACTGCATCTGATTTAATTAACACTGAAATGAATCGTGAACTGCAGTACAACACTGTAGAAATGGCAGCGATTGTTACTCGCAATGTCCCACTAATGAATGACGAACAAAGAACCATTTGTGACCGCATTTTGCTCGCAGTTTCAGTAGGACAAGGTGGGTTCTTCTTTTTGGATGCACCGGGTGGAACTGGCAAAACATTCCTTATTTCACTAATTCTTGCTGAAATACGATCAAATAATGGCATCGCATTGGCCGTTGCATCATCGGGCATTGCGGCAACTTTATTGGATGGATGCAGGACAGCTCATTCAGTATTTAAGCTGCCACTAAATATTCAAAATAACCCTGACGCAGTGTGTAACATTAAAAAACAATCGTCCATGGCCACCATGCTGAAACAGTGTAAAATTATCATCTGGGATGAATGTACTATGGCACACAAACATTCAATTGAGGCGTTGAACAGGACATTGAAATATATTAAAAACAACGACAAACTATTTGGCGGCACTCTGTTGGTGCTAAAAGTACAGCTGAAAGTAAATATGCGCGTTCAAATGCTTCAAGATCCATCCGCTGAAACATTCTCAAAACAACTCTTAGATATCGGTGATGGAAAAGTTGCTACAGATGAAACTGGATACGTAAAATTACCGACCGATTTCTGCACAATCGCTGATTCGCAAGATACTCTCATTGAACAAATATTTCCCGATGTACACACACAGTACATAAATCATGAGTGGCTTGCAGAAAGAGCTATTTTAGCAGCAAAATATGCAGACGTTGACAATTTAAATTTGAAGATACAACAGTTGTTGCCAGGGAACTTGGTATCATACAAATCTATTGATACAGTTTGCGATGCCAGCGAAGCTGTCAATTTTCCCACAGAATTTTTGAACTCACTGGATTTGCCAGGCATGCCACCGCATAATTTACAATTGAAGGTTGGATCTCCAATTATCTTGCTTCGTAATTTAAACCCGCCACGGTTGTGCAACGGTACGCGATTAGTCATTCGAAAATTGATGAAAAACGTTATCGAAGCCAGCATTTTAAATGGCAAGTTCAAAGGTGAAAATATCTTAATACCACGGATTCCTATCATACCTACAGATGTGCCAATTCAATTCAAACGAATTCAGTTTCCGATTAGATTGGCATTTGCAATGACAATCAACAAATCCCAAGGTCAAACGATGTCTGTTTGTGGCTTAGATTTGAGTACACCATGTTTTTCACACGGGCAATTGTACGTAGCATGCTCTCGAGTCGGTAAACCATCCAGTTTGTTTGTGCTCGCTAAAGATGGGCTAACAAAAAATATTGTCCACGCTATAGCATTAAAAGATTGATGTTGTTTGTTAGTGTTACTGTCGTAATTAATATGTGATATGTAATTTTAAGAAATAAACTATAATAACTTGAAAATAATATTGTTTGGCGTTTGTTATTTTTATATTCCCTTATCGTTCATAGCGCTCCATGCCCATTTCACGCATATACCACATACTTACACACTTATAATAAGTAAGTTACTTTTTGTCTACACTAGAATTTATCTAGAAACTAGAAATAATTTATAAGGCAAAACAACGTTTGCCGGGTCAGCTAGTATATATATATATATATATATATATATATATATATATATATATATTATATTTTTGTGGCAGCAATTTTAAGATCCAAGATTCAACATGTGGTTCTGTGGTTTTTGACTTATTACAATTTTCCACCTTTGTTTTCTCATAAACTGATAGAGAAAGACTTGCGAGATTTTGCCACCTTCTAAACATTAACAAACCAGACTCCAGGCTGGGACTTACTCAATTTTTTTGGGAAAAGTGACTTGTATTTTCTTCTGCCTTTTTAGTCAGCATGTGCTGACCTTTTAAGACTTTACGTTATGCCCTGATGGCATTTGTTTTTGTACATGTAGCCAAGACTTGGGCCTACAAATATGTCCCGGCCCATATTTGGATCGGGAAACTGTACCTTTCTCTGCTCTCTCCGTGCTGTAGGTCGTCTCTGTGTCGCCTCACACAAAAGACTCAAAGCCTTTTGATGAGTCGGGGAGGCAAAGATCTTTAAAAAAATGCCACGAGTATATTTGGGTGACAAACAACTCCTAGCCCACCACTAAGGGTTTGCAGAATGATTCAGGCACCAGAACCATGACAAGGCGTGTAGGTTCACGTACGTACGTCAAATTATGAAGGTCACTGATATAAGACATAGACGTCTAAGTGGAAATTTTACCCAAAGACTCTGCAAGCTTAAGACAGAGACAAAAATGGTAGGACGAACAAATAGGGATAGGGCTCTATCCGTCCCCTGCATCAAGACACGAGTTAGGGTCCATGTAAGGTTGATCTTCTGGGCACCTACTAACATAAAGCCGCGTGTACATTTGCGAGACAAACCGTTCGCTAGCCTCTAGTTCTCGCATTTTGGACGCCAAACGAAAGGCTCGTGAACCGCTCGTGGCGATCCGCTTCCTGTCGTTTTTTTTGACGAACACAAAGGCATTTTCGGTTCAGATTTGAATTGCGTCGTGAGTAGTTCGTCGCTTTTAGTTATGCTCGCGAACCTCCAGGCTCCATCGTCATCACCGGTGGCTGACAAATGACTGTCTGGTGGTTCGCGGCTGGTTGGTTCCTTCCTTTCCCATGGATCGCTGGAAGCTCGTTGTGAAAATAATTTCAACGAACGTTCACGAGCGGCTCGCAAATGTGTACGAACCTCAAGAACACTGAAAATTGGCAGCCTGTGGTCGGCAAACAATGCCTGATTTTCGTTTTCACAACGCTATGAGAATCGAATCTCTCATGTAACTTGTCTGGCCTGTACCAAATTTTCAGCGGGTTCCTCTGTCCGTAGGGATTTCAGATAATCGTATTTTCGACCTATGTTCCGGAAAAACTTCAGCTTGTCGTATTTTCCCCTATGTCCGTACAGACTTCAGCTTGTCGGAGCAGAGGGGCAGCACTCCAACTACGGTTTACCGAAACTCCAGCGAACAAAAAGTTTTCACATTTGTCGCGCTTGTATCTCGCTAACTATCAATGTAACAATCTACTAAAATTTTATTGGGTAGAGGGTTTATGTCCGTATCTAAAACAAAGGGTAAAGAGGTGAAGTGGTGAGGTGTAGCACTTGAGCGTGAACACTGAAAATGGCGACGCCTCCTGGCGTTTGGGCAGTGTAACTTTGGATTGCAAACAGAAAGGACGTTCAAATTTGTGTCTATTAATAAAGAACAAAATCTCGAATATTATTTAGAAACAATATTTGATCAAATGAAATTTGTAAAGTGTTATAAGCCAATACGGGGTGCCGAGTCGAATAAAGTTTTCATAATGTCCGGAAACATTACAAAAGAAATATGAACAAAAATGTAGGAATCGCGTATGTCATTTGAAAGAAAAATTCAAAAGAATTCAATCCAAAATGGCTAATGCAGAACAATGCATATAGTAAGAGCGGAAGATATCCGAACGCGTCAACTCGCGAAAGTTACTTCTTGTTACGATGGACATTGACTTGGAATGTGATAACTTTGAAACCTTTACTTTGATGGTCCGGGATCAAATCCTAAGGATCAAATCCATATTGGAGCAAAAGAGGAAGACAATTGCTACAGTTAAATTTTATAAATCAATCAAAATAATACGTTTCTTTGACAGATCGACGCAAAATATAAAATACATATTAATGTACTGGAGAGTTTCAGCAATTATTTTATGTGTGGCATGAGGTGATAAAGGTTGAAAACTGCTGATGACGGTACATGAAAAAAAGATCGAATTTATAGAGAGAACGAAAGTTGATTCACTACGCACATGCACACTTTTTCTTGGAGAACGAATTCGGGGAAAGAATAATAAAAAACGAAACCCCTGCGTCTAGCGCTGTTTGAACAGGTGTATATGATGTAATCCGCAGACCATTTTCAAATGCACGGACAGCTTAGGCGTATTCAGAATTAGAATTGTCACGGGTTCCCCGTCTGGGCAAATAGAACACGTTAGTCTTCAAAGGGATACATAAATTGAGGTCCAGACGGATGTAAAAGACTGCGTATATTGACGCGAGGAAGCTTGTAAGGTTTAAGCCAGACTTTTTAAGTACAAGGGCCACATAGATTCCCTATGAATGATGGAAGGTTGGACTGCCTTAAGCAGATGCTGAAAGACGAACCACGCCTTTGAACACATTCAATACTTTGTAAGACCATGGAAGATTATAAATTCACCTTTTAAAACAATTTACACTAAAAAGACCCCGATATACTGAAAATAATTGCATACAAAAATTGTCAAAGAAAATGCAAAGCAAAACTTCTGGAGACAATCTTTTCCGATAAAGAGTCCACGCCTAAAAAAGCAACCCTACGATGTATTAAAAATAATTTCATACAAAAATTGTTTGCCAAATTGATAGGCGAAGCAAGACTTTTGGGGACAAACCTTTTTCAGAAAAACAGTTTACGCTAAAAAACTCATAAAGTATTTAAAATAATTTCATACAAAAATTGTTTGCCAAAGCGATAGGCGAAGGAAGCACGATTTTTGGAGACAAGCATTTTTCCAAAAAACAGAGTTTACGCTAAAAAAAAACCATAAAGTATTTAAAATAATTTCATACAAAAATTGTTTGCCAAAGCGATAGGCGAAGCAAGACTTTTGGGGACAAACTTTTTTATGAAAAACAGTTTACGCTAAAAAATCCCATAACGTATTTAAAATAATATCATACAAAAATTGTTTGCCAAAGTGATAGGCGAAGCATGATTTTTGGGGACAAACCTTTTTCAGAAAAACAGTTTACGCTAAAATAAACCACAAATTATTAAAAATAATTTCATACAAAAGTTGTTTGCCAAAGCGATAAGCGAAGCAAGACTTTTTTGAGGACAAACCTTTTTCAGAAAAACCGTTTACGCTATAAAAAACCCACAAAGTATTAAAAATAATTTCATACAAAAATTGTTTGAGGAAGCAATAGGCGAAGCAAAACTTTTAGAAAAACCTCTCACGAAAAACAGTTTACGCTATAAAAAAATCAACCCCACGAAATATTAAAATATAATTTGTAACAAAAATTGTTTGTCGAAGCATACCTATGCGAAACAAGACCTTTTCCTTAAAACAGTTAATGCTAAGCAAGACCTTTTTTATACAGATTACCCTAAGCAAGACTTTTGGGCGCCTGGAAAAATAAGGCTGATGCCGCTCTCTGTTGAAACAAAAATTTAAGTAATTGAAGCAGTACTAGCGTATGTTATTTTTAAAAAGCTAAATAAAGTATACTAATCAATACCATTATAATTTGTATTGAATTACAGTCTAAAAAAAAGGTTACTTATTGATTTCAATTTTTACTGACTGCTAAAAACTAGCAAACAGCCAAGCTTTGTTAAGGGGACATTTTTCTCGAAAATAAACAGAATGTCTATTTTTTATTATCTTTTATTATTTGTACAATCTTAAATATATGTGTGTGCTAGATTTTATAGCTGTAGCTACATTATTTAGCGAGTTATTAGTTTTCCTATCAAATCAAAGACCGAATTCGAAAGCCATTAAAAACATTAAATGGCTTTCTCAGCTTCTTATTTTTCACGATTACGGCAGGCCTCGAAATAGATTTTTTAATACACGTGCACCATGTGCACCTAAGTTTTTAAATTAGGTACACAGGTTACATTTTAGGTGCTCATTTGTAATGTAAACTACTTTATTAGTTGGGTATGTTTAGATAGGTTAGTAGTAGTTGTAAATAAAAATATTTAAAATCTAAATTATCCCTTCTCCAGCGCACGGCTGTCACTGCGTGAACTTAGCGGAAAAACATTGTGTGCACAATTTTATTTTCATGTACACAGTGCACCTGTGCATCCGGGTATTTCGGGCCCTGGATTACGGTGTATTTAAAATGCTAAGGCTTTCTTGTAATCGATGTAAAGATTTGAAACCTTTTTTTATTGTTTATTATTATAATAGATATAATAGCTTTGTAGATTGAATATAGATTTTTGGATGAATAGTTATTTCTCAAAAATTGATAAAATCAAATGTAACAGGTTTTCTTTTTGCTGTTTTTCAGTGTTTGCTACAAAACTATTTGCAAAAAGTAAACAGCAGTTTAATATGTAATCCTAAGCACAAAATTGTAAAAACTATTCGTGGATATTAAATAAAAAAAATAATTGTAAAAATATTAAAATTTCAAAATAGAGTAGAACTTTTATCGTATCGAAATATTTTTATAAAAATTTAAAATTTTAACTATAGTGAATCTAAGCATTATTTTTCTTTAAAAATGTATATTTAATGTGTATTGGGATTATATACACTTAACCATTTTGTTGTGAACATGAAAACAAAAAAAAATGTTCAAAGGGAACTGTGTCTTCTTTAAGGGTTACTATAAAGAGGTCTGAGAACCCTTAAAATTGTTGAAATCAACGCTTTTGAGCTCATTTTCAAGTAATAAACGAACATTGATTTAATATTTACATTGATTAGATTTTAGGCGCACATATATAATCAAGTATGAAGATTCGTGAGCAACTTTAAAAAAAGTAATAAATAAAATATTTGAACTAAACGAGGAGGTTCAAGAAATATAAGCCCTCGGCCGACACGAATATTGCTACCATGTTGTGTGCAGCATAACAAAATATCAAATGAACCTAAAACCTTCATTTAACATTTTTTATAATCTAAACAATTGTAGGTTTTTAATATACTATACATTTTTAATATTTATAAAAAAATTAAGAGAGTTTGAGAACATTAAAAAAAATTATCATTTTTCTGGGCAAACATTTTTTAAAGTTGTAAAACAAATAAATTTCAAGATTTTTTCAAAATATTAGAAAATAAAAAACCTACAATTATTTAGACTATAAAAAATGTTAAATGAAGGTATTAGGTTCATTAGGTAGGGCTTATATTTCTTAAACACCCTCGTTTCGTTCAAATATTTTATTTATTACTTTTTTTAAAGTTGTTCATGAATCTTCATACTTGATTATATATGTGTGCCTAAAATCTAATCAATGCAAAAATTTAATTATTGTTCGCTGATTACTTGAAAATGAGTTCAAAAGCGTTGATTTCGACAATTTTAAGGGTTCTCAGACCCCTTAATGGTTCTCGATGACGGAAGAATGAAAATGTGCCCCTGTCTTGTTCTGTGTTCTCCCCACATTTGTGAAGTGATGATATTGCTTTATACGTGTCTGTTCTCCGATTAGTAAAGGGGCTACGAGAAAAGAAGGACAGTATTTTGAAGATGGAATGCAGTAAAGAGTCTACACTGCACGGAATTGTATTTCCGCATAGAAGTGGAAATACACTTCCATGACACATGACAAAATTATGCTTAAAATTAGAAAACATTTTCACTAGAAAATTCAATGCTGCCTCTTTAAACATTGCTATAGCAAAAAAAAAAAAAATCTTTTTATAGAAAAAAATTCTGCATAGAAAATGCGAGCTCTGATTCTATGGAGAAAAATGTGTTTCTGTAATTCTATAAAAAATGTGTTTCTGTAATTCTACAAAAATGTATTTCTATAATTCTATATAAATGTATTTTTATAATTCTATAAAAATGTATCTTTATAATTCTATAGAAGTGTATTTCTATAATTCTATAGAAATATATTTCGATTGAACAAATTTTATAAAATTTTATGTATATAAATGTATTTTCATAGAATACAAACTTTATATAATTCTTCAGGAATGTAGTTCTATAGAATATATGCATGTATGATTTTCTATAGAATACACTCGAGTATAATTCTAAAGGAATGTATTTCTATAGAATTCGATTGAGAACTTCTACAGAAAACTAGCGAAACAAAAGAAACAAGGTTCTATAGAACTCTAGAGGTTTCCATAGACATTTTGACATACTTTCTACAGAAGTTACTTTATAGAGCTTATAGAAAAGCGGGCCATAACTCTATAGCTTACTATAGACCACGTTCTACAGAATTTGTCATAGAATTAAATCGAAAATTTTATTGAATTTTATCGAAATTTTTATTGAATTCCATAGAAATTTTTATTGAGTTCTATCGAATTTTATATTGAATTGTACAGAAATTTTTTGTAGAATTTTATAGAAATTTTTGTTGATTTCTGTAGAATTTTTTAAAGGATTCTCTAGAAATTTTATTGAATTCTTTCGAAGTTTTTATTGAATTCTATAACAAATTAAAAAATTCTATAGAATTTTTTTATAGAATTCTATAGAATTTTTTATAGAATTCTATAGAATTTTTTATAGAATTCTATAGAATTTTTTATAGAATTCTACAGAATTTTTTATAGAAAACTATATAAAAATTCTATCGAAATTTTTATTGAATTCCATAGAAATTTTTATTGAGTTCTATCGAATTTTATATTGAATTCTACAGAAATTTTTTGTAGAAATCTATAGAAATTTTTGTTGAATTCTATAGAATTTTTTAAAGGATTCTTTAGAAATTTTATTGAATTCTATGGAATTTTTTATAGAATTCTATAAAAAATTAAAAAATTATATGGAATTTTTTATAGAATTCTATAGAATTTTTTAGAGAATTCTACAGAATGTTTTATAGAATTCTACAGAAATTTTTACTGAATTCAAGAAACATTTTTCGTAAGAGTGGTGCTCGAAGCCGCGGCCATTGTCAACTCCTCTTATCTACCTACGCCTGTGACAAAGTTGTAAGTTCTGACTAAAATTTCTAGGACGTCGCGTTGGACCGGCATGCCTTGCTCACATCATTCCCCCAACTACATTAAGGTAGAAGTGGGACGGGAATGGCTCCCGTCCCTGTTGTGTGTAAAATGTTTCAAAGTTCAAAATTTATGGATCCTTTCATCGCATGAGAAGTTTTCCGTCAAGCTAATTTGGGTAGCTGTAGTGTTTTTGTGTTGGAACGTGCTTCTATACGCATATTCCGGACGTAACGTCAATAAAAACATAGCTTGTTTCCGAATTCGATTTCAGCACGTCGCTAATGATTTTCAGTGCAAGTAAACAAACCCGACGGTCTGGGAAAAATCCACTTCCACAGTCTGAATGCTCTCGCATAATTCACGGGCCGCGTTAGCTCGGTTGGCAGAGAAACAGATGAACAATCGGAGGGTTACGAGTTCGAGGCCCGTACCAACGAAAGAACACGGGGGCTGGGGGGGGGGGTTAAAATCAGTCATGACCTGAGATGTCCTCACGTTGGCATGGTGTGGAAGTTTGGAGATTGGGGTGTCATCTCAGGCGTTGACTTCGTCATCTGACCATGGTTTAAAATTATGTGATGTCGTCTTCGAATCTTTCCCTTCGGGATTGATCACGGTCGGTCTCCAATAGCCCGCTGTGTTGCTCCAATCCGATGTTAATTAAATACCTACCCATTTACGACATTTTTTTGTTTGCCGTTGTATGGCATGAACCTGGCCAGATGTGGCCATATATTATTTAAACTAACGAACCTTCGCGCATATCAAAGCACATACGTGGTTGCACTTCTCAACTTCACGACACAGTTAGTGGAAATATCTCCATCAACACAATAACTGGACTTCGAAACTGAAACTTTCGTGCTAAAGAACCAATAAACTTCATACGAGTAAAAAGTACGCATAATGAATGCAAGTTCATGCGAACTCTTTCCACATGCGAGACCAAACTGCGCACTCTGAAATCTTCGAGAATGAGTTATCAGTGGTAAAGGAATTGATGACGTCAAAGTTTCAGAACAACTGAATTTCAAAGAGAAGTGACATACTTTCCAAGGCTGAATGTAGCATTCAATAACACATATTCAGGTCCTTTTTTTTTCATATTTTTTGGAAAAACCGATGTTTAAAAATAAAGGTTACATTTGTACATAAGACACGTTAAATGAGCGATTGAAACAGAACATAAAAAATTACCTAGAGATGCTATTGATATGTTCTATTTAAAATGTTAACATTTTGCATATCAATGCGTGATATCAATATTTTCAGTGTGCATAGCACAGCAAAACGAATATTTTACTTCCGTTAACCAAATGCACTCGCATGATACACAATCAAGGTTACCTTACAATTTACTTTATCGCCGTAATGGCGATGTGTAATTGGCGTTAACCAGAATTCATAGTTAAGAATTTTTATTGGAAGCGTGCTGAAATCGCATATTTGAAAAGCAAGTCAATCGCAGTCCTTTTCGGATAGCATACAGGAAACATGCTTTTCGGAAAAACCCTTTCATATAAAGTATTTTGTAACGTGTTAAAGAATGGAATGTTATTAAAATCTAGTCCTATAAAGGTTCCCCTTTAAGGCGCGTTCTCACGAATCAAGTTTAATTGACCAATGATAGTTGATCAACAAAAGTTGAATGAAAACTATAGTAAGAACCTTCGTTTCAATAGAGTTGATCAACTTTTTAGTGGATCGAGAAAAGTTTGACCCATTCGAACTTTATCGTTCAAGTGATGAGTCATCCGCCATCTTCTTTCGAGTTATTTCCACGCAAACGATCTGTCGTGGTGTATTTTATTCGAGAAACAAAAGTGCTTTGTATTCTCTAGGTCAAGTTTGTATCTTCGCGATCGTTAAAGATAGAGTGAAAATCTGTTTTAGTTAAACAGTTTGAAATCTGCTGAAAATTTAACACCAGTTCGATACCTTAAATGTGATTTTTTATAAATAAATAGTTTTTCAATTGTAACTTTTATAGTTTCGCTCATTAAACTGTTGATCAGTTTCTATTGAAATGTGTGAACAAAAACTGATTCAAGTCGTATTCAACTTTTATCGATCAACTGTTATCGGTCAATTAAACTTGATTCGTGAGAACGCGCCTTCAGGAACGAGTCACACTTTTGTCTACGAGAGGCATTTGCAGAGTTAAACAAACCAGTCTGCGAAGATTTTACTTGTGTGCTGTGCATATGCTATCTTATTATTCATATCGGGTGTACTTTAAAATGTAGTTTATAGACATTAGTTTACGTTTGAAGTTTATTGTAAATGTAGTTGACCAATCAACCATCCTCTTTCAATGCGGAATTCATTCTTTGGAATTTTTACTGTCGAACTGTTGAAATAGTGTTCGAAAAACAAGCCAAGTGACTTAATGTTCGGAATACACACAGGAACTATATTCAGGGGTGCCAGTTCAGAGGCTTTACCTTTAGAACTAGAGGTTTCAATTCGCTTCAGAGGTAACAACAGATGAACAAAATGTTCAGAGGTAAAAACAGAGGTTTGGAAAAAAGAACAGAGGTTTATGTAGAGGTCTGAAATATAATTGCCGTTAATACGCCGTTTGTAAACTAGCCTAGGGGTTTTTGATGTTTTGAGTTGGCAACACTGGCCTGCTGGTTTTTCAAAAGTGATTATGATTCACAGACATTAACTTAGGTTCAGAGTGTTTTACGCAGTGAATTACAGAATCGAGGTAGGCTTAGCGGAATCCACATAAGTGAGATAGTCTACATTATATAACGGCTTAGAGTGCCAATCTCAATGAATGAACATGGCGTCACAGTATAAACATTATCAAGTGAACAGTTGAATGTCGTCACTATAAAACGTCGCTGTAAAGAATTCACTGTTCAACTAGCCAAAGAAGTACGTAGTAGGCTATCAGATAATGTTGGTGTGCTGCCTCGTTTGTCTACATTACATCCCAATAATGCTGTGAGAAAAGTGAAGTGTAGCATTGTTCCACTTGCTGCACCGTAGCTGTGTGTGAAAACGTGGATAAGTGCCAGAGAGAGAGAGTGGAATCGGTTACCATTGATCTCAGAAATGTCAGTCGAGGAATTTATCAATCAGAGCCCTGTCAAATTGAGGGCCTCTATAGATAAACTAACAGATGCTGCTGGAGAAACACAATTTCCACAGCTCTGTAAGCTTGCAATTGACCTGAATTAGTTTGCCATTTTCTAATGCAACTGTCGAGAGAATGTTTTCTCAACTGAGTAATGTAAAAACTAAACTCGTTACACTTGAAGACGACTGAGTCAATCATGATGGTTAGGTATGGACTCAAATTTAGAGGTGAAAGCTGTGTAGACTTTAATCCTATTAAAGAAATGCTGATGAAATTTAATTCATATGCAATGAATGGCACAGAGCCCAAAGAGGCAACCGAGCGTGTAAGAGAGAGAGAGAAGATGAAATATGGGAGATTCTTTTCAGTATTCAATAAATGTATGAATATGCACTTCACAATTGAACAAAGATAATAATAACAAATAATGTATACAACACTGAATAAATATTCATTAAATAACAGATTTTGCTTAAAACGTGTATGTTATTAAGAACAGAATATCGTCGATAATATTGCGCCATTAGATATATCGATATATCCCAGATCTCTAAATCAGAGGTTTTCTAGAGGTTTTATGCTTGCAAAACAGAGGCACTTTGTTCTGAAAATCTGGCGCCACTGACCATATTCCTCCGCAGAAACACTACTACCACGGTATTTAGCTTGGCATGAAAAAAGCCTTCATAGGATTGCAATATTATTTTCTATCAAACAGGGATGATTTTAAGCAGCTGTCTTTCCATATTCTTTTGTTCACTTTTCTCGTACCCTAGTCGCCACTTTTCTTTTGTCCATCGTTCGTTCTTTTGTTCCGGATGTTATTCTCGTCGTCTGACGGAGATTCAAAAGTGCGAGGAGTTGTCCTTGATCTTTCCCTACAGTACTGATCTCGGACCATTGCCAATAGCCTGTTGTTGTACCCCAATGCGACTTTAATTAACATGTGCCTTTCAAACCGGGACAATCTCGGTGAAATAGGAAAGCATGCTTTCCCTTTCTTATTTCACTGAATAGCCCAGAAATCGACATAGTTTGGGAAAGTGGGAATGTATACAAACAATTATCAACCACTGCTCGATTCATTTACTTATTTTGAGCGTAGTTTCAATATACTTTGTTTGATCTATGGAGCTACATTTAAATACAGCGTACAAAAATACGGCAATTACAGCTTAGGAGCAGCAAAAATACTTTTAATGTAGGGTATAAAAATACTTCCCAGTGCTTTGATTTCTCATTGTGAATTGACTTGACGACATTGTCACTTTTACTGTATCAACTTTTATTTAATTGATTGTAATTTTAGTTATCGTCGTACTAGAGTAACACAACGGGCTATTGACGACGGTCCGGGATCAGTCCCTTAATGAAAAGTTCCGAAGACAACACCTCCTAATTTTGAACCACGGTCAGATGACGAAGCAACACCTGAGCTGACACCCCACTCTCCAAACTTCCACACTAACCCAACGCGAGGACTTTCGGCCACGACAGATTTAAGGTGCACCAGCCGCCTCTACACCATACGCTTACAAACATCCCTGACCGAACCCGGATTTGAACCAGAAACCTTCCGATCCAGAGGCTAACACCTTAACCACTATACCGGTTGGTCGGCTTTATTTAACTAATGTGCCTTGTGGGTATAACTCAACAAAGTGTTGACACAAGTTAGACACAACACTTTGTTGAGTACAGAAATCGGTGTTATTAATTGACATATTTTTTGACAATAACAGATACAAACAATATAAAATCGATCATTACGGAATTTAATTGGCTCTTTCCCTGTTTAGTTTCAGGAGTCACGATAGCCCGGTTGAAAAGTATGTGGTTAGAAAATTGTAACTACACGTAACATTGCACTGAAACAATACAACGGGCTATTGATAGCTTCGCGATTTTTGGGTAAATAAAAATATTCCAAACTCACTTCCAAATTTTTCCATCTTTAGCGTTTTGGGGATGGTGGTAGGTAACCTAATGGAAAGATCAACGGATTGGCAAATGGAGGGTTGGAAGTTCCAAATTTCCTTAATCGCTTATTTCACAACTTCAAATAAAATAATTTAGAAAAATAAAGCAGCATTTCACTTTATTGAGACTTACTTGTAAAATAGAAGTCACATTAAGCGTTGCAGTTGATAGAATTTGTTAATAATTTCTTTTGGCATTTGTTGAACCAATAGTATTTATTATTTACATTTCCAAGGGATTTGAACAAATTTAAGACTTTACTGACAAAATGAACTTCTCACCGACTAAATGATTATTTCACTGATTGATGGAATATTTCTTGAGATATTGAGTGCTTTTTCCTGGGTTTCATTTTTATCCTCGTCTACCCTTTTGCTACTTGTTTTTTCTCCCTCCTTCCTTCTGTTGTTTGCCTTATGTGTAGAAGCAGCATGTCCATATATGGGCCCTGCATCATGAAATTCGAAACCAACCATCTTGGAGTATAAACTAAAGCTGACTTTGTAAAAGTAATATTGTTGGGAATTGACTGGAATCTTAGTTCCGGGAACGCCGGCAGAGGGCGTAGTTTTGAGCTCGTGAGTGTCGAGAGCGCATATCCTTGTGGTAATTGTGGAAATGAGTAACGCTAAATTGAGCTTGACCGGATTAACGAATTTTTGTTGATTACCCCTCTTGACCAATATTCAAGGGATTTAACCCCTTTTGGGCATCTTGGTAGCCCAACCTCGGAGAAACCTGAACCTGCAGATAATGTGCACACAGCGTAGTTAAAATAAATATTGTGATTGTGATCTTGAAAAACTTGGATTTATTGCTCTCCCATTCTTGACACTTGGAAAACTTGAATTACTTGGAAAATGCTTGATCGGCACAATCAAATATCATGCGAAATTTTGCAGTGTACCATAATAATAATTTCATTCTTATATGACATTTTTACTCTATCGAGGCTCATAGACCGAAGTCGAGGAGAGTGATATCTGGTGATCGAGGTGGCCAGGGAATTGGGCCTCCCGATTCCCCGGTCTTTGCAAATGTTTCCTTTAGGAACCCACGAACATGCAGTCCCCATATGCGGTGTTGTATCGAAAAAATGTACGGTACATTTCTAATCTAAAGCAGAGGTATCATTGCCCAATTGCTACAGAGGGACACGTATTTCTTGTAGTGCGATGAGTAATCTGTTTATGTTGACAATTATTAAATCTTCATTTGTATCGAAATAAAGCTATACCAACATGCAAAGAAAATGAAGAAAAAATTGTGCAAGTTAAGCATTGATATTTCAAATGCGGATGCCGGACACCTAAATTACTGGCACTAAAGACCTGTCGGTACTGTGAATAGTCATCTAACTGATTCTTGGGCCCGTCATCTAACTGGCACTATGTCCCATCAATCAATACCTAATTATGTCTCACCATGTAACTGATTCTGTGGATAGTCAAACCAACTGGTTTTATGCCTTGTCGTTTAACAAGTTCTGAGGTCTGTCATCTAAGTGGTACTGTGACACATCAGTTCTGTGTCCGCAATCTAAAACATGACACCTTGTCAGGTATTATAAATCCCCATGCTTCCCCCCCCCCACCCCCGTGGAAATCAACATTGATCCCGGACTGCCACCAAAACCCCGTTGTGTTGCTCCAGTATTTAACTACCTACCTGAAAATCTGTGAAGTCACATTTTGGACACATGCAAAAAATGTACTCTCTGTACCAAAATATAGTTTTTCAGATCATTCCCTTAAAAATCTAACGAAAATACTGGTGATATGAGTTGAAAATTGCATAACATTTTTTAATAGTTTAGAAATGTATACGTGTATAAATTAGTGTGTATATCCCCTGAAATAATTGCCGACCAACCGGTTTGGTGGTTAAGGTGTTAGCCTCTAGATAGGAAGATTCCCGGCTAGTGTCCGAGTCAGTGCATGGATGTTTGTATGTGTATGGTATAGGGCGTCTGGTGTACCTTAAATATGTCATGGTCGAAAGTCCTCACGTTGGGTTGGCGTGGAAGTTTGGAAAGTAGGGTGACAGCTCAGGTGTTTGCTTTGTCATCTAACCGTGGTTCAAAATTACGTGTCGTTGTACTCGGATATTTCTCTTAGGGGATTAATTCACTCATTGAATTGATTTAATTCACTCATTGGATTTTTTTTAATTCTTGAATTGAAACAAATTCCAGACTCTTGGCTCTCCGACTCACCAAGAAGGCGTAGAGCCTTATAGTGAGACTAACATTTCTTATTTAAAAGAATTTTTTGTTGACGCGAGAACAATTACAACTAAAACAAATTTGTAATTGTTCTCATAAACAAAAAATTATTTTTCTATTTTTAACAATTTAAGGCAAATTTGTCCAAATAAAATGAGTAAACAGAGCACCAAAATACATGTTCTTTGTCAGATTCCAAAATAACCTGCATTTGTGTGATAAATGATTTACTCAGTTTTCCAATATCCGAATATATTTTCCACTTCATACGAAAAAAATTGAAAAAAAAAAAATCCTCTTTTTTGTGGTGTTTGTTTTTAATGTTTTGCCGATAAAAAATTGGTCTCAATATAAGAGCGTCGGAAATTTTCGAGTTAAATCCAAAATGTTTCAGTTTTCCAATTTCATAAACTAAATGCGCAACAATTAGCAACACCATTTTCAAAAAAATATAACATTTCTTGCAAAATCACTAGAAATGAGACAGGTAATAAATAGGAAACAAGTGTTTTTTTTTGTCGCTAACTACCTATCATGTAATGTTACATCCAATTAAGATAAGAATCATTTCCTCTCTAAAGATCAAACATTTCATCTAAGAAATAAATTGGTAGAACAGTTTCTAGCGCCATCTCTCTGTAGCGGTTCTAACTAAAACACCTCTGCATTGCGACGATCGCTTTCCACCTTTTGCATCCTATCGAAAGCTGATATTTGGCGAGCTTTCTCTATGATTGGCGCGCTTTTTTTTTCAAAGCAAATTAGAGGAAATCATTGACACGTGATTTCTGACAGAACCTTTAGATGGTAAATTTGTTGATATGAGACTTGACTTGCAATGGACCTTTTGCAACATTCTGAATATCATTTCGAATCTCATAATTCCTTCAAACACATAACGGACAAAAGAGTTATAACAATTTTTCGAATTCTTTAATTTCAATTAATGTCTTAAAATCTCGACTCATTTTTAAAAGTTCTTCAAAATGTCTGTTTTCCAGGCAAATACTTTTGCGATATGGAAATATTTTCGACCAAACGGCGCATTCTACATTCCGAATATATCGTAACTTCGACTCATTATTCATAAACCAAACCAAACAAGAAATGACAATTTTTTACTAAACTTCGATTTCGGTAAATAGAAATGTCTAACTCACTTCCCAATTTCTTCAATCTTCAGAGTTTTTAGGGGGGCGTACAGAGTGTCATTTTCGTTTCTAGGTGGACAAAATTCAATTTTCTTAGAGTCACAGATTGTCTCGCATCTGCATCATTAATCTACATCATCCTCCTGAATTTATAGATAACTAGCAAAATACCCGACCTTACTCGGTTTGAATTGGTTTACTCTAGATTGAAGAGATAAACAAAATATATAATGACTTACGTTTTTTGTAGAATAAAAATTTATTTTAACATCTTTCGCCATCTTTATATTTTCTACAACTTACTTTGGACACAAATCCTACACATGCATATCCATTCATGTAATACATTTCACATACATCGCACAATTGCTGTATGACAAAGCTACAAAATGACGAAAGGTGATACTAAGGTTACTACTATAAAAGACGATTTATAGGAAGATTTGGAATTCCCTTTCTTAAGTTCTTTTCATGTTCAACTCAATTAATTAAAATTACGATTTACGGCGAGTGCTCTCACACTCATAATCAACAAAACAATATATTTTTACTTGTGGCACTCTTGCCTCCGGTATGCGACATTGTGAAATTTTGCAATCTTCTAATGTCATTATTACAACGAATTTTTTAATGTTTGAAAAAGTTCCAGTTTGGATTAATAAAAATTATTATTCTTTCAATAAAGGCATTATTCTTTAAATAACGGCATTATTCTTTAAATAACGGCATTATTCTATAAATAACGACATTATTCTTTCAATAACGGCATTATTCTTTAAATAACGGCATTATTCTTTCAATAATGGTATTACACTTAAAATTTACTGAAAATTTATACTGACTTACCTAACATTTTTAAGTCTAATAGTTTGTGGTGCTGTTGCGTGTGATGAGAAGGAAAACACATTTATTAAAATAATAAATATTTAAAACAGGAAACAGCGAAGTAAAACAAAATTAAAAGATGTCGCAAAAAATTGTTCTAAAGATATTAATTTGTGATTCAATTTTATCTCTTGATCTCGCACAGATATGCCACAACTTACAACTAAAAGTGTACAAAATTTAGAAATGTGAAATTAATTCAGAGCGAAAGAACCAGAAAAAATATCACTTCTCGCGAGATCTTGTTCATTCTCGTTTCATTGAAAAATATCGTCTGTCCCAAATATATTCTTAAATCGTTTTCATTGCGCAAAGAATAAAAATAAGACTCGAAATAAATGAAGTATCAGAGATGAAATTCAATAAAAAAAAATAATTTTGAAGAATAATTACTTTTTCAGCAGTACTGGTAAAGCAATCGAAGTAATCGTAATATTCAATAGACATTCCAATTTTTCCAAAACTACCAAATTATGGTTGATTTAAGTATACTTACTCAGGTGTTTTAGCATGAAACTCAACTAAATATAACAATAAAGAAATGTTTAATATTGCATTCACTAAACTAATAGATAATGTATAAAATAAAATACAATGCAATCATATATCTGGAATACAATTCATGTGATGTCTACACAAACACACTAACACAAAATCGAGCATAGATCAGAAAGACGGACAGACAGCGTCTTATGCAAAAGCTGATTTCAAATTTCAACTAGACTTTTAACATATTATACCACCGTATACCGCTAAAAAATTATATATATATATATATATATATATATATATATATATATTACAGCCTGACTCTTTTGACGTGCGTAGAACAAAACATTTCTAGCGGAAGTTTGTAGAACTGATATATAGTCCTTAAATTTCAGAATGATTATGGAAATTTTGCGTCAGTCCATTTTGCCATTTGGATGATAAATTCGAAGCAAACAATAATCGATTTATTTAACTTATATTTCTCAAGAAATGGATGAATATTTGTTACCAGTTACTGTTTTGAATGTTTTAAATTGTGTTAAAGAGAAAATTCTCGAATTACCCACCAGTAGCTGCAGTGTTATACTAGACACAACCACCCATGGTGGGTCAACCTGGCGACCGTTTTTTTTTAAAGGTCAAAAAGGTCCGTTTAATGAAGGTCAACCGGGCGACCGTACTTACCTCCCTACTTGAAGCATCGTGTAAACTCTCCTCTGGTTCGGGTCTACGTCTTTGATCTTCTTTGCAACAGTAAATTTCCAACTTTAGTAAAACCACGAACCCTCCGAAAAAAAGTAGAGTCGGTGAGGAGTGTCGTACGTTTAATGAAGAATGTACACACACATATTTCTTTTGTAATACAGGGAATAATAAAGCATTGTGTCTATTGTGCCAAGAAACGATTGCCGTATTCAAGGAGTACAATCTGAAATGACGCCATGAAACAAAACAGTGGATTTGGCTCCCAATTTTACAAGGAAGAACACAATATAAGTGTGTGAAAAGGCTGAAAAAGCAACAAACATTACTTACAAAGCAATCAACACTTCAAAATAGTAAGCAAGTTTTATGGTTGCCTACAACCTTGCTAAACGCAACAAGCCTTTTTCGGATGGCGAGTTTACTAAGCAGTGTATGGTAGAGTGTGCAAGCGTATTGTGTCCTGATGTGGAAAAACAAATTTCAAAGCATATCGTGGTCAAGAAGGACTATAAAGGCCGGTTTACACGCTACGATAAATTGTAGCAATTTATCGTAACGATCGAATTGTTACGATTTATCGTTGGGTGTAAACAGGACATTGTAGCGATTAATTGGAATTGGAATTGGATTGGATGGTTGATGCCGGTCGGCATCAATTTCTGCGAATCGTAACGATATGTTGGAAATTGTAAACAAGTGGCAACCATTTCTCGCTGCGACATGACTCCGTTTGCATTTGCATCTGCATCAGAAAGGTTGTGTCGAATAGTTCGTTCTAGTTTTTCGTGCGCAGATATCGCTCTTCTCATAACAGTATCAGTTTTCGCAATAAACGGAGAAACTAACCTTTACAACTCAAAATTAGTTTCTTCGTCCATTCTCAAATAAATTCGCCAGTCATTTGGTTCATTTCCCAATTCTTTCAATAATTTTACATGAGAGAATTCCCTTTTCTTTAGCAACCACTGGCGGCTCCACTTTGTTCTTGGTCTTCGCGACTTTTTCACTTTTCTCGCTAAACAACCGATATATAACAACAACACATTTCTCCATGGCAAAAGCTTATTTAGCGGTCGACAACGAATATTTGACAAGAAATCGTTACGATTTATTGTAGCGTGTAAACAATACTCACTCTTTCGATTTATTGGAACAGTAAATTTGTCAATCACATCGTTACGATTCATCGTAGCGTGTAAACCTGCCTCAATGCGGCGTATTGAATAATTAGTGACGAACTCACAGAACAGCTGAAGTCTGCAAGCAAAGATTTTGTTTGGTTTTCTTTGGCACTAGATGAGAGCACAGATAACAACGACGCTGCACAGTTACTCATCTTTATCCGTGGAATTAATGAAAATTTCGTCATAAGAGAGGAATTACTTGGTTTAGAATCAATGAAAGATAGAACCACTGGTCAGAACTTGCTTGAGTGTGCTGTGAAATGTGTGTGGAGAAAAGTGGTTTGTCGTGGAACAAAATGGCAAGCATTACAGCAGAGCTTTCATTGGAAAAAATGTAGGCATGGTTAAAAAATAAGTTACGAGTACAAGACACAGACAGTGACATCTTGTCTTTTCATTGCATTTTGTATCAGGAAAGCCTTTGTAAAGCTGCACTGGACTTGAAGCATGTGGTTGATCCTATTGTTAGTGTGGTGAATTCATTAAAAGAAAACTTTTAACTACACATTTTAGACTTGAAAATACATTTAGAGACTTTTTGACTTACTGTGGTTGATAAACCCATATGAGAGCATTTGCTGTTACGCTAAAAATGTGTTTCTGCGATGATATGTGTTTATTGTATGCGACATACGTCAATTTGCTTGTTTTCGAATGTACGGTGTCAGTTTATAGCTAATAAAGATTCCAATAAATTCTTCCCAAATAGATGCGTGATAGTTGATAGGTCAATGCAATGAACGCCAAAGAACACCAAAATGACGATAAACTGCATTTTAAGGTGACCCTGATATGCATTACACGAGGGCATTTTTGTAGCGGATGTAATTTTCGAATTTCGTCAGGTTTGCACTAAAAATTCCTCTCACAAAGGTTTTTTTTTTTTTTTTAATCAGATGAATCACAAATTTATTAGAGTATCTAGAGCAGAGGTGGCCAACTTTTTACATACCATGCGTCAATTTTTTTCACATGCGAGTTCAGATGCTCCATACAACTCCAACACCTTTTCTACCTTACGTTCATGGTCCTGCCATATCCTTAATAACTTTTTTAATCAAAGCATGTTTATCGACATAATTAACATTTTAAAATGATTTAACTATATTTATGTGAAACAATGTCTATTACATGGAATTCTATAAATTTAAATCAGTCCTTAGCTACCTCCTTTTTCTTTTAATAAATTCCATGGATGATAATGATTGTTCACATCAGTATGTCGTTACAAAACGACAATTTAACGTTTCAACTTTTATAACTTTTCAAAAGAATAAGTTGGTCAAGGATTCAATGCGCAACTTGTAATCATCCAATGCGACAAGTTTGGCGCATGCGCCACAGTTTGGCCACCCCTGATCTAGAGAGTTCAGTTTGTTATGACAGCATTTCAGACATACAAGTTTAAAAAACTTCCCTCGAATCCTCCAATACCTCAATACCTCGTCATCATAGTTCAAAATCACGTATTGTCCTCGGATCTTTCCCGTCGGGTTCGATTCCGGAACGTCGCCAATGGCCCATTCATTGTGTTGCTCCAGTGCGACGATAATTAAAATATCATACCTTACCAAATCCTACAAAAGAGAGCTTCAAATTCATTGAAATCTGTTTCGATATTATCATCAAAATACTGACTGTTGCATAAACCTTTTTATCTTTGCTCTAATTTAACTTACTTCTGTTCTTTTACGCCTTTCACAGTTGATAGTATCTGCTCTAAGCTTTCTTAATTGCTTATATACATGGATGGTAAGGTATCGGTACTCAACTTCGAAACTTATTTTAATGCATTTATAACGAATTTTTGCATCCATAATCGCGAAATTGGATTTCATACTTCTAAATGGATTGAAATTACCCAAAAATATGTAACAGTATTTGATATGCTTTTACTTTTCTCAAGTTTTATCAATATAAATAAGAATGGAGTGTTTGTTTGTACATTCAATATTTTTGACCCATTTCAAGTTTTCTATCAGTTTTGAACCTTTCTGATGCCAAATCCGCGTCTTTCGCGTTTGGTGTTTGTCTGTCCATCTGTCTGTCTGTATGTGCCCTATACACGTCCACACGGTTTAATATATTTTCATGGAAATTTGCATACAGTGAGTACTTATCTTCATTTAGTGAGTGGAATTGGTCGCGGAAGTCTGTCTGTCCGTCTTTCTGTTCTATGTTCGATTGTGTGTTTGTGTAGGCATCACATAAATTTTATTCCAGATATTTTATTTTATAAATTATCTATTAGTTTAGTGAATGCAATATTAAACATTTCTTTATTGTTATATTTAGTTGAGTTTCATGCTAAAACACCTGAGTAAGTATACTTAAATCAACCGTAATTTGGTAGTTTTGGAAAAATTGGAATATATATTGAACTAGCAAAATAACCGACCTTACTCGGTTTGAATTGGTTTACTCTAGATTGAAGAGATAATCAAAATATATAATGACTTCGTTTTTTGTAGAGTAAAAATTTATTTTAACACCTTTCGCCATCTTTATATTTTCTACAACTTACTTTGGACACAAATCCTACACATGAATATCCATTCATGTAATACATTTCACATACATCGCACAATTGCTGTATGACAAAGCTGAAAAATGACGAAAGGTGATACTAAGGTTACTACTATAAAAGACGATTTTGAGGGAGATTTGGAATTCCCTTTCTTAAGTTCTTTTCATGTTCAACTCAATTAATTAAAATTACGATTTAATTTACTCAGTCAACAAAACAATATTTTTTTACTTGTGGCACTCTTGCCTCCGGTATGCGACATTGTGAAATTTTGCAATCTTCTCCTGTCATTATTACAACGAATTTTTTAATGTTGGAAAAAGTTCTAGTTCGGATTTTTAGACATTAGTATTCTTTCAATAACGGCATTATTCTTTAATTAACGGCATTATTCTTTAAATAACGGCATTATTATTTCAATAATGGCATAATTACACTTAAAATTTACTGAAAATTTATACTGACTTACCTAACATTTTTAAGTCTAATACTTTGTGATGCTGTTGCGTGTGATGAGAAGGAAAACACATTTATTAAAATAATAAATATTTAAAACAGGAAACAGCGAAATAAAACAAAATAAAAGATGTCGCAAAAAATTGTTCTAAATATATTAATTTGTGATTCAATTTTATCTCTTGATCTCGCACAGTTGCCACAACATACAACTAATAGTGAACAAATTTTAGAAATGTGAAATTAATTCAGAGCGAAAGAACCAGAAAAAATATCACTGCTCGTGCGATCGTGTTCATTCTCGTTTCGTTGAAAAATATCGTCTGTCCCAAATATTCGGAAATCGTTTTCATTGCGAAAAGAATAAAAATAAGACTCGAAATAAATGAAGCATCAGACCTAAAATTTCACCAAAAAAAATATTTTTTTTGAAAAATAATTGGTTTTCAGCATTACTGGTAAAGCAAATGAAAGTAATCGTAATGCTCAAACTACATTCCAATTTTTCGAAAACTATCAAATTGTGGCTGATTTAAGTATACTTACTCAGGTGTTTTAGCATGAAACTCATCTAAATATAACAATAAAGAAATGTTTAATATTGCATTCACTACATTAATAGATAATGTATAAAATAAAATACACTGCAATCAAATATCTGGAATACAATTCACGTGATGCCTACACAAACACACAAACACAAAATCGAGCATAGAACAGAAAGACGGACAGACAGACTTTCGCAACCAATTCCACTCACTAAATCAAGATAAGTACTCACTGTACGCAAATTTCCATGAAAATATCTTAAACCGCGTGGACGTGTATAGGGCACAACATACAGACATACAGACAGACAGACAGACACCAAACGAGAAAAAGGCGGATTCGGCATCAGAAGGGTCCAAAACCGATAGAAAACTTGAAATGGGTCGAAAATATTGAATGTACAAACAAACACTCCATTCTTATTTATATAGATATTAAGATTACTTCGATTACTTTACCAGTACTGCTAAAAAAGTAATTATTATTCAAAAACAAATGTTTTAATGGAATTTCAGCTATGATATTTCATTTATTTCGAGTCTTATTTTTGTTCTTTGCGCAATGAAAACGATTTACGAATATTTGGAACAGACGATATTTTCAATGAACGGGAATGAACAAGATCGCGCGAGCAGTGATATTTTCTGTTTCTTTTGTTCTGAATTAATTTCACATTTCTAAGTTTTGTGCACTTTTTGTTTTAAGTTTTTTTCCTAGATCTTTTATTTTGTTTTATTTCGCTGTTTTCTGTTTTAAATATTCATAATTTTAATAAATGTGTCTTCCTTCTCATCACACGCAATACAACCACAAAATATTCGACTTAAAAATGGCAGGTAAGTCAGAATAAATTTTCAGTAAATTTTAAGTGTAGTTATACCATTATTGAAAAATAATGCCGTTATTTAAAGAATTATGCCGTTATTCAAAGAATAATACGTTAATGAAAGAATAATCCCGTTATTATTAATAATAATGCCGTTATTGAAAGAAAATTAATGTTTAAAAAGTCCGAACTAGAACTTTTCTAACATTAAAAAATACGTTGTCATAATGACAGGAGAAGATTGCAAAATTTCACAATGTCGCATACCGGATGCTAGAGTGCCACAAGTAAAAAATATTGTTTTGTTGACTATGAGTGCGAGCCGTAAATCATAATTTTTATTAATTGATTTGAACATGAAAAGAACTTAAGAAAGGGAAATCCAAATCTCCCTCAAAATCGTTTTTTGTAGTAGTAACCTTAATGTCACCTTTCGTCATTTTGTAGCTTTGTCGTACAGCAAGGGTGTGTTGTATGTGAAATGTATTACATGAATGGATAGGCATGTGTAGGATTTGTGTCCAAAGTAAGTTGTAGAAATTATAAAGATGGCGAAAGGTATTCAAATAAATTTTTATTCTACAGAAAACGTAGGTCATTATATATTTTGTTTATCTCTTCAATTTAGAGTAAACCAATTCAAACCGAGTAAGGTCGGGTATTTTGCTAGTCTATAAAAATAAGAAGGGAGTGTTTGTTTGCACATACATTGAATATCTATATAAATAAGAATGGAGTGCTTTTTTGTACATTGAATATCCAAAAAATAAGAAATGAGAGTTTGTTTGTACATTGAATATTTTCGACCCATTTCAAGTTTTGTATCCGTTTTGGACTCTTCTGATGCCAAGCCCGCCTCTTACGCATTTGGTGTCTGTCTGTATGTGTGTACCCTATACACCGCCCACACGGTTTAATATATTTTCATAAAACTTTGCATACTGTGAGTACTTATCTTCATTTAGTGACTGAACTTGGTTGCTTAAGTCTGCCTATCCGTCTGTCTGTTCTATGTTCGATTTTGTGTTTGTGTGTTTGCATAGCCATCACATGAATATTATTCCAGATATTTGATTACAATTTGCTTTATTTTATACAATATATATTTGTTTAGTGAATGCAATATTAAACATTTATTTATTATAATATTTAGATAAGTTTCATGGCTAAAACACCTGAGTAAGTATACTTAAATCAACCATAATTTAGTAGTTTTGGAAAGACTGGAATGTATATTGAGTTTTACGACTACTTGGATTGCTTTACCAGGTACTGCTTAAAAAGCAATTATTTTTATAATTTTTTTAACGGAATTTTAGCTCTGATACTTCATTTATTTCGAGTGTTATTTTTGTGTTTTGCGCAATGTAAACGGTTTCCCAATATTTGGAACAGACGATATTTTTCAACGAACGTGAATGAAACGGAAACTCGTGTTGGTTGTTCGCGTGCAGTGATAGTTTCTATTTTTTCCGCTCTGAATTAATTTCGCATTTCTAAATTTTGTGCACTTTTTAGTTTTAAGTGGCAATTGTGCAAGATCAAGAGATAAAAAAGGAATCGCGAATTAATATCCTTAAAACAATTTTTTCCCCGACAATCTTTATTTTGTTTCATTTGGCTGTTTTCTTTTGTTTTTTGTTTTAAGTATTTATTATTTTACTAAATTGTATTTCCTGTTCATCACACGCAACACAACTACAAAGTATTCCACTTAAAGTTACAGATTAGTCAGAATAAAGCAAATATTTTAAGTGTAATTATGCCGTTATTGAAAGAATAATAATGTTTTAAAAAATCCGAACTAGAACTTTTCAAACATTAAAAAATTCTTTGTCATAATAACAGGAGAAGATTGCGGAATTTCACAGTGTTGCATGCCGGATGAAAGAGTGCCACAAGTAAAAAATATGGTTTTGTTGATTATGAGTGCGAGAGCACTCGCCGTAAATGGTCGTCTATATATATAATTCTCTTACGTGGCACGCAAAAAAGACGTTATTTGTAATCGCGTTTTGGCAACACTGTACGATTGTTAGTTTATCGCGAAGTCTCGCGCATCGATTGAATTTATAGCGTTATCGGATAAAAAAATTTTGAAATAAAAAAGGAAATTTTAATGAGCTGTTGCAGTTAGTTTATAATAGAAAACGGAGGATCTTTTCAGGTCCATTTAAAAAACTGTCCTTTTCAGGGCCAACAATTATAGTTCAACAAGACGCTTGCACAACAACTTTCGGCAACAAACTCAATGAAAAAGTGTGGGTCGTTTGAGTGCTGGTAAAATGTACACACAAACAACATGCTGGGTATTCAATTTCCAAATCAGCGCTCACATTTCGAGTCAAAATTTGCTCAACGTTTTCATTTGAATTCTGATTCCAGAGGTACTATCTTTTCTGAAAAACAGCAACATATTTAGATTTGAAAAATATGTTTTTCGTACATCATATTTTGTAAACAATTCCTTCTGTTAGGACACATGTCTTCATTGAGGCGAGCGAAGCGAGCATAGGTTCGCGCAGCGAACCAATGAGGATTGTGAAGCAATCCTCCGGGGGTTGGCGAGCGTTAGCGAGCAGGGGGCAGGCCCCCTAGTTTTTATTTATTTAGTTTAACATGAAAATAACTTAAGAAAGGGAATTCTAAATCTCCCACAGAATCGTTTTTTGTAGTAGTAACCTTAGTGGCACCTTTCGTCATTTTGAAGCTTTGTCTTACAGCAAGGGTGCGATGCATGTGAAATGTATTATATGAATGGATATGCATGCGTAGGATTTGTGTCCAAAGTAAGTTGTAGAAATTATAAAATTGTCGAAAGGTGTTAAAATATTATTTTATTTTATGAAAGACATAAGTCATTATATATTTTTATCATCGCTTCAATCTAGAGTAAACCAATTCAAACCGAGTAAGGTCGGGTATATTGCTTGTTTCCAATAAAACGCGTTGTTGTTCGAAAAGTGTACTTCCAATTCCACCCCCATTACCTTAGAGACGATTCGGTATCTTTTGATGCAAAACCTATTTTCTTTTCTGTGCTGATTTCAATCTTCCAGATTTCTCTCTCTCTCATTATGTTCTATCCTCAGACTTAGGAAGAATTTCTTTAACTTCGGCTAGGATCTCTTCCGGGCAGTTCTAGCAATCTCAAACAGCTTCATAGCTCAAATCAGCTTAACTATAATTCAATTTAACTTGATTATTATCCAGAACACCATAGAGAAGTCTTTGAAGTTTCTAATTTCTGTATTTATCTAAATTGTATGACATCCAGTAATCAGGTTGAAATTTCTTCAAACTTTCTGGGAGCGTCACAAAGTTTAAATGTCGTCGCCTCACAAGTGAAACACAAGGTCCAAAACCATTATTCTGAATCAACGAAACCGGTAAATCCTATTCACTAAGTCTGTTTCTCCGGGAGAAATCTAATCTTCAAGCAAAGAAAAAAACTTTGTGTGCTTCACCAAGCAGGAAATTACCCTATTCTGGTCTGGAAAATCTAAAAAACACTTATCTTGCAAAGTTTGATTTAGTGTGTTTCGCCTACAAAATCAAAAAGTCACAGGTCGTCTATTTCTATGAACTTTTTAGTTTTTGTACATAGTGTAATCTTAAAAAGATACCACTATCGAGACGGATGGAGATCATTACCATCTCTTGAGTTAAAAATTCGATTGGAGTATAGTGAAAAATGGGTTTTATAATGGCGGAAAAGCCATGCCATCATTGCCAATTTACCATATGCCATATTTTAACCTCTTCTTGTTTTAAAACTTTTTACCGTTGATTTTAAATACATCACTACCAATTTTATGGGACTTGTTGGGTCACCTCCATCATTAATTCTTTTTTACCTTCCTTCGTCATTCAGGTCATTTTACCATAATCTATCAACTTTTAATTGAATTTCATGAAGTTCTGTCATTTAAATTGGGGATACCCCATCTTCGTTCTCATTTTACTTGCAATTACAATTTTAACTTTCATGTTTAGTTTTTAGATAACTCATCCGGTTCTATTTGTTCCATCTTCTCTTGTAGTGTTCGTCTGGTTGTTATTCCGATCTCCTTTAAACCTAATCTATTGGATTTCAGTGTTCATCAATACACTGGATCTTGCACCATAAAACTCAAAGCAACCAACCAATGTTAAAATGTCATTCTTCCTTTTTCCACGTAACGTCATTTCTTTAATTAACTTTCTACTGTTTTCCCAGTCTTGTTTTTCAATGCGTGACAACTTAATCGAGAAGAAAAGGCTATTTCATTTTAGGAAACACTAAGAAAGCGCTTTTCAGTCTTTCTATGTGCGATCAATATTACTCAGTAATGAAATACCTTGAGTAAACTTTGTTGGGGAGCATGTACTTTTTATTTTCCCGATATTCTTCGCACCTTAGATGTTGACTATAGATCACAAATCGACACATTTTGGTAGTAGTGTTTATAATATGCACCGAACTAAAGATATCAAATTAGAGCTATTTCCGGGACTAAGTAAGGTCAAGTAATTAACGTCGCACTGGAATGACACAATGGGCTTTTGGCGACAGTCAGGGATCAATTTCAAAGGCAAAGAACCAAGGACAACACCATGTAATTTTGAATCACAGTCAGATGACGAGGAACAACTGGGCTGGAACCCTCTCCAGACTTCTACACACCGTGCCAACGTGAGGACATTTGAGTCCACGACAGATTTTACCTGCACCATCCCCCCTTTATACACGATGGTGTTTGGTTAGGTTCAAACTCGCACCCTCCGATTGGTAATTCGTTACTATGCCAATCAGGGCCACCCCGTCGTCCTTTGTGCTCTCGAGGAAATATTTTCTCAGACAACTCGAATGAGATGAAATTAAATATTTGAGATATTAAATGTTTCTGAGGAGAAAGAAGGATGTATAAGACGGCTTGGGTTGATGTTTGTCCATGGAATAATCAATAAATGAGGTGCCTGTTCTTAAACTTGTGTCGCCTAGCAACGATGAAGTTAACATATTTTCTTTTGATATGTTTGTGCATTAATATTTCTGTCTCTAGGGTAATAAGTGTTTCGTGCTTCTATCGAAAGTCGTTTGCACATTAGAAATATTTTAGTTAAGCTAATAATACCATCGAATTTTGCATTTATACAAAAAGAGAATGTCATTAAAAGCTTTTGCGATCACCTTGTCCCATGCGTGTGACATAAATGGAATAAGCATAATTGTCTTGAATTAGAGCTCCACCCGAAATTAAATGACATACAATTATGGTCACCACATTATGATTTATTTTTCTATGTTACCGAGGCTCGAAGACTAAGTGGCCCCCAAAAAGTAAAGCGATTCATCGTTCCATGGTATGCAATATGAGTTCTGAGTTTAAATTTTATAAAGCTTCATTGAATATTTGTAATAAAGACGTAAGAATGCTAAGGTAATTTGTTTGGTTTTTATAGGGCGATAGACATATTTGTCCAAGCTGCGCCAAACAAGGCAGACAACATCATGTAAATGTACAGTCGTAGGAAAAAAAACTCAATCACCCACCTCATTCGAGCAATTTTAACAAGAGAAAATGCAAAGAAGGCACTTGGTAGAAACTAACGTCTAAAAATTCGAATTCGTAAAGTTAGAATATGGGGCCGTATTCATATTACATTGAGCGCCAACTTCATAATTTCAAATAGGAATCCCCTATTTCGACACACAATTTGGAATCTATGTCAAAATGTACTTCATATACCAAATTTCATGTCAATAAGTCTTACCATTTCGAAGTTATGAGTGCAGAAAGATTTGAGTTCCTAATGTTAAATCAGCTTCTTAGAATTTTATGGATAGCTTCCTAAATAATATCTCTATAGCGCTGATATTTTGTACCATGTTACTGTTAAACAACCAAAACAAAATCCACTTAATATTTTACTTTAAGAGTAGTTTTTAGTATGCAATAATAATTATAAAATTAATGTTTGAAAAAAATATGAATTGAAACCTTCTTATATTTTAAAGGAAATTGATTCAGAATAACTTCTAATATGGCCTAGGCCATGAAAAATTTTAGCTCCTTCTGATAATTAGTTTTTGCGCTACATTAAATTGTCCTTATAATTGCGTTTTTGGGGAGCAACGAAAAGTTTAAAAAACATCGGACAAACCACGGATAGTAATTTCTCGGATTTCTACTATTATAAAAGGAAGTGTTTGTCTGTGTGTAGTCTGTACTAATTATCCTGACGAATATAAGGCACTTGCAGTTATCAAATTTGGCATACAGGAAATTTTTTTTTGTTGTAATTTTTGTGGAAAATTGAATATTTGAATTTTAAAATTTAATCTAGAACATTTTAAAATTAATTTATCGGAATTTAATTATTATGGTTTTCCTCAGAATGACAACAGCATAAAAAGAGATGACAGATTCAAAATTTATTTTTTCCGTTTCCATTTGATTTTGCAGAGTAACAATTTCCACTGAGGAAAAAAAGCAATAAAATTTTAACTGGAGTTAAGTAGTTCTTTTTTCTATGTCCTAGATCATTAAAGATAAAGTAAAAATGTCAACTGATTTGAAATCTGCGGAAAATTTCACATTATGTCGATACCTAAAAATATAATTTTCTTTAAATAATAATTTTTAAATTGAAACTTTTATATTTTTCCTATACGAATTCGACCTTTGCTGTCAAGAAATCAACAAATTCCATTTCCTGCGCTCAAACAATTCTAACGAAGGTAAGCTAAAGAAATAAAAAAATGTTGACTGGCATTGTTTCGTTCTCTTTTGTACAATCGGGATCCTTAAAAATAGATTAAAAATTTCAACAGATTTGAAATCTGAGGAAAATTTTACACCAGATAGATACCTTATACGTTTCATTTTCTTTTAATAAATAATTTTTCAATTAAATATTTATATTTTCACAAGAGATTGTGACGTCACCCCGATTGGATCTCTTCGCAATTTTAATTTGGCCGCATTTGACAACGCCGTGATGGCTGTTATCCAATAGGCTACGAATTCCCATTTGGTTAACGAAGCAATCATCGGGTTATCGAACAGTGGTCACACATGACCACACGAAAAGAACTCTCAATGCCATCGCCGTGCTAGCCACACAAATTTTGTGGCTTGTCGTTAATATAATAACGTAATCCTCAAATCGTTCGCACTTGCGTAATAAATCTAATAATTCTAGGATCGCTGAAAAATACGTTTGAAATGGTGTTAAAATTTGAAATTCGGATAGCTATAACTACAATTAATCTCGGTCTACAATTAACGACTTTCTATTTCAAGATTTAATAACTCGGAATATATAGTAAAGTCATGAAATTTCATATTTAGACTAATTTAACGATGCAGAATCTGTTTATAGAATCAAAACATGACGTTTCCATTAGAAAATTTGCTGCTTGTGCAAATTTTAATACGGAGAAGCCCCCTTATGCATTTTTTTTTAATTTAAATTTGTAGAGGATGCTGTTTCCTATTGAATGATATCTATAAATTCGCTCTAATATCAATAGTGCTCGAATTAAAGTAGGTAGTTCGTTTTGTTCCCGCGACTGTACAAACACACCAGGAAGCTTTAACTGACACAAAAGAGACAAATACTCCCAGGGAGGAGTAAAACCTATGCCTCCTACAAGTCGAAGGTTGTTAGCTCAGTGGGCAAACCCACTTAGTCACAGCAACCCCATAAGTGCAAATGAAAACTAGAAAAATTGCCTTTGTTCAAGTTAATCCTCTGAGAGTCATGGGAGTTCTGAACAGATCGAATATTAATTTAACCGCCTTACAAATATAATGACTGAATATATTGGTTGAAACAATCATAGGAAGGATTCTATTGTTCAGGGTCAAATCTGGTTATAACTCATGTAGGGAAGATTGCCGGTTGCAGAACGAATATATGCAAATGGATTCTTCAGAGGATTAAATTGCGAGAGCCGTTATCTAATTCTGGGGGTGATCATCTAAATCTGGAAGTGAAGGATAATAATGGACCTCAAATGTGGTGACATTTATGCTTTTTCTGGCATATGTATGTGGTTTTCAAGGCGGGGCAGCAATATTTGAAGCAATTTGATTAACAGCTGAATTTATTCAAAGGTAAATTTATTCAAAATGAAGGGCCCATCCAACGATACATTATCTGAACAAGGGAAATGCATCCAGAAAGAAAATATGGATTCTTCCAACATTTAGGAAAATTCTATTGGTTTTTTCCCGTAGAATAAAATTCTTTGAAATCCTATTTTTTATTTCCCTATCTGAAACCTTTGTAAATGTTCTATTGCTTTTTTTCTAAGAACGGAATACTTTGGAAATATTCTATTGCTCATATGTTCGCCTAGAAAAGCATTGTTTGATAGGTAGTTAAATTAACGTCTTTCTGGAGCAAAGCAATGTGCTTTGGCGACGGTTTGAGATCAATCCCGATAGGAAAGAGTCAAGGACAACGCTTCGTAATTTTAAATCACGGTCAGATGACGAGGTCAACACCTGATCTGGCACCCCACTTTCCAAACTCCCCCCCCCCCCACCACCACCACACCAACTTGAGGACATTTGATACCACGGCAGATTTAACCACTGGCATTTAACCACACTGTGATTTGACTGTGATTTAACCACACGGCAGCAACTGTGTAAACTACGGTCTTTGACTAAACCAAGTTTCGACCCCCCCCCTCGTCTGCTAATCCGTTGCTCTCTCCACTGTAATATCGCGGCCCTCGCTAATGGACGATATATACGGGGCTGTAGGTGTGGTTGAAAGGTGCCTGGACAAGGATTGGTGGCAAGGTTCTGATATAGTGATAGGATCTCATTTGGCAATGTGAAAGTTCCTTATTTCCGATGTCTAGCAGAATTACAAATACACAAAATTGATTTTAAAAAAAGTGACGAAAAAAAGGTATAGGAAGTCTAGCTGCCCACCCCCTAATATCTCAGTATAGTAGTAGTCCCGACTAGAGAAGACAGTTATTCACTACTGTTTGTGAAAATTGCAACATCGACAGAATCATCAGAAATAAATGACATTTATTCCACGTATTACTTATAGTGGTGTTTAAATAAACGATCAAATTTACAGAGCAATAAAACAAAAATAATGCTGAAAATCAATATATTTTGGCCGCGATGAGAGCCTGTACATGTTGTAGCCATCGAATCATACAGATTCTGAATGTCATACTGAGAAATGGCATTCCAGATGGCCTCTGTCAGACGCCAAAATTCAGCCGTACTCTTTGCCCATTGAGAGGAACAAGTGAGTCGCAGACCGATGTAATCCCAGACTTGCTCAATGGACGACATATCCTGTTAACGTGCAGGCCGTGGAAGAAGCAGAGCCTGTCGAGCACTGAAGAAGGCTTGTACATTCCGAGCAACATGTGGACGGTCCTTGCAGAAATTCAACTCCGGGAATGCGTTGCAGTAGGGATAAGACCGCGGGCTCCACAACTTCCCTGATGTAGCACCCGCTGTTCAGAGCCCCCACAATTTAGAGTAGGAGGGATCGCCCATGATATCCAATAGCGCACCAGACCATAACGCCAGGCGTTCGTCCAGTACGACTCTGAATAAAACACTCAGGGAGAAGGCGTTCACCTCTGTAGCGTCCACCGTTATAGCCCAAATTGTAACGAGACTCAACTGAGAAGACGACTTGTTGCCTATCGGAACGCCATTGGCTGTGTTGGTGAGCCCATTGTAGCAGGAGGCGTCGGTGGTTCAACGTCAAGGGAATCCTGCGCAGAGGAATCCTTGTACATAGTCCATGTCGCAGCACGCGTCGACGAACCACAGACAATGACACACCTGCAGACACGCTCCAATGTTGTGCTAACGCACGAGAGGACGCTGTACGGTCCGTCACCGCCATGCTGATGAGGTGTCTTTCGTCCCGCGGTGACCTTACATTGAGTGGATCACTGTCGGGGTTTCTACATGTCCGGTTCTCCTTGGTACATCTCTTCCACAAACGCATCATTGTTGTGGCATTACGCCCAGTGCGAGTGGCGATTTCATGAATGTCTACCCTCACGGAGGTCGATCATGCGGCCCCGTTCGAACTCGGTTGATCGTATGTCACTCTGCGTTATTGGCAAGGCGCATATTGACTTCTAATCAATCTTTTACAGCAGTCAAACGACGACATATTTCAACGCACCTTTACAGTGCTTTTTACACACGGCTTACTTGGAAGTTCAGAGGTGTTTCTCGGCCCACACATGCATGATGTATTTGTATTTATAATCATTTTTCCATCCTAACCTGCTTTGCATTTCCTGCAAGTTTCGTTTGAGTGTATAAGGGTTAAGTATCACACAGATTGTGGAGGACGCAGAGTGAGAGCATGGGAAGCATTTAGGGAATACACGCTTAGGAGAGAAGTGCTTCCTTCGCTCAGATGCGAGAGTGAGGTGCTTCCTTAGCCCTAATGAGAAGGTGGTCCTTACACAATCTTGTTACATTTGTTGGCAATAAAGCTGGTGGTATTGTTAAAGAATCGTTCAATTATAGACAGTCCAGTAATCGAGCTTTCGGCACAACAAAATGAATATAAAACTTATGGGCACAATAACAGTGGCGTAGTCGTGTGGAGGCTGTCAGGACCCGAACTCCCCACCGAAAGAGATGGTTTCTAATTTTTTTAAATCTTTACAAATAAAATATTATGACTTCATAAATTTGTTTTGTACCAAAATACAGTTATTTTATAATACTAATTATATATATATATATATATATATATATATATATATATATATATATATATATATATACCTATACCATTGATTTAATATTTTCTTTATACTTTGAAATGAACAAACAGAGCCTGAGGCGTAAGCAGCCTACGTGCAAGCCTCTATAAGCCACCCTTTCACTAAAAATATGCTGCATTTTCCCAAAATACAATCCTTTATAGTGTCTCTTTGAATATTCTACTGGAAATAAAGTGTAAAATGTGCAGATTTAGAAGTATCTAATAAAAATCGCTAAACGGACCTAAAAATATAGACAAACAAACTATGAAAACTAACAATTATCAAATTTGTTTTTCTCAGAACAGAAGAAATACAAACTGCTATAACACAAAGCTTCAATACAACTCAGACGATTTCAACACCACAGCGTATGAGGAAATTCTGGATAAAGAAATATAATCGGAGTTATTGCTCTTAAAAACTCTCCCTCTCCCTTATCGAGAAATCTCAGTCTATATGAATTGATTTGCAGCGCTAAACAGGTGGGATCTGTCCATAGGGTCATGCTGATTACAAAGCCGGAAGATAGGCTCGGTGACGATGGCAATTCCATACAGATAGGCGGCAAGACTATCATGCCCTGTTATAAGACGAAAGGTTGCCACCGCATTCGGATATTTATGTCGCCAAAATTCTTTACATCTTTCACATGATTTACATTTAAAATAAGCCTCAAACAGCGTAATTCTCTGAATGCGTGATAAACTCATCTTACAATGAAGAACCAAGGCCAACTAGAAAGACAGGCCCCGAAACCAAAATATCACGTGATCAACTTAGTCGAAGTTTTGGACCGACCATGGTAAACGGATGGTATGAAGTTATGCTAAGCTACAACTTTTGGACGATTTTATTGCCAAATGTGGTTTTTGTTGTTTTATTCAGTAATATTCATTTTATGGCAGCCCTAAAGTTTTTCCTGACGATATTAGATATTACAACACCTGCATCGTAGAACGAACGGAGTAATTTTATTTGGAATTGTTGTACCGCTATTTTTCTCCCTGATTTCTTGATATTTGCTGCTTGTTTTGGAAATTTTGGACTGTGGAATTTTTCTCACTGGATTGATTTTCATTTTAAAATTGGAGATTGTAAGTTACAATATTTTTGTTTTGCTTATTGATTTAAATTTGGTTTTACTTTGAATCTTTAAATGGTGCAGTTTATGTGGAACGCTATTTTTCTCCATGGATTAAATTTTATTTTTGAAATTGCAGATTGTAATTTACGATTTTTCCCCCTTTTGTTGCTCACTTCCCTTTAATTGATCTGTTATGGCAGTAGTTTCAGTTTTCGCGCTATTCCTACAGTTTTAAGGCTTAACCTTATTCAGAAAGAATTATGCTTCGTTCGTTGCATTTCGTTTGCAAGTAGCGTTTTAAAAAGTAAAATAAAATATCAGGATATATAAGTAGGAATATTTCAATAAGAAAAATTTTTGAAGAAGGAAAAAAAAACCTTTTTAATACAATAGAACAAATTTTACTTGCAAATCTTCTAATTTTTCTGAGTGATATTTACTCTAAACACATGTCCGTTGTTGTGCGTTGTTTCATCAATCATAACCAGGTTTTATCTCCTTGATTTTTAAAAAAAATTGTTGGAAAGATGTTAAAAAGCGAGAGAAAAAAAACGCCATTTAGAAAAACGACCGGATTTTGGACGTCCAGCTTGGATTTGCTTAGATTAACTGCCATCTTGATTTGGCGCAAAAATTTAATTTGGCGACTACCGTAGCCGATACTAGATCTCCACCAGTTGTACTTACATTTCTAGCTATAGCAAGGAATGTAATACTTTAATTCATTGATACGGTTTCCTTTTCAAATTGCGTTAATGGTCATTAAAGATATTAGTATTAAAGTCATCTATTCACATACAGCAATTAGTGCACATTATAGTCAGGAAAAAATACTCCAAATTAATTTACAATTCTGCCTTAAAGATGTTTTGAAGAAATAGTTTTTCAAGGAAGGTGATTAAAATTAGCTGTTGTACAATTTATCATTTTGTATTAACATCTGACTTTTGTTTTAATTTGATCTATGATAAGGTAGATTACTGAACATTAGTTTCCATTTGTTCTAGTTGTTTAATTGTTAGAATTATATTTTAATTTGTGTTTATACTTAGACTAGCTATGAGTAATGATGTAATGACTGACTCCTTACCCTATGCTTTTGTATTCCATTTTTTTTCGTTGAACAAAAATATTTGATAGTGAGAGATAAATATTGTTTTCATTTGTATTATAAATATACATTTAGTTTTGTTATAACTGTGCAATCTCTTTAAATACGTCAATTTTTTCACTACATATGTTACATTGTATGAATAAAATTTTACTAAAATAAAGACAAATTTGAACATTATTTGGTCTCTAGTTGTAATTTTCTTCAATATACTTTAGAGTAAATTATTATTAAAAATAGGAGTTTTCCTTCCCTACTAACTAAATGTATAAAAACACTACATTTCAGTGGAGTGTTTGTCAAATTGGGTCCGTGCTTGGTACCGATCGTCAGAAAATATTAGAAAAAAAATCAATAACAAATATGGTAGGGGAAGACGGGGTACAATGAAACAAAATTTACTAATTATTTTTTCCTATCCACAATTTTGCATGCACAAAAGTATAATTAATGCATACTTTTAAACTTGTATTTTCCCCATCTAAATAAATTTTTATTAGGTTCTAAACAATATCTTTATGATTGAAAAATAACAAAAAGTAAATGTCTCACAGTGTTTCATTGTACCCCGTATGCTGGGGTACAATGAAACACATACTGGGGTACAATGAAACACTCCAAATGATGCAAGCAATTTTCACCCTATATAGTTTATTTTAGTCACATTCGACTTCATTTAAATTTACGATTTCTCCAACAGAATACATTTAATAAAGTTTCAGTTCACCCTCCTTGATTAAAACATAAACATTTGTTCAGATACTGCTTGTGTCACGCATGTTATGTGTGGATATCTCATTCTTAGTACTTCAGTGATCAGCTGGAACTGCAAAATAATCTGGATCATTGTCATCTTCAGAGTTTGTAGGAGGTAGTTTGTTTTGAAAACAATACCTTCTCGGTTTTTCTCCTCTTTTTACTTTCTAATTGCTTAACAAGAGCATTTTTTACTGGCGTAGTTAGAACAAAACTCTTTTTTTTTCCGTTTTCCTACTCTTACTTCTTTTTTTTGGACCAGCCTTGGGGTAAGGTTTTATCTCTTGAGGAGAAATGTATTTCCTCACAGGTTGAGAGCTAGTGCACGGTGTATAAACAGTTGCTGAACAATCTGCAGTCGGTGTTTCTGATCTAGTAATGGCAAGATCCACAGCTTATCATTCTTGGGTTTTGTCTGTCTGGTCTTCAGTTTCATTGATCTGACCATGGAAATAGTTTTCAGTAGAACAAGGCTTATCTGACACGTACGAACACAAATAATCTTCTTCACAAAATATATCTCTATTGTAAGGCCATATTCCAGTTGGTGAAAAACCTTTTGTATTATTCTGTGTAATGAAAGACTTACAATAAGCAGTGCCAAGCAAAGAAGATATCTCATAGATAGAGATTGTATGACCTTGATTACACAGCATCCAATCATTTGCAGCTAGATTGAAGAAATTTTTAAGTGACTTGAACACAGTTTTGCCTAAAGGCTGCATTTTGTTACTGGTATGTGGGGGCAGGGTTACAACAAAAATTCCGTTATCTTTCGTAAAATGTAGACTGAAAATCGTAATATGTGATTCATGATTGTCCATTATTAGTACAGTTGGATTTTCTTTAGAACAGTGCGTATGTGCCTGGAAATGTGTTAGAACTTTAACAAAAATATCTCCATTCATCCATCCCGATTTTGTTGCATGACTCGCAGTCCCAGGTGGAGATTCATTCAACATGTAAAACTTGAAATTTACTCTAGGAAATACTAAATAATGGGTATAGAATTTCCAGAAGCATTAATAAATCCACACATAATTACTAGAACACCCCTTTCACCAGAAGTTAATAGATCTATTTGTTTTTGGCCCCTATGACTGAGAAGTTTAGGAGGATTGTGAACTGTAATAAGTGCAGTTTAGGCCTATGAAATAAATAAACTGTTCTTAAATGTTTTTGAAAATAAAAAAACTAACTTACTATTGAAATCTGTATTTTTTTTAAAGAAAAAAAACAGCTTAATTTTGCATGCTTCCAAAAGTACTGTTTTGATTTGGTGTTGCCCTTTCTTATTAATGTTAGGTGTTGCCATTTCCTTTGTAAAAGAGTTTTATTTATATTAGTGACAACCAGTAATATGTTATTTTATATCAGTGATATTATATTTACCATTGATATATTACTTCAGGTAAATGCATTCACCCGGGGAGCAATGCAACATGTTTCATTGTACCCCATCTGCAAGTGTTTCATTGTACCCCATACTGAGGTTACTAAATAAAAAAAAAATTTCAAGCTTCTAATATTTATTTTTTTAATTTTGGTTTTGGAGGTATGAAGACAATAACACAAAGATAACAATGTATAGAAAAAATAATTATTACATATAAGAACGAGGAAAAAGAAACAAAATTACTTTTAGTAAAGAAACTTACTTTCAATGGTGAAAAACCAATAATCTTCTATTGCTAATGTCGTAGAAGTGGAAATGTATCCAAATCACATCAGTAATTGGAACATATAGTTACATAACATACATATAAATTGCAACTTTCTGTGACAAATTTTACTGATTTTAGAAGCAATGTTTCATTGTACCCCTTGTTTCATTGTACCCCGTCTTCCCCTACATGCTTTTTATTTTATGCTTATTTTTAACTATTTTTCTTACGTTTCCTATTATAACAACCACAATTTTTTTTATCAGGCATATTATGTAAATAAGGATTGCAAAAAAATATTACAAAAAACACCAGTGCGCTGTCTGAAAAGTTTGTGAATGCTGGTATGATTTCGTGTATTTTTTCTGGATGATCAACTGAAATAGACATCTAGCGTGTATATTATGAATATTCTGTTGAAAAAGGCGCAAATAACCTGAGTTTAAAAAAATAAAAATGCTACATATCGGGTATTATCCGCGCAACTGATTCAACGAGCGGAGATCGGCAGAAGTTCGACTAAGATGGTCACGTGACTTTCTTTCTCGCCGTTAGTTTCGGGGCCTGTCTTTTTAGTTGGCCTTGATGAAGAACAAAGTGACGTGGAACTTTTTTGTCGCACAACTTGAGCGCGAAGGAAACCAAACGATAATTATTACGCCGGTTAAGCTTTGGTTTCCTAAGAAAGTGGAGCCGTTATCTAACAGCCGTGATACGTCATGATTCCGCGGGCATAACTAGACGGCCGTCTAAACAAAAATCCCGACGTGTCAACTTAGACGAACAGAATACGTTGAAGAATGGGCAACACAGACGGCTGTCGTGGTTTGTTTTATTCAAGAAACAAAACAAAGTGGTTTTTTTATTCTCTAGTTTAAAGATTCTAACTTCGGGATCGTTGAAGGTAGAGTGAAAATTTCAACAGATTTCAAATCAGCGTAAATTTCTACGCCAGATCGATATCAAAAACAGTTTTATTATTCAATTATTTACCATTTGATTATTTAATTATTTTTTAAATAATTATTTATTTATTTAAAGAAAATCACATTTAAGGTATCGATTTGGTGTCAAATTTTCCGCAGCTTTCAAATCCGTTGAAATTTTCATTCTGTGTTTAACGATCCCGATTTTACAAAACCGAATTGATCAATGGCAGTCAAAAATGTTTATTTATTTCGCTCCTCTCCGTTCGAATCGTTTGGAGCAGGAAATGAAATCTGGCCGCTACAAGAGAAAAAACGTTCCCCATCTGTTTGAGACCGTTATGACGCCAGTCATGGAAATGGCGGCTCCGATCATTTTTGTTACGCTCACAAACAACGCTCTCTAGGAAACCAACACCATGTGTTAGTATAAGCAACGTTCAAGGCCGACTAAAAAGACAGGCCCCGAAACTAACGGCGAGAAAGAAAGTCACGTGACCATCTTAGTCGAACTTCTGCCGATCTCCGCTCGTTGAATCAATTGCATATTGTCGTTGCGCGGATAATACCCGATATGTGGCATTTTTGTGTTTCAAAACTCAGGTTATTTGCGCCTTTCTCAAAAGAATATTCACAATATTCACACGAAATGTCTATTTCAGTTTATGATCCAGAAAAAATACACGAAATCCTACCATCATTTCCCAAACTTTTCAGACAGCGCAGTGGTGTTTTGAGTAATATTTTTTTTGCAATCCTTATATAAAAAATATGCCTGTTAAAAAAAATGTGGAAGTTAAAAAAAGAAACGTAAGAAAAATAGCTAAAAATAATCATAAAAATATGTATACATATACCATACAAGTTTTTTTCTAATATTTTCTGACGATCGGGTACCTAGCACGGACTCAATTTGACAAACACTCCACTGAAATATACTGTTTTAAATACATTTAGTTAGTAGGGAAGGAAAACTACTATTTTTAATAATAATTTACTCTAAAGTATGTTAAAGAAAATTACAACTGAAGACCAAAAAATGTTCAGATTTTTCTTTATTTTAGTAACATTTTATTCATGCAACGTAACATATCTAGTGAAAAAACATAACAAAACAAAATGTATATTTATAATACAAAAGAAAACAATATTTATCTCTCACTGTCAAATATTTTTGTTCAACTAAAAGGGCAATATAAAAGCATAGAGTAAGCAGTCAGTCATTATATCATTTCTCACAGCAAGTCTAAGTATAAACACAAATTAAAATAGAATTCTAACAATGAATCAACTAGAACAAATGGAAACTAATGTTCAATAATCTACCTTTTCATAGATCAAATTAAAACAAAAGTCAGATGTTAATACAATATGATAAATTGTACAACATCTAATTTTAATCACCTTCCTTAAAAAACAATTTTTTCAAAACATCTTTAAAGCAGAATTGTAAATTAATTTGGGTATTTTTTCATGACTAATCTGCACTAATTGCTGTATGTGAATAGATGACTTTAATACTAATATCTTTAATGACCACTGACGCAATTTGAAAAGGAAACCGTATCAATGAATTAAAGTATCACATTCCTAGCTATAGCTAGAACTGTAAGTGCAACTGGTGGAGATCTAGTAACCGATGTGGTAGTCGCCAAATTAAATTTTTTGCGCTAAATCAGGATGGCAGCCAATTTAAGCAAATCCAAGCTGGACGTTCAAAGTCCGGACGTTTTTTTAAACGGCGTTTTTTTTCTCACTTTTTTACATCTTTCCGACAATTTTTAAAAATTAAGGAGTTAAACCTCGACTTAATTGATGAAACCGCGCAACAACGGACATGTTTAACGTAAATATCATACAAAAAATTAGAAGATTTTTAAGTAAAATTTGTTCTATTGTAATAAAAAGTTTTTTTTCCTTTTTTAAAAATTATTCTTATTGATTTATTCCTACTTATATATCCTGATATTTTACTTTACTTTTTTTAAACGCTACTTGCAAACGCAGGCCAACGAACGAAGCATTGTAGAATTCTTTCTGAATAGGGTTAAGCCTTAAAACTGGATGAAAAGCGCGAAAACTGAATCCGCTGCCATAACAAATCAATAACTGGGAAGTGAGCAACAAAAGGAGAAAAAAATTGTAACTTACAAACTGCAATTTCAAAAATCAAATTTCATCTTAAACTTAAATTTCATCCATGAAGAAAAATAGCGTTCCATATGAACTGCACATTCCAAGATTCAAAGAAAAACCAAATTTAAATCAATAAGCAAAACAAAAATATTGTAACTTACAATCTCCAATTTCAAAATAAAATTCAATCCAGTGAGAAAAATTCCACAGTCCAAAATTTCCATCACAAGAAATAAATATCAAGAAATCTGGGAGAAAAATAGCGGTACAGCAATTCCAAATAAAATTACTCCGTTCGTTCTACGAAGCAGGTGTTGTAATATCGTCAGGAAAAACTTTAGGGTAAATTTTTTAAGTAATGGCGACACCGCGAAACTAATAAATAAAAGTGCAGGCAATTTTTTCAAACTGTTAACTGTACAATTATTAATATTCTAAACGAAGCGGACGATTTTATTTTCCTAGTTTCGTGCTTGTTTAAAGAACTGTTTTTATTTGCCCTACAGAAATGGAGGTGAGTGATTCCAAATTAATTCTGCCATTAAATTTTGCTATCGTTTGGGCAAAACAGCTCCAGAAACCGTTAAGTTAAGGAAAGAAGCTTACAAAGACATATGTTTTGGTGAGTCTACTATTTTTAGATGGCATAGTGATTTCAAAAAAGGACTTTTGTCTTCAGAACTGGCTCCTAAGCCTGGCTGACCAGAAATTTGTGTGAATGATCGAAATGTTAACACTGTGTGGACAATATTGCAAGAAAATCGGCGAATGACATGCGAGGAGATAGCGGCATCAACTAACCTTTCGTAAACGTCGATAATTCGCATTCTACGCAACAATTTACAGCTTCGCCATGTTTGTTCCAGATGAGTTTCTAATCACCTTACTAAAGAACAAATGCAAACAAGAATTCACCAATGTTGTGAGTGGAAACAGATGCTTCAAAAGGATCCGAATTTCCTAAAGACTGTAATAACAGGTGTATGGAAACACACTGATTCTCCGACTAACCAAATCTGCAGGAAAGGTCATGAGGATTATTTTCTTTGAACATAAAGGTGTAATGCATCAGCATGCTGTGCCTCTAAAAACTACTGTGAATGGTGAATATCATATTTCAGTTTTGAAAATTTTGCGACAACACATGTCGGAGGAAGCGACATGAACTGGTAGGGAATTGGACATTACATCACGATAATGCTCGCCCGCATGCCGCTATTTCTGTTCAGTAATATCTTAGTAAATGCAATATTAAAATCATGCCACATTCCCTTTACAAATCCAGATCATCTCGCACCGTGCGATTTTTGGATGTTTCCGACGTTGAAGGAAAAGCTCCGTGGTAGAAAATTTAATACAGATTCTGAAGTAATTTCAGCAGTGCAGGGTTCTTTAAAGCAGCTTCCAGAAAGAGGCTTCTCTGCTTGTTTTGTAAAGTGGGTTGAACGATGGGACCGTTGCATATCATCTGAGGGAAGCAACTTTCGAGGAACTGGTCGAGGAACTTTAATTTTGCAATTTTATGATCCAGGTGTGACCTTGTCACGTAACCATGGTTCAAAATGCTAATTGACGAGACCACCGCAGAAGTTTGGAGAGTTGAGTGCCAGCTCAGGTGTTGCCTCGTCCTCTGACCGTGGTTGGAAATCATGCGGTGACCTCAATAGCCCATTATTGTGTTGCTCCAGTAAGACGTTAATCAAAGATACCTACTTCCTCTTTGGGATTAATCGGGGACTGTCGCCGATCCCGTTGCTAGGTGCGACGATACTTAAGTACCTTCCTACCGTTTGTATGCATTACTGGTGACTTGCTGAAAACAAGCCTAATGATATTTGTAGGGGTGGGGTGAGCGCTGGCCCACGAGGAGAAGGAGAGAGAGGAGGAGGTGTGACGCTGAAAGAGGATACGCATGAGACACGGGAAAATCGCCGTGGGAGCAATGAAGGCTTCTTTCGAAGTATCAATAATTATGTGTATTGGTCCGTTCAATAAAGTTTTATTTAAGAATGGAAAGTGTTTGCTCTACTTGTAAACAAGGATGACTAAAAGGAGGACTAGATCGCTCGGGGTCCTACAATATTGTTTACTGAAGGGAAAAAATTGCACTGCAAAAGAGTTTTCTACAAACTCAGACAAGCGTCTCAAAGTCCATAGAACTCCATTCAACGGAGATGATTTTTAAAGGAGCCAAAAACACAATGCGCACGTGAAAAATTTCTTTCGTCATTTTACCATTTTTGTTGCTAATCTAATGTTTGATTCTAGCAGTCCTGAAGAAGCAAACAGCAATTGCCATTTAGATCAATCGATAGAAAGCTGAACTGCGGTGTTTCATATGCTGCCTTCATTTGCTTCGCTAATTGTTTTATTCGGTTAAGTTAGCTTGTTTTTAAAAATGCTATCCAGCGGAATATACTTCTATATATTACGGCATATAAAGATTCATCATTTATTATTTTCCATTCGTTTTATTTCTTTTCTATCCCGTTTTGAAATTTATTGTTCACTTGCTATGTTAAATTGAATTACCTTGCGTTAGCTTGTTTTTAAGTGCAACCCAACGGAATTTGCCATTTGGCTGTCAGATAAAAATTTTCAGTCAGTTTCCAGTGACAGTTCTAATTTATATGAAAGATTTGGCATCAGCAAATTCATGGTTCAATACAGAAGAGATTCTGAGAACAATGGGTTTCTGAAAAAAGACATTTTGAAGTATATGGACATTTGAATAAGTATTACGGAAAAACAATTGCAGATGGTACCCAAACGACAGCCTTTGTTCCATCAAATGATAATCTTGAATATGATCGAAAGAGCATTCGATTATTACTCTGCCATCACTCCCTTTTTGACAAAAAAAGGCAAAACATATGTCTGATCTTACTGTCATCAAGAACTCCGCATACTTCAGAAATATTGGATGTTGCAAAACTAAATTTCGTTGCACAGCTTGCCAAAAGTTTTTAGGTATAACTGCTGAGAGAAATTGCTTTAAAGCTTTTAATAAAAACTATTGCAAATTTATTGGTAAATAACTCTTACTGTTTATAAGTAGTAACTGACCTTTGCTAATTTATTAGTAACTGACGTTGGCTAATTTATTATTAATTGACTTTTGCAAATATATTTTTCATTAACTTTAGCAAATTCATTAGTAATTAACTCCTTATGTTGATAAAAAATAAATGTTTTGGTTCAGGTACTTTTGTGTATATTTCTCATAATTTTACAGTGATAATGACCTACAGTGATAAGTGAGAACATCCATTCAAAAGGATATTCTCCCTAGTTAAATTAAAAAATTTTAATTCATTAATTTTTTAAAAACATCATTTTTAATGCCCTTGTTCATATTTCATTTTTAATAATATTTTTTGTATAATAAAAAATATATGAATTTTACAATATTTTCTTCGGGTCTCTGGAGGATATTCCGCTGTGTATTTTATTCCTCATTTGGTACTCTAAATGGAGAATCACGTTCAGTTAGCTTGTTTTTAAGTGCTACTCAATGGAATTTGCATTTCGACGGGCAGATGAAGATTCTCGTTCAGTTACATATTTACATATTTCATTATATTGTATACTATTGTGTTTAGTATTGTTCATTTGTTGTTCTAAATTGTGAATTACGTTGCGATAGCTTGTTTTTAATTGCTACCCAGTAGAATTTTCTTTTTGACGCGCAGATGATGATTATTTTGTATAACTGCTTACTTTACCTAAAGGCTATTACATTAATAATCGGTTTTTTAAATCTATTGGCCTCTACGTACCAATTTCAAATAAGTACATACGCAATTGTCATTTTGATGCCATTGGATGGCGCGATTCAATTGGCTAGTTTACACAGATTATTTAACCCTCCGTCGGGCGCAATCGGCCTGACAGGGGCACAGCCTTGACGTTTACGTTCCCTCCTCTTCTCCTAGAAGGGGCAGAAATCTGCTAATTCTAGTAGTCTCTTATCTTTACCGGATGTTTGGACCCAACCTTTTAATTTTATTCTCGCGCTTCGTGGACAGCTCTTAGCGTCATTCTGATCTCTCAGGCACATTGCGCCCGAATTCGTTACATATATAAAGGACGTAATATCTATGTTTTAATATCACAAGTGTTTTTTTTTAAATAATTTCATGACTGCATCATGCAAAATTTGTGGCTTTTTCCGTAAATATGTGGATATTTCAGCTTGGCCTCCTGGGCTCATTGCGACCGAACATGTATTTATGGTAGTGTTTTCTTTCATATGTTCAGGATTTGCGTAAAAATGGCTCGGAAATTCTTCGATTTGTCAAAACCGAACGATCTGGAAGACGTGAGACGTATGTTGGAAGATGTCGACGAGGACGACTCTACTGTGAACGAGGATTTGGGTGAAGAGAGTGACATCGATTTTCACGATAAAGTGGAAGAGCGTAAAGAAAATTCAGAAACGGAGCAAATGGTGAGGTTACTAAAGATGAAAACGAACCAGAGCCCAACTTTTTTTGGGGGAAAGGATAAAACTACCAAATGGGCCAAAAATCCGCCGACGAGAAGGGTCAGTAGGGAGCTCACAATGTTCTAACTCATCTTCCTGGAGTCATAGGACACGCTTAGAATGTCCAAACAGTGTTATTATAGTGTCTTCGCTTCATGTCGACAGTGCAATCTATCCTGCATCTGGAGAGCAATACAATCCAAAGATGATCACATTCTACAATTCCACCAAAAGTGGCGTTGATAATGCAGACCAAATGTGTGCCATTTATAACCTGAGCCGAAATGTAAAGCGCTGGCCAATAGTCATATTTTTTACAATGCTAAATATTAGTGCTATCAATTCGCAAGTAATTTATCTCGGCTATCAACTAGAACCATGTCGTAGAAGACCTTTCCTAAAAACATTGGACCACCAACTGGTGCTTGGAGAACTAAGTGGAAGAAGTGTGAAGACAGTTGGAATCCCCATCAATCTCCAAATTCGGCTGAAAAAATATCAACCCATCAAAGATGTTCCAGAAAATTCCACACCTCAACCGACGTAGATGCTCAACCTGCACCTCAGAAAGGGTTTGAGAAGGATGACAAATTATGAATATAATAAATGTCTCAACGCAATCTGCTTGGCTCATGCAAATATCATCTGCGGAACGTGCTGTGCTGTTTGCCAATGCCCCTCTTCTGCTGAAATTAAGCTGAAGAACTCAGACTCTGAGTGAATATCGGCTTTTTAACTCTGCACTGCAATGTATAATTTTTACCAAAATTATTTAATTTGTTACTTTGGAAATTTAAGTGAATTTAGTGCTAGATCTGAAATTTTCTTTTAATGTTTTCTAAATATAAAATGTGTTTGATTACTTTTAGAATACTGAAACTAAAATTAATGGGTATAAATTTGCGATTCTTTTTTTTGTGTGCCTGTCAGACGCAATGCGCCCGAACACGTTGGTTCTATATTGCGCACGGGGTTTAAAGGTGTACTTTGCAGTTTTTGTCTTGTTTGGAAGTGGTTTGGGTGGTCGTAGTAAACAATAACTCGGGTCTCTTGTCAAGAAACAGTACACGAATTGGAAGCATGCGAAATAAACATTTGAGAAACATGAAAAACCAGAGTACCACCGTTTTGCTGTTGAACAAGCAAAAGGATTTTCTTTTGTGATGTCAGGAAGAATTCAAAATGTGATGCAAGCAATCAATACAAAAAATTGAAAAATATTGCCATAACGGAAGCATTTATTATGCGTTGTCGTCAAGAAATCGCCTAGAGATGTGACTACGAAAATGGGTCTATCGGTCTCACCGAGCCTATTCACAGCGATTTCAGAGCTCTTTGGTATCCTGCCCGTTTTTTATATGAAGTCCTTAGAAGTCATTTGACAACTCAGATTTCGGATAGTAGGTCTATGTGTACATTAGGGTGGAGCGAAAAACACGAATTTCGGAAATTGAAAACGCCTATGGTGGGAATAGTTGGGGACTACAATGCTTATTAATAAAACAAAATATGAGCTAAATCATTTAATATCTTCAAGTGAAAAAACACTCTGAAATTTCGAAATTTTGCCGATTTCTTCACAAAAATAATAATAACGCATTTAAAATTTTTATTACATTCTATTTAAAGCCATGGGTGGGTGAAATGAACTTCCCTGCATGTAAAAAAAAGTGTTACACCTAACATTATCCCGCAAAATAAAAAAAAATCCTTTTTTTTAGAGCTCCATTACGCGCGTCTCCACTCCTCTCAATAGACTCATCATTGTGACCACGCGGTTACACGGGCGCTTCCCCTTGCAGCTCTTCGCTGTTTTTGCATTATGAAAACAACCCAGAGCTCAGCACGAGGAGGAGGCTGCATATCGAGTTCCACTCCGCCCTCTAAAAATTTCAATTTATGTTACTAGCTTACCCTAAAAAATTAAATTGAAGTTACTGGCAAGTAGTTTATCTTAAAAGAGGTTGATATTGTGGCTTTTGGTTTCAAATCTGGGTAAAGCTAGTCTAGAAGCAAATCTTGACCGAATAAATCCATCTCGTGCCTCTGCACCACATACTGTACTATATGCTTCAGTTACTAATTCAACGCAACGTTCTACTGCGTGTGAATGACATGGAAAGTTAAACATGTTACTATTGGTTAAAACGTCTAGAATCATCTACTTGAGTTGATCATTAGAAAGAGGTGGATCTGTAATGGAATCTGATTGCCATTCAATTAGAATTATGTAATTGTCTGCTTCGAAGTTTAACTTGGGAATTTTGAACTCTCGAATAGTCTTTTCAACATTTATTTTTGTCTTAATTTTAAATACTTCTAAGGCTCTATTCTCTGACGTGTTTTCAATCATCAGCTAACATTGCCAAAATAATATTTTCTGGATGGGCATAATAAGCATTTTTTTGCAAAGTTATACCTACTACAATTTTTAAATCCTCAGGCAAAAATCTCAATTTATTTAAAATATTGTAAAAATGAAGATTCCAGTACAGACATGATGATTGACTTTTAATTTTAAACCACACATATGAGTGTACCTTCATAACATACTCTGTTAATATTTTCAAGTTATGGGTTGGATCTTCTATTGAAACATATGACCTTAAAATTCTATTTGTCGTCATCAACCATTTTTCACAAGATTCTAACATTTTTTCAATTTTTCCGCTGTATCCTTTTGGTCCAGTGGTTTTCCGTTCTAAATGTTACAACAAATTACGTAAAGGTAGCTGGGTAGCTCATTTGTATGTAATAAACAAATAAATCAATGCACAGGAAGTCCTAAAAAGAGCTCGATATGTCTAATGACTCCAATTTTCAAACCTATATTTTCCAGTGTACCATCACAACCAACCACTTGCATCTTAGAACGATCGATATTTTTCTCCAAAAAAGTCAAAATACTTGTTTTATTATTCTGAAAAGTACCAGTTGTAGGAGTGACATGTCCCATATATGTTTATCCTGGTTCTGATATTAGAACTATAAATTATTCTGTTACGGTTTTCTAGTAATTATTTCTCTTTCTTTAATCATAACTAAAGTTCAATCCTAACGCCGGTTACACACACGGCGTATTTTTTCCGTCGCGGAGAATTGACCGTCGCCGCTCACAGAAATCGAGCGTTTACACACAGGGCGGTAAAATCTCCGTCGCCGTCGTACGAGTCACCTTGGCAGTGTAGTTTTATCATCGAATCAATTAACTTTAGTTTAAATGTGTTATTTAAATCATTTATTGCTGAGTGTAGTTTGATATGAACAGAGCAAATTCTAGAATACCTTTTGAAATTTATAAGTTAGAAATTGTTAAATAATAATGAGTAAAATAAATACAATTAAATAATAAAGTAAAATAAAGATTTTACTTTTATCTGTATAACTTATTCTCTGTGAAAATTATTATCATTTTTGATAACACTTCCTTAAACTTTTTCACACATAAGTCACAAAGAACAAAGATATTTTAACTTTGTACGTTCAAAGCATCCATCATGTCGTTTATTTTATTTTATTTTTAAAATTTTGCTTTACTTATAATTACTTCTGTAGGTACATAGTTATTATGACGCACCTTTTATAATAGTGTGTGGGATAATCATTTTCAAAAGAGGTTTGAAGTTAACGGCATTTATTGATACATTTAATACATAATTTACACAAACACAAATACACTTCATATACACAAATATACAATTAGAAAGTGACGTCTATTGAGCTAGATGACTATACTGAAGAATTTCTTTCGGTCTTCTTCGCCAACGTACTCAGCAAAATGTTCGTGGTGTTTAACTGCTGTATTTATTTTAATTTGGTCTTTAATTGAGAGAGATGGCGATGAGTTGTAGTGTGGAAGAAGTGAAAGTTGTGAAGAGTACGAAGGCAGAGTAGTAAATGTTGGATGATTCTGGCTTGGTTGGGGTGGTGGAATGCGGGTAGGCTATAAATTTTGACTACCAACTGAGGGAATCGATGGTGGAAGATGTGGAGGTTGTGAGTAGTACTAAGTCGTAGGAGTAGGGAAAGGTTGTTGAAGTGGCTGTGGAAAGGTCTGTGTGCTTTTTCTTTTTCTCAGGAGGTTGTTGCCTAGAGCCATCGGTTTCATCCTTGTCTTCTTGTATGATAAAACTCTCTGCAGTCTCTGTTTTTTCGTATAATTTTTTTAAAAACTTGATTTCTTCGTTTAATAGGTATTTTCTTTTTTTGTTAGTTTGTGAGCCACTAGCTCTGTTTTCTTTAGCCCTTTTTTCAGCGTCAAGTATATGTTTCCAGCGTTTAATCGCTTCCATACCTAAAAAAAGAAAAACATTAAGTACCGTCTACATTAGCTGCATAAAAAGTAAAACAATAATTTTTTCGTTTTTCAGATATCTAGCAAGTGGATGTACTTTCACTGACCTTCATTATTCATTCAGAGTAAGAATCTCAACAGCAAGAGTGATAGTTGAGATATTGTCAAGCACTGTGGAATGTTATGCAAAGCGAGTGCATACCTCCCATTAAAAAAGAAATGTGGGAATCATTAGCAAATGGATTTGAACATACAGCAAACTTTCCCCATTGCATAGGAGCAGTAGACGGGAAACATGTCCGCATCGTGAGTCCAACAAAAAGTGGATCCATGTATTTTAATTATAAAGAATACTATTTCATTGTATTAATGGGCATTGCAGATAGTAAGTACCGTTTTGCTTTTGTGCATATTGGTAGCTATGGAAAAGACTGTGACTCGTCAGTTTTTAAACAGACTCAGCTGTGGAAATCAATAGAAAGCAGTTCAAAAAATCTACCTGATGAGAAGTGCCTACCAGGCACATGAAGTCCGAAAGTGCCATATTTGTTTGTTGGTGATGCAGCATTTGGACTGCATAAACATTTGCTAAGGCCTTATGCTGGGACACATTTGACAATCGAAAAGAGAATCTTCAAATATCGATTGTGCCGAGCAAGAAGGTACACAGAATGCACTTTCGGTATTCTCATCAACAAATTGAGAATATTCCATCGACCATTAAATGTCCAACCACAACTTGCTAATGATATTGTTAAAGCCTGCATTATTTTTCATAATTATGTTAGGGATAGAGATGGATACATCATTGAGGATACAACATTAATTATAGGGGTGGAAGATATTCGAGGAGAGAATACTACAAGAGCAGGCCTCAAAGCAAACAATGTGAGAAACATTCTATGTAGATATTTTGTTTCAACTGTAGGAAGGGTTTCCTGGCAGATGTCCAAGAAATAAGGACTTTCTCATCGCCGTGACATCGACAACAGATAACTATCAAATGTGCCGCTTTCTTATTTAACACAAGTATTCCAAGATAAATTTTTTCTTCTATTATTTTTATTTATACGTAATTTTAAAATATTATTGTAATGCTAGAAGTAGTTTACAAGCATAATAAAACTTCTTAAAAAAACGTGACATTGTTACAAATTGACAAATAATATGTTTTTTTTTTTTTACAAAATTTGTTAATAACAGTCCACCATAGTTGTCACAAATGTTAAAAAAACCGAAATAAATAATTACATCCAGAAAAGATTCCAATATACTAAAGATTTTGTGCAACTACAGAGTGTGATTACTAAAACATCTGGAATCTCAAAATCGAATTTTTTACACCTTCACTTTCTAGTAAATATATGTGAGGAAACATGAACTTACCAAAATCATTTCTCTCTTTTTCTTCCAACACATCAAAGTCGTTTTGAATTTCCAGGCAAACTTCATGCCAAGCGTTTCTGGTAGCATTTCTGTCCTTAAAGATGTCTAGAGTTTTATCCCACAAAACAGGCCTTTCTTGGATTAATGAAATTAAAATTTCATTATCAATACTTACATTAATGTTCATAATAGAAAAAAAAAACAATTGATGCTTCGACAACAGTGCTACACAAACAAAGTTCAACTCACTGAGCAAACGATGTCTAAACGGTAGAAAAACAGCCGTGTGTGTAAACGTGCATTTAGTCACGTACGCCACTAGTTCGGCGGCGACGGTCAAACTGCCGTCGGCGCTAGTGGCAGTTGGCGGCTGCATAGCTGCCGCCAACGGTAAATTGACCGAGCGTTTTTTTGTCCGTATAATGTGTAAGCTCTAATTGACTTCAGTACGCTACTGTGTGAACGGCGGCGACGGTCAATTCTCCGCGACGGAAAAATCCGCCGTGTGTGTAACCAGCGTTAGACTCGATAAAACTATGCAAAAAATAAAATTCAATAATTAAAAAAATAATAATAATATTTTTTTAAAGTTGGAGAGTACGGTACTTTCAAGAACACTCTATATTTATAAGGCCCGGTGCACACATCCGGTTTTCAACGTGCGGCGCCGCTGCTGCAACGCAAGTGCGGTCTGAGATACATAAGATCCAATGGAGTAGTGCACACATGTCTCCAGCTCCGCTGCGGCGACGCACGTCCAACTGGCGTGTAATTTGTACCGCAGTTCCCCACGGCACCGCAGCTCGCCACACACGTGTCTCCATTCTGAAGTACCTTGTTTTCATAAATAAATGGAAGATAAATAATAATTAATAAATGGTTGTATCCAGTAACGCGTCTATTAAAATATACTGTTTGCACACCAAGCGAAATAAACACGTTTTCTTCGATAGAATATTATCGCAAATGGCCCGAAATGAGTACTTGCGTGTTCATAGTTGGGCTTCGGTGCCGCACGTTGAAAACCCGGATGTGTGCACCGGGACTAAGTCTGGTACAAGCTATAGTTTTAGAGTTTTACAGAAGAAATCCATCACCGATACAATAAAGGATCCAAAAATTTTACTTTTACGCCCTCGTCTGCCTTTAGGCTAGGCCTCCACTTGCGATTTCGTGTCGCGCGATTTTTCAGTCGCAAAAATAAAACTCATTGTTTTAAATACAAGTGCGCAAACTTGTGACTAAACAATCGCAGCGATTAAAAAGTTGCAACCGGTCCTATTTTTGCTGGGACGCGACTGTCGCTCTACCCCAATAAATCACACAGACAGGCATGGACATGCACACACTTGCGATACTTTAGTCGCAGTACTGAGGCAGTCTTGTTATGGTCACTGCTTAAAACACTGCAAATACTTGTCTAAAATGTCTGACAACGAATCTACTTGAGATGATGATGGATAAATATTAATACTAATTGATACTGAGTCACTTATAAAAAAATTGGAAAGAAGAAGAGTTTAAAGAAATTGAAGATTGTTATTGATGGACCCATTATTCCCAACAATTCATCAAAACTACTTTTTGTCATTCGGTAATACTGGAAAAACTTGGCAGGGTGCTCACATCAATCTTCAAATAACTTGTAAAACTGCACTTTCAATAATCTTTGACTTGTCATTGGATGTACCCAATAACGATGCTTCCTCCGTTTGCTTCTCTCCTGAAGCAAAAGAACGATCGCACAAGTAGTTTCAATGAAATGCCATTGTAAAACTATACTAATTCAATAATTTATGTATTGCAGTGTGTGCACCTTGTAGATTTTCTGCGATAGCCATTTTTTAGTCCTCACGACTTATCGCAAGTGGCCTAGCCTTACAACAGACTAAAAACTAAGTCATTTCAAGCAATTCGTTCTTGCCAGCCTTCTGTAGACGGAATCTCTGACGTCATGCTCACAGCCAGACCGTGAGCAGGGCCGGCTCCAGGGTAGGGCGATCCGGGCGGCCGCCCGGAGCGCAATGATCTAGGGGCGCCAAAATCATGGAAAATGAAAATAAACTGATAAAAAAAATTAAGTTACAGGCTTTTATAAAATGCACTAAAACTAAAAAGTAAAGAATACTTTTTTATCATTCTGATATCATATCAACAAATTATTTTTCATAATATTGCATTGTCATCGAACCCTTGTAAGTATACCAAATTTCATTGAAATCGGTTCACGGGAATTTTCTCAAAAACGCGTTGCAAGATTTGACTGATAGTTGACAAGATTAAGAGGCGGCAGGCGGAATTTATCATTTTTATTTCTAAGCACATAATTCAAATAATATAATATATTTAAACATTAAGGCAAAACCTACTTGAATTCAATTCAACATGACAAAACCACTCAGCCAACGCCTTTCAAGAATTGACAAGTTTTTCGGCCCGTGGCAACCCGACTGTACAGGAAACAACAATTTTGAAACCAATCGAAACAAGATCTAACAGCCCTTTTTAACTGCATATAAAAAGGAAGTAGACTTAAAACAATGCATTATTTGCCACTAGACTTCGGCTGGTGCGAAATAAAATAGTTTGTTTAAATTGTTAGTGCAAAAAAGCTTTTAAAAAGTGCTTGTGCAAATTGTCCAGTGCGTTTGGCTTCTGTGAAGGTTTGTGTTTTAATTTTTGTTTTCATTTTTAAAAACTAATCAAATCCTTCAGACATAAGCCAAAAAAAGGGTGGGGGGTAGATTTCAAAAATTAGAGTTTCGATCAAAACATGGCTTGTGTGGTATCAAATGAAAGGTAATTGAGTCTGGAGTTGAATGAAATACATTTTTTTAAGTCAGTGACGCATAAGGGGGGGATTTTGAAAATTAGAGTTTAAATCAAATCATGGCTTGTGTGGTATCGAATGAAAGGTAATTGAGTCTGAAGTTGAATATAATACGTTTTTTTTAAGCCAGTGGCGCACAAGTGGGGGATTTCAGAAATTATAATTTAAATTAAATCATGGCTTTTTTTATATCAGTATTATCTTTTATTTTAATTAATTTGTTCCAGAAACCAAATGTCCGATGCAATTCTCACCAAAACATTACAATAAAAGGCTTAGAAATGGAGAAGAGGTTTTAAGAGAATGGATAGTATAGTCCGTATTTCAAAACGCTTTGTACTGTTTTCCATGTCGACCTTTTGCTGCACCATCTAGCTTGAGCGCTCTTGGCAATCGGGGATTTAAAGACTGGAAGCATTTAGGGGACTCTTTAGCACATCATGAAAATGCTAAAACTCATATAGATTGTTTGAAATCATGGCTTGAATTGAAGCAAAGATTGAAAATAGGTGAAACAATAGATGCAGTTTCTCAGAGACTCATATTGATTCTGAGATAAATCACTGGTCTGAAGTTCTTTTACGCATTATATTAGTCGTTAAAATGCTAGGTGAGAGCTCTCTAGCTTTTCGAGGAACAAGTGATAAACTGTATGAACACAATAATGGAAACTTTTTGAAGTTAATTCAGTTATTGGCTGAGTTTGATCCAAAAATGGAGGAACACGTTCGCAGAGTCGTCAATAAAGAAGAAATCAAAGCTACATATCTAGGGAAAACTATACAAAATGAAATAATTGAATTATTGTATGACAACATAAAGCTCCACATCATTGAGCAAGTTCAAAAGGCCAAGTATTATTCCGTGATTCTTGACTGTACTCCCGATGCAAGTAAAGTAGAACAGATGACATTTGTGGTAAGATTTGTCTCCATACAGGAATCAGAGTCTGAAGTTCAAGTTAATATTGTAGCGAAACTTATTCACTTTGTCTGAAAATCGAGGCTCAGTCGGTATTGCACCTTACTGCGAATCGGAAGGTACGGAGTTCCAATCCCACTAGAGGCAAGTGGCCTAAAAGTAGATTTCATTTTAAAGTTTCCTTTCTGTTTGTTTCTCACTTCTTCAGTAATATACTTATGTTAATTTCTAGAACTTTCGAATTCTCGAATGTTCGATTCATTTTCGGAAAAGGTATAAAAGGAGATGTATCACTCAGTTCAAGAAAATAATAAAGTCTCGAGTTGAGATCAGTAATCTTTGTCCTCGCTTGCCTTTTGCAAATTTACACGAAGAGGTTAACTTACCTATAATAAATCTACACGACATTTTGGTGGAGGCGCCGGGTAAAATAAATACGGCGGAAGAACTTCGCAGAAGTTTACGTCTTCAAGGACTCCCTCCTGAGTTTGGCTCTTTACCGAATCCAAGTAGAGGCCCGAGGAAAATGTCTGACCATGAAGACACCGAGCAAAAGCTCCCAGTCGCCAGCTCCGCTCCAGTCACCATCGCACCAGTGCCGTTCCTGACCTACCAGCCACCCAGAAGTCCATGCATATTCTCTGGAGACGACCAACCAGATGTTCGCCGATGGCTCAAGGACTTTCAACGAATCGCCAGCTATAACCGTTGGGACGAACAGATGTGTCTGGCAAACGTCATATTCTACCTCGCCGGAACAGCCCGACAATGGTTTGATAACAATGAGGACACTTTTACTGATTGGACTTCGTTCAGTAATTCCCTGAACAACACGTTTTGCCAAACAGATGACATAAAGCGTCAAGCTGAGAGACTGTTGGTTACACGTGCTCAACAAATTGGCGAGACGTCTGAATCGTACATCCAAGACGTACTCGCTCTATGCCGAAAAGTTGATCCTTCCATGCCAGATGTCGAGAAAGTAGCCCATCTCATGAAGGGGATTGCAGAGGACTTGCACCACATCCTATTGGTTCAGGACTATGAGACCGTCGATGCTTTTGTGAAACGCTGCCGTCAAATAGAAAGCCTCCGACGAAGACGTATCACCCGACCAAGATTCCAGAGGCTGCCAAATGTTTCTGCAGTTTCGACCGAAACAGACATTGGTGATATAAGATCTCTGGTACGAACAATTGTCAGGGAAGAGCTTCAAAAGCTCTTGCCGGAAGTGCAAAACTACACGGACGACGCTGCATCACCAACGGACGTTGCATCTCTGGTCCGGGAAGAAGTTATGGAAGCTCTAGCACCACTCACAGGTCCAAGAAGACGCAACGCCCCTCCCCGAGTTTCAGTTCCAGTTAGGTCGCAGCCGAGACGTGAGGCCAGAAACAGCGCCGTTCCGCAGCGTAAGACAGACCTGTGGAGAGCTGCCAATAATGTGCCTATCTGCTACCATTGCGGACGCCCAGGACACGTGCTGAGGTACTGTAGGGAGAGACGACAAATATTTGCAGATACAAGAGCCCTCAGAACATCTAACCCTCGACGAGAAATTGACACAGAGTCCCTACACAGCTTTGACGACAGCTATGCACAACATGTACAGCCTACTTCTTCCAGTTTCAGAAGTAGTTCACCATACCCTCGCCGCTCCTTCAACCGCCGACAGTCACAGTCGCCTGTTCGCCGCTCCAGCCGTTCTCCACGCCGACCAAATGAGGAAAACTAACTCAGGCGACCTGTCCAGGAGGTAAGGCCGCAGTTGAAGAAAATCCTCCGACGTATACTACAACCAAGTTAAAGAAAAATTCTACCTATATCACAGTGAATGGACAATGTGTAAAAGCCCTTGTTGATTCTGGTGCCGATTACTCGGTCATATCTGAAGAATTACGCGTAAAATTGAATACTCCTATGTTTACTGAGAATGGACCTATACTGAAAACTGCCTGTGGAAAATCTGTAGCCGCCTCAGGACGCTGTGTATTAAAAGTCGACTTGAATGGGATTGTGAAACCGTTTGAATTTCTGGTATTTCCACAGTGTAGCCACCAAATGATACTTGGATGGGACTTTTTCCGTGCCACTGATGCTGTCATAGATTGCGGAAATGAAGAACTTCAACTTGCAGAAATCCTTCCAGACAACCAAGTGTCAAGTAAATCAGATTGCTCTTGCACCTTGTTTGCCGCAACAGATTATGTAATTGAAGCCAATTCGACAAAGCAAATATGTACTCTTAATCCAGAAATTCCAGAAACAGATAAAGCTATGATTATTGGTAATACGATTCTCACGAGTGAAAGAGAGCTGTCTATACCAGCCTCAATCGTTAACGTTGAAAATGGCTGTTGTAAAATATGGGTTACAAATTTCTCTCGACGAACCCAACTGATACCAAAGGGAATGAACATAGCTTGCTTAACGACAGTAACAAACGATGCAATTTGTTCTTTAAATGATAAAGTTCGAGAAGGTTCTAAGAAACACAATTCCAGAAGGCGATTAAAACGAGAAACATTTAAAGAACTTTTAGATACTAAGCTGACTACTATTGAAGAAGACGAGTTATTGAATCTGCTGGAAGAATTTAGTGACATTTTCGACTTTAACAGGCAATTGAAGAAATCCAGTGGTAATTCTGTAAAACACAAGATCGACACAGGTGACAGCGTCCCAATCAAGCAGAGACCTTACCGTATATCAGCCACTGAAAGACGTGTGATTGGAGACGAAGTACAACGGATGCTAAAAGAAGACGTGATACAGCCATCAACCAGTCCATGGTCATCTCCAGTCGTACTTGTGAAAAAGAAAAATGGTGAATGGCGCTTTTGTGTCGATTAAAGAAGATTGAACAAGGTCACTAAAAAAGACGTATATCCACTACCACGCATCGACGACGCTTTGGATTGCCTAGCTGGTGCACAAATTTTCTCTATGATGGATTTAAAGTCCGGCTACTGGCAAATAGAGGTTGATGATAAAGATAGAGAAAAGACAGCCTTTGTAACGTCAGATGGTCTTTATGAATTTAAAGTCATGCCATTCGGATTATGTAACGCCCCCGCTACATTTGAACGGATGATGGACACGGTACTACGAGGCCTGAAGTGGAATATCTGTCTTTGCTACCTAGATGACATCATTGTGTATGCACCGAATTTCCAAGAACATCAAATACGCTTGAGGAAAGTTTTGAAATGTATCCAAGAAGCCGGACTGACACTAAATTCCACCAAATGCTCATTTGGCAAAAAGAAACTGACGATACTGGGACACCTTGTTGATCAACATGGAATCTATCCCGATCCACAAAAGATAGCCGCTGTAAAGAATTTTCCTGTTCCAGAAAATATCGCAGATGTTCGAAGTTTTCTGGGCCTGTGCTCGTATTACCGACGATTTGTCAAAAAATTCGCTGATATTGCAAAACCCCTGCACGATTTGTTGAAGAAAGATGTGAAGTTTTCTTGGAGTACTTCACAGAAGGAATCTTTTTCAACTCTCAAAAAATTACTAACAAGTGAACCTGTTTTGGGGCATTTCCTTCCAAATGCAGAAACGAAGATACATTCAAACGCTAGTGGTTATGGCATCGGTGCAGTACTAATACAGATCCAAGATAATAAGGAAAGACCAATAGCCTACGCATCCAGGTCCCTGACAGTCGCTGAAAAGAACTATTCTACAACCGAAAAGGAGTGCCTTGCTGTCGTCTGGTCGATCAATAAATTCAGACCGTATCTCTTCGGAAAACTCTTTACCGTAGTAACGGATCACCACTCTTTGTGCTGGCTAGCCAATGTTAAGGACCCATCTGGAAGACTTGCACGATGGGCTTTAAGGTTGCAGGAGTACGACATCACCATAGTCTACAAGAGCGGTCACAAACATTCCGATGCCGATTCGCTGTCGAGAAAGCCTCTTCTCGAAACATTAAACGAAAACGGTGATGAAATACCCTTCCTTTCAGCCATCACAGATTACAGAAAAGAGCAGTTAAAAGATAAGCAGCTGAAGCCCATAATCAAAATTCTTAAAAGAGGTGACGGATACCGAAGTTATCAACTTAGAAACGGTGTGGTTTACAAAAGAAACTATGATCCTATGGGACAGCAATGGCTCTTGGTCGTACCGAAACAACTCCGCAGTGATGTCTTAAAGAGTCTTCATGATGCCCCAACCGCCGGTCACCTCGGATTCGCCAAAACCTACGACCGAATAAGGAGGAAATACTATTGGCCAGGACTATATGGGAGCACACGCCGATATGTGTCACATTGCCGAGAATGTCAAAGACGAAAATCTCCATCGCAATCGCCACCGGGGCAACTTCATCCGATCAGACCCCCTGACACACCATTTGCCAAAATTGGGATTGATCTACTTGGACGCTTTCCAGTTACCCGAAACGGAAACCGCTGGATCATTGTTTGTACAGATTACCTTACGAGGTTCACAATCACAAAAGCATTACCAACTGCTGAGGCCACGGAAATCGCTAAATTTATAGTCGAAGACATCATACTGAAGCACGGTGCTCCCAGAGAAATGATAAGTGATCGAGGACGTTCCTTCTTATCCAATATTGTAAAAGACATCAATCAATTGTGCCAGACGTCTCATCTTCTGACAACATCCTACCATCCACAAACCAATGGCTTGACAGAAAGATTTAACAAGACATTGGCAGACATGCTGTCCATGTACGTAGACGTCGAGCAAAGAAATTGGGATACCATCCTACCCTTTGTGACTTTCGCCTACAATTCGGCAAAACAAGACACCACAGGGTTCAGTCCATTTTTTCTCGTTCATGGCAGAGATATCCAGACACCACTAGACGCAATTCTTCCGCTCAATACAGAAAATCACGACGATAATTACGTGCAACATCTGATCACCAGGGCAGAGGAAGCTAGACAGCTTGCAAAAATCCACATCCTTGACGCTCAACAAACTGATAAACGACGATATGACGAGAGACATCGACCAGTCAACTACAACATCGGAGACTTAGTCTGGGTCTTTACTCCAGTACGAAAGGTTGGACTGTCCGAAAAGCTCCTAAGACGTTATTTCGGACCATATCGAATAACACGGCGACTATCTGACATAACATACGAAGTTGAAAGTATGGAAGAGAATAGCAGACGGCGGATCTCCAAAGATGTAGTCCACGTCCTAAGGTTAAAACCCTATCTTGATCCAAAGAAACAACTAGATGACGGAAGAGAGCACAGCATTTCCAGGGGACCTGTTACGAGGAGCCAGATCAGGCTGCAGCGGGACGCTGCTTCGTCTTAAGGAGGGGGAAATGTAGCGAAACTTATTCACTTTGTCTGAAAATCGAGGCTCAGTCGGTATTGCACCTTACTGCGAATCGGAAGGTACGGAGTTCCAATCCCACTAGAGGCAAGTGGCCTAAAAGTAGATTTCATTTTAAAGTTTCCTTTCTGTTTGTTTCTCACTTCTTCAGTAATATACTTATGTTAATTTCTAGAACTTTCGAATTCTCGAATGTTCGATTCATTTTCGGAAAAGGTATAAAAGGAGATGTATCACTCAGTTCAAGAAAATAATAAAGTCTCGAGTTGAGATCAGTAATCTTTGTCCTCGCTTGCCTTTTGCAAATTTACACGAAGAGGTTAGCTTACCTATAATAAATCTACACGACAATATCAACGAACATTTTTTGGGTTTTCTACCCATTGAGAGATCAACAGCTAAGGAATTGTCGGAGGTTTTACTAGAAGAGCTAGAGAAAAATAGGCTTAAAGTAGAAAACATGCGCAGTCAAGGGTATGACAATGGTTCCAATATGAGAGGAGAAAAATCGGGAGTACAAACAAGAATCAGAAATATAAACCCCAGAGCATTTTATATTCCATGCAGCAGCCATTCGCTAAATTTGGTTGTAAACGATATGGCAAAATCCTCGTTTGAGGCAGCCAACTTCTTCAATATTGTTCAAAAGTTATATACATTTTTTTCTTCCTCTTCTTTTCGTTGGGCAATATTACTGAAGTATATTGATACTTACACCCTAAAACCATTGAGTAATACGCGATGGGAAAGTCGAGTCGACTCATTAAAAGCTCTGCGGTTTCAAATTGGTCCAATTCACGATGCTTTGTACAGCATATATGAAGATTCAGAAATCGATAATATGATCAGAGACGAGGCTAGCGGATTATTAAATAATTTGAAGCAGTTCAAATTTATATGCTCTGTTGTGATCTGGTACAAAATTTAACCCCATCAGCAAACTTTTGCAAACTGTAAATTTTAATATGTCACAAGCTATTGATATGCTTAGCAACTGCAAACTCTTTGAAAACCTGAGATCAGATGAAACTTTTAAAAGCATCATTTTAGAAGCAACCGAGCTTGCTTCAGAGATTGACGTGGAAGCTAATTTCGAAACCACCACACCACGTCATCGTGTCAGAAGCAAAACAAGAACGTTTTTGTATGAAGGCCCGGATGAACCCGTTCAAGACCTCAAACAAAAATATAAAATATATTTTTTTTTCACACTATAGATCAAGCAATAAATGCGTTGGAAACCAGATATAATTTGCTAAATACTCACAGTAATTATTTCAGCTTTTTGTATAATATTTTTGGTCTAAAAGACATGCCCAGAAATGAGCTACTGGCTCATTGCAAAGATTTGGAAGTAGTTTTAACTGATGGAAATTCAAGCGATCTTAAAACCCTGGAACTAGCCGATGAAATAAGCATTGTTTCGTCATTATTAACAAAAAAGGAAACCCCTGTCGAAGTTCTCAAGTTTATCGCTACACTTAAATTCGCACCAAACCTCAGCATAGCATTAAGAATCCTACTTACATTGCCAGTCACTGTGGCTTCAGGGGAAAAAAGCTTTTCAAAACTAAAAATAATAAAAAATTATCTCAGAACGATGCAGACGCAAAATCGTCTCAATGGATTGGCAATGATAGCTATAGAACACCAAATTAGTGACAAATTAGACTTGAAATCACTGGTTCGTGAGTTTGCCGAAAGAAAAGTTAGAAAAAGGGCATTTTAATTACTTTGGTTAGTTAGAATTTATTTATAATATGGGATATTAGTTCAGTTAGCATTACTACATTTTAATTTTTGTTATTTTGCCTTAAGTGCTAAATTGCTTATCTTGTTATCTGATGATTGAGTTTTTAATAAAAGTTTTTTTTTTTTTTTTTTTTTTTTTTCATTTTTTTCAATGTTTTCTTGACATTCTGATATGGTCGCATGAGATTTACTTTAAAAAAACCGGGGGGGGGGACAAAATTAAGGTTTTGCCCGGAGCGCCAAAATGTCTAAGGCCGGCCCTGCCGTGAGAAAGCGCCCTCTATTAAGAGCTGAAATGAACAGGGTGACGGGACGTTACAATATTCTACCTTGCTATTCTTGTTGACAGTTGGAAGTGACTAGATGTCTCAAGGATGGTTTTGCCTAGTGAAAGGAAGTCCTAGAACTTGAGTGTTGTTGTAAAACATTCCCTTTTTTGGAAAGATCTACTTGTTGATTCAAACAACATCGCCAATATCCAGGCATCAATTGAAATACAAATATCAGAAAATGTGTATCGACATTTTTGTAAAAAATTCGAAGTATAGCACACACACATTCGTGTATTTACATCTCTCCTACTTTTCCTCGTGATGTGAAAGTGCTCCTTAAGCTCACCGCTTATGAACGGCCCTGTTAATAAAAGAATGCATTACGAAATCGTGAAAGCTGTTATAAAATGTGGTAATGGTAATTTTAATTAACGTCGTACTAGAGCAACACAAAGGGCTATTGACGACGGTCCGGGATCAGTCCCTTAAGGAAAAGATCCGAGGACGACACCTATTAATTTTGAACCACGGTCAGATGACGAAGCAACACCTGAGCTGGCACCCCACTCTCCAAACTTCCACGCCAACCCAACGTGAGGACTTTCGGCCACGACAGATTTAAGGTGCATCAGCCGCCTCTACACACCATACGCTTACAAACATCCATGCCCGGACCCGGATTCGAACCAGAAGCCTTCCAATCTTGAGGCTAACACCTTAACCACTATACCGGTTGGTCGGCTGATATAAAATGTGAAAGCCTGAAATATTAAATTTGCTTTTAGTATAATCCATCCGCTACTAAAAGTAATCTCGTATTTATTAAAAATGCATTGCCTGCTGGATCAAATATGATATAAAATTATACAGCAAAGCATTGCCGACTAACCGGTATAGTGGTTGAGGTGTTGGCCTCTAGATCGGAAGGTTCCTGGTTCGTCAGGCCTGGATGTTTGTAAACGTATAATATAGAGGCGGCTGGTGCACCTCAAATCTGTCGTGGCCGGAAGTCGTTGGGTTGGTGTGGAAGTTTGGAGAGTCGTGTGCTAACTCAGATGTTGCCTTGTCTTCTGACTGTGGCTCAAAATTACGTGGCGATACACCGAATGGCTTAGGCTGTGACGGTGGTAACTAGTTGAATACAGCAAAGCATTCCTTTAAAAACGTTATAAAATCCATATATTTTTAGGGCCTTTGTAAATATGGGCCACTTTGAAATATAATACTGGCTACGCTACTGCATAGTACGGAAAAACCTCATAAGGAAAGGGCCAGAAAAATAGGCATCAAAAGTGACCTGTGGATTTCACAAGCAAGTTGCGCATATAAGTAGGCAGGACCTCCCATGATATCCAATTCCGCCCGATCGCAACGCCAGGCGTTCAATTTTTCATGGAAATATACTAGATTTGAAGAACTCTGTTGAAGTGAAATTGACTAAGAGGTGGGTAGGTAGTTAATTGCACTGGCGATAAACATGGGCTATTGGCGACGGTCCGGTATCAATCCCGAAGGAAAAGATCCAAGGACAACGCCAACTTATTTTGAACCACGATAAGATGACGAGAACAACACCTGAGCGCTGGCACCTCACACTCCAAATTTCCGCACCAAGACCAACTTGAAGACATTTGAGGCCACTTACTGATTTAAACGTGCAAGCACCCTCCGTGTACATAACGGTCTTTGGATGGACCGAGTTTCAAACTCGCAACCCTCAGACTTCAAATCCGTTGCTATGCCAACTGGCGTAACGCGGCCCAAATTGACATTGAGAAAAACAACTTTAAAACATTTTACATGAATAAAAAACATTTGTTCTTATTACTCATCCTTGAGCCGAAACCACTTCATTAGATTTAACACTAAATATTTTGTTGCGTCAACTTTTTCAATTAGTTTTAACAACTTACAAAGTTGGAAAACAAAATACATTAGAGACGAAATGAACAGAAAACAATTGCTTCATGTACAGAATAAAATTAGTTTCACAAACCATAAATTCGTCGACTTGCAAGTGAAAGACATTAAGGCCCGGTGCACGCATCCGATTTTTCAACGTGTGCCACCGCTGCGTTGCCGCTGCGGCGCCGAAGCCCAACTATGCACACATAACCGTGAAATAACGCAAGTACTCATTTCGCGCCATTTGCGACAAATATTCTATCGAAGAAAACGTGATAATTTCGCTTACTTGGTGTACAAATAACATATTTTGAAACAAAATAGACCTTACTGGATACATCCATTTATTAATTATTATTTATATTCCATTTATTTATGAAAACAAGGTACTTGAGACCGAAGAATCGTGTGCGGCGAGCTGCTGCACCGTGGGTAACTGCGGTACAAATTGCGCGCAAGTTAGACTTGCGTCGCCGCCGCGGCGCCGGAGGCATCTGTGTGTGCACTACTCTATTAGATCTAATGTATCTCAGACCGCACTTGCGCGCCGCAAAACCGGATGTGTGCACCGGGCCTAAGTCAAATTTATGTCAGACACAAATTATGTTCAATATAGGAGCTTCGCTTTTTGAGGCAGGAATGAGATGATCTAAAGATGGATGAATTCCTTAATTTAGAAGACTGTCATGACTCAGTGAGTATGCCCACAGCACTATCAGCCTGCGAATTGAAGGCGGCTCAGGTTCGATTCCTCCTTGGTTGTATATCTCTTTTTTGTGCCACTAAACCTGTTATTGCGTGCATGTCTTAGTTCATATTGCATTCTAGTGTCTGGAGCAGCATGGTCAAATATGGCCCTTGTGCTAAAAAAAAAACCAACGAACCTCTAAGTAAGGTTTTCTTTGCTTGAAGCTTAGATTACTTCTTGAGGTAGGTAGGCATTTTAATTAACGTTGCAACACCACGGGTTGTTGACCGACAGGGATCAGGACAAGACCTCGTAATTTTGAACCCCAGTCAGATGAGGAGTTTACATCTGGGCTGGAACCCCATCTCCGATCTTCCACACTACGCCAACGTGAGGGCCAATGCAGAAAACAGTTCTTCAGAGCAGTGACTGCTAGTAGACACACTTTTGACGCTCATGCTTTTAGAAGCTACTCTGATAGCAATGCTCAGTCTTCTTGTATTTCAAGCCTATATTCGAATCTTTCCATTCGGGATTGATCCCGACTGTCGACAATAGCCCGTAATGCGACGTATTGATCCCAGTTCGACGTTGAATTAGCTACCCAATTTTGTCAAATTGGTAGTGAAGAATGAAATTCAATTTTTACTGTCTTACCAATGCATTTTCCTTTCCAGCATGTAGCATACAAAACGACAACGCATGAGACATAGTGTACCCCCGAGAAAACATCCAATTGTGCTTAGGACTGCACTGAACGGAAGCAGTGAAAATCTATAAGTATCTTCAAGCTCTCAAAGTCTCTGACTGTGTCTCCGTATGACAAAACCAGGACCAGTATGTTATTTTGTACATGCGTTAAAAAGTTAAGAGATCGTCATTAAATCTATGGTTTCGACGTTTGACATGACAAGGATAAACTTAAAAAAGCTTTAAAAGTATTTTAAAATTTTGTATCTCCTCTGAATATGAGTAAATCGACAGTTGTTGGTCTCTTCATCTGACTGTGGTTCAAAATTACGAGGTGTTGCACTTGCTTCTTCTCCTCCGCACATATCACACATGTCACAATCTCGGGACACTTTTGGAGCCTCATCATTAAATTTTAAATGAAGCAGCCAAATTAAGATAAAAATATGAATTTAAAATTCCCTTAGAATGCCAGACCCTGGCAAAAAAAAATGGCATGAACGACCCTCTTAACGAGGCCCTGATAGGAAATTGATTCAACGGTTTTTCATGTCATTTCAAAAACAACTCAAAGTTATATATCAAAAGAGAAGAAGTATATGGATGTGTGGGTGTATATATGTGTGTAGTATATACACTACTCTACAATAATGGTCCGGACGCCAACGGATTTGCATTAAATCCGATTGTATTTTCGACTGAGATTTCGTGGTATGACCTGGGACCTTTGCATGATGTTCCTGGTAAATTCAACGCCGACGCCTTCCTGAACATTTTGTACAATCAGGTTCTTTCTACGCTCTGGCAATTTTATGAAATGGACGAATGTTACTTCCAGGACGACAACGCTCTGTGTCGTGTTACAAACTCTGTCAAGCACTGGTATCAATATATAGATGTAAAACGTCTTCTCTGGCCTGCTCAAAGTCCCTACCTAAACCCCATAGAACATTTGTGGGACGCGTTAGAGCGACGCTTACAGACCAGGGAACCACGTCCGAAATCTAGCGCTGAGCGATTTCTTCCCTGTCTTCAGACCAATCTGTTACCATGAAAATTGACACACTAGTAATCCTAAAGGACCTCTCGAAGCCCCAATTTTAAAATCTAAAGTTTGTTTTCCTGTAATAAATGGACATGGACAAGAAAACACAGTCTATAGGGTTTGTGTATTTGAGTTAACACATGGAAATGTCGCGCTCATATTTTAAACCCGGCTTATTCCGCTAGTTTTAAATACAATAAGGGAATTTAAAAAACAACCGACTTCATTTGTTTCTGAAACCGTTACTCCGGCTATTGTCAACCGGTGTGCCCTCGTATAGTGAAACGGTCTCGAACATTATACACAGTCCAGTCACATTAATGTGACCACCACCTACTTTCGACGTCAACGTGAAATAACCAATCACAAAACGCAGGTGGCAGCACATTGCATATGTATGCACAGTGTATATAAAGGATGTCCTAGGGCATCGCATTTCAATCGTTGGCGTAATACAGAAACGTAGCGATTTATCCGACGTCCAAAAGGGCATGATTATTGGCTTTCGGGCCAAGGGTGGAAGCATTTCGGAAACGGCTAATTTTGTGAACTGTTCGCGTGCCGCCGTGGTAAAAGTATACCGTGCATGGCAAAATGGCACTATCCAAAATCAGCGGCGTGGCACATGTGGTGCACCACTGGCTATAGATGAGGTCAGAGGCGAACGAAGGCTACGGAGATGCGTTCGGGCGAATAGACATACAACTGTTGAGCAACTGATCGCCCAGATGAACCAAGGGGCTACCAAGAGTGTATCCTCGACAACGGTTCAGCAAACGTTGCTGCGCAGGGGCCTCCGCAGCAGACGCCTGGTTAATGCATCTATGCTGACTGCTGTTCATTGGCGACGAAGGCTGAAATTTGCACGCCAGTACCGCAACTGGACGTCCACAGAGTGGCGACAGGTTGCTTTTTCCGATGAATCACGTTTTATGCTTCATCGGACAGATGGACGTTGGCTTATACGGCTTGAACGTCTGAAAGCAAACACCCTGCAACAAATGCCGGAAGAATCCAGGCTGGAGGAGGGAGTTAATCTAGCGCAGCTGGCCACGGCATGGCTCAACATCCCAGTGAACACCTTCAGAAACCTAATTGACTCTCTTCCTGCACGTCTCGCAGCGGTCCGCTCTGCCAAAGGGGGTTATTTTGGCTTTTGACAGGTGGTCACATTAATGTGACTGGACTGTGTATACAGTCAGTATCGGTTATATGGTCAGCTCAGCGGTCAAGAAAAATCAGACCATATATGCGGAACAATACTACACTGTTTAATTATGGCAGGCTTATATTCACCTATCAGAATATAGTGCTCATAAACAATTAAACTTTTAAGAACATTTTAAAATTAATTCTGTTAAATGGGTTCTCTGGAGCGACGAATCAATGTTCACTCTTCACCGTTCGGATGGCACTGTTTGGCTTCTGCCTGGAGAACGCCTCCTGACAGAATGCATTGTGTCCACAGTAAAGTTCATCGGAGGTGGAATTATAGTCTTAGGTTGTTTCTCCTGGTGTCGACTGGGACCTTGGTCCAAATTCATGGTAAGCTCCACGCCAAGGCCTACTGCACTACACGGTTAAGCGTTCCTTACTTTTCTTTCCCTTTACACATTTTTCACCTTTGAAACAAAGAGTTCTGTCTGGCAAGATCCGATGAAAAAGTCCACATATCCACGTTAAAGACGTTGGCAGATTCATATCTTTCGAGGACTTTTTTCTTCTGGTCATTCCCTGGGTTGCTCCCGCCTCAAGAAATGTTACAATTACTATTTTTCAACAACAAAAAACCCCGATAACCTCATTGAAAAGATAAAAACCTCCCCTAAAACCGATAACCAGAAAAATAAAATGACTATATAAGCGGTGAGCTTTAACACATGTTTCCCAATTAACTTCGGCGGGACTTTAGAAAATTGACCCTATAAGTGGGGTGACCTTATAACAGGGTGACCATATAGCCGGTACTGACTGTATAAGCATTTATCGATCCTGGAATATCATTTATTATAATTTCTTGTTCTTTAATTGATACATTCCACTAAAATTTCTTATTTTTTAATTAACACATTTCATTAGAATTTCTTATTGTTTAATTGATACATTCCATTAAAATTTCTTATTTTGTAATTAATACATTTCATTGAAATTTCTTATTTCTTTAAGGAATCCGACTACGTTTAAAACGTAATTTTGACTAAAATTCTCAAATTTGTTTTATTCTCTCATATTGAAATCCAGTTTCTTAAATTTCAGAATTTGTAATTGTTTTAAGTCTACGATAAATAGAAATAAAATTATAGCAATTTTAGTATTATTGAACGACAGAAATCGAAACCGGAAGTACGATTGATATGACCGGAAATTGGGTGGTTTTCCGCTAATGTTTCAAAAATAAAAATAATTTTAAACATAAATTTGTTGAAATTATTTTCTACAATCAAGCCTCAACATTTTACATCAAGTTTCGATGAATTTGTTTGAAGAATTTGGCAATGACAAAAAACACAAAGGTAAACTTTAAATGCTTTTTCTGAAAAACACAATTTTAAGCAAATATTGCACACGCCTAATATGATTCCTCAAAAAGTTGCAGATATATCTCTACTAAATTAAACATTATTACTTATTAACATGTTGTAATGACAATATACTATAGGTTTAGTTGCAAAATGCATACTTTTTAGTTTATAGCTGTTTAATTTAAACGACAAGTAGACATTTTGTAAAATTAAAATTTTAGCTACATATAACAAGCGATACTTCTTCACATTTCAATATATCTCTTTGATTGTAGTATACTGTCGTCACTAATATCATAGATATATGGTGCTGCAAGGAAATTTAAATTAATTTAATAGAAATTTATACATAGCGTTAGCCATATTTTAGTCATTTTGATTGAATTTTACCTTAATTTGCCCAATTGACAAAAAAAATAATGAGTCGGTGCATTATTTTTTGCTTTATGTCACGATTTCGAAACATTATCTAGTATGAAAAATGTTTAAATTGTGATTTAAGAGTCGTTTTAAAAAAATTGTTCCGAACCTAGTCGGATACCTTAATACATTTTGATTCAATTTCTTTTTTTTTAATTAACACATTCCATTAAATTTTTTTTTTCAATACGTACGTTTAAAATATATTGATATTCAAAAGAACCGTCAAATAATGTCGCACCGAAAAATTGTTTTCCACAATCACTACGACTGATAAAGTGCTGATTAGTGACACTAATTCACACCTTCCGCTTGCTTACATCACGCGTACAATGTACGGGGATTATTCACCCATTTCCATTGTTGTCACATGCATTCTCACCACACCTCACAATCCCCATTAGATTCCAGATGGAGCTTGATCGATATTTTTACTTCCGGCTCTCTTCCGCTGCACTTCTTGGCGATACTTGGCGGACTACCGTGTGGTAACCCTTGAGTCACAGCTGCTTGTCAAAATGAATCGTGACTGTTCTAGGTAAATAATTATTTTTGGAAATAACGGGGAGTTGCAATATTCAACGCACACTTGCCAAGTGAGTGACGCAACAAGCCAAAGTACAGGTAGATTTCCTTTTTACTTATTTACTTTCCTTGCACACGATCTTGTGGGATAGATGGTATCCGGTGAAGGGGAGCGAAAGTGACCTACATTTTAACAGAGCGAAATGAGTACTTCACACTGTTTATGTGTTTCAAAAACATACCTCTTTTTCTAACTGTTGCACGTGGTTGCATAACGTGTATAACATAGAATATCGACACGTTTACTTTTGTTTTTAAAGAATATCACGCCCTCCCCCCCCCCCATAAATTTTAAAAAATTCAGATTTCAACATTTTTATGAATTGATGGTATTTGTATTCGTGTGATTTTCTTGTTTAGAAATTATTATAGAATGTAAGAAATATTTATTTCGTTAGTATTAAAATTAGTAATCATTCGAGCAAACTGTATACTTGTGATTAATTTATATTTTTGTACATTTTATTTTCGAATACTAAATTATTGAATTTCTTGCACTTGCGATGGTTGGAACGTTGATTACAAATCGGAATACATTTTGGGTTTTGCTGAATATTTAGTAAATAGAATAAAGCAGTTAGCAAAAGTTGTGTGTGTGTGTATACTTGTGATTAATTTATATTTTTATACATTTTATTTTCGAATACTAAAATTATTGAATTTCTTGCACTTGCGATGGTTGGAACATTTATTACAAATCGGAATACATTTTGGGTTTTACTGAATATTTAGTTAATATAATTAAGTAGTTTGTAAAAGTTGAACAATAAATGAAATATTTGTGTTCCGGAGATGGAATATGCGACGGATTTTTTTCTACAACCTGTATATGAAGACCTGATCGTATAATCATAATTTAAACATAAATTATTCAAGCTATCTAGATAATAGATAGTACTAAAACAAAAATTTTTATTTTATTTCTAAAAACCAAAACTGTGGAAAGTTCTACGCATCAAAAATAATAATAAAATCTCCTTTTGAGGATGAATATAATCACTAAGTTTTGTTGACATCAAGGTTTGTACATAATTACAAGTCACTGACATTTGTTGTGAATGTGATTAGACTCAAAATTTTCCGGATATTATAATGAAGTAAATGTTTTGAAGAATTTTGCTGATTAGAAGTTTTGGAAATTGTCCTGTAAGTTTATTCGAAAAAAAAATGTCAATATTTTACAAAAAATTCGAATTTTATCTTGTCATTTTTGTTATGGTGATATTTTAAAACTGTTTTTCTAACTGAAAACAGAATTGATCAACTTCAACAAGATACGTGCAAACTACTATTAATGAATAACATTCCCTGTTACATAAAATATCGTTCTTAAATTACACTCATGATCCCAAACTGATAATAAAATCGGAAACTCAAGTGAAAAAAATACGGGTATACTTATGTAACTATCAGATATTTTGCCGTTTTGAGTTCACTTCCATACAGTGGATATTTAGAAACATAAACAACGCTAGGAACTTGCTATATCGGCTTCAGAAGTGAAGGACATTAAGTAACCAGTTCTCAGGAAATCGAATTGTTATCGCCTGTGTATCCTTTACTTTCTCTCCCCTACAGTATGAACAAATAAAACCTAGCAAGAAAATATTCAGGCATCATTTAGTTAGGGTTAATGTTACAATTACAAAAGTATGGAATGCATTTTTGATGTACTGGGACACAAAAAAAATACTGTATGGCCCAACGAATATTCAACATTTAACTATAAATCCTAAAATATTGCATAAAAACAGATGTTTTTTCCTTCATTATATTCATTATCTTAAAACTACTAAATAGACTAAAGCTTTAAAAAATTATAATAATAAACAAATAAAATACTTACAGTTTTTGTATTATTCTCAGAAGTGGTCAAAAAAGTATTTGGGAAGAATAGAAAAATGCAGTAAATAGGCAAATTTCTAGGAATTACCCATTAAACCAAACAATAAAAAGAGATTTTTAAAACAGAAATAGATAATTTCAAGTATTTAGAATTGTATGTTCGGAAAAATTGGAGATTTTTATCTATCTTAGAAAACATTTTTTCCTTGAATTGTGGAAAATTTGAGCTACATCAGTGAAATTCTGGGTCTACATTATTCACTACATAATTTTCAAGTTTCAGATTACAAATTTAATTGAAAACAAGCCATTAATTGGACGTCCGAAGCGTGCCAGTGAACGTGGTGTGTTATCTGGAATATGCATTATATACTTAAAACCAGAAGAGCTAAATTAGCTTTTGAAGCCCAATGAATGTTTAAAAAGTTCTCCAATGCAAAAATTGTAAAGAAATTCCACTTATATATGTCATCAAGTAGGGTCATGCTGGGTAATTGTAAACAAGCTATACAGGCGCCCACGTGAACTAAAAAGCTCCGAGGAACTAAAAAGTTGTGAAATATGAAAGCTGGCAACCCTGAGGATGTGATATGGTAATCCCGTATTTCTGTGAACCACAGCTGATAGCAATCTGTTTAGTTGAAAAATTTGTGGTTGAAAAGTTTGGGTTTTAAAGTTGTTGTGTGCTGCATTTTCAGCTGCCCTCCATAATATATTGAAAGGTATGTTGTTTCGATTCTTTACTACGGTCAGTTATGTTTCTATCGAACAGAAAATCATTGACTTTTCCTTCTGGGAACTTTAATACACCTACAGTTGCATGTTTACAATCACCTCATATTTTTCAAGGGACGGGGAAATTGCAAACATAACTTTGCTAATAGTTTCGCTCAATTTGGATGGAAAACCAATTTGTTTTTCCGTGTAATTTTGTATTTAATCGTATTAAGTACGCTTGAATTGCGTTTTATTGCATCTTTCGTGTTCTTGGGGATTAGGAAGCTGGAAGACTAATTTACTAAAACGTTACATATATGGTTAAGTTCTTACAACTGACCAAGTTATGTCGCGCTTGAAGGAGACAGAAGAGAAAAAGAACAAAAGGAAGCCAGATGAGAAGAAAGTGAAAGAGCCAGAAGTAAGCAAGAAACGAAGAAAGAAGCAAATGGAAAGGAAAACAAAACTATATTGAAAGAATTTACTAACATTGACGGTGAAGAGTTTGAAGTTCTCCAAACATTCAAGTAAAATATAGAAGACTAGCTTGTAGGGGAAGTTAAATATTTTGGCGCCATTCATGGAAGACATTTGAACGACTACGTTTCTGCTTGTAGATGTTGAGGGGGAATGAGAAACAAAGACCATTTTTCGTATGTATGAAGGGAAGATGTTGTTTGAGAAGAAGAATTTGAAATCACCGAACTCAAATGCATCGATAATGCATAGACTAAATTCGCTGTGGTTGAAAAAGTCTAATTCTGTGTTACCCCAAAGATCATGTCAAAACAATTTTACCTACTCCAACCTGTAGCAAAGAAGGCCGTAAAGAAATTTTCCTATTTGAGGGCACTGTTATTGTGTAAGAAATGTAATGTTTGTTTGTTCCAAAGTTTGACTTTTTCAAATTTAATTTATTTTTGAATTTTTAATTAAAAAAAGAATTTTTTTTTACACTAAATACATTCTTTGTACAGTAAAATTTTGAATTATTTATTCTTATGTATTCCTGGAAGTTCACCTCATGATCAATGCAACTTTCAAGTGTCACTATATTTTTGGAGGGGAAGAAGTGGGAGTATTTGGTAAATGTAAAGATCAAAACGGGGTTATTGTAAACATGGTATTAAAAGGCTACAAATACCATTGGAGTTCCTTCTACTGCCATGACAACTGCTCATGCTGTCACTTGTTGAATATTCAATATCACGAGGAAAATCGTTGTTTACAATTACCCCTACTTTCAGGGGTAATTGTAAACAGGCGAATACGGTATTAAATTTTTTTTCTGTAAACTTCGTACTAATTAAATATCAAAGTAAAATAATTACAAGTTAGTTTAGTATGGTGATAAATGTTTAGTTACTTTATCAAGAGTTTGAAAATAAGGATTGAAAGTGAACATACAAATTTTGTTTACAATTACCCTGCCTAACCCTATCTGGAGAAAAAGCCCTGCACAAATAAAGCATGTCTAACGACTTTTTATTGAGAAAAGAAAAGTCTCCAAGGAATCTGCATTGATTATCTTCAAGAATTCTGCAATCCCCCGATTGTATTCATGATAAATCAAAATTCAATATTTTTAAAGTGGTGGAAGCCGAATAAAATAATTTTTTATGCTATAATTGACACTTTAAATGTAAAATTTAAATTTAAATATTCAGAAAGGAAAGTTGAAGAAAGTGCTGAAAAATGTCTTAACTTAATCTGGATAACGATACGACCTGTTATGTCTTTAGACTTTAACTATGTCCAAAGTCATAACTCCTGTGTAAAGAACAGAGTTCAAATCTATCGAAAATATTTCAGATTATTTGTATTATACAATTAACACATTTAAAAAAATTTCGTATGAAAATCAATCTTAAGGAATCTTTTTGTAGAATGAAGAAAATTAAATGAACATAATTTGAGAGAAAATCATATAAAGTCAGCAAACTTAAATTAAATCTAAAAATTGTTAAGCCCATTGGACGTTAATTAACTACCAGTACCACCTACAGTTATAGTCAATACAGCAAACCGGCGATTTCATATTGCTCTCAATAATAATGTACCCCGGAAAATATGTTATAACATCACTTACACCATGGCTCAGTGGGTTTACCTTTGTACTAGCAACTTGAGAATTTCAGTTGGTACAGGTTCCAATCCTTCATGGACTTCCGTATGTCTCTTCTGTAACAGCAAAAAAGCTTTCTTTGTGTGTGTGTGTCCATTTGTTTGGTCAAAAACGGCCCTTGCGTCATAAGACGTAGCCAACCATACCTTGCATTCTTTAATTTGTAGGTCATGGCGTGATTTGCCTTCGTGTAGCAAAAAAAACAATCGCAAAACGATTGCTCAAACAGTTAATATCAGATTTCAAAGTTGGTTGGATTTTTTTTTGTCATAACTTTTTCAAGGAAAACAAAATAAATTCAATTTATGATATTCTTATATAATTCCTTCGGGATTGATCCTGGACCTTCGCCAATAGACAGTTGTGGGTGACGTTAATTCAACCTACTCACTTCTATATTATTACAAATCTTTCCGTTCCTGAAGATTATTTTTATTTTTTCATACATATTTCCTATTAAACACAAAATATTTTTTTTACCAAATAATGGGGAATATTATTTTCAATAATTTTTTGTTTCAATTCTTTTGTTATATCTTACTCACGAAAGACTCGTATGAATAAACAGTTTTGTTTGAATTTTGTGATTATTTATTTTTAAATACGTGATGTTGAAACACAATGTTTGGGAGAATTTTAGAAGAGAACATTTTCTGGAGATATTTCTTCAGCAATCTGTTCAATTGTATTGTTTTATAAAGATGTACAAAAGGCTCTTTTACAATATTCATCTAAGTAGCTGATGGAAGTAATTGCATAATGGTTTTGGCATTGCTTCAGGAGCAGTATACAATGCTTCTAGCACTCAAGGTCAGGAAACAAAGGTGAAGTGTCGGATACGTTTTCTGTAATTAATGAACTAACGCAAATCGCGTGTAAAAGGTGTTTGTGTGTTTTAGTATTCTTCTTATTTATCCGTTTCTCTCTCTCTCTCTCTCTCTCTCTCTCTCTCTCTCTCTCTCTCTCTCTCTCTCTCTCTCTTCGCACGAATTCGACAGCACTGGATATTCACATTTGTGACTAGAATTTCACAAATTTTTATCTTCTGTCTGTTTAAAACTTATTTGGTTGTTGTTTAACCTTCGATGATCTCTTTTAACAAAAGTTATTTTTTTCTTTTAAAAAACATGATAAATATTTCTTATGTAAAGAATGTTTTCATCGCAACTTGAAATTTTTTAAATTGTTGTAGGTTCTATTGTGTAACTAGGTAGAAAAGGGTCAATGTCCGAATTTGTTGATTTTTTATAGTTATGTCCATAAATCACTACAAGGCCATTAAAAAGTGAAAATTTCCTGTTGCGTGTCAATGCATTCTGAAAGAATCAAAACATTGAAAAAGTATTTTTGCAAGCTGTTTTAAAAATTAAAAAATAATAAAATTACTTTACACACACATCAGCTGTTACTAAAACCTTGCACACTGGATACTGGCTCTTTTTCTAACAAGGTACAGAATTGAAACATACAAAATCTTCTCAATCAAACCTAATTTAAATCTTTTACCTGTACCCTTAAGAATTTGTACCGAGTAACGAATTAAATAAGGAAAGATTCACAATTGAACAAATAACTGTTTTAGATAGCAATATCTTTACCGAAGAAACAAACTAATCGACAGCTTTTACAGATTCCATACATCTGATCTGTACACACACATAGTTACTGTAATAAAATAAATTTAACCCCTTTGAGAGTTTCACAAGCGTAATACAAGCCACCTTGCAAACTGATGTCCTTGGTGCATAACTTCTGACCAACATTCGCGACCGAACGGAATATTTCCAAAGATTCACTCTCTCTTCTAAGGAAATTCAAAAATACATAGGTATTCTATTTTAAAGAAATGAACAATAGAACCTTCCATAGGGATAATATTCTAACGGAAAGAGTGATAGAATATTTACAGTGGATTCTATTCTAAAGAAATGATCAACAGAATCTCTCTAAAGGTTGAAATAATCCATCTATTCTTTCATTCAGTAGATATCTATATTTAGTACTTCAGTGTGTTGCGGGTTAAAAGCAATGCTGAAGCATCAAATGTAGCATCGTGCATTAAAAGCATTGCTGTGTGTGTAGCATGTTACTCGGAAGTCACATAACACTCACAGGATTAAGAACCCGTTCCATAAAGTACCAACGTTTTATAAATACTCCATAAAGATTATCAATATATTTCATAAATACACTCATTGCCAAAAAAATTTGCGCACCAAGAAAAAGTCGTCAAAATGAAATGAAATTATACATATGTAAGTACTACTTTGTTATAAGTAAGTGATTAGAAAATCAAAGAAAAAAGATCATTTATTGCAGAAAAAAGTACGAATGAACGGAAGTTTTAGTACTATGTTGGACCCCCTCTAGCGCAAATGCTCGATGCGATATGAGCGGGCATTGAGGCATACAAGTTCCGTATGATGTCCTGAGACATCTCGTTCCACAGTTGCTGTAAACGCGCCTCTAGTTCGACCAAACTCGTAGGTTGTCCAACTTGCCGTTCGAAATTATCCCAGATATGCTAGATTGGTGTCAAATTTGGGGATCGAGCAGGCCAGGGAAGGGTGGTAATGTGGTGGAGGAAGACTTGTGACATCCTTGTTGTGTGTGGCCGAGCATTGTCTTGTTGAAAAATGGCTCCTGGGAGCCCTGCCATGAATGGCATCACATGTGGCTGAAGGATGTCATGGACGTACCGCTGGGCTGTCATTGTGCCATGGATCAATATTAGTGGTGACCGTGTATCGTAAGCAATGGCACCCCATACCATCACACCAGCTGTGGGAGCGGTGTGTCGCTGCAAAGCGAAGGAAGGATTGAGGCGTTCACCACGGGGCCTCCACACACGAACACGATTATCATCTCTGCTCAAATTGAATCTAGATTCGTCGCTGAAGACGACCTGGTTCCATTCCGTTGCAGTCCAATCCCGTCGTGCGCGACACCACTCCAAACGGAGGCGTCGGTGGGTGGGTGTCATTGGCAGCTCACGTAATGGGCGCCGCGATACCCGATGTCCTTCAGCCATGCTCCTTGCGATGGTTCGGGAAGACACAGGGGCCCGTAGTGAAGGTGCTGCTTGTGTCTGGATAGCGGCCAATGAAGCAGTTGGCTCTACGCGTGCGTTTCTCATGATGTGACGGTCTTCTCGACGACTGGTCTGTCGAGGGCGTCCTGAGCCGGGTCGCCTTGTAAATGACGTCTCTTCTGTCCACTGGTCCCAACACCTCCTCACAGTAAAATCAGAACGGACTACTTGACGAGCTTACTCGCCGAGCTGACCACCCAGCTTCCATCATCCCGATGATTCTTCCCCTTTCGAACTATGACAGTTGCTCATATTAACTTCGATGGCAGCGTAACGGCATGTCTACCTCAGCGTTTCCTTTGCAAAAGATTAAGTACACTCAAACAAGCTCTGCTTACCTGTTTTATACTCCAGCCCTCTAGTGGCATTACGCAATAACGCTGCATTTCTAATCATTTGCATATCTGGCCGATATATACCTTCATTCCAAGTTTCGTTACGATCCCGCGATTATTTCTTGGTGCGCAAATTTTTATGGCAAAGAGTGTATATGAACTAAAGAAAACAGAAATATCACACTTGGTTTTTCTAATAAATGGAATGAAACACTTTTCTTTATTTCCCGTTCAAACTCACAATGAAGTATCTTAAAATAATATTTACCTTTCAAAAAAATGTATAGTTAATTTTTTTCGTTTCATTTCAGGTTGTCATGAAAACAAAGCTGACTAAATTGTCAAATTTTTGCGTTTAGACGGTAAAAGATGGAGACAGTGTGATTAAAAGAATTGAAGGATTACCTGGGACATAACACAGATAAACAAGACTTGCTCCTTCAAACGTTGCAATTTGAATAAAAGTAATTTCAAACTATAGTTTCTAAATTTCCTATTTTAGAAGCACAAGTCATCTATTTTTTATAATCAGTTATTCTTGTTATTTCTACCTTGCTTCTGCGAGGTATTCGCTCTTTTTAAAAAATTAAAAGTGTATTCACATTAAAGGGACCAGTTCCCAGAAATATAAAATTCTAATTTCCAAAAAGTTAGGACTAATAGAATTGAGTAATAAAAGATAATTGGATAACTAGATAGAATTAAGTGTCCGTTTAAATCTAACTCACAAATACACGTACACAAATAAAGTGTACACGCCAAGAACTGATTTTGGTCGGTACGATTGTGTTACCATCACTCCACACAAACACGCGCAACGCATTATATAAGCAGTTATTTTACCTATCTTGTTTCCAAACCGCATTCATGTGTAGGTTTAATTCTTCCTCACATTCTAACATGTTTTAAGAGTGCTACTGCCATGCCCGCGTGGATTTTCAATCGCAATCAGCGATGCTTTCATGCGTCATGCTAATGCAATTCAAGAACCATTCACTCCCAGCAGGAATCTCAACAAACGTACAGCTGAAAGCCGCCAACATGCATCCACCGTCATGAAAAAACCACCCATTCCACTAGCAGCTGTAGGCACGTAGCACAAACCGAAAGAAAAGTCAAAAACAATGGTCGTTCTGCTGCTGTTCATCATCGCCACGGTGGTGGCACTTCTTCTGTTCGACTGGTACGTGGAAGAACACACGAACCAAACCCAGAACTCTCAACACTTCGAGGAAGAGCCTCGCGCCGAGAGGTACTACAGCACCTGCAGCATCTTCACCGTACTTGGCTTCTCCAGGGAGGAGGTGAAGACGTTCAATGCTTTTCGGGACCACTTCCGGAGCTACGCTGAGGTGACGAGTGCCATGAGGAGAGCTGGTCTGGAAAGGGTGCGTCTGGTGGTGGGGATCGACTTCAGTGCCAGCAATGAGTGGCAAGGGCGCAGAACATTTAAAGGTAACTATCTCTCTATAGATATATGTAAAAGCATTTTTTAGATGACAGCTGTGTAAGCTGCAAATACATAGACTACTTAGCCTTGTGGTGTTTTAAGACACCACAGTAATAGAAATGGACAAAGTCGAATACCTGTATAAGTTTTTTTATTACTTACTAGCCACTGTGTGACTAGCCCGGCGTTGCCCGTGCCACCAACACCACGGGCAACGTCGTGATGTTTGGTTTTTATATGGTATAAAATTATCCGCAGATTTCAAATCCGTTGAAATTTTCAATCTGTCTTTAAAGATTCCGATTTTACGAAAAAACAACTTAACAATCCCAGTCAAAATGTTTTTATTTCTTTGTTCTCCTTCGATAAAATGAAAATCTGTTTTTATTTTCGTTTAAACGCGAAGGGCAGATAATGCAATGTTTCCTTTACTGGAATCCGTTTCGCAGGAAATCAAAATGAATGAATCTCGAAACAAACGAAGGTCATTCGAATGTGTTCTCTCCCCGGAGATGAAAAAATATTGGCAAAGTACCAAAGGCAGACGTCAATGTGACACGTGAGGGCGAAAAGTCTAAATTTTGATGTTTCTTCGTCCTCGGAATTACCGCGATAGAATGAGAATAGTGAAAAAAACTATCAAATTTATTTTAAATTGTTCTGAATTGAATTTTGAAATTCGCCTCGACCCTAAAATTGCAAAAACTTCGTACTAGCTGCGTGCCAAATCCCATTACTGTAAGTGCTATAGATTCGTCAGGATTTCGCGTTCAAGAAACAAACAGACAGACAAACACTTCCTTTTATAATAGTAGATATAAGGTTTTAATTTACAATTGGAGCTATCTGCACACCTATGGACGCAATGTAATTAATGAACTAATGTTCCTGAAACAACAATAAGTTTCTCTTCTCGTAGTTTGTCTTTTGTTTTCCCCGGGGTTTTACTTCTCTGTATAACTGTCCAGACAGCTACCTCGATCACCACCTTCCTCTGTGGCTTCTGTCGCTCGAGTTCTCTGCCTTCCTTCTCGGGGCATCAACCTTTTTCTGACCCTGGTAGCTTTTTTTTCAAAATGACACCTCTCACACTCAAGGGGCGTCACGTGTGAAAAGATCGTGAAACCGTTAGCCGCGGTCCTTCACAAACACCAGGTGTCCGGTGGAAACCGGGTACACAAGAGTCGGACGCCGACCCTGAGTTATTACCACACGTGTGGCTGTCGGCTTCCTTCTCGTGGAAACGTTTCTTTTTCCAGTCACTACGATCTCACAGCCCGAAAAGCGTTGCTTGAGTAGAAGTCTATTACTATGCTCTATCCACAATGTCTATAAGACTTAACACTTCAATCTGAAACTATTTTATGATTGTCTTGAATCCAGTGCCAAGTTCAAACTCGAATTATACCTACCAGGCCTTCGAATTGAATTTCCTTCGAATAACAACTAAATTTTTTTTAAATCTGATAACCGACGCCAATGAATCAACCCATCGGAGGCATTTACCAATTTGCATACCCTATTGGCCGATTCTGAGGCTGGATTTAAAAGCACTGTGAAATTGTGTTTCGAGGGCGTTCTAATTTTTGTCTTACCTCTTTTCCCCTTGCTGTGGAGAAACCTGTAGTGTTGAGGCTTTATTGCTGGCGCCACGCTCTTTGCTTTTAAATCAACTATGTTGGATCTGATGGTTATTTTTATCTTTCTATTTTAAGTCTTGTATTTGTATTTTACCTCTAGATTTTTCTCGATTGCATGTTGTTTGCGCCTTGGTCTTTTTCTTGGATATACATGTAAATATTTATTTAATCTGGAATAAATAATTTTTTTAATGAACTTCGAATGGACCTTTCGTGGAACTCCGGAACATACTCAGCACGAGCAGGTAATTAGTGTAGGCCTGATCTTCTTTTCAGTTACTACAAATTTATAGACAAATCAAAAACACAACGCATATTTGTACTAACCGCTATCCGCTAAATAATTCGGGACCCAACTAAAGCCGCTTTTACTCAGGAGTTGCAAATATTTTCTCCCCCTTTTTGTGGCGAGGACCTTTTACGTTCCCCAATGCTGACCCCTTTTCAACCCACTCCGGTGTAAACTCTTTGTCGACTTTATCGGCAACACCAAGGGGTGAGAACTCTTCTTACCACTTTGTAGAAAAGAGTGATCACCATTCATCACGCCATTTTAATTCAATGGGGTCAGTTTCAGTTATTTAGGGGCGCACTTCCCTCCGTATCACCCGATAAGGAGTATAACAGATTTTACTACAAGAGCAGGGAAGGTTCCCGAGTAGGACAACAGAGAGGAACAGACCCTTTTGACGCTCCGCTCGGAAGTCCGTTGCCGCCATGATTGGCTAAGCCAGGATGTGAACGTGGTCGGCCCAATGGTGTCTAAGGACAATTGTCCCGGGAGCCTTGCTCCATAACCCTAAGGTTTCTTCTTAATTCTCATCCCATAGGACGGTTAATTATTTGTTCGGGTACACCAGTCCCTTCAAAATAATAACCCGAGTCTGCCTCCACCAACTGAGCTGTAGCGCGTACATCTTTGGGCTAAGATGATTTGCCTAGTTCGGCAATGGTACAAGTACCTCACAGTATACAGCACGTTCCTCTGCGGGCCTCCAAGACCTTCTCAAGCCAACAGTCAACGCATCATCACTCAACTTCAAGAAAATATCGACTTGCCTTATGTCGAGAAAAGCGGGGTTTGGGAAAGTTAGGTTAAACGAGGCGTAAGTTTCTCAGTCACAAATTTGTCCAAGGCTTGGAGGGCCTTGGGCAAATTTCCTCCAAGACCTTCTCAAGTAAACAGTCAACGCATCATCACTCTACTTCAAGAAAATACCTACTTACCTTATGTCGAAAAGAGCGGGGTTTGGGAAAGTTAGGTTAAACGAGGCGCGAGGAGTTTCTCATTCACAAATTTGCCCAAGGCCAGGAGGGCCTGGTGACACTGAGGGTGGTGTGAATAAGTTTCAGGAGCCTCCTTCAGGTAATGTAGACCGCCCCTGAGGTGTTTCGCCAGTTTGCAGTGGAAGATGCAATGGTGAGAGTCTCTTTATGTAAGGCTATCTGGTGGACGGCAAGGGTCTGCGAAACTCCATAGATGATCGTGCCGGTATTGCCCACGCCACCGGATAAACAGAGAGGTAGTGGCAGCTTGCTGTTTCGCTGGGCTACTCAGGAACGTCACAGGTTCCTAGGAGATGACTGGGATGTGGGCCTCTGACACCCGTCGACATGAATCTATGAAGAAAACTATTCCGACTCAATTCGGACCAAAGTGAATTGACTGAAAACAATGAGCCGGATCACATTATCTTCAGCGCACACACTCACGGGTCGACCACGTCAACTCTCCGTCGCACCCATTCCGGGTAGACGAGGGCTTTCGGACGTCGCGTCACATGGCCTGCTTCTCAAGTTTCTACTTAGAGGCTTTCCCTAGCTTCAGCTAATCCGTTGTGGGTTTTAAATAACTCGGTACGGAGGGGTCTGCTTCCACTCGAAGAAGAAGAGTCTATTTATGTAAATAATCTGGACCGGAGTCCGAATCCCATGGATTCGCATTGCGGCAGTCGAGTGAGACGTGCCGCGGAGCACCCACAAGTGACGCCTACATAATCCAATATGTCATTCACTGACAGTTTGGCGTGCGGTCAAAGCACGCGATGAGGGCAAAATGTCACAATGAGCGAAGAAAAGACTGTGTAAGCGACACGGGGTGCTAAAGGACAGAGGGGAACGGTGATTGTCAAGCAATATCGAAAGGGGACGAAATGGGGAGAATTTTCATCCCGAGAAATATCCCCGAAAAGTAGCAATCCTTTGGCCTTTCCCGACTCCTGGTGGAAAACAAAATCAAAGTTGTAAACTCGCCAAATCTCCACGAGATCTTGACGATAGAATGAGTGCCGTTTCTCGGAATAGCTTCGATGTTTGGAGGGGGAGAAGTTTGCGACTCCGGTGTAAGCGGGGCTTAACCGAAACCTACACCTGTTTCGTCAAGTTAGAAATGCAACGGATCTGAAACCTGAGGGATACGAGTTCGAATCTCGGTTCACCCAATTAACGTAGTGTACAATGGGGGCTGTACACTTTAAATCTCTCGGGCCTCAAATGTCCTCACATTGTCGTGATGTGGAAGTTTGAAGAGTGGGGTGCCAGCTCAGTTAGTAACTCGAGGTAGTGACTGTCCCCGAATCATTTTGAATTAAAAGGTCAAAATTTTCAAACGGTTAATTTTATAGAAAGTAGGAAAACATTTTCTCGCTTCGAGTCGTTTTTATGATCTACTGTGCCACTGACACAGAATTCATAATAACTTTTATAATCACTGTGTTCAATATCTGACCATATTTGTTTCTAAACAGCAAGATTTATGATGTTTTTTTGTATCCTCAAAGGAGAGTTACTGCATGCTTTGAAAGGTGGTGCTGTTTTCAACCCGTACCAGAAAGTTCTGCACACACTTGCTCCAGCTTTCACGCCCTTTCTGCACAGCCAACCAATCCATGCGTATGGATTTGGCGATGTTCGCACAAAAGATTACGATGTCTTCCCTCTGAAACCTTCGGGGCCCGCTTGCTCAGACATGGAAGATGTCCTGGCTGCATATAATCACAGCGCGCGTAGGGTAAGTAAATAACTTTTGAAAATAACCAAAAATTTCGCTCTTTATTCATTTCTCCAACGGCCTGGTTAGGCATTCAGGTGTTGTTCTTGTCATCTGGCCTTGGTTCCGTTATGCTTTAATCTTTCTCTTCAGGGATTGGTCCTGGACCGTCGCCAATTGCCCGGTGTGTTGATCCATTGCGACGTTAATTAACTAATTACCAATAGCCTCTGCATGGCAAGCCTGATTTCCAGACCTAGATGCTTCTCAATACTCAAGCCGACCAAACGGTATAGTGGTTAAGGTGTTAGCCTCTAGATCGGAAGGTTCCTGGTTCGAATCCGGGCATGGATGTTTGTAAGCGTATGGTGTAGAGGCGGCTGGTGCACCTTAAATCTGTCGTGGCCGAAAGTCCTCACGTTGGGTTGGCGTGGAAGTTTGGAGAGTGGGGTGCCAGCTCAGGTGTTGCTTCGTCATCTGACCGTGGTTCAAAATTACGAGGTGTTGTCCTCGGATCTTTCCCTTAAGGGACTGATCCCGGACCGTCGTCAATAGCCCGTTGTGTTGCTCTAGTACGACGTTAACTAAAAATTACCATTACCTATCTCAATACTCAAACAAGCTTTTTTTAACTGCGGAAGAGGTAGGCAGGTAGGTGAATTAACGGCGCACTGGATGCACATAACGGGTTATTGGCGAAGATACTTGAACAATCCCGAAGGAAAAGATCCAAGGACAACGCCTCGTAATTTTGAACTATGGTCAGATGACGTGGTCAACAACTCAGCTGGCATCCCACTCTCCAAACTTCCACACCACGCCAGCGTGAGGCCATGTTGGACTAGTTGGACTAGTTGGAAGAGCAATGGATTGCAACCGGAGGGTTGAGAGTTCGAAACTAGGTCCAGTCAAAGACTGTCGTGTACATGGGGGCTGTTGTACGTTAAATTTGCCGTGGCCTAAAATTTTCTCCCGTTGGCGTGGTGTTGAAGTTTGGAGAGTGGGTTGCCAGCTGAGTTGTTGACCATGTCATCTGACCATAGTTCAAAATTACGAGGCGTTGTCCTTGGATCTTTCCCTGACCGTCGCAAAGAACCCGCTGTGTTGCTCCAGTGTATAAAAATTATTATTTGAATTCTGTTGTATGGCAACACCAATCTATACAATGTATCTGGCAACAGCTATGTTCTTATTGTTATTGTTGCTCTTGCTCATGTAGCTGTGTGCACGTGAACGGCGTGTGTCGCCAAGTCCCATCCATTTCCATCTACTTAATAAATATTATTTTATAATTGAAGTCTTGATACAGTGCGACGTTAATCAATTGTTTTTACTTACCTCTCCCTTTTAATTGCTGTTGATTATTTAAACAATTATTGATGCAACCACAAATACTAACGATCGGATTCATGGACGCCAACTTCTAGTGCCCAGAACCGATTCCCCGAAAAATGATTTTGAGATCGGTATATGGTTGCAGAAAGAATGCACTTCAGGAACAGTAACAACAAGAACTTTATTAAACAATAATAAATTAGTTATATGATTCGTCTCATTTACAGTACGAGTAGCGTCTGCTGGGATTAGTATTCAATGACCTACTTTATATACAACTCTGCGCTACGGCAGAGTGGAACGCCATCTACTGAGTGAATACTGCAGAGTATCCCTCCAGTGACGAAGGAACGATAAACATAGGTAATAATACAGCACAGATAAGCAAGACAAAATAAGAAAATTAGTACTCATACAATTGAACATATTTACAATTTTAAATAGCAATGTAATCATTCACAATTCAATGAAGTATTCACAATGAGGGAAAAAATGTTAGTTATTTCTCCATGACAAGTCTATTGGGGAAATGTACGCACCGTCCCGATCGTGTAATTACAGGTGTTTTAGATTGTGGTTAAGGTGTGACCGATTTAAGTTTGTCAATGTGGGAAGATAGCTTTGGGGATTCCATGGTATCCGAAAAATAAAAAGCTGGCTTTAATCTGTTGATGGAAACAGTGTTTTTCTTACCATTTAACTCGATGACAAAATTTTTGTCGGCACGGTTAACAACCAGATGTGGTCCAGAATAAGGAGGTGTGAGAGGAGGTCGAACTTTGTCAATTCTTAAAAATATATGGGTGCATGTTTTTAATGATGGGTTTACATAAACTTTAGTATTACCATGATTTGTAGATGCGATAGGATTTAGTTTTCGCATCATTGAAATAAAATTGGACACATAAGTAGGAGAAAGGGATTGTGGTACGGAATTAGTTGTGAAAAGATCAGATGGTAAACGTAAAGTAGTACCATAAACAAGTTGAGAACTGGTCGCATTGATATTATTCTAAAGAGAAGAGTGTAGACCTAATAAAACTATGGGTAAAACTTCCGTCCACTTAGTGTGTTCATGAGCTGTTATGGCTGCTTTGAGGTGCCTGTGAAAGCGTTTAATCGTCCCATTTGACTGAGGATGATAAGCAGAAGAAAGAATTCTATCAGTGCCTAAAGTATTTGTGAGTTCACGAAGAAGATTAGATTTAAAATTTTGTCCCTGATCCGAAGTAATAGTGACTGGTGTACCGAATCTGCATATCCAACCGTGATAAAGCATCTGCAGCAATGTTGTCTTTACCACTAACATGCCGAGAATGTCAGTGGAAAACTGCGAAATGAAATCTAAATGTCTTAGCTGACGTGGTGAACATTTATCTGCTTTCTGTTGAAAAGCAAATATTAGCGGTTTTTGATCGGTATGGATGGAAAAGTATCTGCCTTCTAGCATATGTCGAAATTTTTTTATTGATGAATAAATTGTTAGAAGTTTACGATCATATGTAGACCACTTTTTCTGACACTTGTTAAGTTTTATGGACATGAATGCTATAGGTTCCCACTTTCCTTCGGGATATTGCATGAGAGAACTACCAATTGCAACGTCCGATGCGTCAGTCCAAAGACTAAGTTGAGCACTGGGAATCGGATATCTAAGTAAAGTTGCTTTGGCAAGTGCCTTTTTTGCATCAGAAAACGCAGTATCTGCAGCAGTTGTCCAATCAAGTGGATTTTCAGGAATTTACTAGTCCGAGTAGGTTTTATTTTGTTCTGATTACCTGTTCGTGAGTATGGTTGGTGAGAGTGTGAGTGTAGTTGGTTTGGGGAAGTTTTGAATTGCTTCTACGCGATCTGGGAGTGATTCTAATCCTTGCTCTGAAATTTTAAAGCCAAGAAAGTTTAAAGATGATACACCGAAAGTACATTTTGATGTTTTTAACGTAAGACCATAATGATCAAGCCGTTCAAAGAGTGCGCGAAGATGAATCATATGTTCTTCGCTCTCTAGTATTACTGGCAATTAAAATATCATCTATAAATGCAAAAAATGCTTGAAGCATTACTGACATTTGACCATAGTTTTGAATCATCAACTTAACCTTTTCTTCAGGTCCAGCGTAGTGGTCCGACCAGCCTCGCCCCCATCATCCGGCGCGCCACGGACATCGTCCGACGCACAGGGTTGTTCCACATCCTGCTCATCGTGACGGACGGCAAGATGCGGCCCGAGGAGACGTCTACCTGCCACGCCCTGGTCGAGGCTTCCAAGAGCGCCCTCAGCATCGTGGCCGTGGGGGTCGGGGACGGCCCCTGGAGGGCCCTCGAGGAGTGGGACGAGCGGGTCACCGACAGGGTCTTCGACAACTTCCACTTCGTCAACTACCACCATGTTGTCCGGTCGGCCAAGAACACGGAGGCGGCGCTGGCGCTGCATGCCCTCATGGAGATCCCCGACCAATACCAGACCATTCTCAAGCATAGTTACCTCTCTAAGTGCTGAGCTCATATAATAGCTAGGCGTAAATTAAGTGCATAACTTAGGCCCAGGGCCGTGCAGAGTGGGACACCCACAGGCACAAGCGCACGGGATAGGAAAATTGGTTATGTTTCACCAAAAATTTTCAAAATTTAACATTTTTCCTATCTTTGTTTCAGTTTCAATTAACAGGCCATCACGGCGTTGCCTGTGACTGTTCTTTTCGTGTTTCCACCTCTACCCGACTTGACACGGGCAGGTCTTATATCGATCTGGTGTAAAATTTTCCGGGGATTTCAAATCCGTTGAAACTTTTACTCTATCTTTAACGATCGCGCAGATATTAGCAGGCCATCGCGGTGTTGCCCGTGACTGTCCTTTTCGTATCTTTATTTACAATGAAAACATTAAAGAAAACAATAATTTTGAGAATGAGTCCCACTTCTACCCGACATGACACGGGCAGGTCATATATCGATCTGGTGTAAAAATGTCCGCAGATTTCAGATCCGTTGAAGCTTTTACTCTATCTTTAACTATCGCACAGATAAAAACGGACTAAAGAATAAAAAATAAAAAAAAAACGCCAGTCAAAATTTTTATTTGTTTTGTTTTGCTTTGCTGGATTTGTTTGCGCTCAGGAAATGAAAGGAAAAAAAGTAAATTTAGAATCTGTGATCTCTCCAAACTGTTGCCATTCTAAGGAAACCAAACAATAAAAAAATGCCAATAAATAAATTAAAAAATGTTCTAGATTTAATAAATTTTAAAATTCGAGTGGCCTATTCGGTCATCTTTAAGACTACTTGTGTGCCAAATTTCATTAATGTAAGTGCTATAGATGCGTCTTGGACACATCCATATTGCAGAGACACACATACACGGACTTCCTTTTACACAATAGTAGAGAAGACTAGAACAAGATACACCAGAAAGAAATACAAATACAAATACAAATATTGACGACCAGCTACAGGCTCAAGCCCAACAAGGCTGGTCCTTTGTTTATGAATTCTCCAATTCCCACTGTATCCAATTGTGTCTTAAATTCGTACACTCCCTTTGAATTAACTATATTTTCTGGCAACGCGTTCCAACTGTCTATTACCCTATTAAAGTAGTAGTTTTTCCTTAAATCCCGATTAAAATGTGTCTTATTCAATTTATACCCATGGCCCCTTGTTCTGTTAACCCTATTGAAATTTAAGCCATCTGTGTCCCCTTGTTTTACAAACTTGAAAAGCTAAATCAAATCCCCCTCCTTCTTCTTCTTTCCAGTGTATACATGTTTAGCTTACTTAAACGTTCATTATAGTCGGAATTTGCTAGCCCCTTTATTATTTTTGTAGCTCTGTGCTGAACCCTTTCAATTGATTCTATGTCCTTTCTCATATATGGAGCCCAGAATTGTACAGCATATTCTAGATGTGGTCTTACTAATCCCTTATATAATGCATTTGAAACTACTGCAATTCAACGCAACAGAAATCTGCAGACAACACTTAATGAAACAGAAAAAAAAAATAATATAACCGGAGTTATTGCCCTATAAGTTCTCTCGCTCTCCAATGTCTGGAAATCCGTCTCCATGAATTACTTTGCAGCTAGAGGCGGTATCTGTTTAAAAAGGTCAGCTTATTACAAAGCGGGCAGAAAGGCTCCGTGACAATGTCAATTTAATAAGGATGGACGTCAAGACAGTCATGCGCAATTATAAGGCGAAAGGTTGTCACCGTGGTTTTGTCACGCTCTAAGATAATCACGCTTCCATTGTTTGGTAGATATTCTACCTTGCTGTTCTCATTCGTAGTAGGAAAACACAGTTTCCCAATCAATAAAGTCATACCGGGAGAACAGACTGTTCCAACCAATTTAATCTTGTCCATCTGGTCTTTTTACCGTCCGGCCTGGCATTGCTTCTTCAAACTTAAATAGTTGTGTATTATATTCGAAGAAACAATCACGATCGATGTGTGTGTGTGCTGAAAAAGATACAAAAAATTTTAAAACTTCTTTACCCTAACACCGAAAAAACGGCCTTCGCACGGTCCTGCTTACGGCGGCAGATAAAAAGCAGAAATTCCGCAGAACCATGAAGGTAGAGGGGAAGATCTATTGGCGAGGGCAGCTAGTCCTAGACTCGAACCGCTTCACCCCGAACATATTTACGAGCGGGATCCGCCACTCTCAAACTTTAGGGTAAAATAGTAATTATTTAATGTCACAACGGGCTGTTGACGATGGTCCGGGATCAATCCCTTAAGGGAAAGATCCAAGGACAACACCTCGTAATTTTGAACCACGGCAGATGACGAGAACGAACCATGGATAACACCACTTAATTTTGAGCCGTGGTCAGATGACGAGGTCACACCTGAGCTGTCTCCCGAATCTCCGAACATCCAGGCCAACGGGAGGACATTTGAGGCTACGATAGATGTAAGGTGCACCAGCTGCCTCTACACCATACGCTTACAAACATCCATGCACGGACCCGGATTCGACCCAGGAACCTTCCGATTTAGAGGCTAACACCTTAACCACCAGACCGGTTGATCGGCAAACGTACCTTTAATGCATCTAAGGTTTGACTTGGGACCTCCCCCCCCCTTTCCCCCGAAAAAAATAATCCATGGTCATTCGGTCTTGCACCATACTTGTATGGGTGCCGACCCCCTATATATGCAATATTTATCCCAAATATGCGGGTATATGTCGCACTGTAACCTGACGCGGGGCTATTGACGACGGTCCGAGGTCAATTCCGATGCGAAAGATCCAAGGAGAACACCTCGTAATTTCAAACCACTCTCAGATGACGATGTTTACATCTGAGCTAGCAGCCCACTCTCCAAACATCTATACCACGCCATCGTGAGGAGGAGTCAACCTACGCCAATTTGAGGCCACGACAGACTTAGCGTGCACTAGCCTCAGCTTATACTATGCTTTTTTGTAGGACCTAGTTTCGGCTGCGCACTCCTCCAACTGGGCAATTCAGATACGGCCATCAGTACGAATTACTACAATACTATACCGGGCTCCGAACCTCTTTCACTATTTTTGTGAGTGAGCCGGGCTCTACAAAATATTTTAGAAGTTTTTCAATTTTATTGGTAGTGATCTGTATTAACGAAATAGTGTTCCAAAACGCACGGTTATTTGCCACCTAAATTTCCCCAAAGATTTCACAGGCTACTGGTCTTCCTCCTTTTTGTTTGTTGTCAAATGTGCCTCTTTTCAAAAATGTTTTGACATGAAATTAGTGCAAAATTTTTTTATTTAAATATTATTACTTAAAGCCCTTGAATATATACATTACATAATTTGTCTAAAGTCCGGATACATTGGCTTTCTATTTAATTTTTTCTCTGATTACGTAGTTACATATATTTATTTGAAAAATAATCGAAATGTCAGTTATTTTTCAGACTGATTGATTGCGCAGTTCCTGGGTGAGAATTATCAGACGCTTCGATGATTTTACGAAATTCGCGTCGGAATGTGAAAAGAGCTACATATTTAATTTTTTCAGAACAGATAGCAATCATTTGGTCTTTAAACATTGTAGAAGGAAAAACTATGACAGATTTGACAGTACAAATACAGTATTTATTTTTGTTTATATATGTAAACGGTAAAAAATTAACCTTTTTTACTATTCTGTTGGGCTGCCTTTTGGGAGAATATCAAAGCTTCGATTCACTTTGGCGTAATGTATACTGGTACTTATTTCAAAGAAGGGACGCCGTAGCTTTTCGTCCGCTGCTCCGGCAATCTGCGAGTTGTAAGCCAACTGGTTCAATTCCTCCCTGGGTGTATTTCTCTCTTTTGTGTAGTGAAAATTTTCCGTTTGTATGATCATTTAAAATTGCTGTCTTCGGTTTGGCGCATTTTGGCCAAATATAGTCCGACTAAACACCTATTTTAAGGAATGTTAATTATTTTCTGTAAATATAGATGATCGCAATTGAACCATGTTATAATGCATGTCTAAGAAAGCCAATGATTTAAAAAAAATCGATATGCGTTCAATAATTTGGCCTGGTACTGTATTTGGTATTTGCACACAAAACAATCCGATATTTTTTTCCTTCCCAGACTGATATCTGCAGTCCTTTTCCATTTCAGCTCCTGCCCCTTAACCAACTCTGCACTGCACTGGTACTCTGTATGAAGCGTAAAAAGGTTCAATACTTAGCAATACTTTTAAATTAGCTTTTTTTACATTTCTACAAGGCCATTTATTTTGCCTCCGAAGCTTAGCTCATTGTTATGTAGTTCTGTTGTTAAAAATCTGATCTTCAGCATTGAAAAATAAAAAGAACTATCAGCAAATGTGGTTTACTTTCACAGAAAATTTGACACCTTCCATGATACGATTCAACCCTCTGAGGGATTGGCACACATAATTCCGCCCAACAACCTTCCCTGACATCGATCCCTTCCAACAAATTTTGACCCTCTTAAACATTAAGATCTTTTCAAAGGATTATATTATAAGGGTTAATGAGCAATAAAATTTTTCCAAAATATTCTATTCTAAGGAAAGGACCGATAAAATTTTCCAACGGTTTCCCTTCTAGAGAACGGGAAAATATAGGCTTTCCTAAGGATCATAATTTAAGGAAAGAGCCCAATAGAATCTTTCCAAAAGATTCTGTTCTGAAGAAAGGACTGGTACAATTTTCCAACGGATTCCATTCTAGAGAGAGGAGAAATATAGGCCTTCCTACAGATCATAATTTAAGGAAAGAGCCAATGGAATCTTTCCAAAGGATTCTATTCTAAAGAAAAGACCGATAAAATTTTCCAACGGATTCCCTTCTAGAGAACGGAAAAATATAGGCTTTCCTAAGGATCCTAATTTAAGGAAAGAGCCCAATAGAATCTTTCCAAAAGATTCTGTTCTGAAGAAAGGACCGATAAAATTTTCCAACGGATTCCCTTCTAGAGAACGGAAAAATATAGGCTTTCCTAAGGATCCTAATTTAAGGAAAGAGCCCAATAGAATCTTTCCAAAAGATTCTGTTCTGAAGAAAGGACTGGTACAATTTTCCAACGGATTCCATTCTAGAGAGAGGAGAAATATAGGCCTTCCTACAGATCATAATTTAAGGAAAGAGCCAATAGAATATTTCCAAAGGATTCTATTCTAAAGAAAAGACCGATAAAATTTTCCAACGGATTCCCTTCTAGAGAACGGAAAAATATAGGCTTTCCTAAGGATCCTAATTTAAGGAAAGAGCCCAATAGAATCTTTCCAAAAGATTCTGTTCTGAAGAAAGGACCGATAAAATTTTCCAACGGATTCCCTTCTAGAGAACGGAAAAATATAGGCTTTCCTAAGGATCCTAATTTAAGGAAAGAGCCCAATAGAATCTTTCCAAAAGATTATGTTCTGAAGAAAGGACTGGTACAATTTTCCAACGGATTCCATTCTAGAGAGAGGAGAAATATAGGCCTTCCTACAGATCATAATTTAAGGAAAGAGCCAATAGAATCTTTCCAAAGGATTCTATTCTAAAGAAAAGACCGATAAAATTTTCCAACGGATTCCCTTCTAGAGAACGGAAAAATATAGGCTTTCCTAAGGATCATAATTTAAGGAAAGAGCCCAATAGAATCTTTCCAAAAGATTCTGTTCTAAAGAAAGGACCGGTAAAATTTTCCAACGGATTCCATTCTAGGGAGAGGAGAAATATAGGCCTTCCTAAAGATCATAATTTAAGGAAAGAGCCAATGGAATCTTTCCAAAGGATTCTTTTCTAAAGAAAGGACCGGTAACATTTTCCAACGGATTCCGTTCTAGGGAGAGGAGAAATATAGTATTTCTAAGGATCATAATTTAAGGAAAGAGCGATAATCTTTCCATGTGATTCTATTGACCAGAATGCGTTAATAGAATCGCTTCAAAGGATTATATTCCAGGAAAAACTAATTGAATAGTTCCACAAAAATATTCTATTTCAAATAAAAGACCAATAGAATATTTATAATAATAATTTGAAAGAGAATCCATGGATATCTTTAGACAGATGTTTTTCAATCATTGAGTGAGTTGTGGGGCAAAACGCAACATTACACTATTTGGAAATCGAGCGCTCAGGGGATTAAAAGAATTTCATGTGTGCAAATATCCAAATCATTTGATTCTCTAGGATTTGCCACTAGTATTTGCAGCTGCACTTAATTACAAAATTTTGTTTTTGGATTTGAATCAAATGAATTTGCAGATAGGACTGCCATAAGTGAAATACTTGTGAAGAATGGAAGCTTTACTATAAATTCTTAAAAATGGTGGCAAAAAGTCTTCTCTTAAAGCTTATTTAGTAGGGGTCTTAGTTGCCTAGACAAAGATAGTACAGCTAAAGCAACTATTTCTAAATAATTTTTTAATAGTGATTTAATTATTTAATTTAGAAATTTTTGACAAAAGAATTTTTCATTTGTCTTAAAAATATCCTAACATTTGCTACTCTAGGCTTTGTATCTAGTATTTGTAATTGACAAAAAAAATTTGGTTTTGGATTTCTCTAAGGATCAAATGAGTTTTCAGATACAGGACTACTATAACTAAAGTAGGTATTTGTGAACAAATAACAGCTTTACTATGAATTCTTGAAAATAATAAAACTTTCTTCTCTTAACTTGAAGCTAAGTAGTTTCCTTACACATATGACGCAGCTAAAACACAAATAGTAATTTACTCTTAAAGAAATTTTGGCAGTTTACAAAAATATATTTTAATATTTAATTTCTGTAAAATTATTTTAGCATTTGCTACTCTAGGCTGACTAGTATTTGTAATTGCAATGGACCGAAAAATTTTGTTGTTAGATTTTTCAATAGTAGGCAATAGGAATTCTTAAAAAAGTAGCTATAATAAACTGATCGTAAAGCTTATTTTTTAGCAGTCAAAAAACAAAATAAATCAGCTAAAACAAAAAAATGTAAACTTGAACAAGATTCAAATCTTAAAATTAAAAACTAAATATTTTCTTTTGAACTTCGAACATTGTTGGAACGGCAGAAGAATTTAAATAACTACGCATATCATTGTTGACAAACATTTGTATTTGTATTGAAATAGATTATTATATATATTCCAAAACAAACCACTGACAAGTTTATTATATCGTTATTAAATGTTCATTGCAGTTTTTTCCACTAAATTTTAAGGTATATTTTTGTTTATAGGTATTTATATATACTACCCTACAATAATGGACCAGACAGCAAGATGTGATGGTATAAGGGAAATAGTACATTCTTTAATAGGGGATGGTCCCCACGAACTGCAATTACGCTAGCAACCCATCTGGGCATACTTTCAACAAGGTTGTGATACAGCTATGGGTATTTGTGTCCATTCCTGCTGCAAGAATGTCACCAGCTCAGCTGTAGATTTTTGACGTGGTTTCCTGGTCCGTAAGCGTCGCTCTAACTCGTCCCACAGATGTTCTATGGGGTTTAGGTCGGGACTCTGAACAGGACAGGGAAGACCTTTTACATCCATATCTTGATACCACTGATTGACAGAGACTGCAGAATGACATGGACCGTAGTCGTCCTGGAAGTAACATTGGTCCATTCCATTAAATTGCCAGAGCGTAGGAAGAACCCGACGGTCCAAAATGTTCTTGTAGGCGTCGGCGTTCAATTGACCAGGAACACCATGCAAAGGTCACATTCCATACAACGAAAAACACCCCAAACAAGTAAGATTTTATGCAAATCTCTTGAGCGCGGTCCATATATCATATATATATATATACCGTTTCAGAACTTCTAAGAGGGGTAGGGTATATCCTGACAACTCGAAATCATATAGCAATATGGGGTCGGAAATGCTTTCCTGAAGCGGTGTTGTGCACAGAAGCACCGTAAAGAAAAGAGACCGTAAGTGAGAAATCGTTTTAATAATACATGAAAAGAAGCAAAAGGTACATGGATTAAAGTAAGTGTTCGAAGTTTCTTCCACGGGCTACAATGCACGCCTCATAACTAGCGTCATAAACGTCACACGTCATAAACTAGCGATTTCAGATGATCCCAGAAATAAAAATCAAGACATGATAGGTCGGGTGACCGAGCAGGCCAGCGCACGGGACCACCACGTCCGATCCACTGCTGACCAAATGTGACATCCAGGTAGTTACGAACATCTCCGCTATAATGGGCAGGGGCTCCATCGTGTTGGAACCACATTGTCTGTTGCGTCGATGCAGAAATCTGTTCATCTCTCAAAAGTTGTGGCAATACTTGCTGCAGAAAGAGCAAGTAGTTAGGTCCGGTTAGACGAGACGGTAACAGGTAAGGTCCGATGAGGTGATCTCCCATAATACCGGCCCATACATTGACCGAAAATCGAATCTGTGCTGCACGACGTCGTATTGCATGCGGGTTCTCGACCGCCCAGATATGGTCGTTATGCGTGTTGAAAATTCCTTCCCTTGTGAAGAATGCCTCATCGGAAAACAACACTTCAGCAGGAAAAAGGGGATTTGTAGCACATTTTCCAAGGTACCACTGTGCGAAAGCAGTACGAGGTGCATAATCCTCCGGTTGCTGTGTCTGGACACGCTGCACGTGAAACTGATACATGTCTTCTTCTCGGAGAATCCTCCAGACGCTGCAATGGGAAACCCCGACTGCGTTTGCTACACTTCGTGTACTCGTTCTTGGATTCCCCTGTACATGCTGCAGCACATTCTGTTCGACGTCTGCAGTCCGTGCTGTTCTTACCCTGTCCCTGTCAGCTCTTTCTAATGAACCTGTCTCAGCTAACCTCTGGTGCAGTCTTGCAAAGAAAGTATGACTGGGGATACGCCTCGTCGGATATCGTTCCGCGTACAAACGCTGTGCGGCTGGCCCACTACAATTTGCAGCCCCGTACGCCAAATGCATATCCGCTAACTCTGCGATCGTGTAATCATCCATCCTACAAACTTGGCGTTCTTGTGCCAAATGAAGATTCCCTACACGAAAGCTCGGGATTTTCGCACAACGCCATCTACCGCGTCAGGAAAGCATTTCTGACTGCCCATTGGTATATGATTTTGGTTCGTCAGGATGCACCCTACCCCTCTTAGAAGTTCTGAAACGGTTCACTGAAACACCCTGTATATAAATCTACTATTAAATTCTTGGGAAATTGGAACAAGAAACTGGTATCAACACCCTTTACTGATATTCCTTCTAAATCTTCAGATGCCGCACCCATGGACTTTTATACTTTTAAAAAGAGCCTTATCGAAAAGTCGACCGAAAACGATTCTGGGACTTTGGAAAACTGGAACAAGAATGGGACAAAATGCCTTGTTAAGTTTATTGTACTACGACTCCTGTTAATCCACTAATGAACGATTGAAGAAATTTCAGCATGTACCTGATTGGAATGTTGCCCAGTTCCCAGGTTTCGATACAATGGTATCCCAAATATTCAAATCATTGTGCAGAGTAAAAATCACTCACATAATACATGTTTAGGTCTCTCCTCTACAATCTGACAACCTCTACAAAATGGGTCATCTATAACACCCATAAAGTTGGTGTCTTTCAGAGTACAGTGGCCAGGCAGAAGGCCAATAGCTACCCTTATTTCTTTCCTGCTCAATTTCAGCAGCTCCCTCGATCTTTCCCAGAGATTGTTGATTGAGCTCTTTGGCTTGTCTTTGATCATTAGATTGAAGCCATGTATGGTAGGACTTGGAGAGGATAAAACCTTTGATAGTCCCTCTAACCACTTTTACCTGTCGATACTATTGTAGTCATAACCATCATGGAAATTAAGGCGTAGAAAGACAGTTAACGATAAGGGCAATAAAATAGAGCAATTAAAACACAAGATTCTCATGTAATTGATCTTCAATCCAATAAAATCGATCAACAATTATTCGAACAGCCTCTGTATAACGAGATGTTGCACAATTGGTGAAAAGTTAGTTTGGGGCGAAATTTTTGTTGAATTTTAAAAAAGGCGTTTGAGTGCCGCCGTCATTCAAATTTATTACCGTCAAGGAACTTCTTTATGGGTCCAAACAGATGGAAATAGAAGGGTGCCAGGTCCAGGCTGTATGGACAGTGCTCCAAAACTTACCAACCGAAACCCTGCACTTGTGCACGAACTAGGCGAGACACATGCGGACGAGCGATGTCGTACAGCAGTCGAATGTGCTGATTTGTCGCACTGCACTTTGGACCCAAAAAAAGAAGTTCCTTGACGGTAAGAAGTTTGACTCTGACGACTGCACTCAAACGGGCTGTGCGAAGGTAGCTCTATTCGCAGACGACGGAGTTCTACGAGACCAGGATTTTCAAACCGATTCATCGTTGGGAAAATGCCTCAACATGCATGGAAATTATGTGGAAAAGTAATAAATGGGTAACACTTTCATTTCTGTTTCCTATTGTCATTAATTGCTTTTATTATTATTATTTACATTATGTGCATTACTTATTGATACTCCCTCGTAGCAGCAAAAAGTCGCCTGAGGCAGTCCTGTAAATATAATTCAGTATTTTATGCAACTTACTCGGATAGAATAATTGTTTTATTAGAGTGAATTGTTTGATTTCAAATGTGAACCACTTCACACTGATATTCAAAGCTCTTCCAACCCCTTTGGAATGTGATTTTATAGAATGGATTAACAAATTAGTTTTGAAGTCTATTTATTTCAGGAACATGTCAATTTATTTCAGGAACAAAGTGATTAGTCGAAATCTACAGGGTGCCGTATGAAAAATGTATGCATGTAATGTTATATTACATGCATACATTTATATGCAATCATTCGAGATGCAACTTACATGCTGACTAGAAGGGAACTCGTAAACAGCATAATGTGGCAAGTAATACAAACAAAATGATAAACACATCACTTATAACGAAATACGTTTTTATTTGAAGAAAAAATTAACAAATTAATTTATGTACAAAATGAGCAAGAACATATAGCACAGAATAACTACATATCATATCCATCCTCAAACTGATTGCACTGCACTTAGAGCCCTTTCACGGGCTTCGATATCATTCGGGTACTCCTCCAGTTTCTGGCTATTTGGATAATAGTAGTTGCCATGATACGATTCAAAGAACCTTCCAACTCCAAAGTGCATTACAGGTTTGTTTTCACAGTCAATTTCTAAATTTTCTAAAAAGTAAAAAAAAAGGAATGTTTATTCTTGTGAAACAAAATTTTAAATTTCTTTTCACTAGAAGGCAGACTTGAAATTTCACATTTAAGATGAAATTTGAATACTGTAGCAACAATTGCGAAACATCCAATTTCTTAAGGAAAAGACATCAAAAGATTAGGATTTCATTTATACCAGGCCTCGAAATAGATTTTTTAATACAGATGCACCCTGAGCACCTTTGTTTTTAAAAAAGGTGCACAGGTTATATGTTAGGTGCACATTTGAAAAAAAAACGTAATATAAGAGTATTAATGTAATGTAAACTACTGTATTAGTTGGGTATGTTTAAATAAGTTCGTAGTAGATAGTAAATAAAAAATATTTAAACATATCGAAATTCTAATGCGCACGGCTGTCGCGACAGTCGCTTCAACAGAGCCATCTGGAAAATGTTTTGATCATCGGAAAGTTCTGGTGTAAGTGACACAAGTAAACCTTCTTCCTGTACAAACCCGTTACGGCCCAGCGATATTGTTTTCGTTTATTGTGTATTTAGGAATTTTAATTAAGCTCCTTTACAGCGAGAGATGTCAATACTAATATTTTATTCAAACATGAATTTAACGTTAGGTACACTGTGTGCACCTAGAAGGAAAAAGTTAGGTGCACAATTTTATTTTCATGTGCACCCGGGTATTTCGAGCCCTGATTTATACATCAGACCTGTGTTTTTAAGTTAGATGATATCCTCTATCCTTTTAGGAATCATTGGAGAGTGAAAACCAGTCAAAGCATTTGTGAAATAGAAGCATACTTTTTTTTTAAATAGTAGCAGATACAGTGAAACCTCAATTGACTGTCAGTCTGTTATTAAAAGTTCATGAATTAAATATTAAAAGTTAACCTTCGCTTTCAGATTTTAAGGCTGATCGAGCAGTTAAGAAATGGTTTCGTGCATGTGTCGCGTCTGTACAATGCGAATGACTCATCCATAACTTATACAAAGTGAGTCATTCAGGAGGTCATTTCTGACTCCCTGAATAAAGTATGCTGTCTTAAATGCGGTTTCAGGATTACTAGAAGTGCTGTAAACTGAGCAAATTAAACGAAACAGGTTAAACAAAAGTAATGAAAAACTTATCAACAACTAAATCAGGGAATAATCGTATGGTATCCAAACTCTTCTTATTTATATTGAGTACCCACAAGTTCTGTTTTTTCAATTTTCCTTCTGCTATCAAGCAACTAAACTATTTCCTGTCCATGACAGCGTTTGAGCACAGTAAAATTTGTTGATCGCAATCGATGCTCTCATGAGAAAATTGAACAATGACCTAAGACGTATACTGGAGGTGGCCCACATTAGGAAATGCCAATGCCCCATGTGAGGCACTCTAAATTATTCCTATGTGCACAATGCGAGTTACAAAATAGCAACATTTTTTAAATTATGTTTTATAACATTGAATATGAAATAACTATGAACAAGAATGCTATTTTATTTAAATAAATTACAAACTTTGATTGTATTCAGTGACACCTGAAGAATGACCGATGTTAACTGAAAATAATTGGATTTCGTATTAGTAGTACTAATTGAGATGTAGTGGTGTCAACTTTAAGAAATTATTGGAGGAAGTAAAACACCACTTCATACACAAGGGTGTAATAGAACTCCTTAATTTCTTAATATAAATAACTACTAATATTATCTGTATATTTGTAATATTTAAATCTCATTTTAGGGAGGGACCATGCCCCCATCAAAAACGTTTTAGGACCCAAGGAGTTAGTCGGGTCGCACGAACTTTCAGTAAAGTTATCTATTAATTGATTGAATCACTGCATATATTTGCGGGGGTTATTCCTGGGTCTACCTTAAAAATGTTTAGAGGGTCAGGCTCCTAGGGCACGTTGTGAACATGTTTTTTTAAAACTAATTACGTTTCTCATTGAAGATATTTACCGTCTGTCTGTGGGGACACAAGAGTTCAGGTCCCTGGGTATTGGCACCATTATTAGAATGACAACTGACCAAAAATATTTCGTTTTGCTCACTAAAAACAGGCAGGATTGGGTCAAGTTCAGGCACTGCAAAGTAGTTTCGGCTGATGCATTTTAAAGAGGAATTTGCTATTTTTGATAAAGGAGTCAGCATTGTTTAATATTTGTTTTCAGTGTGTAAAGAACAAGTATGGGAGCCCCTCACTTCTTAGCTGATTTAGTAAATGCTTTGGAAGAAAATCGACTAAGCTTAAGTAGGAAGAATGTCCTAATATTCGCAAAAGTAAAATATTCATCTAGTACCATGCCTATTATTATTAAGAAATGCCTTTGTTATTAAGAAAATTCAAGAGAAAGCAGAGAAGTTTCTTGATTTCCTTCTTTGGATAAACATTATACTCCACATATATTTTTTTGAATGGAGAATCGTGTTTCCAGTGAATCAAAATGAGTTAAAAATTAGATTTAGTGTCTTTAGCACATAAGAACGGTATTCATATGAAACAAAATGTGTAACTATAAGCCCAAAAAATTTAAATTGTTTAACTTTTATAATGACTTATAATATATTAAATTTATAATTTTCTACCTGTATTAAAAAGATTATTTTTATATTTAGAATTTTAAGTACTATGCATTTGAATCATGAAATACAATTCAAATGAAAGAATAAAACCAAATGATAGATTTTTTATTAAGTAAGATTAAAACAATAAAAGCTAACTGAGCAGTCACTTTATTACGACCACCTGACAGTTTTAAGCAAATGAGCAGTGTTTTTGCTAGAGAGCTAGGGTGGCATAAAAGAAAGATGAAATCCTGAGGCAGTAGTACAGGTGACATGTCTGTGAATATATGGAGAAAAACGCGATTCAACGGAATTTGGACATGGGATGGTAGTAGGAGTTCAGAGGCATGGAGCGAGTATTAGCAAAACCGCCGCATCTGTGAAATGTTCACGAGCAGCTGTAGTGAAAGTGTATCAAGACTGGAATGTGAAGCAAAGAACGTGGAAATTGTGGTTGTCAGCAAGTGGTGAATGGTCAGGTGAAAGGGAGTCTCCCGAGTTATGAAAGAGAACAGAATGGTAACAGTGCAGCAAACTGCTGCAGATCTTAATCAAGGATCATCTCAAAGTATCTCCGAGCACACTGTTCACCGTACCATGCATTGTATGGGCTATGGAAGCCAAAGACCAGTGTGAACAGTTGCCGTCTGCTGCAAACAAGATAAAACGTCTCAAATTCGCTTAGGCACATAAGAATTGGACAGTGGTCAATTGGAATAATAATGTGGTACAATCATGGTTCCCACACCTTTATCCAAAAAAATTTCAAGGACTTTTCAAAACCAAAAAAATATTTTTCCAGGACCTAAAATTTTTTATAACGACCTAAAACAAGGTACACACAAAAGTTGTCAGTTAAAAAGAAAAATGCGAAAAATATTTTTTTAAAAGACATAATTTTTTTAAAACTACAAATAGTCAAAAAAAGAAAGGTTATTATCAATTTTGATTATAATTTTAATTTTCTTTTCTCAAAGAATCTGTGATTTTTTCTTGCAAAGTGGGCTTCTTGTCTAAATGCTAACTATCAAGCTACTTGCACACATATCGATTTCAGTCTGCGATAAAATATTGTACGATAAATTCTTTTGGTGGCACGAAGAAAAGTATGGCAGCTTGCACACAGTTCGATCTACATGACACAATCTCCATTTTGCTGTTGTCCAACTGTCTACAACAGATGGCTGTCATGGTTTATTTTGTTTGAGAAACAAATCAAAGCAAAAGTTTTGACTGGTGCTGGGGCTTTTTTTATTCTCTGGTCTAAGTTTCTATCTTTTCGATCGTTGAATTTCAACGGATTTGAAATCTGCAGAAAAGTTTCACCAATTTCCGTAATTTTCAAGGGCCCCTAGTTAGGATAAAAAAAAATGCAAGGACTTTTAAGGACCGTGGGAACCCTGACAATGAATCTTGTTTAAAGATACAACATACAGATGGGTGAGTTAGAGTTTGGCAGAAACAGCACGAAAGCATGGATGCTAAGTACATTGCTACAACCCTTCAAGTGGGCGGAGGATATGTGATGGTTTAGGGAATGTTTTCACGTGGCATGCTCTGGACCCTTTATTTTGTGTACATGGAGTAAATCCAAGTACATTATGTAATGTTGATGATTTATCCCAATAGCAACATGGGTACTTTCGACAGGATAATGCATCCTGCCATAAGGTTGGCATTTTACAGGATTGGTTTGAAGAACATGAACAAGAGTTCACTTTGTTGAGGTAGCCCCCACAATCTCCAGATCTCAATCCCATTGAGCATTTGTGGGATGAAGCTGAAAGAGCCATCAAACATCTAGATACATAACCATCCAATCTCACACTATAGGAAAGTGCTATTCTTCAAACATGGTCTCAGATTTCACAAACGACCTATCAACATCTTATAGAATCCACACCAAGAATTAACGCCTTGTCATAATAAAGTGGCCGTTCTGCGAACAATCTGTGTAAATAGTGCATGGCACTTAGTTAAATAAACCTTTTAAGGCCCATTATTTTATTCCTCTCTGTTTACCACAGTAATATCTAGTGTACCACTCAACTAGATATGCTACATATATAAGACCTCAATCTCAGAACCAAGTAGAGATCAGTGAGCACTATTGTTAAGCTTGAAAATGCAGTGGGTATTTACAGGGAGATTACATGATAGTGTCAGTTAATTCTGAAGTATTATTGCTGTTTTTAGTATCGTATAAAGTCGGATCTCTTCTAACATTTGTTAGCCATTGGATATTGTTTGTTAGTGATGATTGTTAAATGGTTTTTGCTAATTACTTGGCACTCAAATAAGTGATCTGAAATGTCAAGGTCTCCACAGGGATAATACAGGACAGTGAAGATTCTGCAGAAAAGGATCATGACCAGTTAGGAAAATATAATGTCTATTAGTAGTTTGCCTGTTGAGGTTTACATGTGGGATGTAAATTTTGATTCCAAGGACCTCTGAACTGGCTCTACCATGAATGACGTTCAAAGAAAAAGTGGTGGTGCGATTTTTGTTCTAAAAATATATACAAAATCACTGCTACTTACCTTGAGCCGCATATCTGTTTGTTCCATCTTCTACTAAAACAAGATAAAATGGTTGCTTGTCCTTGTGTGGAAGATTGTACACACCCATTTGCTTAATCCAATCCTCACTTGCAACACACACACTGTCCCAGCCATCAATGACACAGCGATAATTGTACCTAATTAAAAAAAAATTTAACCTCAAACACTAGTAATTAAAAGTACATTGATGCCGAAGAAATATTCTACAATTATAAGAGTATATCTTCACATAAAAATGGTTCAATAAAATATTTAATTGTTTCAACAAAAACCAAGAAGAAAGCAATATCTAGAGAAAAATTTATATTATTTATCTAACAAACATAGGGATGTAAATTTCTCTGTAATAATTCTTTGGAGAGTATTCTCCAAGAGGAGAATAGTTGAGAATGTTCTTCAAAAGACATGAACATTTTAATTGCTGAATGAATATATAAATGAAAAAATCATAATTTTAAAATGTATTTGCAAATATTAGAAAAAAGTAACCATTTCAGTTATTTTTATACACTGCTTTGTCAACAATTTCCTCTAAGTATAAATTATTTGCTTTTTTGACAATATGAGTACTTATTTTCTTGTTCACTCAAGTAGTTTGTTTTTAATATATCCCCAACCAATTAGTTAATGGGTGCACTATATAACTACATGCAAAAATATGGGTATGTGTTGCATATCTCTCTAGACTTCACTGAGGCAGCAGTAACATGAAAAATGTATCATAGCTTTCTATAAAAACAAACTATAAATAATTTCTATAAAAAGGTGCTAACATATATTGTGAATGATACCTAAAACAGGCTTCAGGTTCATTTCTGGAATCAATAATTGTAATTTTCTATAAAGTGAGGTTTGAAATAGAAAATAGTCTCCAAATATAAATGTCTGGAGACTATTCTTTATTATCAACTCTAAAACAAACATACTAAAACAGATTGTGCTGATGGACCCAACCTTTAAATAAACAAATTCTTACTTTTTATGTTTCATGATCATTCCAACAGCAAACTGTACATCACAATCTGCCTTGCGAGGCTTCACCTTTTGCTAATAAAATAATAAAATAATTCTAACATAATGTAAATGAAAACACATCACTGTATTTTAAAAAGGCTTTTAAATACTTGAAAAAACACAGAATTACATATGAAAGTATGTGTAACCCCCTAAATTACAATTTTCCCCACGGATAAGTCCCTTAACGTTCCTGAAAAACTTCCCCTCCCTCTCCTTTACATATTTACAACTTCAAACTTTATTACAAATTCAATAGGAAAAATGGCACTACCTTTTGTCTGGGTGTTGTTACCTTTATGATACGAGATGTTCTTCGAGCCATATTAGTCATTGCAGCTCTATACATGTATCCAACAATTCCAGTGGACACGGCATCTTGCTCAGATATTTCTTGGAGTAAGCTGATTACCTAAACCCAAGACATAATTATCTCGGCTTGCATTAAATTAAAAACTTTTAGCAGATTCATTTAAAAGCAATTAACATTACAGAGTAATTTATAAAATAAGCATAATTTGATTGTATTGTTAAAAATATTCCAATGGCTACATGAAGGAACACCAGCATGTGCATTAACACTAGAATGCGGCCTGCACTCGTGTATACCTTGAAAAGGCTGTTTGTGTCACTTTACATATTTACTTATATTAGTATTTAAACTGTGCAAAATAGCAATATCTGACATCACATCCTTACTACTTTTAATTTTAGCCAACAGTAAGCTTGATTTACAATATTTTCATAATTTATCTAATATATATTACTAGGGGGAATATATTACTATCCCTGGGAATCCCTACAAACTGGTCCATGTTTCAGTAAACTTACTGTATATTTTTAAACTGGGACACTTATAGTGGAGTGATTCGAGTACGTTGGGTCCAAGTTCAACAGGCTCTGGGTTGGAATACAGGTCAAGGAACGAGTGTTTGTTGTTGTACAGAACACTTTAAGCTACGGATCCTAATTTAATTTGCCCTTGTGTAACAAAAGATGATAGAAGATCAACAAACCAAATTACTGTTATGATGAAAGTTCTTCCATGTATTTACTCCTAGAAGTTTAGAATGTTTTAGCAGCTACAACATTGAGCAATTTATCACAAAACAAACACACACATTATCTTCATTCATTTACTCTTCAATTTCAGAACAAATAATATTGATGCTCATTCAAACAAACACTGGCACATGTTCCTAAGACCTTTCCCATTAGTTTGAACGGATAAGGAAAATTGCTGCAGAGAAAAATAAATTTGACAGTTCAGTACTAGTCTAGGAACTCGTTCAATGCGCCTCTTATCAATTTCAGTACGGAAGAACTGGAAGTAAATTCAAATTGAATGTTAAAAAGAATAAATAATGCACTATTATACCAACCCTGGTCATGTTGATGCACAGATGCATATAAACTCTAGCCAACAACAACTTATGCTCCTTATCATCAGGACTTAACAAAGAGAGCAATTCTAAAGCATTGCACAGGCACAGTAAACCTTCTCCTTCGCCATCTCGTTGACGTCCAATTTCAACTAAATTCCAACACATTCTTATAAAGACCTGTAACATTAAAAAATAGTTAATGAATTAAATATATATTTCTGACAACTTAGCCTGGATATATTAAAATAAATAATTAAAATTCCAGCTGGTTAAGAATTTTAAAATAAAATGCTTAAGGGCAAACTCATATGCAATGTGAAGAAATATACGTATTTTAAATACTGTTTGTTTAAATTTTGATTTGGTTTTAATTTGATTACAGAAATAGATATACTATGCCAAACGCAATATAATAAAAACTTTGCAAAATCAAATTTGACAGGGACATTATGTCAAATTATATATATCTTTTAAAACATAATTTTAATGATTTATTTTAAGTAAAGAGGAAAAAACATTATTTTCACACCTTTTTTTTTTAATATCTGATGTATTCAGATTGTCAGTCAACACTAAAATAGAATGGGTAATGTGAAGAAAACCAGACTGCAATGATAAAAGGAGAAATAAAAAATGTTGATGGTGATGCCTCATCTATTTGCACAGATGAGGCATCACCATCAACATTTTTTATTTCTCCTTTTAGATAATTAAAAAACAAATGTTTTAAATTTTAAAAATTACTAAAACTGTCATATCTATAGCTTAATACCTTTAGGTTTAAAATTTGAAAAATACCACATGAAAGCTTAGAATGTAATCTTTCTTAAGGTATAATTATTTGTAAAATTGGTTTACAAATAAATTTGATGCAATGAAAAGTTACATTTCTAACTAATGGTTTTGCCAGATATAACATTTATTGTAGCAACAATTACGATAGCAACAATTTTTTTTATTTGGATGTTCAAATTCGCTGTGACGTCAAGGCCCAGAATTATTAAGATAGTTTCGTCATCACAGGAGATTGAAAACTCTGCAAAAGGAGAGTAGGTCTGCGAAGCAAACCAAAAGGGATTGTGTAGCAATCCCCGAAGGTTGGGGAGCATAGGCGAGCAAGAGGCGGAGCCCACTAGTAGTCTGTAAATATAAACTGACCTCTTCTCTGTCGCGATATGCATTTTAACACTTTATAACAAGCAAACATTAAATATGGATACAACACATGGTAGAGAATTGTTAGTAGCGATCCACAATTAAAAACATCTAAAATGATTAGTAGGCTTTGATATGCTGAGTACAGCAGCAATATCTTGGTACAAAATGAGACAGATGAGAAGCATGAAAAACAAAGAGATATTGAGTGATGCTGATCATATTTAAAACTGCACAACACAAGGCAGTTGGCATATGTAAACCAGGTTAGTATACAGAATGGGGATCATTGTAAGTAGTGTCCATAAATAAATCATGTAGCAGATGAGAAAGGCATAGTCTGGCTCCTCTGATCGGCAGTCTAGTCACATGGTATCAAACAAGTCTATTCTTCAATGTATACTTAACATTAAAAACAGCATCAAAAGAAATACTGATGACCAGTACTTGTATTGGGCATGTGGATATAAAGCAACTCCGCTTATATTTTGGTCTCTGACTAATCAAAGTATGGGGCGTTTCACATGCAAATTTTACCAGATATGCATATCTATTGAAAGATCTGATCTATCAATCAATAGCGACTTGATCAATTATTTACAAACAGTTGAGAGAACAGGAAAATATCCAAGATATTTATTAAAGAAATTGAAGATTGTTATTGATGGACCAATTATTCCCTACGATTCATTAAAACTACTTTTTATCATTCGGTAATACTGGAAAAACGTTGCAGGGTGCTCATAAAAATCTTCCAAATAACTTGTAAAACTGCCCTTTCAATAATCTTTGACTTGTTATTGGATGTACTCAATAACAATGCTTCCTCTGTTTACTTCTCGCCTAAAGCAAAAGAGCGATTGCACAAGCAGATTGAATGACATCCATTGTTAAACTAACTGTAATTTCTGCAGTAGCGATTTTTCGGTCACTGCGACTAGAAATCGCAAGTGGAGACCTAGCCTTAATGTTTCATGACACCCTCCTCCAAATGAACTTTTACATTTTTTAAAACTCACTGACACAAGGTGAACTGCTTTCTCATTGGAACCACACCAGAAAGTCTGGTTCCCATAAGTTGGTAGCAGTTTCACATGGACAACAATTCTATTCCACAACTATTCTTTAAATTTGGTCAGATTGAAATGTAAACTAACGGCCATTTTCACAAGTTTCGAGTTAACTCGAGGATCAGTTGATCCGCGGTAAGAGTTAACTCGAGGATTATCAAGAACAGTATTCTCAAACGGCATGTTAAGTGATCCAGGGATTAAAATGAGACGCTCGCTGTGATCAGCTACTACAGTCTTCTCACGATCACGAGACATTGTTTATATTGGTTACGATGCCCGAATCTGCATTCATACTGGTCAGGCACGCACTTTGTCATAGAATTGATTCCAAATTGTGATTAAATAGAACACACACAGCATTTTTATTTGGGTTTAGGAAAAGAAATGTGCAAAGGTATTTAATTTCAAATTGGATTTTTGTGGAAACCTAAATTTTGCAAGAAAGAATTGAACACAATGTCTTGACAAATGAATGTTATCTGATTATCTTCGTACTTGTCAGTATGGGTGTGTGTTGTTGGTGTGAAAAGTAACTTGTACTGTCACAGGGTTCCACTCTTTTCTCTTAACTCAAAATAAAACATTGAATAAACTGTATTATACAATGTAATACCCGACTTTCGACCATGTGGAGATGCTCGAACAGATGAGTTAATCTTATAAGAACAGAGTAGTTCGCAAAAACTTTAATATTCAAGTCTATTTTCTAAAAATTATACACAAATAATGCCACGCTAATATGAGATTTTTCAAAATAAGCAGTCTGATTTTTACAAAATTCAGAAGTTAATATATGGGCATTTACGTGTATGCGTCCCCGTGGATTGCTATGCAATCCCATTTGGTTTGCTTCGCATTATTATATTATTGACATTAGGGAACGCTACATCTCTGTAGACTTTGGTTACAGAATTTCCGGCCGTTACAGGTTAAATAAAACAGTATACAACTCTTTTTTCTGGATGTTTACGTAAAAAATACACTTCTTATTTTCGGAATGAAAACAAAATTGCCGACATTTTGATTTTGGTTCAAAGTGGTGCCCACATGGCTAACGGAAAAGTAACAAAAGGGTGCCATTTGTATAACAAAATTCCAATTTTTACCCCGAGTTAAACGAAACTTCCCTGAGTTTTTCCAGAAAATGATTATTCCCTGAGAATTCCCTGATTCTGTCGCCACCCTGTTGAATATCTTTGATATTTTCGTAAGAGATTATGACGTCACCCCTATTGGATCTGTTGGCAATTGAATGGGAATTCATAGCAATCACCAGGGTTGGCAATCAATGGTGATTGGATCTGCGTTGCCCGTGGTGTTGGTTTGCAAAGCAAACCAAATGGGAATTCTTAGAAATCCCCTGGGGTTAGCGAGCAGTTGTCCCACCTGACCCCACTAAAAGAACTGTCACAGGCAACACCGTGCTGGCCACGTAGTGGCTAGTAAGGAAATAAGAGTAACATGCAGCAAAAAAAAGAAAAAAATTGAACTTGAAAAACCATTTGGAAATACTAACTAAATATGGAGAAGTTACCCTTCAACATATTAATATAAATTCCACTATGAAACCAAAAAAGAAAGTGGCTCCTTACCTTTACAGGTGAAACTGCTTCAATCCACGAAAGTGAGAAGTTTTCATAACCAGGAGCCAAATCATCAAGGCCTCTCCATGTTTTAAAAGCTCCTTTTTCAAATACATCAATGAAAGTATAGGCTTCTGGCCCTGTAGAACTAGTAAAAGAAATACAAATTTAGAAAAACACATTTTGTCAATCAAAGTGTAAAAGGTTGTATGTCTAAAAGCTGTATATTTCAGGAGAGGGGGGGGGGGAGCGAATTTTTCCCTTACGATTTGATGCTGTTATTATATACTTTGGTGGTTCTTATTTTATTGGATCAGCTGATGACATAAAGAGATTTTGTCACTAGGTGGACATTTTCACAAAATGCCACATATAGCACTAATAAAATAGAAGGAAAAAAAATGGAATTTTTGATATACAACCTTTTGTACTTTGAGTAATCACACAAATAGCACCTTTGTCACATTACAACTCTAAAACTATCAAAAAAAAATTAAATTTTTAAGAGTGGGGCAATAATTTATGATTACATTTCATTACATTTAATTGTGAAAAAGAATTTTTTTGTTTTAGATATAGATAAGGCAGACTTGAAACACTTATTAATCCTGGTCGATATTGTCTCAAACATGCCTTCTAGGAATGTGATATATTTAAATGTGCAATAGAAACTGCAGTTACCTAAAATTGTTTGCCAAGATGTTATCTAAAAAATTTTAATTGAGTGAATAACATTAAGTTTGGACGATTGATTGAATTGGGTTTTATCGTGCAATGGCCATATTATGTCAAGTCGTACCATCATTTATTATATAGAAGAATAGTATAAAAAATATTAATGTGTGTGTATGCTAAATATAATATTTACAAAATTGATATGTTTTCACATATTTAAGTCATATCTCTTTCTAAGTTTAAAACATTGTCTTTTATTTGTATTAATAAACATTAAATTTCACACATAAGTAGAAAAACTTATAGAATTCTTATTGAATGTTTTTGCACACATGCTTATAGTACCATTTCTGTACAGTATTACAACTGATGTTACTTAACATATTCAAGGCCATCTACAAGATCACTCGTAGTTGGCAAACTGAGTTTACTTGCCAACTATGAGATAACTCTTTATCAATCGCATTACCTAAATCACAGAGTATGAGTATTGCAGTAGCAAATGCATGCAATGTTTAGGTGTTTGGTGTGCATAAAGAGACTAAATAATACACTTGGTGCACTAAAATGGATCATTTCTAAAAAAACTCCATTATTTCGGGCTTAGTCACATGGGAAATGTTGTAAACGAACTACACAGATTCTTGTTTTGCAACTCGTGAAAGACTAATGGAGAATCGCATATCGAGCAGGAGTTTTGCATGCATACGCAGAACGGTCTTGTTTATCTAGTTACGACTTATCACATAGTTACCACAGGGAGCAAAATATTATTTCATACGCCAAATACGAGTATACTCATGTGAATATATTTATTGCTAAAAGTAATCTGTTATATCTATATTTAAAAAACAGAAAATAATTTAAAAGCATAAAAATGCAGATAGGATCTTGGTGGGTGTGAACGGACACACGATATCAGCTTTGGCAGCGAACGTCTTAAATACGATGTAACAAGTTCTTGTCACTTTCTTCGAATCAAGGAAATATATTTAAACATTTGGACCACAGAAGTTTTATTCTTTTGCCACTAAAAATTACATGTGACTCTTTATCAAGATATTTGGTTCCTAGCATAAAAGCTTATGGACCTGTTTTAAGGGTGGTTTTCAAATCATTTCATGATAAACTAATGTTGCATTCTATCATTTGATGGATTGTATCTCTAGAAATTATCTCGATTTCTCTTCAGGGTAATCTCAGGAAAGATGCAACGTTCAAGGTTTTCTGCCATCATGTGAAGAGGTAGAATGGAGGTTTCCAGTTTAACTTTTTGTGTTGAAATCATCACTAGTCAAAATCTAATAAATATTATGCTTTGATCCCTTTAATTTCGCTGCAATTTCTGATGACTTCCTCTGCCGTATTTCCTTCAGTTTCAAAATTAGAATTACCTCTTCTCTAGAGAAGTGACAAACATTCGATGTTTCAATGAAGCCTTCAAATTAAAGTTTTTGTTTTATACTAGTCACTCATATCGGATTTTTATGTAGTCTTTTGCTCTCAAAAGATATTTGTATACTATAGTTTTTCGAGACATGCTCGATTGCTTTAGACAATTTTATGCATTTAATGATTAAGAATTATTTTTATAAACGTATTATTTTAATAAATCATCTTTCATGACTAGTGTTAAATTTAATGTATTTATTTCACCTCTTACAACTCTAATAAGGAAAGTTGTCTCTAAAACTTACGAGTGCACTTTACATTCAAAATATAGATATCTGCATAAAATAAATATAGGTAATGCAGGGGATGGCAAAAATTTAGCAGCCAGAACACTTGCAATAATTATTACACTAATATTTTTTCTAATGCTGAGTGTATAACAGAACTTATTACACACACACACAGTAAATAATGATATTTATTGTGTAACCGAGGCCATAAAAATAAGATTATTATGACCTACATTAGACATTTTGCTCCATTTTTGACCTTTTATGGCCTAAAAAATCTTTTTTTTTTTTTACAGAAACAGAAAATCTAAGCACCAAGCTAAATTTTTTAGGTGCCCAGGATTTGTTGTGTTCTGAGGTAATGGTCTCTGCAGTGCTCATTCTTCAGTTAATTTCAAGACTCTTCCACACTTAAGGGCAATTTCATTACTGTATTGGACTGTAGATCACCTCAAATTTGAGAGAACTATGGTGGATGAAATTTTAAATATACATGTGTTCTAAAAATGTCAGCCAATTCCAAATTAATATTTTGTACATTTGCTATGAACTAAATATTAATACACATTTAAAAGACATTTCTGAAACACAATTAAGTTGTTTTAACTTATTATAGTTTTTCCTCCTATACAACTTACAGAGGATGTTCATGCCATTTTAAAAGAAAGTGGCCAGGAAAGTTGACAGGTAAACAGGCAACACCAAATTGAGCAGCAATGGTTTCATAAATAATACCAAGTGTTATAGGTATTCCAGTTTTTTGCACCAATACCTGAATGAATGATTACAAGTACCATGATTAGAAGAGATGAAGAGTTATCGTACATTTATAATACTGGATAATAGTATATAAAAACACATGCAAAATGTTTTTTACTATATTAATAGAGATAAAACATTCGAATACAGTAACCACTAGACATATCGAGATCTTGAGGTAAAGAAAAAATATCAAATACTGAGGGGTGAAAAACTTGTTTACAAGAAAGAAATAAAAAAGGATGCAGGTGTGTGTTCATATTCTTTATACGAATCTACACCGTTTGACCAATCCACTCCAAATTTGGTAAACTTATACTTTGGAACTCTGCGGAAAACATGAGCTATTTCTTTTGTCTTCAGACCAATCTGCAGCCATGAAAATTGGCACACAGGTAGTTCCTACATGTGCCTCTCAAAGCCCCAATTTTAAAATCTAAAGTTTGTTTTTCTGCTATAAATGAACATGGATAAGGAAACACGCTCTACAGGGTTTGTGTATGAGTTACCACAGGGAAATGTCACGGTCATCTTCGAAACCCGAGCAATGCAGCTAGTTAGAAATAAAGAAACTAATTATGCATTAAATTGCATATTTTGGTTAAAAATACAAGTCAAAAATAAAATTGATGGCTCGTTTTGAACAAATACTATTACATAAACCCAGACGACTCATATCTGTTACCATAGAAACCCCAGAAGCCTCGCTCAAATATATGTGCCAGACTGAAGGAAAATGTCATACTTCTCTTTCTACACTTGTGAGCACACGTCATATCTCTATCCTATATTCTGACACAGCTTTTCCAACATGCCTAAAATGCAACGCTAAACAAATCTCCCTAAGTCACCTTCAGGGTTGTGTTAGTCTGGAAAGGGAAGAAATCCATGAAAGTCCTGATCTAGTAGTGGTTCTTTTTGAGCAAGTTCAGACTCATGGATTCAGTCTATCCCTTTAGCTAGACCTTAAGAAATAAGTAACAAGCATGCACTAAATGTGGTAAAATATTTTTGACAAGAAATTTCTTCTCATCCACACTTTTGAGATGACTAAATCATTTTACCAATTCTAAATCAAACTACAACTGAGATGAATGCTTTTGGGATCTATGGTGCAACACAAAAATAAAGTTTTACTGACACAAAAGAAATACACCCAGGGAGGAATTGAACCTACAGCACATCAACTAGCAGGTTGCTAGCGAAGAATGGAAATCCCAAACTGCAACTACAATCCTACTTGAATTGGGAAACTGACCAACCTCAACCCCACTTGCTTTACAATGCCTTCAAGAGGCTCTACAAAATTTCACATTATGAAGGGAAAAGACAAAGACAACTGGTACAGGGTGGCAACAAAATCCTCGAAAAAAAGTTCCCTGGTAGTGTCGCAAAAATTTCCCTGATTTTACAATTACCTTAATAAATGCTGTGATCCATGATTGTATCGATATACAGTATCCATACACAACATTATTTTTAAATATTTATGGTCAGATGGAATAAAAGGAATAATCCTCCACAAATATTTTGTATTTTTTTCTCTTCAGAAATTTGAATTGTTATTGTCAGGGTTGGAACCCTTAATGCAACTCTTTCAATAGCAATTGAAAAAACTGGAAAGAAAATATACAAAATATTTTTATTATTATGAACTTATTACATCTGCGCATACATTATCATACTATACACCGAAATCAAATGCAAATATACATAAAAAAATCTACAAAAATGTAATTACAAGAAAAAATATTATTTTGATGCACTAAAAAAACATTATTAGTGACACAAATTTTAAATTGTATACCACAAGTTGCATTGCCAGCCTCACTGAGACGAGACGCAGAAAACGGTGGTCGGTTTTCTTGGTGTTAAAAAATTACGACCTCAAGGTTCTTTATTCGAATTACAATTTCAGCAAACAAGATTTATTCGATTCTCAAAAGCACTCATGACTGTGCATCTCTAAATAGGACAAACAATAATAGTTGCCTTTCGAGTTATCAAAATTTCATGATTTTTTGTGAAATTTGAAAAATTTTCCTCATATTTTCCTGATATTTAAAAAGTTTCCTGAGAATTCCCTGGTTTCCCAGGTTGTGTTACCACCCTGTGGTAAAAACAGATGCCACGAACTCAGCAATTCCCTAATGAAACAAAATGAGATTTCCCGATTCTCACAAATTTAATACACATCAGAGAACGAGTAAAAATAAATTAACAGTTGTAGTGCATGATATATCTATCAAGGCGGGATATAATGAGAGGCTTCTGTACAGATACAATAAACAGGGTTGAAGTTTTACAAACACAAAATTCAAGTACTTTTATAAAATTTCAAGAATTGTTTAAGGGGACACAAAACCCCAAAATCGAACAAAAGTGGTAACATTTTTTTTAATTGCCTTATATTGACTGTAGAGATTTAAAGAATGTGTGTGTGAAATAACAGATCCATAGCTATGTTATATTGTGAGGAAAATAAAGTTTTCAAATGAATGTCGGGTGAAACAGACTAACTTTTTGACTGTGTAGTCCTTTTTCTAAGCTTTCTGTTTTCCATGTCTATTAAAATGATACAGCTTTTGTCATTAATAAAACAGTTAGTGTTTTGTGATTTTTCATGATATACTTAGAAAATTTGTGCATGAAAATAAATATTTAGAAGAAAGTTCATTTTTAAGAAATTGATAAAAATCAATCATTACTGCTTTTTGGTATCAAAAATATTTGTACAAACTAAAATAAGTAAATGCAAATGCATACACAAAATTGTAACAAACACTGAAAGGAAAATATTTGAAAACAAATCAAAATTTGAAATGGAATGGAAATTAAAAATTTTTTTTAATTAAATTCTTCAATTATCTTTGGGAAAAAAAATTGTTTTTCTTTTGTAAGGCATATATTATGTGCCTTGGAATAAAGTACACTGAAATATTTTGAGAAAATGTAAAATCAAAAACAATTGATCAAAGGGTACTGTGCTCCTTTAAAGACTAATTTTGACTGACAATAGACTCGATTTCCAATAGAACAGTAGATTTCAAGCTTTGCTTTTCAATTCTTAAAATAAAAACAAACCTGTCCGTACTTGCAGCTTCATACAGTTAAAAATCTGCAGCTCATAAGCCATAAGTAAAAGCAATTAAATAAAGTTATTCAACTCAAATACAAATACAAATATTGACGACCAGCTACAGGCTCAAGCCCAACAAGGCTGGTCCTTTGTTTATGAATTCTCCAATTCCCACTGACTATCCAATTGTGTCTTAAATTCGTACACTCCCTTTGAATTAACTATATTTTCTGGCAACACGTTCCAACTGTCTATTACCCTATTAAAGTAGTAGTTTTTCCTTAAATCCCGATTAAAATGTGTCTTATTCAATTTATACCCATGGCCCCTTGTTCTGTTATCCCTATTGAAATTTAAGCCCTCTGTGTCCCCTTGTTTTACAAACTTGAAAAGCTGAATCAAATCCCCCCTCCTTCTTCTTCTTTCCAGTGTATACATGTTTAGCTTACTTAAACGTTCATTATAGTCGAAATTTGCTAGCCCCTTTATTATTTTTGTAGCTCTGTGCTGAACCCTTTCAATTGATTCTATGTCCTTTCTCATATATGGAGCCCAGAATTGTACAGCATATTCTAGATGTGGTCTTACTAAACCCTTATATAATGGCAAGATTATATTCTTATCCCTTGAAGTTACAGTCTTTTTAATATACCCCAATAACCTATTAGCCTTTTTACCCGCAGCTGAACATTGGTGACCCATTTTAAAATCCCTGTGAATTATCACCCCAAGATCCTTGACTGTTTCTCCCTCCTTTACCTTTACTCCCTGCAGACAGTACTCGGCTCCACTATTCCTGTAACCCATATGCAGAACTTGACATTTCCCTACATTAAATGACATACCCCATTTTACAGCCCATTCGGATATCTTATCAAAATCCCCTTGTAAATTTTCTATCTGTAACTTGGTATCCACTGTCCCCCATATTTTTAAGTCATCTGCAAATATACTGATTCTATTCTTGATCCCCTGACCTATATCATCTATGAAAATTATAAATAAAATTGGTCCCAAAACTGATCCCTGAGGCACCCCACTTATAACTTCTGTCCACTGTGAATAATTTCCTTTTACTTGCACTCTCTGCTTTCTACCCAATAACCAATTCTTTATCCATATTAATGTTTTTCCCTGAATCCCCAGCCTTTCCAATTTAAACAGTAATGCCTCATGAGGTACTTTATCAAAAGCCTTTTGAAAATCTATGTACATGATATCCACACTGCTCTTATTATCCAGCTCCTCAGTAATTTTTTCGTAGAACTTCAAAAGGTTTGTAGAGCAGGATCTGCCCTTCCTAAACCCATACTGATTCTCTGATAACAGTCCCCCCTCCTCCAAGTATAACATTATATGCTTTTTTAACAGAGATTCAAATATTTTGCAAATTACTGATGTTAGACCTACTGGTCTATAGTTGCCCGGATCACTTTGTATTCCCTTTTTGAAAATTGGAGTTATGTTGGCCAACTTCCAATCCATTGGCACCCAACCTGTGCTATATGTTGAATTAAATATCGTGTGAATTACTTCCCCCAGTTCTTCCGCGCATTCCACTAGTACTCTCGGATAAATATCGTCTGGCCCTGGTGCTTTAGATGGCTTAATTCTTTTCAACTGATGTACTATTTCTTCCCTGTTGAATTTGCATTCTTTAATTATACCCCCTGCAAAGGCTCCATCCTTGGGGTCCTTTTTTAAACTATAGTTACCATTGAAAACCCCCAGAAAAAAGTCATTTAACACGTTTGCCATTCCCTCCTCGTCTTGAATTAATTCACCTCCCTTCCCCTCTAACGGTCCCAGTGTAGTGCTAAATTTATTTTTACCACTTGCATATGCAAAAAATTCTTTTGGTTTTATATTTATTTCCCTTGCTAATTTTTCCTCCAAGGACACCTTTTGCTTCCGACTAATAGTTTTAAACTCCTTTCTGGCTTTCTGATATGCCTCCATGTCCCTGTCGTTACCAGTGCTTTTATATACCCTGTATGTTCTTTGTTTTAATTTTAAAGCTTTGTGTGTTTCCCCTGAAAACCACATAGGGAGCAATTTTCTAGATTTTCCTTTTTTCCTGAACGTTACATGTTTTTTTAACACCATGTCTAACTTATTCTTGAATTCCTCCCATTGTTCAGAATGATGCAGTGCTAATAATCCCCCTTTGAATGTTTCCTTTAACTCTTCCCTTATCTTATGAAAATTTGCCTTTCTGAAATTTGGAATTATTCTACTATTGATTGTGTATGCTGACTGAAAATTTATACTTAATCTGATACTTCTATGATCACTTTCTCCCAGTGGCTCACCTATAACCAAATCCTGCACCCTATCCTCATCATTGCTTAAAATCAAATCCAATATTGCATTGTCCCTAGTATCCTCATACACCATCTGGTACAAAAAACAATCCTGTATCACTTCCAAAAATTCTGCCCCTTTCCCATTTGCAGCTAGATTGTTTGTCCAGTCAATATTTGGATAGTTATAGTCCCCCATTAAAATTAATTCTCCTTTTTGACATGCTTCGTTTATCAGATTGCACATGCCCTTTTCCTGCTCTTCACTACAAACAGGAGGTCTATATATATTACCCAGAATTAGTCCTTTGCCTTTGTCTGTATTCAGTTTCACCCAGACTGATTCTATACCCTCAGTTTTACTATTTAACTTTATTTCTGTACAGTTTAAGAATTCTCTCACATAAATCAAAACCCCACCCCCTTTCCTATTCTCTCTGTCCTCCCTAAACATTGTGAATCCACTTAATTCTAAAATTTGTGCATCTTCACTGCTTGCCCAACTTTCAGTAATCCCAATGATATCTATATCCTCTGCTTGTGCAATTCCCTTGAGCTCATCCATTTTATTTCTCACACTGCGAGCATTACAATAAAATACTTTTAGCTTATTTTTCACCCTTAGATTGCACTTTCCCCTTGTATTATTTGTTTTGGTATTGTTTTTCTCCCTTACATTGCACTTTCCCTTTGTATTGTTTGTCTCCTGCAATTTAGACCCTGTTAGTTTTCCTAAGCAATTACTGTGTACTGTCAACCCTCTATGTCCTTCCCATCCCTGCTTGTATACTAGTTTTTTGACTCCAGAATATTCAAAACCCGCTTGCCAACCTCCCTATTACCTATCAAGCTTAAATGCAAATTGTCCCTGCTTATCCAATCCCTCCTAAACTCCTTCCAAACATCTAAAAATCTAACCTCCTCCCTCTCACACAAATCCCTTAACAACCCGTTCATCTTATTGGCCCTTTGATTTAACCACCCATTGCCTAACCCATACCTAGGTAGTAATCCTAATACTGTTACTTCTGCCCCATGAGACTTAATGCCTCTTAAAAGTGTTTCTGCTTCCCTCTTAAACTCGACATTTGTAGTCCTCTCTACGTCATTTGTTCCCACCCACACTACTGCCTTTTCCTCCCCTTTAACCACACCTGCCTTAACTGCCTCAACTACATGTTTTACCCTGGCACCTGGCAAACAACACCTTGCAAAATTGCGCTTTTTACGCCCTACCATTTCTCCCAAAACCCTGACCATTGAATCACCAACCACTACTCCTCTAGTTACCTTATCCCCCTGATCAACATGCCCCAAGTTTACACATTGGACACCCTTTTCCACTCCCTCTACAGCCCTCACCTTCAAAGCCTCCAGCTCCTTCCTCAAATCACCCACCTCTAAACAACTCTTGCATGTAAATTCAACCTTCTCTGACATTTTAACCCCGCTCACACACCCCTTTCCTGCCTCAACCATATTCCCACACAAGTCACATTCCACATAGAACTCCCCACTGGCTCCCTCTGTCCTCATCTCCTTGAACATTCTAACTATACCCATGCTTATGCAAAGTAACACTCAATGCACAGAAAAAGCACTACACAAAATCAAACACACAGAAAAAGCACTAAGTCAATTACACAGAAAAAGCACTGCACTTGAATGAAATGAATGAAAACAAACAAGACAAAATATTTAGGCCCAACGAGACATACGTGAATTAGGCCTAACGAGACATACGTGAATTAGGCCTAACGAGACATACGTGAATTAGGCCTAACGAGACTTGACTTAGGACTATTTGACAAGTCAAAAACTAAGTACAAGTACTTTAAAAACAATTAAAAATGTTTGAACTGATAGAAAAAGAAGTAATACACTGCTTAGTACTAAATAAATGCTCATCAGCTAAAAAGATAGTTATCATGGGAAAAGAAAGTCAAAAATACTAGAACTGGAAAAAATTCAAGTTCAGGGCAAATTCTGTTTAAAATAGTTTAAAATTCTAGAAATTTCGAAAGTCAATGAAATTTTGGTATTTTTTAAAGTATGTTCTAAGTCTCTAACCTGTAAAATTCAAGTGATTTTCTATGACTTGAGAACTCAGAATAAACATGTAGATTTGCACATAGAATGAGAGTAAAAAACATGTTTTCATATTCTAATGAAAATTTTAAGAAATAAGAATCAATTGAATTGGTGAGTGCAGGAACCACACATGTGCCATTTTTCAAATTTAGGAAAAATGGCCTAAAAAACCACAAGTAGCTCATAGATTTTTTTGTCGTATATTTGCTAACTGAAGACACAAACCAAAGTGATTTATTCACATTCAAAAATTCCTTGACACTCGTGTGGTTTCTGCAATTGCCGATTCAAATACAAAATCTGAAGAGAAAAATGTAATTGAAAAATATTCTCTTAATTTACCTTTTCAATGTAGCTATTGAAGGCAGAATAGAATAAATCTGTGCCACAGTATAAAAGAGTGTTAAACATGACTTCATTGATAGCACGCAAAATTATTTTGCTTTCAGTTGGAGTCCAAAGGGAGTCCTCCAGAACTTGCCCTAAGAAACATTAAGAGTTCAATATTAAAATAATGGATATTAAGTACATCTGGTTTTGCTCTGCAATAATATTAAAATAACATTAATTAAATTTGTATAATACTTGATAAACAAAACTCTAATCCTAGAATTCTAAACAGAAACATTTCATTGCCTAAAATTTCAAAAAATGAGGAACATGCTAGATTCATATCCTTAGGCAGAGTTTTGTTGCTAAATTAATTCTACGAGAAAGCTACCAAAAATGCTTTTCTTTGCTATAATTTTGCAATCAAAAGCAAGTAGAGAAACTTATTTTGTGCCCCTAGTAAGCCAGTTAAGTGAATACTCCTTTAACTGTGCCTTAAAAATGGGCAATAGAAAAAATGTTATTTTTGGATTCTGCATTGTGACATTGATAAAAAACACCCTAACAATTTACGAGAAGAAAAAAAGTTTCTTAATGTACACCAATGTTAAAGTAATTTCTTCTACAGTAAAACATTAATTAGCAGAATAAATTGGGATAACCATGTTAAAAAACAATTATTAATGGAACTACTTAGGAGACCTGTTTATAAAATGAATTTGTTGGCATAATCAGACATTAATTTTTACCATTTTCTAGATTTATAAACATCTTATTTTAGTCACACATACTCCATATGCACTCTACAAAATTTAAAGACATCAAGTTTTCTTTGCTATAAATAATAGACATAATCAATGCCTCAACTGATACAACCCTTTTTACAGTTATCAACATTATCGACTCCTGTTACATTTCAGTCTTAATTACAACTTATGCTGTTAGTAATATTAAAAATTTTCCAGATTATTTTCAGCTACATTTTAGATAGTAAATTCTAAGTTACTCACTACTTAAGATATAGGTGCATGGTTTAGTTCAAAACATACTTTTTATCATCTGTTTTCGTTTTTAAAAAAGAGGAATAAACTTCTTTTACCTTTAGTAAATTTTCAAAAAAAAAAAAAAAAAAAAAAATCACCCAAATTTTGAAAGACGATTTGGCTTTAAAAAAACTTGTCACCAGGATTGAAAAATAGTAACAAGTTTCCATTTACTTGCCTGTGGCAGCCTTGCAATTTGTGTGGTAGCTATTTGAATTTTGATTAGTCTATGGATGATGTAACAAGTAATTTTACACACTATTATACAACAAATAATTTAGCTGTATTACAAATTTTCTTACAAGTATAGTGTTAGCGAGAACAGTCTATCAAATAAATTGTGTGTGTGTTTTAGTGATTTTCTTCAAACTTAAACGATCTCTCTTGTCAACTAAACATCGCCACTAAAATGAGCAAGATACTTAACTAAATATTTTACAACATTTTTCATAGACCAACTTCAAAACTGTATTTTTTAAAGAATTAAAAAATAAAAATTTTTAAAGGTGATACATTAAAAAAACACGTTTTCAATAATTTGTTGTCAATTTGAAAAATTTTGAGAATGCAATAAGTTGTACAATGCAATTACATAATATAAATATTTCAAGAAAATGCATCTATTTTTAATTTTTTTTTGGTGATGATGAAGTAAATGGGTTTGCAATCGGCACTTCAAGGCAGAAAAGTAAGTCTTTTGTCGAAACAAGGAATTTGTGGGTTTGGATATCTGCCACGATAAGCTTCCCACAGTCCAGTAATTCAAGATTGAGAATAAATGAAACATTAACAATAAAAAGAAATCTTAAATAAATGAAATTAGCATATCTGAAACCACAACATTTCAAGAAACAAATCATACAAACACCAAAATGCATAACTAGTTAAAAATGTAGTGCAGTGGAGTGCTAATGCATACAAATATAGAATTAAACGTATAATCACCATTGTCTCTGTCCATAACAGGTAGCCCACGTTTGATTACTGGATGGTTTGGAGCAACCTTTGCAATTTGTGCAAACACCAATTTTAGAATTTCATTCAATTGATCGTATACATTTTCAGTGCAGTGCATTTTGGTAGGCTGACACCACTGAGATATCAAACAAGCACCTAAACAAATAAATATATTAATCAAGAGAATGGAACGCTTTAATAATATTGTAATTTATATCAAGTTAAAATATAATGTAATGCTTATTGATTGATAAACATGCTTTTAAAAATACACTGACCTTCACTGTAGGTAATGGTAATTTTTAGTTAACGTCGTACTAGAGTTACACAATAGGTTATTGACGACGGTCCGGGATCAGTCCCTTAAGGGAAAGATCCAAGACCTTCACTGTAGGTATACTTCACAACACTGAAAAACCCATGTTCAATAGAAAACTACAGTATAAATTTGAGTTTCAATATACAATCTTACCTTTCAATAGTGTCAATTTATGTTGATTGTCTGAAAGGTAATCAATCCACACTGTTTCCAATAATATGTGACGCATATATCTCAGAGCCTTTTTTGCATAGTATTTGTGAGTGAGGTTCAGATGACTGAAAACAATTTTTCATTACAAAAACATACAAGAAAGCAACAAGAATACTACTTGATGTAATGCATAACATAACCATATATTTATTGATTAATAATATTGTTTATAAAAAGTGAAAAGTTTTAATTTCCAACACCAAACAAGAAAGATTTTTTACTGTTAACTCAACACTTTATAATTTGACTAGATTATGCTGTTTAGGAATTTTTAATTTAATAAAGGTAGAATTTAAAGACATTAGGAAATTGAAAAGTCTGGATTTTTTTTAATGTACAGGTCATAAACGGCTTTCTAATTTTACATAACTAATATTAACTTTATAGAATAGATTATAATATAAACGTCTAGACATTACAGCTACATGAGTTTCAGTAATAGTAAAAACTAGCAGTGCCCACACGGCATTGCCCGGATGACAAAAGACATGCATTTAAAAAGTCAACCTCAGATTCCGACAAAACTAAATTAAACAGTCATAAACACAAATTGCATAAATGATAAAAATTAAATGTCGCTATAAGTCATTTCAAAAAGGCTTAATGCTTAAGAGAAAAGTAACAAAACAACCTGATAAAGATAGGGAAATTGCGCTTTGAATAACCACTGCACTGCAGCAGAGTCAAACTTAATACACGTCCAAAAAGAATATTCATTAAGAAGATGAAAGAAAAATTAACAAAGGGAAAACATGGTGCACTAACAAAAAAAGCTAAAGAAAAAAAAAAGCAAGCAACAAATGAGGCATTATACGAAGGGCGAACTTAACGAGGGGGGGCCTAATGTTGAGTTCGCCATTTGTTTCAAGACTTATCAAATATAGATTCTGTGACTCAAATAAAACAGAATGCTTCCTATTTACAATCCCTTAAGAAAATTAAAAGTAAAAAATAGCATTCGACCACGTGACTCAAATCAAACAGAACAATCTATTTAACTTGTCGTGCATTAAAAAATGAAGAAACAACCAATGAAATGAAAGCAAAAAAATAATAATGAAATGATAAGGGGAAAAAAATAAATTTCGTTGTGATCAGTATTCAATTTCTAAGGAAAAAGTGCTATGGATAATCATACCTATTTGGATCATGTATGATACTTTCCAATTCATCTACAAGGATATGATCACCCAAGGGATGACCTTGGAATTCATCTCGAAAATCTAAAAATGAATCATTTGAAACATTGTCCTGTTGATAAAATATTTCAGCCATGTTTTGCAATATTTTCGAAATTTCCTTCTTATACTGGAAACGAATACGAAACTCATTCTTCCAATCAGTGTTATGAGCATCATATAATGTAGCTAGCTTAGGCCACCTAAAACAAATTATTTGATATACTTAATAAAAATTACTAATGAAATCAAATTTATATAAAATACAAAACACGCAGATTGAAATGTCATTCACTGAATTAATGTCTTTAATACGTATTAATTTCTACAAGTAGGAATTAATTATCTAACTACATAATTCCAACATGCATTGATGGTTGATTTACATAGGGAAGGTAGAAATACAGATCCCATAAGGGCAGGTTTTAATTTGTTCTTGTAATCATATTTTGCTACACAAGCAAATTGTTTTAATATCCCCAGGCAATGCAAGGCTACATGATGTATAGTGTATTTACATTTAAAAAAAAATTATTCATGTCACATTTCCTGGTCAGAATGACGTAAAGTTTAGACTTCTGCGGAGACATAAGTGGTGCTCCTCTGGGCTTGACCATGACCATTTTCTTTTAAAAAGCAGTTCAATGGATGAGAGATGGTAATAGGTGTGTGTACACTCGTTTTTAAAAAGCTCAAATGTGTTGCTTTTGATGTTCTTTTATTCTGTGACTAGCCTGTACTGTGACTGAGATTATAAAATAGTTTCAACCAAAAAAGGGAGGATTCCTTTTGATGCTTGTAGCACAATTTAAATTCTGAGCATGGCAGTAATACTTGGAAAGTTCAAAGGATCATCCAAAATTATTCGAATCTCAAATATTGTAAAAGGAAGTATTTGTCTGTCTTTTTTCTGCAAGCAAAGTCCTGATGAATCTATGGCACCACAGTAATGGGATTTGGCACACAGGTAGTCCAAATTTTTTTCAATTTTTGGTCGCTGCGAATTTTAAAATTGTATCTAGAATTCCCTTTGAATTAAGACTATGGATGAAATTTAGTGCCAAAATTAACAATTTTTCTTCATGCAAACGAATTTTGTATTTTTTTTTTGTTTACTTTTATATTAGTACACATAACAATCTCTCATATTATAAAAGGAAGTGTCTGTTTCTTGCACCCAAAGTCCTGACAAATCTATGGCATTTACAGTAATGGGATTTGGCACACAGGTAGTGCGAATTTGGGGTTGCGGCGAATTTTAAAATTCAATCTAGAACAACTTAAAATTAAATTTAATTATTATTGAATGTAACACCATAGATCATGGATTCTAAATTTATTTTTTTCATTTTGTGCAGAGGAATGATTTTCCAGCAGACGATAAAAAACAAATTTACTTTAACTGGAGTGATTTAGTTATTCTTTCTATTTTTCCTACACCGCTAAAGATAGAGTAAAAATTTCAACACATTTGAAATATGCGGAAAATTTTGCATTAGGTCGGTACTTAAAAATAGGATTTTCTTTAAATAAATAAAAATTTTAAATGGAATTGGTATCTTTTTTATATTTTTGCAAGAGATTGCGGTGTCACGTCAATCTTTGTGCTCAAATAATAAAAAGATTACATTTCCCGCCCTCAAACGATTTAAGCAAAAATAAATCAAAAAACAATTTGGCTGGTATTGTTTAGTTCTTTTTTGTAAAATCGGGATCGTTGAAGACAAATTGAAAATTTCAACGGATTTGAAATCTGCAGAAAAGTTGATACCAGATAGAAACCGTATACATTTAATAAATAATTTTTCAATTAAATATTTATATTTTCGCAAGAGATGGTGATATTACGCCAAGTTACCACTTGCAACTCCATGATAGCTGTTATCCAAAAGGCTACAAATTCCCATTTGGTCCAAACAAATATTCCCACAAAAGCAACGCCGGGCTAGCCACGTAGTGGCTAGTTAGTCAATAGGAATGAGTTTCCATGGATTTAACAATTTTTCAACAATTAATGTCAACAGAACAAGTACATATTTTAAAAAAATTGGTACAAGGAGTTAAAAAAAATTAAACCATTAACAAAAACTATATACATTTATTTTATTTCACTTAAGATAATCAGCAATAAAAGGAATATCATAATTGAAGGTTAAAGGGAACAATGAAAACAGGTAAAATTCCTTTGATCAACAGTCACCACAGAATAATTGAGTGTGAATGGTTAGATGTTATATGTTCATGTGTAAAGATCTAACTTATATTTTCCTAAAAAGAATGAGTCACCACTAAATAACCTTACCAGTTACTGCTATGGAGAGAAAATTAAATCAAGCTCAGAAAAATATTTTACTGTACAGGAAAATATCCTCATTATTCCAAAAATTAACTATGAATTAAACACATGGCTTTAAGTTCAAACCATGGGAAAATTCAGAGGGAAAAAAAAATGTCATTCTGGACACCAGGAAATTATTCCAGAAACGAAGTCTCGTGAGTGTCATATCTAAACATCTAAGAGGTTATTAATGCTAAAAGAGATACAACTAATCTATATATATAATTCTCTTACGTGGCTCACGAAAAAGACGTTATTTGTAATCGCGTTTTGGCAACACTGTACGATTGTTTGTTTATCGCGAAGTCTCGCGCATCGATTGAATTTATAGCATTATCAGAGGAAATTTTATTGGAAAAAAAAAAGGACATTTTGGTGGAGTGGTCGTTCACGGTAAGAAGGCGATTTGTCGCCAAATATGGCAACCTTCACCTTTTGCGGATTTTCTTCACATCTGCCTTTTTTGTTATGGCAACCCTATCTGCTGTTACGGAATTCGACCGCCATCTTGATTTGGCGACAAAAATTAGTTGGCGTCAAACGTCTTACCGTGAACGACCACTCCACCGAAATTTTAATGAGCTGTTGCAGTTAGTTTATAATAGAAATCAAAGAAAGCGGAGGATCTTTTCAGGGCCATTTAAAAAACGGTCCTTTTGAGGTCCAACAATTATAGTTCAACAAGACGCTTGCACTACAACTTACGGCAACAAACTCAATGAAAAAGTGTGGGTCGTTTGAGTGCTGGGAAAATGTACACACAAACAACATGCTGGGTATTCAATTTCCAAAGCAATGCTCACATTTGGAGTCAAAATTTGCACAAATTTTTCATTTGAATTCTGATTTTAGAGATACTGTATATATTTTTTCTGTAATACAGCAAATTTAGATTTGAAAAACATTTTTTTGGTAACATATTTTGTAAATAATCACTTCTGCTAGGACACATGTCTTCATTGAGGCGAGCAAAGCGAGCATAGGTTCGCGCAGGTTGGGGTTGGCGAGCGTTAGCGAACATTTTTTTGGTAACATATTTTGTAAATAATCACTTCTGCTAGGACACATGTCTTCATTGAGGCGAGCAAAGCGAGCATAGGTTCGCGCGGGTTGGGGTTGGCGAGCGTTAGTGAGCAGGGGGCAGGCCCCCTAGTAATGAATAAGATTACTAAATATGAAACATGGGAGTAATAATATTTTATGAAATATATTTTATTGTACAAAAACTTAGCTTGCTTGCCACATTTTTGTGTTGTAGTGAATTTTGTGTTTTATTTTGTTCTCAAGTGCTATAAACTTTATGCAATCATGCTTGTCTTTTTTTCCTTTTATCAATATTTATTTTCTGCAAATAACAATTTATTTCAAATAGTAAGTGTGTACAATAACTTTTTTAATTCACTGAACATGCTGTCAGTTGTACACAGGGAACCACTTAGGAAGGGAGACAATCTAGCCTTGATTTAATGGAAGTCCTTTCCAAATTTTCAGTCTTTATACAAATTTATTGTTTTAATTAGACTCTTAGGATACATAAAATTATTGACTGTATATATCATTGCAAAAAAATAATTGAATACATTCATTTAAATTCTTTTGAGTTAAAGTGTAGTTGAAAACATTTTACATTCCTTCTTGTTTGATAAGGACTGTCAGAATTAATGTCAATACAGTAGAACTCAAATTATCCAGACTCCAGTTATCTGGATCACTTTGAGAAAAGAAAGAAATCAGCAAAATCCACATTTAAAAAGTTTTTTATCGGTGAATAATAAAAATGAAGAGGACGAAGTGTCAGTTGAAGACATAGGAAATATAGTAAAAATTCCTGGATGTTCAGAATGCAGTGCAGAGGATGTAGGCGAGTGTCTTGTGTGTGATTCTTTGAACCTTGGATTCCAAATTATCAGTGATGAACTCATTAATGACCCGGAAAACGGTGACAACATTGCTACTCAACTAGACGTGGGACCGTCAGCTAGTAATGCATTTTTTGAGTGCCTGATTTAGTGCTAAAATGAATGGAACAGCAGCCTGAGTGCGACCATCTACACCTACTCACTGTCAAATGCATGCGAGACTTTGCTGTACGGAAACAAGTATAGACAGCAAAACAACTGACTTAAACCAATACGTTCCAGCAATGATAAATTTTAATACAGTATGCAAGAACAAAATGTAAACAAAATTGTTTTCATTCATCAAATTACATTACATAATAAAGCAAAATTGTTTTTTTTTACTAAGAAATAACTTTTTTCATGATTTATCCTGATGGGGGGGGGGTCTGGTCCCAAATTGATCTGTATAATTGGAGTTCTACTGTATTCCAAGATGAGATAATTTGTGTAAGATATAAGGTATAATTTTTCTTACATAAAAAGTTAAAGAATTTATAAATGTATATAATGCAACAGAATATGAGGAAACATTGCAAGTTAACTCGCATAATTTAGATACAGATATCCAGTGTTGTTCTTTACTTCAATAAGTTCAAAATTGTTTTGAAGAAAGTGAAATAGTGTTGTTAATGATGACCTTTAAATAAAATATATAGATGTGGCATCTCTGAAATTCAGTCTAGTGACCAAAACAAACCTTTAAAAACCCTTCTTTAGGAAATTCTAACAACTGCAGGTTGAAAATATGCGTTCGAAAATCGAAACTATTAAGTCGTCCAACATTACAATGAATGGCTCTTGCTTAGGCAATTTTTTACTCTGCTCTGTGCAGTAAAATCTAAAGCATTTGAATTTATTACAAAATTTAATTAAAAATTTCTGGATCCATTTTCAGGAATTCACAACACAAAGAAAATATGACCACTGATCAGCGAGCACAAATCCGGGAACAAGAGCTAAACTTAGCTCATTCACCTGTTAATTATTATAAAACAGTACATTTCCTGCATGTTATGATATTTATCAAATAACATTACCAGTAATGCTACATCACTTGTCAAAACAAGCGTGCTTTAGAATCGAAACTCAAGACATTCAAAATTCTATTTACATTTGTTGGTACTTGCTTTGCCATAGTTTGTTACTTTTTCCAATGCAGTTTAAAATCTCTGATACTGAAGACAGTTTACAAATGTCTCTAAAAGTGATAACATCGTAATGTAAAATCAGTTCAATGATTTCGAAAGGTAGGCTATCTAAACTAATATTCTTTTCATTCATGTTTGAGCGAAGACAATTCAGCTTCTTGGACAGTTACATTTTTAAAAAGCGATAGGAAAACAGGATAATTTCTCAACACAAAACTCCCCAGAATAAAATTAAACTCAGCTGTGCTTGTTTCGTTTCAATGTCGAAAACAAACTTCTACGTCATTACCAGAAGACAAACACAACACAACCATAAACTTACTATAACCGTGTTACTTTTAACTGTTTATTTAATTGTGACCTAAACTTAATTAACCAATGCAAAGTTCACGTTGGGTTGGCGTGGAAGTTTGGAGAGTGGGGTGCCAGCTCAGGTGTTGCTTCGTCATCTGACCGTGGTTCAAAATTACGAGGTGTTGTCCTCGGTTCTTTCCCTTAAGGGACTGATCCCGGACCGTCGTCAATAGCCCGTTGTGTTGCTCTAGTACGACGTTAACAAAAAAATTACCAATTACCAATGCTAAGTACATTTCAAGTCACAAAATAACTCTGAATTGACTCATTAGAATTCTCTAAAAAAAACTTATGGACGAAATGAAAAAAATTTATTCCAGTCGCATTTTAAATTGTAATGTAAATCACGATGTTAGAAACTCACGTTGGCGTGATGTGATAATTTTAATTAACGTCATACTAGAGCTATAAAACGGGTAATTGTCGACGGTCCGGAATTAATTCAGGGAAAGATACGAACACAACACCACGTAAGGCGTGTTAAGGAAGTTTGGAGATCGGGGTGACAGTTTATGTGTGACCTCCTCATCTGACCGTCATTCAAAATGACATGCTGTTGTCCACGTTTCTTTCCCTTCAGAATTGATCCAGAGGGCCATTGCCAATAGTATTCCGTTGTGTTTCTTCAGTGGGACGTTAGTTGAAATATCTACTCACACAACGTTAAAAACTTAATTTACAAACTTTTAGATTTAGTTTTTCTCTCTTTCATTTCACTGCAACCGTATGTGATTATTTTGAAAGCAAGCAAACTTACCTCGGAACCATTTCTTTGCCGGTTTAAAATTACGGTATTTGTTATTGCTTTCTTTTTTATGCGAAACAATAGTTCCCTTCATCTCCAAAATGAAGCTCGTAAGATTTCTCATGAAGCTTAGTCAAGAAACTGTCACCATCGAACTCAAAAATGGGACTCAAGTTCACGGTACTATCACCGGCGTGGATGTTGCTATGAATACTCATCTGAGAGCTGTGAAGCTGACAGTGAAAAACAGGGATCCCGTCCAACTGGAAACACTGAGCATTCGTGGAAATAACATCCGCTATTATATTCTTCCCGACAGTCTTACATTGGAAACTCTTCTTGTGGATGATACACCGAAAGCCAAAGCTAAAAAGAAGGAGGCTGCAGTTGGAAGAGGTCGTGGCCGTGGACGCGGGAGAGCCCGAGGTCGTGGTAGAGGCAGAGGAAGACGATGAACAATCTTTCCATTTTCACAAGCAAATCTTTCATGTAATATCCTTTGTATATTAAATTTGTGAATTTTACACAAATATTCCCTTCATTGATACAGTTTTTAACTGAATTGTAACAGGAAGTTTCATTGTGTTTAAGTAAAAATATTGTTTTAAGTATCTGAATTGTTTCCAATGACTGAAAGTGCCCATGTTTTTTCATTTTTTGTCTTATCTTTATTATTTAAACCGGTTCTTTTACACGTTCCTTTTTGCGTTTCCAAAGTAATGTTATTGTGTAGCAGTCTGAAAAGCCAATTCTGCTTTCTTGAATGAATGTTGTGTTGTATTTACTATGCACGCATAAACTGATTGGTTTTGGGGGTTGATTCCAGATCGTTGTCTATAAACTGACTTTCCAAGGAATTAATGTTTTATTTCCTTCGGTACAGCTTTGATATCAAGATGTTCGCACAAAAATAACGTTTTACTTAATAGTTTAATAATTAATTGTATCGTGAACACATATATAAATCCATCTGTAAATGTTTGATAATGATTTTTTCGTCAAACGTTTTTGGAATATTGCATTTATAACACAAAATCTAGTTTAATTCATCCAGATTCCTTAAGAAAATCCAAAAATGCCACTTATTTTAATATAAATGTTTCCAAACGAATCTGCACCGATTAGTCCTGAAATTTGACACACAGGTAGTCTTAAGGTGACTTGATTTAAAAATTTCATCTAGAATATTTTTTAATTTATGTAATAACCTTTTTTATTATTTGGTTTCCAAAGAATTGCAACAGTGAAATTTAGTGATTCTTTTGCGTGTTTAAAAGCAACAACGAGGAGAATCCAAAAAAAAATGAAGAAACTTCGAGCCAAGTCACAGAACATATTTGTTTCTTGCATTTTCTTTAGCTTCTGCCTCAATGACGTCATTGGTCGAATGTTATTTATTGAGTCACAGAAATCATTGACACATCGAATTACGATTTTATTGATTTAGAACATTTTAAAATTTATTTGAAGGTTTGATTTACCTTGTTTGTTGGAATTGGTGATTAGCTTATGGTTTCTTTCTTTTTTCTTAATGCAATTTTTGTTTATTGCTGTTTGATTTGGTTTTGTTGGAATCAGTGAAGTTGACTTTTTAAAGGCTATAAGGGTCGTTCTGAAATTAAATAAAAATTTGACAATCAAAACGTTTTGAAAAATAAAATTTAATTTTTATTATTTATTTTATGTATTTAGTGTCTTGTTAGAGCAATGAAGTTGTACAACCATCAAACAGAGGTCAAAGAAAGCAAATTAAAGCCAATTTTTTATTTCCTTAAAACAGGGAGGTGACAAAATGTTTCAGTTTCATCTAACACAATTTAATGACTTGAGGTATTTCATCAAAAATGTACTGTTCATGATTATTCATTGTTAGTTATTTTAAAATGGCCACTACCTCATCTTGCATTGTTGCTTCACATACTTCAGAAGAAGAAAAATTCGTTTTTAGTGTTGTGTCATTTTGACATGAAGCGGATCTGGTAAGAAGCTTCAAAACATTCAGTGACATTTGCCACATAATAGCAAACTCTTTCTACCAATTACTTTGACAATTATATATTCATTAAATGGGGGGCACTTGAGTCGGGTCGAGAGGATTCAGACAATGAGCAGAATGGCAGAACATTAAGCTTTTCACTATTTTCAATTTATCTATGTAATGTGATTTGGTCATGGGAACCTCAGAAATACACACTTTGTATCTCATTTGTGTAATTGCATTAATAATTCTGGCTAAAATCAACATGTATCAGTATCTCATCTGTTCCAAGGTTATTTTTAAGTTGAAAATTGATCTGTATTGATGGACTTTTGCAAACATGCTTCATGAAATAAGGAAGCATATCATTGGATTTATTAACTAGCGCTTTGACTTCTATTTCTACTTTTGATTAACCACTTTTTTTATTCCTTTAACTGTAAACTTTACTTCTTTCCTTTTACATTGCTCAACACATGTAATAATTTTCAAAATCATTTGTCTCAACGTGTTTGTTGATGCAATTCTTAAATCTTTCTAGACATTCTTTACTTTTTACTATATCCTGACAGCAGAGATTTAACCATCTGATCTAAATCATTGTAATTAAAAACTTTGAGTCTGTTTAAAAATTAAAGAAAATTTTTCATGCTTTTTCACATGCACATGTTTCTTATGTCAGGTTGCAATACCCAAAATGATAATAATAAAAATTGAAAAAAAAAAAAAAAAAACAGAACGTTGAGTATGGAATATTATAGCCAGATTCTACTACAAACTTTTTGTGGAGATTTTTAAGATTTCCCATTAGGGTTCTCTTGGATTTTGTTTTTAGTATTAGTCCTTAATGCCCCTGGTTCCATACGGCTGACATCTTGCTAAAAAAACTTTTATGTCAGATCTTATTCTCATTTTAAGTTTTGTTTGGTATGTGCTTGTCTCTTTAGTTACATGAACAATGTTTTTCTCACCATCTATTTTATTCAATTTTTCCCGGTATGTCTAAAGTGGGATCTTGTGCAAACTTTGATACTTTTTAATTTTCCCAGACTACCAAACCAAATGCTTTTTGGCATTTCCTTATTTTTTAATTGTAATTTTCCTCTCTGGGTAGTTAACGCAGCTACAAATTCAAGACTTTTTCTCCTTGTAAAATATTTTTGACCTTTTTTTTAAACTTATCTTTCAAACAATAGTTCCTCTTATATTTCTCCTCATTTGTATCGAGTTTCATTTTTTCTTTTTCAAGTTGCTTAATCTTCCAGTAGGCCTTTGATTTGTTTCTTTTAGCTAGCCTGTTGCTACTTGCTACTCTCCCATAACAGCTACACTTTGAAGGCCTACACCAACAGCTCCAGCTGGGTCGACTACTTCACTTTGTTTGGTGGAATATTATTATTTTTTCTTCAAATAAGATTTTCTTGTCTTTACAATCTGTTTTTTTGCTGAGCCGTCTTTTCTGTCGGAAAGTACTGAAATACCTTTTATTTGTCCCTCTTCTTTTTTCTTCTATAATTAATATCTCTTCTGCTCTTTTTAATTATTTTTCTTTTCTGCTTAGACTCTTTCCTAAATTTCATTATATCAGATTTCCTAAACATGGCACCGACTAGGCAGATTGACATGCTACCGTGTCAGAAACTGCAAAGAGAATTTCAGTCATGGGGATACTTAAACTATCTCCCAATGCCATATTTTCTAGAAAAATTAAAGATTTTATCAGCATACATAATCAGACACAAAGTTACAAGTGTTCAAACATTGTAAATAAGGATTGCAATCCGATCCAGAATCATTTGGCTACCTACCGGATCCGATAAACCCTATTTTTTTTTAATTAAAAGATTATTCAAACCCAACTTAATAAAGAGGAATTAAAAAAGTACTACGTATAAAACAAACTAATGTTTTTTTAGTGTGGAAACTAGTAAGACTGATCATCGTCAATCATTTAATACTTACTAGTAGTTATAATTAACTGTTGGTGATTGATTTCCTACCTATGGACAATCTCTACTATTATAAAAGGAAATGTTTGTTTCGTAGCCGCAAAATCCTGACAATCTGGCATTTAGAGCAATGAGATTTGGCACACAGGTAGTCCAAATTTTTAGGATTGCGAAATTTTAAAATTCAATCTAGAAGATTTTTAAATGAATTTAATAGTTTTATTCTCTACCTGCTTCGTCCGGACGAAAGAAGAAACCCTCTAAAATGAACTGTTTCCACCCAAGTGCACTTCTTTTATATTTTCGTAAGAGATTGTGACAGCACATAAACTTTCCTTTTCCAAAAAAAACAAACAGATTGTATATTCTGCTCTTTGCGTTAAAAAAAGAAACAGATTACATTTCCTGTCCCTTTTTCGGTGAATGAGAGCAAGAAATAAAAAACATATTGACCGGGATTGTAAAGTTAGATTGAAAATTTCAACGGATTTGAAAACTGCGGAAAATTTTACTTTAGATGGATACCTAAAAATATGATTTTCTTAAAATAAATAATTTTTAAATTGAATATATATTCAATGGATTTGAAATCTGCAGAAAATTTTACCCCAGATTAATACCTTGCATCACGGCATTGCCTGTGGTGATGATTAATAAAGTTGATTTTTTTTAATGCTAAAATAAACGTTCGTTAATCTGGAATAATATCCTTTTTACCTACTTTCACTCGGCCGATTTTGGAAAAATACATACTGGTTAGAGAGATTTATTAACTGAGTACCAATCCGGCCAGATTGAAAATCGTGCCAAATCGCAATCCCTAATGGTAAATCAAATAAAACTGGCAGGTTTAACACTACAGGTTCAAATCAGAATCAATTGACAAATTAAATCGGTACTGGTTAGAGAATAAACACAATTGGACTCCTTATTTGTTGGGATTAAAATGAACATTTTGACACTTCAAATTTATATGGAAGGAGGCAAAAATCAGTGAAATCGGCAATTAAAATGGAAATGAAAAATTAAACTTGCCATAAAAGCAGAAATAAAGCTGAATTGCCTTTATCTCCTATGGCTAGTCTAATATTATAAAAGGAAGTGTTTGTATCTTGCAAACAAAGTCCTGACGAATCTATGGCACCTACAGTCCAAATGTTTTGAAATTTTAGGGTCGTAAAGAATTTAAAAATTAAATTTAGAACATTTTAAAATTGATTTAATTATTGTTTTCTTTGGAATGTGGGAACACCATAAAGAGATGACGGATTCTAAATTTATTTGTTTCATTTTGCGTGGAGGAATGATTTTCCTTCAGACGATAAAAAAAAGTTTTTAACTTTAGTTATGTAGTTCTATCTTTTAGACTGTTAAAGATAGTAAATATTTCAACGGATTTGATATCTAAAAGTATTATTTTCTTTGAATAAATAATTTTATTGAATATATCTTATATTTTCACAAGAGATTGAGATGTCACGTCAACTTGCACTTTCTAAAAATAAACAGATTGGTTATTTTTTTAACACAATTGGCAGGAAATGCAGATTACATTTCCTACCCTTTTCCATTTCAACGAAGAGCAAAAAAAAAACCCACTTGATTTGCATTTAGTTTCTTTTTGTAAAATCGGAATTGTTAAAAAAATTTCAACGGGTTTGAAATTGCGGTCAATTCTACACCAGATTAATATTTTACATCACGGGCTAGAGCCCCGCAGTGGCTAATACAGGCCTCAAAATAGATTTTTTAATACAGGTGCACCTAAGTTTTTTAACTAGGTGCACATTAAAAAAAACGTAATGTAAGAGCATTGATATAAAGTAAACAACTTTATTAGTTGGTTATGTTTAGATAGGTTAGTAGTAAATAAAAATATATAAACAACTAAATTATCCCTTCTTCGGCGCACGGCTATCACGACAGTCGCTTTAACTGAGCCCTCTGGAAAATGTTCTGTTGGCAGTGGCACAAGTAAAACTTCCTCCTGTATAAACCCATTACAGTTCATCTATTTTGTTTTCGCATAGTGTGTATTTAGGAAATTTAATTACGTTCATTTAGAGCGAGAGAGGTCGATACTCATAGCTTGTTCAAGCATCAAAATAACATAAAATGTTCCCTCCCCTTTTTAAACGTTAGGTGCACGGCATGCACCTAGCGGAAAAAAAATTAGGTACACAATTTTATTTTCATGTGCACCCGGGTATTTCGAGCCCTGGGCTAATATCAAACAAGACAAATGAATTTTTTCCATGATTGTATCTATCTGGTTGCATGGAATTTCTGTTTTCTTGCAGAAAGTAAAGTTTGAGAAATGTCTAATGATAAATAATTCATGTTTTCGTTGATATATTCGTGGATTAGTCTTTTCTTAAGTTGGACTTGCAGGCATTTTATAAAGAATATGTATAATAATTAAAGGTGATGAAAGTTAGTCAGTAATGACTCGAGTATTGGTAATGGAGGTAAACATTATGCTAATTGGAATTGAAATTCTATAAAAATTCTGCTTTTTAACCTATAAAGTAGTTAGTTGACATGAAAATAAATATCAACTAATTGACAATCTGAACTCTAAAATAGTAATGCTGTTTACTTAAAAAGAAGCATTGGTAATGATTGAAAAGAAAATATGTTTTTTACCTTCCATCAAGGTTATGATCACTGAAATAGGGTTGCAATAAAACCCTTGTTTTCAGTGTCACGTTTATAAAGGTGTTAAAATATCCAAGATTTTTTTTTAATTGCATGTTCCTTACCTTTTTCATCTGCTGGAAAACATGAATTGTTTTACTTAAATATTCTCATTTGCTACACTTTGCATCAAAAGAAGATAGATATGTATTTTACATATTTGCCTAACATCTTCCAGATTTTCCTTGAATGAAAATTTTTCGAATTACGATAAATTTGTCATCTTGTGCCACAATATGGCAATACATGAAGGAAAGATATTGGAGGTTGGTATCCTTGTACGGTTTTTTTAACAGTGAAATAGGATTTTTTAAAGTAGATTTATCCAGGCTAAGTATAGTGGTTACGGTGTTAGCCTCTAGATTGGAAGGTTCCAGGTCCAGGCATGGATGTTTGTAAGCATATGGTGTAGAGGTGGCTGGTGCACCTTAAATCTGTCGTGGCCGAAAGTCCTCACGTTGGGTTGGTGTGGGGTGCCAGTTCAGGTGTTGCTTCGTTATCTGACCGTGGTTCAAAATTACGAGGTGTTGTCCTCGAATCTTTCCCTTAAGGGACTGATCCCGGGCCGTCGTCAATAGCCCGTCGTGACCAAAAAAAATAGACCATTTACATTCAAGCACACTTATTAAAAACACGAAGCGAGTTGCAATACACTTCTCCATAAATCAGATACAAATTTATAATAAAAAAAATAACGGAAAGCGCTTTCCCAGACATTACTTGCCTCCGATTCAAACTCTGTGCCTGTAAAGATATGCGTTAGACATCTGTTGAATTTTACATCGTAATTAAACGTTCTTTGGTATAAATGTCTTTAGTTCATCACTTACTCCTTTGTTTATACCTCAACCTGTATAGACTAAGCAATGCTAAGTCAGAATGAGAACAATATGTCACAGGAGTGGTTGAAAAGGGATATAAACTGTGTGGATCTTGAAAAATCAGTTGTGAAAAAAGAACCATTTGCATCGCATAAACACAGTCCACAAATATAATTTTCGGGGTCAGTTTTTTTTTGTTTTGGTTATTAGTTTTTAAAATAACAACCGCAGTTATAACCGTGCCAAGATACCACTGAAAAGAACAGTTAACCAAAAAGATGTATCGGTTTAACCGACGGGTATATTGACAAGTTAAAATGGAAGGTTTTTGTCCACACATGAACCAGAAAACAATCAAAAGCTCATACTTGTAGCAATTTGGTAGGACAGTACAAAACAGCATTGAAGTGTCTTCAGAAACCTGTGCTATAATAAGTTGGGAGGGCTGCTCCAGCAGCCCCAACTCATTATAGCACAGGTAGAAGTTGGAAGAGTACTGTATTTGCAACCAGAAGGCAAAGTCCAACCAAAGATTGTGTAAGTGAATGTTAAATCTGTTGTGTTGGCATGGTGTGAAAACTTAGAGTTGGGTGCCAGCTCAGATGTTGATCTCGCCAACTGACTGGTTTAAAATTAAGAGTTTGTCACCAATAGCCTAATGTGTTGCTTCAGTACAACGTTAATTCAACTACCTGCCTATAATGAGTTGATTACACTGGTGCCACTTGATTGAGGCATGGTCATCACAAACATGAATGAATATTGATGATATTGAAAAGCAAAATTATTCTGACAACAAATAAGATGGAGCAACTGGGATCTTAATCGGAACAGCTTTTAATTTATTACCCTGGCTTTAAAAAGTTGGATGATATTCTACAAAAGAAATGCAACTCAAATTAAGAGAGCAGATACATTCCATTTCACTCTTAAGGAATACACATGTTCAACTTTTAATTACCTGGGACTCGGTGTATGTTTTGAAGGTAAGTGGAAGAATTTCTGGTGGTGCAAAGATTTAGACCCGAACACCTTGGGACCTAATGCTCTTGTAGTTGGGGCCTGACCTTTTCTCGAACACATCAAATAAATATTACAAGTATATTGGTAATGATCTAAAAAAACAAAAGAGCTAAAGAAATTACTTGAAGCAAGGTGTTTTACTTACTATCTCAATAATTCCTCAAACTGGGTGCCACTGCAACCAATCAATACTATTATATCGTGTGTGACCTTTTAGTTCTTCAAAAAATAAGATTGGCTAAATCGGCCCTCTCCCTGCCCCAACCTTCTCCACCTCTCCCTTTGCGGAACTGCAGGACTTACATAAATTCTCAGCTTAAGAAACAAAGAAAACTGCAGTATCAGGATATACAGGGAAGGAGTTGGGATTGCCTATTGAGTAACAAGGGAAGAATCCCTACTGATCTACCAAGAGGGATTGGAGTGGCCTGTTTCCGCTTATTAACCGGACATGACTATCTCCAACAACACCTACATAAGATTGGGGTGGCTACCTCCCCGATCTGTCCGCTTTGTAGCGATGGTTTTATGAACAGACAACACCTTGCGGAGTGCTCTAGTTTACAGGACATTGACACCAGGGATACTTCTCCCCAAGGACTTTATTCGCTATATTGGACAGCAAGACAGCGTATGGCCAAAAGGCCTTGAGCTGGGCGTAGGATAAAAAAAAATTCTTCACATTTTCAGGGTTGAATGAAAATAGAAATAGCAGGGAGGCATAATAAACGGACCGCGAAAATCTAAAATCTGTTACCTCTGGATTAGACGAGAACATTTTTAGTGGGCTAAATTTAAAAAAAAAAGGCAGTTGTAAGGAAAAAGATGAAGGTTCAGTTCTAAAAAAATGTAGACATTATGAGTGAGAAAAGGACGCATCTTCTTAGGACTAGACCAGGATTTCTGACCAGGTATGCACCAACCACATTGGAAATAATTGATTTATCATGACATATTAGTCAAAATTTTAAGTATATTGCTTGATTTCTACAAAAACCTGGAATACGGCAAATTTAAATATTTGATAGCGACACCAAAAAATGTTTAACATCTTTGAAAGAAACTCATGAACCAAAGTGTAAGTTGCAGGCTAATTTAAGAAACATGAATTTGGGTAGAATATTAGTTAATCTTGAAGATTTAACTACAGTGTAAAGGAAAAATTTAATGACCCACTTCACGACATTCATGATGTGTGCACCCCTGCAAGATTCAGTAATTATAACTATTAGTTTGCAATGTTTTGTTAAAGAAATTCATATAAATTAAGATTAAATAGGCTTTTTCTACACCATTACCTTAGTGGTTAGTAACATGACTTGGGGAGTTACACTCAGTGTACAAACTTGAGATCCTGCACCTTTCTCCAGAAAAGTCTACCAATACTTAAAAACTTTACCAGGATTGAAACAAAACTACCCACTCAACTTGTAATATCTTCCAGACACCTAGAAATTTATATATTTCTACATCCTGCTGGTCTTGAATCTAATGACAGCTCTTATAAATAAAATATAGTCGCATGTTTTAATTTCTTGTTTCTAAACTACATGGTTAGGTATAAGTTGCTTCAGCTAAAAATTGCTCATCACCATCCCTTTACAATTTAATTTTGCGAGGTTTTATACACCAAATTGAATTATTAGGAAAAATCGTTTTAAACATGTAGACAAATTTGCATCTTGAAGTTAAACTTCATGTATGTTTTTTTCTATATTTCTATGTAGATATACATCTACTTTATCTGGACTGGATTGATACACGAATTTTAGTCTTGAAAGTAAATATATGAAATTACTTTAAATTTAACATCAAAACTTACAATCCCTGTATATTTTTCTTCAACTTATAAACATGAATATTAATACATAATACCAAATAATGATTATACACTCATGCAAAACTTAAGAACCATTATTATTAGGTTAGAACCTTAAAATTAAATTAAACATTTGGTGGTTTGAATAACCAAGGTTCTACAGGTGAAATCTGGTGAGTATTCCAATTTTGGAATGGATTTCCTTCCACAGGAACCCTTTTGCTGCTTCATTATTTGTATGCAAACACAGTACGAAGCCTACATCTGTGTTTGAGGTATTCATTTAGCTTCTGTTTTTGCTCATTGATTTAATAATCCTAAATGTACTGTTTTTGTATAATTTTTTCACATCACACTTCACTAAGTAGCTGAAAATCGGTGTCTAAATTACACACTAAAATTAATGTAAAGAATTTATGATTTTTGCACAAAACATACAAGAAAATTTATTTTCACTACTTTATTACAAACTGTACATAAAATGTTAGTGACAACATTTAAATAGAAGTTCAACTATTGCACATTTTCATCTAAGTCATTTGTCACTAGAACTTATGCACAAAAATGAACCATGCATTATTTACAGTGGAGATTATTTTTACAATATATGAATCACCTTACACTTAAAGCAGTTGCCTTGAGCAGAGGAAAGAAGGACTACCAATCATCTTGAGGCAGTATAAAAGTACTATTATCTTTTTTCAGTATAGTAAGTTTTGGTCCAAAGTAACTTATTATGTAATTAGAGCCATCAGCAGGGCCAACAACCTAAAAAATAAAATTGTGCTTGAATCTATTCAAAAATCCAAGTAACATTTTTTTTATCCAAATAAGCTTATAAAGGTACTATCTAAAATATTGAGAACAAGTAAAACAAGACATAAAATACAATTGAATCATGGACAAATTTTAAAAAACTGGCACGTTTTAATGGAATGATTTGGAAAAAAATAAAGTTTTAAAGAGCAAAACATGTCATCAAAGGTTAGTCATAGTGCGCTTCATTTTTTGCTGTTGTTCTGTTGTGCCTGGATGCAATAAAACGATAATTTTTCATTCTTCAGCCATAAAAAATATTTAAATGCTTCACTGGACTTAGTATCTTCTATTTGCAAATACTGGTAGAATAGAGGTTTAATGACTAAAAACTACATCTTGAAATACCCCTTTAAATGGCTTTATATTAATAGACTAAAACAGCAATTTCCAACCTTTTTCATCTAATCGCACAAATAAACTTACTGATCCAAAAAATAACACTTATACCTACCCTTTTTGCTCCATAGTGACTTTTTAAATCGTTTTGAAACAACTTATTTCTGTCAGTTTAAAAATACAATGCTGATATTTATTCTGGTGTAATGTGAAATTAATTGTGGAAACACTTGAATTTTTAAACTAAACTGTTCAAAGGAAATAAATCTTTCTAAAAGTTCAATACAATTTTAACCATTTCACCGTTTATTAGGAAGTGCCACTTTTGCAGCACACCAGTTGAAAATCACTGAACTCAAATCGTTTAAAAGCAAATGAAAGGTTGAGTTTTATCATAAAATGGAAGATATTTTAACTAGAGTTAATAAGTTCAAATAAAATTTAAGATTAAAGTGTAAGTAAAGATTAAAATTTTTGTACTTTCATTTTATATTCTGCTTTTATAATAGTTGTATATAAATTTGTTGAGTAAAAAATTGAGTTTTTGACATGCTATGTAAACCAATATTTATTTAAAGTAAACAATCATAATTTGTGACATGGTAAATCAATATTTATTCTACTAAAAGTCATAGTTTGTTACTTGGTAATACACTTAAAAAATGAATTTTCAAAATTAAAGCAAAACATTTGTTTGGCTTTAAAACACAAGTTGACATTTTACATAGTTTTTCTTGAGTAAATTACATTGTGTTAACAAATTTAAAGTAAGTGTAAGTGGCAGACCTAAATTAGTCTAAGATAAATATTTGTTATGAGTCACTACTCTTAAAGTGGCAGGTGTTTCAGGGTGAATTTTGCAAAATGAAAGATGATCATAGTGTTGAAACTTTCATCCTCTCATTGACAACAATGTAATTAAACCCTCATTTACTTGTCACAAATTTAATGCTACTTCAGATAACTCGTCACTGGAAAGGTCTTTTGAAACAAGCAGGATTTATGACTGATGGCAGACAAAATGAAGATTCTGACAAATTTATTGAATGTTTTTGAAGTTGCAAATAAAAGTGGAGGAATTCTCAAACAACCATAAAAAAAATTTTTAACTACTGAATTTTCAAAATAAAAGCATGGAAGTAAATGATGAAAGTGACAAAATTCTTTCATTACAAAAAAACAATTCTTGAAGCCTTAGAAACAATTTGACATTACCTTACGTCAAGATACTACAGATGAATTCAAAGCACTTTGCTTCAGTTGTCAAAATTGTTTGCTGTATTTTATTTTAAAAACTAGAAATGACACAAACCCTCAAAAAAATGCTTAAGAGAAAAAAATTGCAAATGTAATATTAATCCAGTCTATTCATTATGAATATTCTTAAAGGCATTGTTCTGGAAGCTTCCATTCAAACAATCTGAACTGCCATCGTCAAAAAGTAAAGCAGCATATAATGAATCGTGCCAATAAAAAAATTGAAGGGGATGCAAAAAAGGCAATGAAAAACAGAAATAGCTCTACTTTCAACATTTCTTTATGGGTGGAATTGTAACGGTGAAAAGGTCAGATATTGGCCAAACTGCACCAAATAAACATAAAATCTTTATGGTCTCTAATAAATGGGAGTCATAAAATGCTTTCACCCCAACTCTTCTTTGCCATACAAGTCAAGTTTCCCATCCCCTCTTGAAACTATACAATAACCTAAAAAACTATATGTAATAACTCACAAAAAGGGGTTAATAAAGTAAATACTGTGCATACTTGCAAAGCTATGAGTATGATGTCAATTAGTTGTCCAAGAAACATAAATCCCAGAGTACATAACTTTGCAAGGCCTGTAAAAAAAAAGGATCAAAAGTTAATTAATCGTTGTGTTCATGTTTTGGATAGATCGTTATATAATTTTCTGTAAGAGGCTGTCAACAACTTAAATTCATGTTAAAACATAGATGAGCACCAAATTCTATAAAAACGTTGATGATATGTACAGATACCCAGACATACACATTGGTAAACGAAAGTATGCCTTTCAAAACGCACACACTAGCTGTTATGCAATCTATCCGTGCGTGCAATATAGAAATGATACTACTATGCCAAAAATAAATAAAAAATTTCCTTGAAATTGGCTAGGACAGCTTGTGTTAAATCAAAATGACTTGCGTAAAAAACGAATGACATATATATTTTGAATTCATATTAAATCAAATTCAAGCAAAAAAGGTTTGTACAAAAACAGAATTAGGTGTATTTAAAATCTTGACTAAAATAATATATTCAAGGATAATGAAGCATTGATAAAATATAAGAATAGGTTTTAGGAATTTTCACTTTTATTAAGAGACATCAGTAACAAAAACATCCATCCATCCTTCAGAAAATATTGTTATGTGTAATAATATAAAAATAGACAACAAAAAAATACATATTTCGTATGCATGAAGAAAAATTTTTAATTTTGGCACTAAATTCCATCTACAGTCATAATTTAAAGGGAAATTAGATTTTGTTAGTCAAATCATTGATAGTTACATGTTTATAACTAAGGTACATGAAAGATACATCTTGTATTCTACCCCCCCCTCAAAAAAAAATTATTATTATTATCATCATCATTAAAAGCTATATGAACAGAAAAAATACTCTCATAATTTATGAATAACTAATTGAGAGAAAATAATAAAATGACTAGTAGAATGGTCCAAGAATCAAAAAATACTTCTAATGCAAGATTTGTTTTCAAAAATTAGGAAGCTTTTTCATTTAATGCTTTATCCCTCTCCTAACACTATCGTTACATCTCTACTTATATAAAGGTACTCTACTTATACATCTCTCTTATAAAAGGAAGTGTTTGTTTGGCAGCTGCAAAATCCTGACGATCTATGACACTTACAGCAATGAGATTTAGCACACAAGTAGTCCAATTTTTTTGCAATTTTTGGGTCACTTCGAATTTTAAAATTCAATCTAGAAGATTTTAAAATGAATTTCATAGTTTTATTTTCCATTGGTTTTTCAAACACGGAGAACTTTTTCTACTCATGCGACCTTGCAGTCAGGGTTTGGAATCGTGTCAAGTTTTTTTCATCTGCAAAACGCAGAGAAAATAATTTATTTAATTTCCGCTTTGATTTTGCACGATTGATTTCCCAGACAGACGATAAATCTTTAAAACTGAAGTCAATGTTCTTTTTTCTATCTCCTAGACAGTTATAGATGGAGTAAAATTTTCAACGGATTTGAAATCTGCGGAAAATTTCAGTTTAGATTGATACTTAAAAATATGATTCTCTTTAAATAAATAATTTTTTAATTGAATATATCTTCAAAGATTTGAAATCTGCTGAAAATTTTACACCAGCTTAATATCTTACATCACGGCGTTGCCAGGCTAGTATTTTATTACCTATGGTTTAACTACAAAATTAGCTGTAAACCTCTCAACATTAAGGTACAAAGTACCCTACTTCCAATGGAGAAATGCAGTCATTTATTAATCTTGAGCTTCAAAATTATTTTATCTGGTACAATAGCATAGTTCCAAACACAAATCTTTGCTAAATGTTTTTAGCAAATACACAAAAGGAAATATTATCTGAGTATTAATGTTAGATTTAAAATTGATCAGAGATGTGATCAGTGATGTAGAATACCTGGGTATATTTATTTTTGCATGTCAATAAACTGTGCATATACTCAGGTATTTACCCAAATTGGATATTTTAGTGGGCATTTATAATTTTTTTTCAGGTTTAACTGTTTATTCACCCCTAAAAAGTATATTTATGACATATAATGTCTGAACTGAAAATATAATAAACAATTATTAATTGACTACAATCGCTGTAACATCATAATCAATTAATCGTTTTAACAAACACGTTCTTTTTTAATTTAATTAAATTACATTTTTTAAACAGTCTAAAAAAAAACTTTAGGGTCAGAATTTTTGTGTTGTAAATTCAGGATCAAACGGGTTACAGGAAACAAGCTATTTTTTTTTGCTTGGCCTTAGTTATAATTGCATCCAAATGTAAATAGTCGTTACTCATTAGGATAGGTTCAATACTTATCAAATCAGCATTTTAGTACTGTAACAGTTGTATACCTCAGTGTTTTAAAATCTCCATTTATTTTAAACCCACTATGGTGAAACGTATTTAGTCTTAGAAAAAGTTTTGGATTCTCAAGTGGGTAATTGCTAATATTTTATGTATACAAGTATAACAATCTAATGATTATATTAAAAACAAATTATTTGTGATACTTTTACATTACCAGGCAATAATGAATACCTTTGTAATCAAAGGTTGACAGAACAGGCAAAGGATAGGAATCTTCTTAAGTTGGAAAATGGAAGTGACCATAAAGATCGTAAGCAGTTGATAAGTGTATGATAGATCTTCCTTTGACTTACAAGACATTTCAGCTGTCTTTTTATCTTGCAAATATACTACTACGTCAATCCCTTTAGGGGTGGTGATACTAGTGAACTAGCTAAGGAAAGGCAGCAGTACCAATATTCTGAAATGGCAGCATTTCAAATATTTATTTAAATCTTTTGTTCTTTTTCTTGAAAAAAAGTTTTCTAATTTGAAGCACAATTTGGCCTTGTCATTACAAGACAAAAATCAAAAGTGCAGACAAGGAAGTAAAAACAACACTCGCTAAATGCGAACTGAAATTGCAAGTTCACTTCAGTTCTATTGAAATATGAAAGGATTCACAAATCTGTATTGGATTGGACTCACCTTTCTATTAATTGTGCAGACATGAGAACATTTCTAGCAAGCACCTTTTTCATTGCTTGGATCTTAACCCCTTAATGCATTTGCCCATTTCTGACACGGGCGAACGTTACCGCAAATTTGCACACGCCCTTGTCTCACACGGGCGATCTTGTATCTCACGTTATTTTATTTCTAATGTCGTCAAAGATCCGTTCTAGTAAAAATAGATAGACTGGATTATAGTTAAACTTATTTACCATAGATGGCACCACGATGCAGCATTTTTCTTGTGTAAACCATGTGGTGAATTTTGATGATCAGCTGTTTGTTAGGAATTATTTGTTTTAAACAGTTGTTTGGTGTGGAAAAGATAATATATCCATTTTTATTGCGTTAAATATCATAAAAGTAAACAGTTAACTATTTTTAAACTTGTTTAGAAAAAGTTATCTGATAATGACTCTGACGATTTTGAATATGCCAATTTATCAGAAAGTTTCCCCCAGCAATGGTACTGAATTTTTAGCCATTTTTATGCTTGTAAGTATGACAATTTGATTTAATTGGATTTCAATATTTTGAAATTCAAGATAAACATGTAATCAAATTGTTTACACTTTATTTGTATAAAAAATTTTTTTATAACTTTTACCCCCCCCCCTCTGCTTCCTAATCACCCCCCACAACTGAAATTGCAAAAAATAACTTATACTATACCTATATATTAATTTTCTGTCAGAATAAAAAAACCTCCTTCATTTTTTACCAGTTTTTTTCGAAAAAAAACTTGTGTTTTAAGGGGTTAAAAACATTGCCCCATCTGTAATAACTAGTGTTTTAAATAGGATGGTTTTGTATTTTATACTGAAGAAAGTAACCATGGGAATAGTACAAAATAAAACATTCTAGGTGTTGAAAGCTTCCAAAGCATTTAAATGTTCTCTCATTTGATATTTTGATGGCAAGCAGTGCTCAAAAAGGGTAGTGATACTAAATGGCCTGCCTCCTCCTAAAAAACTAAAAATGTTAAAAAACTTAAACTAAAAGTTTTGTTACATGCAATATATGTTATCCATTACCACAGGCAATTCTATTCTCGTTTCTATTTCACGGGACGTTTCAATTCTCTCTGACGACAAGCATACCATACGTACTATTCAGGAATAATCCTGAATTCATACAACACTGAAACCCAATGTCTTAAGACGTTACTATTTTGAAGAAAGGAACAACATTTAATAATAATCACTAAACAATTGTATGTATCTTATGTACAATGTATATTATATTGTATGCTTAAATACTCACCTACAGCAGGGTAACCTAAGTAAAATCTGTCAATACCAAACATTCCAAGAAAAAGAGAAAGAAGTAAAGCCGTTTCATAGCTGTAACCATTTCTGAAAGTATCCATAGATAAATTTATGCTAAAAGGGAACTAAATTACTATTGAAACAGTTTCATAAAAAACAATCCCAGAATACTTTAGTAAGAAGCAAAAAAATATTGCTATTGTTATAGAAAAGATTCATTTGAAAGATTTTATGGTATACAGAAAGGAATCATTTATAGGAAATTAAAGAAAAATACTTTAATAACACCACGAATTTAAAATTCATTGTTTTTCATATTCAAATAAACGTGCAGAAGTAAACTTCAATCTTTCAGTTTTAATTTCATTACCAATCCATTATTTGATATTATGTGAATTTCAATTTATGCTAGTACATAACATATTGTGATTCCAATTTGAATCCATATTTTCCCACCTTTAAATGATCAATAAAGAACTGGTCTTTTGTCAATACATCAATTTCATCTAGCTCATTTTATTAAATGCCTTTAAAACACTTAAACAAACTATCTGAACAAATCAATTGCATACATACGTGTATTCACAATCTATATCCTTCTCAAATGTTGTTTCATTCAATCCTGTTCCTGATTTGCAAACTATACCATCAATTGTCTTGCACATAACTAAAAACAATTAGAAAATATTACTATAGAATACAATAAACTATTCCTGATTTTATAGTAACCCATGAAAGTGAGTATATGCATCTATAATATACTTTATAACAAAGAATATACAAAATCATCTCTATGGTGGTTGAATACTTTTGTGTCTGATTTCATGGAAAACGTTACATTTTGAAATATTTCTAGCAAAACCTTTGATAAATTGTTTGTTTATTTTAATCAGAGGCAAAAATAAAATTTTATGCTGCAAAATTTTAAATTGCAATTTTAAGTATCCTAACAAAATTCATGAAGCACGTAAAAATCTTTAGGCAGACTTGCGCTACTCACTGTTTAATAAATACACTCAATTCATATGGTTGATTCATTTTACAATTGAGTTAACAGGTAGGCTCAATGAATAATGTCCTTACATGTTCCAAGAACCAATGATTGTGCACCTTCCATGTGCCTTTGTCTCGGCACATTGTGCATACTATTCTTTCTTCTGGCTTCAACCTCTTCACAGCTCATATGTTTCATCCTGATTCTGTTATTTATAATTAATGTTAATATCTACATGTCTCAATAAAACAGTCTATTCATAGTAATACCACAGGGTTCATTTCAATGACAGATATTTAATCATTTATTGAAAAATGTCAAACAATAAACTAAAAGCTTTATAGCAAATTATGACTGATTGGAAACTTAACAAAATCTGAAGATCTGACTGAAACAAAATCTGAAAGGTATTAAAAACTAGTTAAAACATTAAAGTTTTCAAATATTAAAGCAATAATGTAACAAAAACATACCTTTGGCAAGATTATTTTTTTGGCAGGTTTTAGGTTGTTGAGTTTTAGGGTCTATGTCAGGTGCTGAACAAAGAAATCTGAGTTATAGTTCAGGAAAACTTTAAAGAGGTCTATGCATTTTTACAACAAACCCAATTTCTAGTACAAATAGAAACTAACTTCAAACGTTCAATTTTTTTGTTCAAACACAACAGTACTTTCACAGACTGGATAACTATTTTACAAAATCCTCCAGACTTTTAAGTAGTGTAATGTTGAATTTGTGATACACAATACCTATCATCTGTAATGTAATAATTGAATAAGACAATACAAATAAGATACGAAAAAAATGTTTCATTGTTCTCTGAAAAGGATACTGCCCCATTAATAAGTTTGAACAATTGACTTCATACACAGCAACGATTTCTTGCATTAAAACAAAAAAACACAACAAAATACCAAACGCGAAAACTTGCATGATTCTAAATTTGACTATAGAACTACACTTTTTTAGAACTTGTTATCATCCAATTCCGACAATATCCATAACATTTCGTAACAAGAAAACAATCGCACGCAATGTTGACAAAATAAAAATATTGACAGCGAAAAGGATTGACAAAATCCTACATTACGATTTTGCTTTGTTTACTTGTTTATATTTGTGTAAAATCTTACAAGAAACACACACACACACACACAAATCCTCTCCAGAAAGAGGCGGAGCGTAAATAAAGTATAGGCGGAGCTAATACAAAGCGGCCTATGAGGGATTTTCAGCATAAGAGTCAAACAGGAAGATAAACGTCCTTCCGATTCAGAATATATTCAGTTTCTATGCGTTTATGGCGATATTCAGTTAGTTTTGGTAATGGTAATGGTAATTTTAGTTAACGTCGTACTAGAGCAACACAACGGGCTATTGACGACGGTCCCGGATTAATCCTCCAAGGGAAAGATCCAAGGACAATACCACGTAATTTTGAACCACGGTCAAATGACGAGGCAACACCTGAGCTGGCACCCTACACTAAACTTTTTCACCAACCCAACGTTGGGACTTTCAGGCCACGACAGATTTAAGGTGCACCAGCCGCCTTTATATCATACGCTTACAAACATTCATGCCCGGATTCGAACCAGAAACCTTCCTATCTAGGCAATTTGGTAATTTTTTTAGTTGACGTCGTACTAGAGCAACACAACGGGCTATTGACGACGGTCCGGGATCAGTCCCTTAAGGGAAAGATCCGAGGACAACACCTCGTAATTTTGAACCACGGTCAGATGACGAAGTAACACCTGAGCTGGCACCCCACTCCTTCCTATCTAGATGCTAATGGTAATTTTAATGGTAATTTAAGTTAACGTTATACTAGAGCAACACAACGGGCTTTTGACGACGGTCCGGGATCAGTCCCTTAAGGAAAAGGACCGAGGACAACACCTCGTAATTTTGAACCACGGTCAGATGACGAAGCAACACCTGAACTGGCACCCCACTCTCCAAACTTCCACGCCAACCCAACGTGATGACTTTCGGCCACGACAGATTTAAGGTGCACCAGCCGCCTCTACACCATACGTTTACAAACATCCATGCCCGGACCCGGATTCGAACCAGGAACCTTCCGATCTCGAGGCTAACACCTTAACCACTATAACGGTTGGTCGGCAAATCTATCTAGAGGCTAACACCTTAACCACTATACCGGTTGGTCGGCTTCAGTTAGTTTTCATAACAGCTTCATGACAAGAAACTCCAAAAGTGCTAAAAAAGTTCCCCAGAAACTTTGGTTTCTTCTGCATTTTAATATTACGGGGTCGCGGAAGCCCGGTTTGAAGATGAGCATCGCATTAGCAACCGGAGGGATGCGAATTCGAATACAGCCAAAGACCGTCGTGTACAAAGGGGGCTGACACACATTAAATCCGTCGTGACCTCAAATGTAATCACGTTGGCGTGGAAGTTTGGAGAGTGGGGGTGCCAGCTCAGGTGTTGCTTCGTCATCTGACCGTACTTCAAAAAAACATGGTGTTGTCATCAAATCTTTCCTTTCTGGGGTTGTTCTCGGACTGTTTGTTTGTTGTTTCAGTGCGATGTTAATTAAATACATACCTTTGCATTTTGCTTCTTCAGGAAAACCCTCTCGTTATCCGCCTTAAAGGAAGCTGGTGCAAGATTGTTGAGGCCTCAAATGTCCTCACGTTAACATGATATGGATGTTTAGTGAGTGGGGTGTCCGCTCAGGTGTTGCCTAGTCATCTGACCGTGGTTCAAAATTACGAGGTGTTGTTCTCGGATCTTTCACTTGAGGGATTGATCCCGGACTGTCGTCAATGGCCCGTTGTGCTGCTCTAGTACGACGTTAGTTACCAAATTAGCTGTGCCATAACCGAATAGCTGACTTATGAGGACACATCTGGACGATTTTTTTAACTGCACAATTTGCCCATGGTGTTCGTTTGATCCATAAGATTCCACTTGAAAAACGTGAAATATATGAGTAGTAAATATTTTTATATATTACACGATTTTGGTCCTTACAGAAAATCTCCAACAAAAATTTTTTTGCCAAAGCATTATGGACTTATTAAGTAGTATTTATCAGATACGTTAATTTTAGGGTACCTGCTTTGGTGATTAAAAGTTATAAGTATAAGAGATCACATTAGTGATTTATATTTTGTGTTGAGGTATTTAGTTAGGACTTTAATGTATATTTGTGAAAAAAGTATTTCAAGAAAGATTACCTAAAGATTATAAACTCTTTATTGAATAAAAAATGCATAATTTTACATAATTAAAATGTATAAAGTTTTAGAGTTGATCATGAAAAATATGAAATTAAAATTGAAGACTTAATTAATACTTAACCAATTTGTATAACATAAAATAAATGAAAACTAATACATGCATAATAAATTAGAGATATTAATTTTTCATTACCATTATCATACTTCATGAGTATGAATAAAATACTATTTTACAAAGTGAATAAATAAACTCATAAATTCAAAATGTACCACAGAAACCCTCAATCACCAAGTAGCAAAAGTTGCCTGTGGCAAATCTGCAATTATAAACAGGTATTTATTAAAATATATTAAGTTAACTTTTGAAAAATGAAATTTGATGACAGGAAAATAAACTTATTCCACATGCATTTAATAAGATATATACAAAAATAAACATATCAAATTGTTTGAAACTATTCATAGAAATTGTATACATGACAAAATTTTCGTAATTCTTTCTCGTCGAAAAAGAGGAATCATTTCTCTGACACTTTAAAGGAATACTGACCAAAAGTCAAATAAAATATTTTTCTTACATTGCAATTACCATTACTTATATTACATCATAAGTCATAATCTATTATCACAGATAAAGTTTAAAATGATGGTTATCAGAATACCTTCACTCATATATACATTGAATGTCTATATATATATATTTATTTATACACAAACTATAATTACCCATTGTTTACACTTAAAATATAAGAAAAAGAAAATATTTTCTCAGCAGGAACTAAAAAATGAGATAACCTTATATATATATATATAAGGTTATGTATATAAATTAACAAACAAAAATTTAAAAATAACGAAACTCAAAAAAAAAATTACTTTTTAAGTCATTCAAGCACATAAGTTTAATTTGATACCAGTTGTTTATCAAAACAATCAGGGTTCTTAGTAACATCAAAAAAGCAGATAAGAAATTAAAAGAAAGTTTTGCATACAAATAAAATAAACTTAACATAAGGTATGTTCATATAATTGGAAATCACAATGTACAGATATGATCAAAAGTATTTATTACTTTTAATATGAAAATTTAAAAATGTCTTCAAATGTCACAATCCTATTTTATCTTCAGTCAACAATATATTAATCAATAGGCATACTGAGCAATTGCCTCGAGATCCTCAGTTTAAAGGGCCTCAAAAATAAATCAGAAGTTTCTGGACACATATCATATATTACAACTTATTTAAAAATTTCACTAATTTAAATACTTATTTAAAAAACAACCAATCTCTATACATTTCCCTAATGTGCAGACCATAGAAATCGGAAGTATTTGTAAATCGGAGAATGAAAACAAACAGATTCAAATATATAAATCAACCATTATAACATACATTTGCCAATTTTACCACAGTTTAAATATCACTGATTTGACTTATGGAGCTGCATAACATTGCTAAAACTGCACAGAAGAGCTTGCCATTAATGAAATTCTTCAGCAATCTGATGACAGAAAGCAATGAGAAATCTGGAAGGAAGAAATCAGTGCAGAAAAGAAAATATGAGCAAAGATAGGTTAAGTGTCCAAAAAATGCTGAATCGTCTTTGAGAAAGGGCAATGGGAAGAAATTGAAGAAGACATTCATAATCAAATCGTGGTTACTTGACAGAGATGTACTTTTTCTAATGCATTTTAAAGGAAATAAGAATTGACATAAATTAAAGTAAATCAAATGCTCTTACATATTTTTGGATAATTTTATTTTAGTTACAAGTATGAAATCCATTTATATGAATATGAATACTTAATGGATTGGAATAGGATATGAAATGTGAGTAACACTTTGCTGTCAATATATATAAGCAGATGCTATGTTAGTTTAATTTTAAATTATCAGACCTCTTAAGCTATTATTTATATATTATTGATATATTAACCCTGTGAATTGGTGTAGGGTGCCCAGTGCTTTGCTATACCCAAGACCTGTAATACTTTCAAGACATACTAGTCTCATACAACCTCCAATATCTCTTCCAGTCAAGAAAGCTTTCAGACTCCACTCAAGGTTTGAATGAGGAACCTCCCCCACAAAATTGATTGAGCTAAACCCAAAAAGCCATTCAAAATTATTCATTTCTTTTGATAAGACTCAATTTTCAAGACATTCATGACAAAATTTGAGTCATTCCAGAAATTCAACTGACAAAGCAATGCCACATACAGTGAGTGATCAAATTATTAGCCGCAGTGCAAAAAAAGGTATTTTCGGAGTTGGGGAAAATGGATGGCAGCTATAACAGGTTCTAAAACCAACAGTGTTGTCAACCATTCATTAAAAATTTGTTAACAAAAGCATGCCACGAAAATATACAGAATTCAGTACAACCAGGTTTCTTTTTAATAAGTGTTTGAAATGTAAAATCATCTCTACTATTATAAAAGGAAGCATTAGTTTGTCTGTTTCTTGCCGCTAAATCGTGACGATTCTATGGTACTTACAGCAATGAGATTTGGCACACAGGTAGTCTGAATTTTTCGCAATTTTCGGGTCGCTGCGAATTTTAAAATTTCATCTAGAAGATTTTTAAACGAATTTAATAGTTTTATTCTCCATCGGTTTTTCAACGCCTTTCTTCCGCGAAGAAAGAAACATCATAATCTAGACTTTTCTACCCATGTGACCTTGATGTCAGCCTTTGGAACTATGTCAAGTTTTTTTCATGCGGAGGAACACAGAGAAAGTTATTGTTTTCGTTTTGATTTTGTGTTGAGGATAGATTTTCCAGCAAGACGATAAAAACTAATAATCATTAAATGGAGTCACTTAGTTCTATTTTTATCTCCTAGACCGTTAAAAATAGAGTAAAAATATCAACGAATTTGAAATTTGTGGAAAATTTCACTTTAGATCAATACCTAAAATAAGATTTTCTTTAAATAAATAATTTTAAAATTGAATATATCTTTTATATTTTCACAAGAGATTGTGACGTCATGTGAAACAGATTGCATCTTCAGCCCTTTGCGTTAAAAAAAGAAACAGATTACATTTCCTGTCCTATTCCATTTCAGGGAATGACAGCAAAATATAAAAAACATTTTGACTGGGATTGTTAATTCTTTTTCGTAAAATCGGAATCGCTAAAGATAGATTAAAAATTGCAACGGATTTGAAATCTGCGGAAAATTTTACACCAGATTAATAACATATAGCACGGGCAACGCCTGGCTAGTCACGAAGTGGCTAGTTAATTTATAAAGGCGGCTCTAATAATATGATCACCCACTGTAATTACTGAAAGCCAATTATTGAAATAAATGTCCAAATGTTAAGAATTTTAATACGGTTGCTCTAATGATTTAGGACTGGATAAAATTTTGATTATCTGTATCATAATAAATGAGCAACCCACCATCATAGCAGAGCAAATGAGGAATATAATGGAATTCCCACTTGAATACCGTTCACCGTGAAGAGATAAAAGAATGATACATGTTATGATATTCAAAGGCACACGAAACCAATTCATAATGTTTGCTCGATGGGACTCGGGTATGCATTCGCTTTTGATGTAGCCGATTGCAGGGAAATAAATACCCACAGCCACTTCTAGCAAAATGAAGGAGGAGTAGGCAAAGAAAATATTAGTAGTGGTATAGCTGGTTGCTAAGGCACAGCCAAATTGGGAAATTGCTGCAAGGCATACAGCTAGCAACAACAGGAAATGTGGATGTACCTGACGGTAAAGCGCGAGTTGATAAAACGATGACCCGATCATGATGCAAACCATGAAAACCGAAAACACAATACCTAAAGGCGGGTGTATAGAATCTAATATGGGAGTCCAAAGGAAAACAAATACGTACATGACACTTTCAAATAAAGACTGAACGATTCCCAACATGAGGATTAGTTTATTGCTGAAAATAACCTGCAATCCTTCAAGAAATACATTTTTTGAACTTATGTGCCTTGTGCCATAGTTTTCCCCCCAGGCGTTTGACATAACAAAACAACTCACAATAAAACATGGAATGGCAAGAAGAAAAGGCGATACAGGACCGAATTCCAATACATCTGAAGTGAAGTTGGCAATAATACCAGCCACTATAGCCAATACGCCATTCCAAAAGGTCGCTGTAGAAAAAGTAATGGCAATCCATTCCTTAGGAAAGTCGTAATTTTGAATATGTTCATACACATACCAGGATTCGAAAACCGAGAAAAGTAGAGAGGTAGACACGCCACCCAAAAGTCTGCCAAGCAGTAATACGTTATAGTTGGGAAATATTTTTAAAAAACAACACACAGAATATGTTATACAAAATGCCATGCACATTCGCTTACGGCCAAACATATCGGCTAGAACACCAGTTCCAGTGCCAAACAAAACACTAGCAGAAAAACCCACAACATAAAGCACAGCGATCTGGAAATTTGTGAAACCGTAATGACTGTACAATTTATAAATGTAAGGTCCTTGAAGCCAGTCTCCAAAGAGTGCCAAGAAGTACACACTGAAGTATTTTTTCTGGAAGCTGCGAAAGTGAGCATTATTTGTTACAGGAAGACTGGACTTTGTTGCTTTCACTAAGTACTGTAAAGTGCAGCAGATGCTGATTGAAACAAGCAGCAAACAGTAGGTGAAACTGGTGTACACATTAACGGGTTCCTGAAATGAAAGGATAAATTAAAAATAGAAACAATGAACAAACAAAAGTTTAAATATTTACATTGTGCAGCGTTGAAGGGACATATTTAGAAAAGGGCACTCTCCTAAATGTTTTTGATTTTACAAAAATAAACTCTGAAGTTTGCTTAATCAGGGTACTCACTTTATTTCAGAAATAAAATTCCCTAACTTTTCCAGACAAATTTTAACAAAATTACAGGTCATACTTACACAATTCACATTATTTTTTAAGAGAGAAACCAAGAAATAACTTAGCATTTAATAGCCAATAATAAAAACCAATTTAAGAATCATACACTATAAAAATTAATACACAAAGCACAAGTAATTTTGCATTAAAATAACTTATTCAACTAATCAAACATATTTAACTAAAATGAATTTGTGATTTAATGTATAATGTTTGTGAAATTCCTCAATTTAAGCCAGTGGACAAAATAAAATTCTTTACCTGATAAAATATCAACTGTATCTTTTGAAATCAGTTGAAAATTTCTATTCATAAAATAAAGTGATACTAGATACTGTGTACGAATTTTACTGGCTACTTTTCTCCAAAGCATCTGAGACACCATGATCAATCGTTTTCAGATCATTCAGACAATTTTCCAGGTTTGGGATGAAAATGCGTAATTTTTCATGACTTTTTTGTACAAAATTAAATTTTCTGACAATTCCAGGTTTTTCCTGGCCTTGAGGAAATCCTGCTTAATCAATGTAAATCAGTTGTATTAAACTACTATGCCAAATGAGGATTTGATATTTTTTTAAATGATGCCTCAAAGGAATCACTTAGCACATGTACAACAGGTGGCTTTGAGCACTAGTGAACACAAATACTATTTCCAGTGGATGTTACCACTTACTTACTCTATAGATACAACATCTTTCAACTAATACTTTTCTAATTATTTTAATAAAATATAATTAATTCCTTTTGAATTTATGCTTTAATTTGTTTGATTTATTTTAGTAAATATCCCTTAAAAATTGCTACAACTGTGTTTTATTAAGATGAATATCAAATTCAATAAGGGGAAGAATAACTACATAATAGTGTTACCCAAAGTGTACATATAGTAGAAAAAAAACTATAAAACAAATGTCCATAAACTTCCATGAAAAAAATATTGATAGGTAAAAATATAATGTATTTTTGACAAAATTTCTGTTAGTGAGAAAATAATATCTTAAAAAGAATTATACAGTGAAAATTGGTTCAAGGTTTCGCTATTTGCCAAGCTTCAAATCAGCGCTCAAACTACTTCTCACAAAAATGGTTCGACACATGAATTGAGAATCACATTTCAATAGAAAAAATAGTACATCACAACTGATAAAACATTTTTATACAGGACTAAAATCATATAATTAAACAAGAGAGACCTACTTCTGGCGTAGATAATTGTTGGGTTGAATTCACAACAGGTACAATCATTTTCATCTGTTATTGAAGTAAAAAAGAAATTGCAGTTCTTTACATAATTTGTTCTTGCTCACTGAAATGTTAAAAAAAATGTTTAAGCATTTATAAACTTTTACATCATGAAAATATATATTTAATAAAACCCTCAAGGTAAAGGTGAAAATTAAGAAATTTTGTAAGTGGCCAGTGAACTTGTTTCATTCAGTGGCCACATGAGGATTCACATTTTTTGTACATTTTCTCACTCTGCGAAATACCAGCAGTATGGAAATACCCCAGGTCACATGCATATGGATGTACTAATCTTCAGCCTTCTTTTCCTACATTGCTTTTTTTTTTTCCCCTAAATTCCAAATACTAGTTTTGATGTTTATGTTCCAATGCTTATTTTCTTTCTTTAAAAAAAAAATTTTAGGGCCCTCAGAAAAAACCTTATAAAATCGGAGGTTTCACCATGTAAACTAATGTTTTCAAGAAAGTATGGCGAGAGTAAAAAAATTTTTTAATCTCCACTTTCAAACATTCAGTTGCCAAGTGGCGACCATTAATTTTCAACTTTACCTCAGGGGTACATCTTTAGGTATGTACAGGTATCACAAACTTGAGTGTACCCAAGTGATCTTTTCTCTTTTCATTTTTACCATCGCCTACCTTTCTTCCTACCTCATTGTGCTATCTGTATTGTGTTAAACACTGCTGGGCCAAATGTAGCCCAACGCCATAAAAAAAAGGCAGCATTCAATTACAAAAAAAAAAATCAATATGGTACAAATTATGTAAATGATTTGCGAGGAATGAAAGGAAAAAGTTTAATATTTTTTAGATTTTCTCATTAATTTTATTTCAGGTTATTCAATCATACAAAAAGAAAAATATTTGCTGAGAAATTTAAAGATAATTTTCCTTTTGAAGAGTAATTGACAAGTATATTCTTGATAAAATATTGAAATGCGATTTAAGGTTTATTGCGATTAAAACAGCGAAGCCCTTCAAGCATTTGAAAATGAAAACATAACACTTACACTGTATAGACCACACCAGCTACATTTATGGAGACTGAATCACAAGAATTCAGAACATAAAATACAAGATACCACTTTAACTGAAAGATATATAAAAATGAAATTTTCTATCACGTATCAATCACACACCTACCCTTGAAGTAAAAACTAATATCGATGTGGTTCAGAAAGCAAAAGACTGAAAAATAAACGTACGTTAATATATGTGGGCTATCAACTGCTCATTACTTTACATAGTCCATGGTACTCAGTAATTCAAAATGATTCCAGAACTAAAACCGGATCCTATCAATCATATTTTCCCTAGAAATATTAATGCATAGCTCGCTACGAAAACCAGTGAACTGAAAATATACAATCAGAATACGGAAATTGTAGATCACGCACCATCATGTCTCTTTTTGAAAGAAATTTATTATGTTTGTTTAGAAGGCGCCCTAGTTCAGATGAAAGTTGACATTCAGCCGAGTTTCAGTCCGGTTTATTGTTGGTCCAGTATTGAGGAGTTTGCTATACTTATAGAACGTTCAATTTACCTCTCTTGCTCTAAAAACGTTCCGAATTTTCAAACATCTAAATTTCGGTTTTCGGACAGAAATTTTCCAAATTTTTTTTTTTCTATGGTTCAAAATTACGAGGATGCCCAACGGATCTTTCCCTTCAGTATTGATCCCAGATCATTTCCAATGTGCCCGTTACGTCTAGCTCCAGAGCGACGTCAATTCAGTTACCTACTAAAGAGTCTTGGGAGATTGATCCCGGACCATCGTCAATAGCCCGGTGTATTGCTCCTGTACGACGTTAATTAAAATAAATACATACTAAATAATATTTTTTAATCTAACTTAAAATCAACGTTTTGAAAAAGAAATGAACCAATCGCATAGTCAAGCGGGTAAAAGAGTCATGCATGTTCCGCAAAGTATGAGGGTTAGTAAGTATGTATTTAATTAACATCCAACTGGAGCAATATAACGGGTTATTGACGATGGTCCGCGCAATAGAACTGGGTGTAATGCCACAACAATGATATGTGTGGGGAAGAGATGAACCATGGAGAACCGGACAATAAGTCAAAACACCGACAGTGGGCCACGCAGTATGACGTTACCACGGTACGACAGACACCTCATCCGCATGGAGGTGACGGACCGTCCTCTTGTGTGTTGGTAAAACATTGGAGCACGTCTACAGGCATATCATTGTTATAGTCATTGTTTGTACTTCCGGTTCGCTAACGCCTGCTGTGCCATGAGCTAAGCGCAAGGATTCCTCTGTGCACAATTTCTCTGACGCTGAACCACTACGATTCCGGCTACAATGGGGTCACCAACACAGCCAATGACGTACCGATTGGCAACAAGTCGTCTTCTCAGATGGGTCCCACTACAATCTGGACTATAACGATGGACGCGTACTCGTCAGACACTACAGAGGTGAACGCCTTCTCCCGGAGTCTCTTATTCAGCGTCATACTGGACGAACGCCTGACGTTATGGTCCTGGGCACTATTGGATATAATGGGGGATACCGCCTACTCCAAATTGTGGGGACCCTGAGCAGAGGGGGCTACATCAGGGAAGTTGTGAAGTCCGAGGTCCTATCCCTCCTACAACGCATTATCAGAGCTGTATTTCACCATGACCCGTCTACATGTTGCTCGGAATGTACAAGCATTCTTCAGTGCACGGCAGGTACCGCTTCTTACCCCTGCACGTTCTCCGGATATGTCACCCATTGAGCATGTCTGGGATTCATTGCTGTATTCCTGTCAATCAGATCAGATTACTTCAAAAGTGTTCGTAGCGTAGTTTATTTGAGTTAGAAATAAAAAAGAGCTCAAACAACAGAAAGTTGGCTCCAAAACAGTTTGTTTACATTATCTGATGGGAGAGGCTCGTTTGATCTGCAGCTGTCATGTTATAAAAAGCCGAATATTACCTGTTCTGCTGATGGTAGAAACTAAATTTAGGTGCCATTTGATTTAAAAAAAACTATATTATTTTTTTTTTAATTTTTTTTTTTTTTTTTCAATTTTGATTCTGAGACCCCCTAAAACCTCTAATTCTACATAAATCCCCACTACGATTCTTTCAAATCAACTCATGGCTTGTTACCAATCTCCATCAGTGAGAGCTATCAAGGAATGCAAAAACTAAACTAAACTTAAAAGACAGGATTCTTGTAGACCCACTATGAAAGATAGTAAAGTAAATGGTAATTTTAGTTAACGTCGTACTAGAGCAACACAACGGGCTATTGACGACGGTCCGGAATCAGTCCCTTAAGGAAAAGATTCGAGGACAACACATCGTAATTTTGAACCACGGTCAGATGACGAAGCAACACCTGAGCTGGCACCCCACTCTCCAAACTTCCACGCCAACCCAACGTGAGGACTTTCGGCCACGACAGATTTAAGGTGCACCAGCCGCCTCTACACCATACGCTTACAAACATCCATGCCCGCACCCGGATTCGAACCAGGAACCTTCCGATCTAGAGGCTAACACCTTAACCACTATACCGGTTGGTCGGCACCCACTATGAAAGAAGTGCTGCCAATCAAGTCTTCAAGTCGAATGCAACAGTCAAAAAAAAAACTTCATTTGACTTTTGGTTTTGAATAATAAGAAAAGCATTTAAATCTTGTCTTAAAAAGGAATGTTCACTGGGTTGTTTACTTCCGTGATTGGCTTGCAATTTTAGTTTTAGGAGGTATAACCTCGGGAGGTAGGTTAATTTCCTTTCTGTACCAACTTTGATACGTTTAAACCCTCTGAGGGGTTCATACTCTTCAATCCACCTTGCAGCTGGCAGTAATATCTGTACCGATCTGAAACCGGTCAAACCGATTCTGACCATCTTGACCAATAGATTTTCTTTGTGAAAGAATACCTCAAGATAAGACAGATCTCGGATCATCCATACAGTATTGCCGGGTTGCATACTCGGAAACCCTCACGCTTTCAGCACCTCTTGGCGAGTTGGCGATAGATGCCTGTATCGCCAACTACGATAATCCTAATGTTAAAACTTAGAGGAATTGCCGCTAGAAGGCGTATTAGTTCTGTCGGCGGTTTGAAAAATCGCGCGCTGTTCTGATGTTGAATGCATTCTGTTTTGTTTATGCTTATGAGAATGCGTGAGGAGCTCATGTTTTTCAACGGTCTTTGTATTGAAAGCGGAATAATTTGATTAGGAAAAGTTAATTTGTCTTTAAGCGTATTCTTTTGAAAGATTGTATTTACTTTTCAGTTATACATCCAATCTCCTTCAATTTTCAAATGTGTTTTTTTGATGCTTTAGAGATGCAAGAAAAATTTGTTTCAGCTTTGATTTTGAATTGTTTTATGCTATTGCGTTTAATTATATTTGTGAAGTGTAATTTTAGTAGAGGCAGTGAGATTGTTCTTTCTGCGATCAGTAGTTTTAATTTTTGATTTATAATTAGATGTAATCTAGTTTTTGAGATTACATTATATGAAAGTCCACAAATTGAATACATCTGATTCTATCAAAACGGACCATTTCTTTCGATTTTTAGATTGTTACAGGGAATGCAAATTTAAAATTAAGTGATTATTTTTAAAAATCAGTGATTTAAATAAGAATTTTGATTTCATTTCCTTTCTGTTTTATGTGTAATAATATTGAAAATGAAATAACTATGAAGAAGAGACATGCTATTTTATTGAAGTTAGTTGAATATTAAATCAGCCTTCCTTTGAAGCACTACATACCTTTTTTGATAGGGATCATAATTACAAGACAACTCTTTCCCTTTTGGGCCATTGAACATATGTCACTCACAAACCTGTTCATCAGCATAGGTTTTGTTTAAAACATTCCATGTGACTATAAATCCAATGGGCAATTTTGAATCATTCTTCTTCATATGATGGGTGAAGATTCACTTAATATATTTACTCAAGCATTATACCTAAAAAAGTTCCAGGGCCAGTGCGACCCCATTAATTCAAATTAGAAACACATGCTTTTTCCTAATCTCTGCAGCTATTTTTTTATGTGCTTTCATTTGCAAAATCTTATATTAAGTATTATTTTTTGACCCCTCATATGCCTGTACCAAAACTTTTGCATTATTAATTTTATATAACTTCCATACACCGAACACTGATGTGCTAAAAGTCATGGGATAGCAGTATGCAAATTTACTAGTGCTCACATTGCATTAAAAGAGTATAAAGAGTCAGATAGTTATCAGTGCTCTCTGTTAAACTCTTGAATGTCGACCTGCCAAGAATTAACCGAGTTTGAACGTGGAAGGATAGTTAAAGCTAAACGCATAAGCTTAACATTTTGGACATAGTTGAGACCTTGCTCCACATTGTCATGGGTGTATCGAGAGTACCTCATAGAAGGCATTACCCATCACAAGTGCATTTGTGCTAACAGACTTAAGTTCTCATATAGGTATGTTGAAATAAACAATGTAATATGTCGATTTGGTTTTCCAAAACCTCTGTTGAACAAAATTTGGGTAGTACTAATGATTTTGTGCTATTCTATTGATACACAAGCGGAAAGGGGAGGTGAGGTGTAGAGGGAATAGTATCATTACTGAGTACAAGGAGTGGGAAAGCAACTTGCTGGTGGTTCAGTGGGTTTCTCATTGTTAATAGCTTGCAAGCTGTAGATGACATAGGTTCAATTCATGTGACTACCCTGAGCGTATTTATTTTTTTGCGTCGAACATTTCCTGTTTGTATACGCTCACCTAATTCTGTTTTTGCACAAACTTTTTTTTTTACTCAGATTCAAAATAAATATTTCATTCTCTATTTACTCCAGTCAGTTTGAATTTATTTGCCCAAATTTTTTTTTCTATTTGTGGCATAGTAGTATCATCTGTTAAAATACATGGGTATTCGTAGCAATTACTGGGGGTTAGCAAGCAGTGGTCACACCTGACCCCATGAAAAGAACTATCACGGGCAATGCAGTGGTTAGTCAGTTATATTGCACCCACAAATAGATTGCATAACATGTAGTGTATGCGTTTTGGAATACATGTTTTCATTTACCAATGTATGTATCTACAATGTTCTAACTGTATTTGGTAACTAACACGACTGTATTCCCAACATCATTACAATGACACGCAACTGGAGGATTCAGTGATCTATCATTTGAAGATATTCATGAATCATTCGAGAAAGCCGTAAGCAAAGATGAATTATTAGAAGAGGTTGGCTTTGAGACTCCTAATCCCACAGAATGTAGTGATAATGAACAATAGGATCTTGTTCTAAATGCAGGTTTAGTAAAAGAATGTCTGGAACTGACCTGAAAATTGGGTAATCATTTTGTCAAACATGACCCTAATGAAAAACGCGCTAGGAAATTTCAACGTGAACTGAAGTTCTTGGTAGCCTCTTACAGATAATTATATAATGGCCTAACCAAAACACAACAATTAATAACTGAATTTGTTCGTAAAACTGTTGAAACATTCGCACAAGATGATACTCATGCTCGTCCAAACAGAATTAGGTGTACATTAGTGTTGACTCGAAAAGGTGAGTTTGTGATCTCATTTGTATTGTACTGATGTGCACACTTTATATTTTCAGGTTCCTCATCCTTCAGATTTTTAACTATCCCTTACTTGTATTTATGTTTTTGTAATTTCTATTATCAAAATGTGTTTCTATGTGGTTTTGTTTTTATTTCTTGAAGCAGGTGTTTTTGTGATAGCAGTTATTGCCAAAATGTTAAGTAATTTTTTAAATTACCCAATTTTTTACAAAAATAAACATTTTCTCTATTAAAAAAAAAGTTTCAAGATAAAAAAAAAAAATTTAAGATTGGAAATACTTAAATTTGAATAATTCTACACTTAATGGTCATAAGTTAAATTTTCATGCAAAAAGTTTCTTTTTGAGTCTTGTATGGTTAATTATATTAACAGAAAATTGGGATACGCAGCGAAAACTTGAATCTCTTCAAAATTCTACTCTACGTATTATCAGTGGTTACCCCTGGTACTACCGAAACGCTAAAATTCGCGAAGATCTTGAAATTACCGAACTTAAAACTTACTTCAGTAAACTTGCTACTCTTTTTTATGCTAATCTTGAATTAATTGATAACCCTGCCATCCAGTGTATCCCAGATATGATCCTCGTCAACCCGAATATAATAAAAGACCCAGAGTCATTCTTAATCCTTATAATGTTCTTACTATTCTTATAACTATAACTTACTATTCTTAATGTTATTATCTTATAACTTAATGTTCTTACTATTCTTAATGTTCTTATAACCCTGCCATCCAGTGTATCCCAGATATGATCCTCGTCAACCCGAATATAATAAAAGACCCAGAGTCATTCTTAATCCTTAATGTTCTTACTATTTAAATCTCCTGCTTTTATTTTTTCTTTAATTTAATAATTCTTAAGCCTTCCTTGTCATCTTGCATCTTATGTACTGTTCCAATTGTACTTGTCCTTGATCTGCCCAATTTCTAAGCCACCTGTTTTCATTGGACAACCAACTGCACTCACTCTACCTTACATATTTCAGTGAACTTCTAAACCTACTCAGTTCCCAACTACTTTCTGAGGGAGATAGAATGCCTTCGGCCTAAGTTCTCCGGCTCACCCATTATTTCACTTTCATTTACAGAAAAATGAATTTTTGTAATGTATGACTAAATTACTTGATATTTAAAGTTTATTGTGTATTGAAATGAAAATAAAAGTTTTTATGTACCATTTGTTTCTTTGTTTTTCTTGTAAGACATTAATTAAAAAATACCTTCTATAATGAATTGAAGTACATATATTCACTGTAACTTGAAACACTTCTTTTTGTTTACCTTCATGTGTTTGTTTACAAAAATATCTTGCAATGTCAGAATCAGTCTCAATAAATCATTCTGAATACATTAAATGTTGCTTACAATTTGTACTAAAAGATTTATATTTAGTTCTGATTTTCACAATTATTCAAGATTGCCAATGTTGTCTGGTACACGCAAGTATTGTTAACCTAGTAATTTTTTTCTGGATTGAACTGTTTTGGAATGTAATTTAAATTGAACTTTAGAACTGAAATAATTATACTTATATGTGGAATATAATATGGACCAAGAGAATTGCATGCATAATAACATTTAGAGCTTCGATGAAAATCCAAATTTTTCCCATATTGTGTTTGGAGAAAGCCTACTTTTGTGTAATGTCAACAGAGGTCCCTTGTTTTTCAATAACACTATATATCATACAGTATCAATGTTTTCTTGGGAACTTTCTGTAAGAAGTCGGTCAGACTTTTTCGTATCTTGCAGAGAACAGTGTTTTGAAATTTTTTTTACACATATTTGTTTTGAAGCCACACGATGTAACCCAAAGTAATTTTACAATTTTCTAGAAGTCTCCATCATAGAGAATTCATTTTGATTAAATATTTTGCTAAAATGTGCTGAGATTCACACTCACTAACCTAGATCAGCTTCCTAAATAAATGACAATCAAAAGCTGTAGAGCAAAATGGTCTTAAGAAATCATGTGGATGGAAGACTAAATATGCAGTGCTGGCAGTCATTTGACTGATATTAAATTCAATGAATAATGTCAATCATTGAGTGCACAATGAAATTAGAAATGTTTTATTTAAAAGTTATTCCAAAACAAAATGATGTCCTATGTAAACATCCTGCATAACAACTGAAGAAATTGTAAACCAATATTTTGGTTGGTAAATATTTTCAAGTCGTAAAATTTTCTGTAGCTATACATTCTGATTCTTGCAACTTTAGCAATATTGGCTTTAGTCAGATTTACATTCAAAGCTTATCTAGAACCACGAGTCAGCTAAACTTGTTCAAAGTAGACTACTGTGAAACTTATAAAAATGTGCTCATGCTATCTCCATATATTTAACTCACTCAACATCTGTCCTGATCAGGACATGAAAATTTTAGATAAAATAATTTTTGAGAAATTAATTAAATCAGCATCATGCTAATATAACAGGTGCCGTGGGGGGAGGAGCAACCAGAGGGTTGGAAGTTCGAATCCAGCCAAAGACCGTCATGTAGAAGGGGCTGGTGCATGTTAAATCTGTTGTGTTGCCTCGCTATATGACCATGATTCAAAATTATGTTGTCTTAATCTTTCCCTTTGGGGTTGATCCAGGATCGTCACAAATAGCCCATTGTGTTGCTCCAGTGGGAGAGAGAGAGAGACGTTAATTAAAAATACCATTAGATATACCACATTTCATCAAAATGTTGGTTTTAGACTAATCAGTAGCATGTTATAACTCCTAAAAGGTCTTGTGAATAAATTATTGCACACTTAGTAATTAAACTAATAATATTACTCAGATTAATATTGTAATTTTATTATAAAACAAAAAATCTTTTCTTCTGTTCATAATAAGAAAAATTATAAATTTAATCATTGATTATGTATTTTTTGGCATACAAAACTAATATATGATGTAACTCCTAAAAAACTACAACTATAACAGGTGCCATGGTTGGAAGAGTAATGGACTAGCAACCGGAGGGTTGGGAGTTCGAATCATGCCAAAGACCGTCGTGTAGAAAGGGGGCTGGTGCATGTTAAATATATTGTGTTCTTACATTAGCGTGGTGTGTAAGTTTGGAGTGCCAGCTTGGGTGTTGCCTCGTTATTTAAAAATGATTCAAAATTATGTTGTGTCTTAATTTTTCCCTTTGGGGTTATAAAAATAACCAAGTAGCATAATTTTCATAATCGCCAAATTGAACTTACTTTTAGACCAAAGTGGGGCCAAGGGTCTGAAAAGTAGGGATGTGACATCAATGTCTATATTTTCAAAACATTGATGTATTGGAGCCTATGTCGCATCACTAGGTGCTAAACCAGTTTTAAGAAATGGGGAAGAAAGTTTTAATACACTGAATTTTAAAAACATCGATGTTTTGGGGGCGATGCATTATCAACCTTGATGTTTTAATTTTGAATATCGATACTTCAAAACATTGATGTTTAGCTGTCGATGTTGCATCCGAACCACACAGTATACATCGTGTTACTTTGCGGGCCTCTAGCAAAGACCTTCTCAAGGCAACAGTCAATGCTTCATCACACTACTACTCAAAATACCCACCAACTTACCTAATGTTGTGAAGAACGGCATAAGTTTGGCAGTCACAAATCTGTCCAAGGCCAGGAGGGTGTTGTGAGTAAGTTTTGGTAGCCTCTTTTAGGAAAAGGAGATCACCCCAAAGGTGTTCCGTGAGTTTACAGTGGAAGATGTAATGGCGAGTCAACAAACTCTCCACACTGACACAGATCAGAAACTTGCTTTCCGAAGAAAAAAAGTTTTTTTTAAAGTATTCCGGAAAGCGACCATGGCCTATGAGTAGCTGGGATGTTATGGGGTGGTACACATATTGACTAATATCTGGAGTGGGAAAAAACTTGTGCATTCTTCTACCTATTGTATCTGCACTCCATCGTAGTTCCCACAATTCCATAAGGATCTTGAGAATTTGAACTGACAAGGCAATTGTGCCCACATTTCACAGACAGTGAATTTTGACAGTATCAGTCTTGTCACCACCCATGTGACATATTGACTGCAGCGACAAAGTAATGTTGTTAGGTGCGACACGACTTCAGAGACAAAGCACTGTTGTCGTCACGTGAGAGGTGACTTACGACCACAGAGACATAGTACTGTTGTTACGTGAGAAGTGACTAATGACCGTTAAGGGTTAAAATGGTAATAAACAACAACATAATACATAAAGTGATTTAAAATACAGAATAATGTAGGTCCTTGAAATAAAAATATTTATTAGACGGGAAAAAACTACATGTTTTGCTTGAGTTACAAATATATATTAAATACATTATAAAATATATGTTTGTGACACATCCTAATAACTTAAACAATAAATATGAAATAAAACAAATTAAAAATTTTTTGGTCCTTTATGAATGCACGCGTAAAAAATTTTTGTCTCCATAGCAGCCCAAATGCAAGTGCTATAATTATAGGATATGAGATAGAAAAAACTTTGTTTAAAGAAAGCTAAGCTATTGAAAACAGACAAAATGGAATATTTTTTCAATTTAAATTTTGTTATCTTGAGCTCAAATGAGTGAAACAAATCGAGAAGTGTATTTGTTTACAAAAAAATTACTTTGCTTAAATCTTAATACTTATTATTGATAACTGCTTTTACTAAGTTTATATTTACTACTAGTTGTCTCAACAAACAGTGGCGAGATTATATTAGGTAGACGATCAAACAAGAGATTTGATTCATAAGAAACTATATTATGAAAATACAAACACTGTGTAGGTTATAAGGGCGAATAAGTTCCACAATAAACAAATACATACTCATCAATTCTTTGTATTTGACGAGTTTTAGAGTCAGTGATCATTTTATATTGTAAAAATCATAACAAAAGGCAATTGATTGACTAAATTTCAAATAAATGTGAACATATATAATTTGTTTACATGGGGGTACGTTTTTGCCGCCTGCTTCTTATATCAACCAATTCTTCGAAGTAGTTACAATACAGACAGATAAAGAATTGCAAAAAGATTTGTACATTACTATCTAGAATGTCAACATATATTTAGAATATCCAAAAAGAAAATCATACGGAAAATCATAGCACTCAGCGAGAGAAAAATGGCGATCTTTTTTACAACGTAGTAGGGTTGCTCGAGAAATTGAGAAGGATTGCCAATTTCCCCAGCCTTCGGTTCTCAAAGTGCTTTCTATCGCCAACTCGCCAAGAGGTGCTGAAAGCGTGAGGGTTTCCGCGTATGCTGCCGGGTTGGGTAACATTAGTACCTATTGGGCTTCTTTATAATTTAGGTGTAAAATTATTTGTATTTTTATTAAATTTGGGGAAAGAAACAACATTCCTAGTTACCAATGTTAATTACGATACTGTCCATCTTCATTGCTTTCATTCATCGAAATGATTAAGTTAAACTGACTTAAAAAGTATTGGTGGAAGAACTAAATAACTGAATAAAAGTCGATCAAACCTTAAGCAAAAACGACGATTTTTGTTCTGTAAATTTGAATGAGACGCTAGTTTCTATTTTAACGTCCTTCATTTTCCCCACAAGAAACCAAGGAGAGAATGAGGATGCCCCATCCTTATAGCTTCAAATTATATCTCATAATAGAAGTTAAGGGTGTTTGTCATGAGTAGCTTAAGTTCATGCTCTTCTCCAATACTCCATACTTCTCACTGAGGTTATACCATCCATCTCAGATAGTATGTGTAGTCGGTTCTTGTGCATGATCTATTTTCATATTTAATTAACCAACTCTCTAAAACACCGCAATCAAGCTCTCGAAAAGAGTTTGTACAATTTGTTGCCCAGAATGGATTCAATTACGTCTTTTAGCTCCTTTTTAAACTTACGACTAAACATGATTTGTATTGAAATGTCTTGGCACAAAAGAAACACTGGCTGACTATATGGTTGTCTAAGGCTAGGAATAAGGGCCTTATTTTGCTTTCGATCCAATTTCTGAATACCTAGTCATCAATGTCATTCTGTGTCTTTTCAGGCGAGTTCAAAAGACGAAATTTTTAAATCCTCTAACAGAAACAGTGAGACAAAGTGTAATTCAGGGGCTCACACCCTCTTGAAAGTGCTAGTTTCTTGTTTGCATAGTTTTCTACAAGTTAAGTATTAATAGTGCATAGATTGTGTGCTCTTGCGTTATTAAACGGAATAGTACTATTAAATTAATTAATGGTTCACGTTTAATCATTTATTAGGAAATATGAGAGTAAGAATATTATTAATTTGTGATGCTGACATAACCATCTCAATATTCGCATATTTACATGTAATATCGAAGCTTTAAAACTGTCAGTGGAATGAAATGGGAATTTTTCGAGGAACAAAATCTGAATATTTAATTTATGTCAAATGTTTGGTGAACGCTGCAATTTAAAAAGGATTTTTTAACTCGAATTAACTGCTACGTGTTACTTTTGTATGCTTACATAATCCCGTACTTTAATTTAAAGTTAGTGATGAAATAACAGTTACAAATGTATTTGGTGAAATTTTTAATATTAAAGCAGGTGACCGGTAGAGCAACAAATTAATTGTGACATTTACAACTCTGGGTCTCATCCATAGTCTTAGCTAGCGCTATCAAAAGTATTGGTTTTGAGTACCAGCTTTGGTCAATTGCACAATACCTTATTTTTACTTAGTATACTCTAACCTTCCGCGGCGTTTATACGTATAAATCTACATTGCAACCTGCATTCTTCAATGATGACCTGCAGTTTTTAACTGCTTGACCAATATAATTTTTCTAAAGAAAGGACCAATGGAATCTTTTCCAATGATTCTATTCTACAGAATAGGCCAATTTAATCGTTCTAAAAAATCATATTCTACGCAAAGGACCAATGGAATCTTTTCCAATGATTCTATTCTACAGAATAGGCCAATTTAATCGTTCTAAAAAATCATATTCTACGCAAAGGACCAATAAAATCTTTCTAAAGGATGAAAGAATCCATGTATTTTTTTGATTTTATTAAGTCATTAAATGTGTTCTGAAGTAAAAGCGACACAATTACTCGCAAGTCTTGCAACGTTCAGAAGGTCAGCACAGTCTTGGGAAAACAGACAATAACGCCGAAATTTACCATTATATACCTGGTTTTTAATCAAGTTGGTCTATGTTGACTGTTGTGTTACATCAGAAGTTGGTTTGTCGCTTTGATAATTTTTTGTTACACAATATTTGATACAATCGTTTCGTAATATCCTTTAGCCGTTATCATGCTTTTTTCTATCCATTTATTGACATCATGGGTGCTTTTTATTTTTTTTAAATGTATTATGTCGTGTGTATTATTTAAAACTTTTAATGTCAATTTGTGGAATACTGTATTATGTATTTCAATACATCGATGTATGTAACTATAACTCATTTTCCTGTGCTTACAGTAGCTTGACGAGGATTTTATTTTGGTGGGGGACCCATGGTGAAAATGGAATTGAGATCTGTTACGCGTTTTTCTTGGTTACTAGACAATGGAACTTAGAAAGGATGACTGCAAACATATAAAATTTGATATATGTTTTGATCTCAGAACACGAATGACTGTGCAATGGTTGTTTCGAAAATATTTCTGGAATGAATAACATTAACTCTTCAAGTGGTTTCGTCGGGATATCTCGTTCATCAAGAACTAATCAATTCTGCTATCTATGATGCAAGATGTATGACGAGATATCTTACCATCAAGGCATCGCCGAATTTTCGAAGATCTCGGGATCAGGATTTGGTCAGTTTATTTTCTAATGACGAGATATCTCGTCCATCAAGATCTGGAGGCAACAACAACATAGATGAAGGGGTGAAATGGCCCAAGAGCCATTTCATAAGGGAAATCACTAGCTGCCTACTTGGTGCGTGGCAGAATGAATGGGACGAAGTGGAAACAGGCAGGAGGAAGCATGATGTGTTACCAAGAATGTCACTGAAATATACAAGTTGGACCAGGGAAGAGACACTCATCTTCACAGGGCGTGGTCCATTCCTATCGTACATAACGAGATTTAAGAAAATCAAGTCAGAAAACTTCTCATGTGGTGAAATTGGTACACTTCCACATGACATGACAGTTAGCCCAATTACAGCCTCATGGCATATGAGAACGCTTGCCGACCACCTTAAAATCGCATGGCTCAGGAACATTGCATGTAACAAGGGCTCGGAAGTCAAAATTGTGAACATGGTGATTCATTGAAAATCCTCAGGACTTGATTATCCTGAGACTAAAAAATCCGGACTTTTCCCCCTCTCTTGCATGTTGTATATATATATGCAAACGTTATATTTGCGACGTAGCGAGCGGCGCACTTTTTCAAACACACCCGACATGCCTCGGGCGGCACCGGCAGCAACAGAAATTCTGGTAACTAGGTCCTCGTCGGAGTCGATGGGACTTTCATAGACGAGACTTTTCAAATGGCCTCACAGGACAAAAGTCCAGACAGGAGAGATCGGGTGAGCGTGCCGGCCAAGGTGTGGGCCCACCAAGACCAACCCATCGCCCTTATAATTTAGCGTCTAAAGCGCTCCTCACATCCAAACTGAAATGGGGTGGTGCTCCGTCATGCTGGAACTACATACGTGCTTGTATGTTGGCTACCACAGGTTGAAGTAAGTCTGGCAATACCTGTTGCTAAAATATGAGGCCATCTGTTCGGAATGGCAGAAGGTATGGGCCGATCAAATGGTTACCCACAATTCCAGCCCAAACACTGAAACGCTTCTGATACGCACTAGGACGTGTGTCGTACGTTTTTTTTAGATGCCCACACATGAAGGTTGAGCGTATTAGAAATGCCTTCACGAGTAAAGGTGCATTCATCCGTGAACAACACATGTGCACTAAAATCAGGCTGTTCTGCTAGCTGTTGCAAAAATCAACGTGCAAACTCGACACATGGTGCATAATCTGCAGGTATCAATGCTTGCACTTTCTGTGCATGTTAGGGGTGTAATTCTTCGTCCCTTCGTTCGTGGGGAACTGCGATACAAATTGCACGCAAGTTAGACGTGCGTCGCGCAACGGCGCCGGAAGCATGTGTGCACTACTCCATTGGATCTAATGTATCTCTCTCTAATGTATCTGCCTCCTAAAGCCCGCTTAGGAGGCAGAAAAATATGTCCATAATACACTCTATAACAAAAAAAATCGACGCACCAAGAAGGAATCATCCGATTGCTTTGAAATTTCGTATGAAAAATGTTTTGACCAAATATGCAAATGATTAAAATTTGGTGTCCAATGAATGAATAGTGCGATCTGCAGTGCATCGGAACTGCGAAACCAGCAGATGTATACAGGGTGCATTATGAAAGTAATGCGCATGATTTTATTGTGACGCGACTATCCATTGCAGCGCGCTCGGTTTGGTCGAAAAATGTGGAGGGGGATCTGCCCTTCCAAACGCGCATGGTCTCAGTTCGCTCCGAGTAGTAGGAGGGGTAGTATGTGTATTCGCACAAAGTCTTTTTTACGATTGTGTCACTGCGCGATGGAGTGTTCGCTGGAACAGCGGTACGCGATAAAGTTTTGTGTGCGACTTGGGAAGAATGCAACGAAAACTTATCAAATAGCTTAAGAGGCCTTTAAGGAGGCACACACAATCTTCTCCCAAACCCAAAAAAGCGCGCATGAGCAAGTCTCGCATCAAAACAATGCTGATTTTCTTCGTTGACATCCGAGAAATGGTCCATTTTGAGTTTGTACCGCAAGGACAATTTGTCACCGCAGCTTTTTACCTGGACGTGCTCAAGAGACTGAATCGCCGGGTCGCGCGCGTCAGGCCTGACATCAAAGACGTCTTCAAGCCACGACAATACCCCCAGCCACACGGCCTTTGTCGTCACCAACTATCTGATCCAGAGCAAGACCCCCTTGGTGCCCCAGCCTCCTAACAGCCCTGACTTGGCTCCGTGTGACTTTTTTTGTTCCCCCGACTAAAGAGAGAGCTGAAGCGAAAGTACTGGGAGTCGGTGGAGAACATCCAACATCATGTTACAAAGTTCCTTTGAGACATTCCAATCGATGAGTTCCAGGGTGCCTTCCAGGCGTAGCAGAATCGTCTCCGCAAGTGTGCACAAGGGGACTATTTTGAAGAATTTTAACCATATGTACCAATCGGATCAATAAATCTATCTTTCCCAGAAAATGCGCATTCATGATGCACCCTGTATAAGGAGTTGTTCTTGAACTGTTGTTAAAATTTTCTGCTGCATTGCGATTTATGTTACCTTTTAACGACTGAAAAAATGCCGCAGGATTCGAGCTCATTACGAGCAACTTTCAGAGTTTGAAAGAGGTCGTATCATTGGATTGAAAGAGGCAGATTGGACAAGTCGGAGAATCGCCCGTCATGTGAGTCGAAGCGATGCGGCGTTTAGAAGATGCTGGCAAGAATGGGTGGACAATGGCAGATTTCAGCGTCATGATGGTAGTGGTCGACGTAGGACCATAACAGATCGCGAGGACAGAGTGATTGTCAGATCAGCTGTCACAGCGCCTGATTCATCGCTATCAACCATCAGTCGTGCGACCCACACACGAGTGTCCATCATGACCATTCACAGACGGCTGAGAGAGCGAAATCTACGCTCGTACCGACCGTTACGCCACCTGCCACTCACGCCTGTACACTGTCGAGCCAGATTACAGTAGTGCTTGGCTCGATCAGGTTGGAATGATGCTAACTGGGGACGTATAGTCTTTAGCGACGAATCCCGCTTCCAACTGTGTCCTAACAATCATCGAAGACGTGTCTGGAGACGCCCAGGACAGCGTGCCGATCCGGCTTTCACTATTGTACGCCACACGGGCCTTCAACAAAGAGTTAAGGTCTGGGGTGCCATTTCTCTTGATAGCCGGACCCCTTTGGTCGTCATTAGAGGTACACTTACTGCACAGCGGTACGTTGACGACATTCTGATACCTGTTTTGCTACCGCTCCTTTCGCAGTACCCTGGGCTTATTTTTCAGCAAGACAATGTCAGACCACATACGGCACGTGTTGCTATGAACTGTCTTCAAGCTTGTCAAACACTTCCTTGGCCAGCCAGATCACCAGATCTCTCTCCCATCGAGCATGTCTGGGATATGATGGGAAGGCGACTGCATCCGGTAGGGAATGTTGATGACGTAATCCGACAATTGGAGCAAATTTGGCAAGAAATACCGCAGGAGACCATCCCGGAGCTTTATCGGTCTATGCCACGCTGTGTGGCAGCTTGCATCCAGGCTAGAGGCGGGTCAACACCTTATTGAGCTCGTTTATTGTAACTCTGAAATAAATCATTCAATTGTTCTAAAATTTTAATCATTTTCTATTCTGTACATATATTTTCTATCCACCAATTTTTGTCTCCATCGGATAACTCCTTCTTGGTGCGTCGATTTTTTTTGTTGTAGAGTGTAGTTGCTTTTATACTTCTTAATGAATATTAATTCATTAAGAATTCACATTACGCCTTGGGAATATTACTTTATAAAATAAGAACTATATCAGGGATTAAAATGCTATTAGTTTATTCAAAGATAAACAAAAAGTTTTTTCTTGCACTTATGATATATTATACCTGAAGTGATACTTTAAAAAACCAGGAATCAGTAGTTCTGGGACACTTCGGCCCTATTCCCTGCCTTGACTACGTCCATCTGTACCGACTTATATTCAATGGATTTTTAATCCTTACGAATAAAATAATGAACGTAGGTCAGCGATTTTAAATCTTGTGTATAATATAATATAATATATATATATATATATATATATATATATATACTTCCCATGCCACACGGACTAATTACTGAAATTCTCTGGCATTCTTCATTCTTATTCCATAGTGACTTTAAAAAAATCTTTTCAAAACTCAAAATTATTTATATGCGTATTAAAAATACCAGTATTACTTGAAATTATTTGTAAATGTCCTTGTGAAAAGTTCGAAACCAAGTCTTTTAAATGAAATAAATCTTACACAATTGGAACCGTTTCACCATTCGCAAGGCACGTCAGTATGCTACGGCAAATCGCTTGAAGACAGCTGATGGTTGGGAGCTGAAACGGATCGGCCCCAATAGCCCGCTGTATTGCTCCAGTGCGACATTAATTAACTACCTACCTGTGATGCAGAATCGTTTTGTTTTTTTAATTCAGATAAAATCAAAAGAATCATATTCATTGAAATGAAGTTCTTTATTACACAGGTAAAATAAATTGCATAGGCACAAATTAATGCATACGAGCTTTGCGTATTCAAACACCCATGATAGCAACTGAAGCATCTAGCACCGTTTGGAAAACGTTCTTCGGTTCAGTCGGATTTGTCTCTTACAAGGGTAACAAAAACCACTTGGATCTATCATGTCCATTCATCAGAAACACGCAAAACATGTGTTTGAATAACAAATACTGATAATTTTCGCACAGGACATGAAACCGTAAGCGTTTCTACAGATGACATCACTTTTCTTCGTAGCTTACAAGTAAAGTAAGAACGCTGGAGCTGGCCTGAAACAAAATGTTCAAAAAATGAAGCAATCGAGTTATCACATGCACAAACTTGGCAACTGCTTGGGCACTCATATGCATGCTTCCGTTGATAACCTTCAACGTCATGAATGGATTACCGGAGGTTTTGTTTGGACGCCATCAAGTAGAGATCTTTTAAAACTCGCCTTCACAACTTCGATGGGCAAATACTTTAATGACAACCACATCCTGCAGCCACCATGTCATCGTACTGCTTCAATATCACATTCCCATACTCGTCAAAGTACAGCAAGGAAATGGACACTAATCTGTCTGGCACGCAGCATGGGAGTTTCACAGCTTTCGTCAAACCAAGTTCGTGAGCTATGCTCTGCACTGTGGCATGGTTCGTGGGACGTTGGTTCTGGCCCAAGGGGAAGGAGCAGTCACCCTCGCATTGGTAGGCATTGTAGCCCTTCGGACTGATGATCCAAGCTGCCCAGCCTATACGCTCAAAGTCTATGTACAAGTCGTGCTTTGCGCACGATCCGTTGTTGCGGCTGGGACTACTGGCCATTCCGTGTCCATCTCCCCGCTTTGTCCTCGTCAGGTCAAATGAAGGAGACGTTTTGTTCCGCTCTGAATAACTGTAGTATCCTAAAAGTATAAGAAAAAATTAATCAGCTATGATACAGTGTGGTACGCATCATCGGGTTACAAGTGTAACATACAATGTAAAAATGTTCAAATATGAGGGTGTTTTTAAGTTTTCTAGAACAGAGGTCGGCAAATTGCGGATCGAGAGAGCCATACGGCTCTTTGATTACATACAGGTGGCTCTGAAGTAAAATTGAAAATTTAACTATAATAGTTTTATTTGTAATTTTTTAATGGACTCTTATTCACATATATAATGGTGATTTCATTCGTTTTCTAGGATTTATTCGCTCCCAAAACTTTGTGGCGTGATTTCATGGAGGGGATAACGAGCGTGAAGTAAGTACACAGGGGGTGGATAGTAGATTAAACCAATGAGAGCTATTTTGTGGTATATATATATATATTTTACATTATAAAGATATAATTAATACTATAATTTGTTACAGTATTTCTGTGAAATTTTCTTATTTGTAAAGAGCCGACCAACCGGTCTGGTGGTTAAGGTGTTTGCCTTTAGATCGGAATTTTCCTTGTTCGAATCCGGGTCAGTGCATGGATGTTTGCAAGCGTATGGTGTAGAGGCGGCTGGTGCATCTTAAATCTGTCGTGGCCGAAAGTCCTCACGTTAAGTTGATGTGGAAGTTTGGAGTGTGGAGTGCCAGCTCAGGTGTTGCCTCTTCATCTAACCGTGGTTCAAAATTACGTGGTGTTGTCCTCGGATCTTTCCCTTGGGGGATTAATCCCGGACCGTCGACAATAGTTCGTTGTGTTGCTCTAGTACGACGTGAGTTAAAAAATTACCAACTACCAATTCCAGCATTATTTCTAACTAGTTTTGATTTTCCACCTTTACAAGGATTCTTACAACCAATAGGCATGGTTATCTAGTCATTACGAGTGTTGTGAGGGTAAAGCAATACTTCAGTACTTGACGTTTAGAGACGACCAGTCGGTCTGGTGGTTAAGGAGTTAGCCCCTCTCGATCGGAAGGTTAATGGTTCGAATCCGGGTCAGTGCATGGATGTTTTTAAGCGTATTTTGTAGAGGCCGCTGGTGCACCTCATATCTGCAGTGGCCGAAAGTCTTCATGCATGGTTCCCACACCTTTATCCAAAATAAATTCAAGGACTTTTCAACAATATAGACATAATTACAGGACCACACTTCCAACTTCACACCACCATTTAACAACGGCTTTCTTCAACAGTATTGTCAGGACAGGACAACTGATTTAACTGTACCATCTGCCATAGACTCTCGAAAGTTAAACTTTAAAGTTCCTCAATGCATCGCTTCGCATCAATTTTGAATTCTGAGCAAACTTAAACGCCAAGATTAGAAAACTCCAATGCCAAGCTGAGAAAACACCATTGCAAATAGCACCTCAATGGCCGGGGGGCGGTTTAAGGCGCCCCCTGCCCAGTCCTCGCCCCAATTCTGGGGAATACTCTCCTTCCGTGGTTGGCCACAAAAAACCGCTCATAACCTGCTATCACAGCGGGGACGAGGGGGCCACCTGCGGTGCCCAAACCCAAGGACTTTTCAATACCAAAAAAATATTTTTCAAGGACCTAAAATTTTTTATAACGACCTAAAACAAGGCATACACAAAAGTTGTCACTTAAAAAGAAAAATATTAAAAAATAATAATAAATTTTTTATACAACTGTTAGTCAAAAAAGGGAAAGGTTATTGTCAATTTTGGGAACAATTTGGATTTTCTTTTCTCACAGAACCTGATTTTTTTTTTGTTGCAGAGTGGGCTTCTTGTTTCAATGCTAACTTTCAGGCTACTTGCACTCATATCGATTTCCGTCGTGCGATAAAATATCGTACAATAAATTCTTTTGGTGGCACGAAGAAGAGTATGAGAAGCGGCCATCTTAATGGAGACCAGAAGTGTCAACTTAGACGGGTAGCCATACTGTGGAGATCTAGACCTAGTATTATAAGTATATCACATAGTGTCAAAGCGTGAAACACCGGTTTCATTCAGAATGAGGCTCAAATGGCACACATGCTGTGGAGGAAACTAGTCTGGACAATTTCCAATGCAAGACGAAATTACACAATTATGTACTTGTTAAAAAAAATCAAGTACTTTCAAGGACTTTTCACCAAGTTCCGTAATTTTCAAGGACTTTCAAGGGCCCCTAGTTAGGAAAAAAGAATTCAAGGACTTTTAAGGACTTTTCAAGGTCCGTGGGAACCCAGTCATGTTGAGTTGGTGTGGAAGTTTGGAGTGTGGAGTGCCAGTTCAGGTGTTGCCTCGTCGTCTGACCGTGGTTCAAAATTATGTGGTGTTAGTGGTCTTCGGATTTGGCCCTTAGGTAATTGGTAATTAAGGTCGTACTAGAGCAACACAGCGGGCTATTGACGACGGTCCGGGATCAATCCCTTAACGGAAATATCCGAGGACAACACATCGTAATTTGCCTTAGGAGATTGATCCCGCACCGTTGTCAATAGCTCGTTTTGTTGCTCTAGTGCGACGTTAATTAAAATTTACTATTACCTTATGTGTAAAAATATATTCATGGCTCTCGAATAATTTTAAAATTCTTGTGAGGGACAGGTTTGCTTCTTCCGTCCCTTGTACAAGACCATAATATGGCGATCTTTAGACTGGTGAAGTGTGGCCCTTGAGTAATATTTTCTTTTCGCCTGCGCGAGCACGACGGTTAGATTTATTTTCGCGAAGCACCATTACAAAAACACGTTTGAAAGAACAGATATATAAATAAATACGCATTATTTATAAAATTTATTCACATAAATAGCTAGAGCACTGTCGTAATTAAAGTACACTTCTCGGAATAATTGATGAATTGAGAAAATACTTATGCAAATAAATAATTCTTAAAATAATACAATTGCAATCTTCGCATTGCTTGAAAATTATAATTATTTCCTCTTTGTTTCCTCAAAACTAAAACGATAGAGTGTTGCACTTGTAGGTAGATATCTAAATTAACGTCATTGGAGAAACGCAATGGGCTATTGGCGACAGTCCGGGATCAAACCCGAAGGGAAAGATGCGAGGACAACATCAAGTAATTTTGAACAATGGTCAGATGACGAGAATTGCACTTGTAAGCCGAGTAAATATTGTATTCATGACTAAAAATATGAAAATTCACGAAGGAAGTACAGTAAAATGCATATGTAGGTATGTATTTTAATTAACGTCGCACTGGAGCAACACAACGAGCTATTGGCAAGAAAAATGCATAGTCTTATGACCTATTTTATGCTTACAATGGCGTCCACTTGGCGAAATTGTTGAGGGTAAATGGTAATGGTAATTTTTAGTTAACGTCGTACTAGAGCAACACAACGGGCTATTGACGACGGTCCGGGATCAGTCCCTTAAGGGAAAGATCCGAGGACAACACCTCGTAATTTTGAACCACGGTCAGATGACGAAGCAACACCTGAGCTGGCACCCCACTCTCCAAACTTCCACGCCAACCCAACGTGAGGACTTTCGGCCACGACAGATTTAAGGTGCACCAGCCGCCTCTACACCATACGTTTACAAACATCCATGCCCAGACCCGGATTCGAACCAGGAACCTTCCGATCTAGAGGCTAACACCTTAACCACTATACCGGTTGGTCGGCGAAATTGTTGAGGGAGTGGAGGAAATTAAAATTCAGATGGCTTCACATGTAGCATGGTTTTGAAAATGCTTATGAAAACAAATCATTACTAATTTTAATATTTGTTATTTCAGTTTCAGATATTTTGGTGTATCTGACCCAGAGCTTCGAAACATGGGAAGGGGGCAATGAGGGGACACTTTTGTCCCCCCATCTCTCAAGCAATAAACTCTTGAACGCTCTGCGGATTTGATTGTTCACCACATATTACACAACGTGTTGATGTGGATACGGCTATTAGCTCAGCCTCACTCAGGAGTAGCATGCAACCAAACATACAACACGCGTATGTATTAGGGATGCGACATCGATAGCAAAACATCGATGTTCAAAATTAAAACATCGATGTTGATAATACATCGACCCAAAAACATCGATGTTTTTAAAATTCAGTGTATTTAAACTTTTTTCCCCATTTCTTAAAACTGGTTTAGCAACTTGTGATGCTACATCGACAGCAAAATATCGATGTTGATAATACATCGCCCCCAAACCATCGATGTTCTTAAAATTCAGTGTATTTAAACTTGTTTCCCCATTTTTTAAAATTGGTTTACCAACTATTGATGTGACATCGACAACAAAACATAGATGTTGAAAATTAAAACATCGATGTTGATAATACATCGCCTCCAAACCATCGATGTTTTTAAAATTCAACGTATTTAAACTTTTTTCCCCATTTCTTAAAATTGGTTTAGCAACTAGTGATGCGACATCGGCTCCATTACATCGATGTTTTTTTTCTAAAACATCAATGTTTAGAAAACATCGACATCGATGTCGCATCCCTACTTTCAGACCCTTCATCCTTGGTCACTTTGGTCTAAAAGTATGTTAATTTGGTAATTATGAAAATTATGCAACCTGGTTATTTTTAAAATTTTTATAACGGTACTTTTTTCATTTAAAAAATAAAACATCGACAACGTAAAACCACAACAAGTATAAACATCGATGTTACCAAAACATCGACCCCAATACATCGATGTTAAATACATCGATGTTTTTTAAAAAACATCGATGTTTTGAAAACATCGACATCGATGTCGCATCCCTAGTATGTATACTCCGTTTCTGTAAAGAAAACATGTCGGTACGCATGCGTGTTTCAGTCAATTTTGTGTCCCAGGACTCATTTGGGACCAATGTGTGGCTTGCCTAAGAGGGTGACTGTGGACGAAGTCTATACTTGAAGCTCGTTACACTAATTGTTGCATTATACGTTGCAGTTCGCTAGTCAATATTCGTGGATTAGTTTGCACGCTGAGGTAATTTTGTTTAACACAGGGATATGCCGAAGAGTTGAGAGGTATCTGGAATTTTTTTAACGGCCCCATATCTTAAAAATTACATAACTTTTAAAAATAACATTTTCTTTTCCTCCCACATACTTTTACAATGAATTATTTTTAATTTGTTAAACAAAATTTTAATCATTAATTGGTTTTAGTTATACAGAAGCGACAGGAGCTTGGATAAAATCCACCGAATATCGTTGCTTTGTTGATTGATAAGGTGATGAAGTTTGTAAATGTTCTAGTTTTTTTTATTTACAAATACACCAGCTAGTGATAGTTTCCTAAACAGATACACAATTGTTTTTAATTTGATGAAACTATTATTAGAAAAATATGATAAATATATTTTACCGAATGATATTTATTAAAAAGCCAAAAATCCTTATTTACATTTTATAACGCGATTTTTCTTAATGTTTTAATTTATGTACCTTTTTTAATATTTCTTTTGCTAGGTGCCTTTAAAAAGTGAATAAAAAACAATGAATAGTTTTCCCAATAATATTATTGGAATTTGCTAATGAATGTTAGTTATGTTTAAATAAAATTTATTTACAAAACACGCTTTACGTTACTGCCATAGAAATGTAAACATGCATGATCCAATACAAACATTCTTAAGCCGGATACAGAAAATAAAATTACCGAATGAAAGTGACAGATTGACCGAAATAGTGTTTTCCGGATGTTTTTATCGATTGGAAATTATAAATGTAAACTTTTCGATGCATCAATTTGGTCAAGTACGCCGGCACATTTGTCTACAAATATACCCGCACATGTAGAATTTTCTACATCCGAGAAAAAGGGGATTTAGTAATTTTTAAGCAATTCTAAAATACTCATATTAAAAATCCATCTGTATGAAGTCTGTATATAAAGGGATAATTTGAAAGGTTTTTTTTTGAGTAGGTAAAGACTGGCCGGTTGAATTGTACAGATAATCGCCTTCAACAACTGACAGCAAAAGCACATCATTACTTAACAAAGATACACTCAACAACGAACAAAACGTTAAACGCATTTTATATCTAGAATGGAGTTATCAAACAGATATTAATCAAAATAACAATTTCGCAGGCTATCATTACCTGCCTCTGTGCGAAATATCCGTTTTTTAATTGAACTGCCGTCTATTCGTGAATGTCCAAGTAGAAATACATGATGTCATGGTGGTGACGTGTTCATGACAGCATTTCAGATTACATCACGGAGGTGTCCGAGGTATTCACTCATTTCTTTGAAATAACCTTGGAATAGTGTGTTCTTTTTGGTGGGATTTGATTTGATTTTGCCCTTTGGAAGGTCACGAGGTGCTACACAAGGGCCAATCAGATCGTCTACCCTTGTCTTGAAGTACTTTTTTGGCGGGGATAAAATGAGATAAGTTTTCCGTCATCTTATTGAAGGTGAAAACTGTTATTCGCCACTACTTAATTTTTAACTATATGTTAAAAAAGTTAAAATAACTGCACTGCATCAAGAAGTTAATGTTGAACTAAGTAGGAAGATAGTTCAATAACTGAGGATGAAAACTGTTATTTGTCTGTATTTTTATCCTATCATGCGTTTAATAATAAAAAAACTGAAAATACGTCCAAGAAGTCAACGTTCAATTAGGTTGAATCTTTGAGAACTTTGGTCATCATTTGTTTTATCATACGTTTCAATAATAAAACAACTGAAAATTCATTATGAAGTCAACGTTGAGATATCTAGTTTGCTGAGTACGTCCTATTGGAGCACCACATCAGGTTACTGACGATTTTACAGGATCACTATCGAAGGGAAAGATCTGAAGACACCTCGTTATTTTTATCTACGGTCAGATGACAAAATTAACGTTGTGGTAAAACTCTATTCTTTCGCTGTCTGATAATAGAAGGCAATGAGGAATCGAAGATAGAAATTAGAGCAGAAAAGAAAGTTATCGCGAATGAGAAAATTGCTTTAGATGATACTAGCCACTGCGTGGCTAGCCCGGCGTTGCCCGTGGTGTAAGGTATTAATCTGGTGTAAAATTTTCCGCAGATTTAAAATCCGTTGAAGATATATTGAATTTAAAAATTATTTATTTAAAGAAAATCATATTTTTAGGTATAGTTCTTGAGTGAAATTTTACGCAGATTTCAAATCCGTTGAAAATTTTACTCTATCTTTAACGGTCTAGGAGATAGAAAAAATAACTACATAATTAAAGTTAAAACTTTTTTTCATCCTCTGTTGGAAAATTATTCCTCTGCTCAAAATGAAAACGGAAACGGGAAAAATATATTTAGAATTTGTCATATCTTTATGCGGTTGCCATTCCAAAGAAAACAATTAATTATTGAATTTCATTAAATTCATTTTAAAATGTTCTAGATTGAATTTTAAAATTCGCCGCGGCCCAAAAATTGCAAAAAATTAGGACTACCTGTGTGACAAATCTCATTGCTGTAAGTGGCAAAAAATCGTCAGGATTTTGCGGCCGCGAAGACAAACACTTCATTTATAATATTAGAGACAATATATCAAATCGCATTTCAGGTAAATGGGATGCAATTGAAGTGAACGTCCATAAGCTAATTATGATAACGTGACTGTGTGAGGTATGAACTTTTTTTGCCCTTCTGTACGGATCACATGGACCGAAAGTCTTCCGCCTCCAGCTCTGCAGATCTTTTAAGATAACTGAATGATTTTAGTTTATCATAGCAATTTTTGAGACGTAATTATCGACTGAGAAGTCGAGTAGGTGAGAGTAGTTTGCAGACCAATATCTATTTTTCATATAGCATCGGTCATATCTTTCATAATATCTGGCACTGGTTCGATGTTGAGCGGCGTCTGATGTTGGCATGTCGCTGATTATCTGGCGTCGCTTCAAGATGAAAGAATAAGAGTTTCATCAAACAAACAATTTTTACGCGTTCTCTTTTCAACTTTTTGGAGTGAATGGTTTTAATTTTAAATAGTGCTCACGGCGGGTAATCGAAATTAAAAAGAAGTTTCTTGACCTCTTGAATGCGGCTAGGAATAACAAGCGCGATTCTTATAGCCTTCAAGGTACAACTGCTGTTGTAGCATTAGCCGTAGTCAAAATTCTCTCTTGGCGCGATTCTTATAACCTTCAAGGTACAACTGCTGGAATACCAGCCATAGTCTAAAGTCTTTCTCGGTGCGATTCTTATAAGTTGTTGTTTTGTTGTTTCTTATGCCTACACTGGCAGACCAGGGGAGTGCCAGGCCCGTCGAAGACGGTAAGAGGCGAGGGGGGTGTGCCTTCCATGTTATTGAGCCCCATTGGGAGGAAGTCCGACTTTGCTCGACATACATGGCACATCCGTTTTACAGGAAGGCCCCTTTCACACATCCATTCACTCACACATATCGTAATTTAGATCCCAATCAGAGGCCGATAACCCCCTGATCAGGTACCCCCAGAGGTAATGATTTGGTATGGGAACATGGGGGACTTTGTGACCACGACCTATTTAACGTGCCCCAGTCACCATTAGTGAACACGACGGTCTTTAGCCAGGTCGAAGCGCCGATCTCGCAATCATCAGAATTGCAGGCTCCGCCGAGGACAGAACCCACAACCCTTCTGATGCGAGCCCGACGCTCTACTGACTGAGCTACCGCGGCTCTTATAAGTTTCAAGGTACAACTGTTGTACTGGTTGTAGTCTAAATTCTTTCTTAGCGTGATTTTTACAACTTTCAAGGTACAACTGCTGTACTGTGACCATAGTCTTCATTTTTTATTGGTGCGATCAAGGTCCTGCCGTTGTCTAAAGTTTAACAAGAGGTTGGGCGTTAATAAAGTGGTTTGTTTACAAATAAGAATCTTAATTGTAAAATACAGTTTGTTTAACAATATTATACAGCTCATAGCTCAAATGAATCAGATTTAACTTTGTGACAAAATTGACTAATTAACCTCATTACGGCCGATTTTATAGTGTTTGTTGCGACACCAAACAAGTAACGTCGATTTCTGTGCGTTACTGAAATATAGACACAATAAACTCCCGATTATCCGCGGGTGGATTATCCATTTTGTGGCTTATCCGCGATCTCTTTGTGACAAAATGTTGTTTAAAAACCTTGAATCTCAAATAAAAGAGCTGTTTTAACTTATTTTTATTGTGAATACGAAAAAAAAAACCTTTTAAGTTCAGAAATCTATTGTTCATCGTTCGTAATTGTATGTATAGGCAAACTACTGTAAATATAAATTGTTCGAAAACATTTTCGTGTTGATTTGTGCCCTTTTTTGCCATTTTGCGGATTATCCGCGGATAATCGAGAGTTTACTGTATTTGAAAATGTTAAATCCTCATTCAGTATAGAAATCGGGAAAATAAATAAAAACGGTACTGGACCGTCAAAACAGGGCATTTCACCTCTAAAAATCTCAATTAAAATTCAACATCTTTTAAGCTGCTTCAGTTTGAATTTGCAATGCGAACTGAATCTTACCACCATCAGCAGAAATCACCGTTGAGCCGCTGGTTTTTCGGCTGTCATCGATGAAAAGAACAAGAAGGGGCTGTCGGTCACTTCTGTTTCCTCTGGAGAAACGTATCAGACCTTTCGGCACAGGTTCATTCTCCAAGGTTTTGATGCTCAAGGTCAGTCCTAGGAGCAGAAAAGAAAGCTGTGATAGAGTTGCCGATATTCATTGCGTATACGAAGAAGAGAAAGCGTTTGTCATTTTTTACATGAGTAACATGAAAGCAGAATTTATCAGGTTCCAGATACTTAGCCAGGGAAGGTCCACAGGACCCCACCCCTCTTGTGACCTCCTAGAGCTCGAGATCCCCCCCCCCCCCCGAAAGTATTAATTTAAAAATATCTCTACAAATAAAAGATAAATGCATAGGATTCTTTTTGGTATCGTGCAAATCAAAGTTGTTCTGTTACAAATAAAGCTAAGTTGTTTCAATCCTTGGGCCACGGTAACCCAGTTGGAAGAGTATTAGAGAAAACCGGAAGGGGGGTTGCGAGTTCGAAACTCGGTACAGCCAAAGACCGTCGTGTCCGCGGGACCTCTGCATGTTAAATCTGTACTGTCCTCACGTTTGCGTGATATGCAAGCTTGGAGAGTGGGTTGCTAATTCAGGTGTTCTCGTCATCCGACAGTGGTTCGAATTACGAGGCGTTTCTTTGCATCTTTCCCTTCGGGATTGATTCCGGACCGTCGCTAAAAGCCCGTTGTGTTGCTCCAGTGCGACGTTTATTAACTACCTACAAGCATACTTGTTTTATTCTTACGGGATTTTTATGGTTCGTGTAGGTGGTTACATGATGCTGTCACGCCGTCTGTACGGAATAGTTAATTTGACGCTGGACGGTTTTCTCTAAACAAGACGTCAAAAGGAAGGCGCGTAGTAGAATAAGGCCAGGTGCACACATCCGGCTTTTCAACGTGCGGCACCGAAGCCCAACTATGCACACATAACCGTGAAATGACGCAAGTACTCATTTCGCGCCATTTGAGATTCATATTCTATCGAAGAAAACGTGTTTATTTCGCTTACTTGGTGTAAAAAAATATATATATTTTGAAACAAAATAGACGTTACTTGATACAGCCATTTATTTATCATTATTTATATTCCATATATTTATGAAAACATGGTACTTCGGACCGGAGAAGCGTATGCGGCGAGTTGCGGCGACGTGGAGAATTGCGGTACAAATTTCACGCAAGTTGGACGTGCGGCGCCGGAGGCATGTGTGCACTACTCCATTGGATCTAATGTAATCAATGCTTTAATGAACTCAACAAGTTAGTTCATTAAAGCTCCTATAATTGGTTCCGACGAGATGGCAGTCGACCTCGGGTCAGTCGATTCTTTGATAGCTTTTAATATGCAATTTTAAATCGCTAATATCTTTCGAGCTTTGAATAAGATGAAAGTTTTGTGCATCTCCGACAAGAAGGCAGTAGACCTCGGGTCAGTCGATTCTTTGATAGCTTATAATATGCAATTTTAAATCGCTAATATCTTTCGAGCTTTGAATAAGATGAAAGTTTTGTGCATCTCCGACAAGAAGGCAGTAGACCTCGGGTCAGTCGATTCTTTGATAGCTTATAATATGCAATTTTAAATCGCTAATATCTTTCGAGCTTTGAATAAGATGAAAGTTTTGTGCATCTCCGACAAGAAGGCAGTAGACCTCGGGTCAGTCAGTTCTTTGATAGCTTTTAATATGCAATTTTAAATCGCTAATATCTTTCGAGCTTTGAATAAGATGAAAGTTTTGTGCATCTCCGACAAGAAGGCAGTAGACCTCGGGTCAGTCGATTCTTTGATAGCTTATAATATGCAATTTTAAATCGCTAATATCTTTCGAGCTTTGAATAAGATGAAAGTTTTGTGCATCTCCGACAAGAAGGCAGTAGACCTCGGGTCAGTCAGTTCTTTGATAGCTTTTAATATGCAATTTTAAATCGCTAATATCTTTCGAGCTTTGAATAAGATGAAAGTTTTGTGCATCTCCGACAAGAAGGCAGTAGACCTCGGGTCAGTCGATTCTTTGATAGCTTATAATATGCAATTTTAAATCGCTAATATCTTTCGAGCTTTGAATAAGATGAAAGTTTTGTGCATCTCCGACAAGAAGGCAGTAGACCTCGGGTCAGTCAGTTCTTTGATAGCTTTTAATATGCAATTTTAAATCGCTAATATCTTTCAAGCTTTGGAAAAGATGAAAGTATACTACGTCTCCGACGAGAAGGCAGTCGACCTCGGGACAGCTGATTTTTGAAAAGGTGTGAAGGGTTGTTATGAGGAGGGCTGCCGTACGCAAAAGCATGAATGGTGATCGCAGTGGGTGATTTAAACCCCCGCCAACTCTTTATCACTGCTATCACTTACGGCACTAAATGATATAATCCGCGTAAAGGACGGCAGTAGTGGAAGCGTTTAGTTTTCGTCTCATACGATCACCATACTTAAATAATAGATTCGTCTCAAACCACATAATTAAGCAGTAATCTCGCGGAAGCCGGACTACACCAGACGTGCCTATTCCTAGAGATACAATATTTTATCTTTGAGGTTTAATCTCTTTAAAATGAAGTTTGAAAATTATATAAATATAAATGTGAGCAACCAAATGTCCAGGGTGACTCGACCTCGTTCATAAAGTCGTCAAACTTCTTCGACAGGAGATAGGGAGATCCAAGCAGCAATATTTTTGTGGTCAGAAACAACCCCCTCTAACACAAGGGATAAATATCAGAGACCGAATAATTGGTATTGCTCTGAATAAAATAAAGAGGTCAGGAAGCAATTTGAATGTTACTTGCCCCCAATTACAGTGAAACCTCTCATAAAGATAGTTTCTTTCTAGTTTATAATTTTTGGCTATAGGCCCAATGTTAATTTTCCTTCCTTTAAAGAGCCCCTTAATTACCGTCTCCCTCAATAAAAAGACAACTTTTCAGTCGATTTTCTCTCTCTCTCTCTCAAATTGAGCAGCTAAGCTCTACGCATACATATTGCGTTCTGACCTCTTGCTCTTGAGTGTTAGGATGATGTATCTGAAAACTGGGAGAATCGCATTATGGGAAACCTCGACAAAGGTAAGATTTAAAAGTTTAAATAAAAAATAAATTCTACTACCATTTGGAAGAATGAATGATACTACATTAATGTTATTTTTTTATATCTTTTAAGAGGTCAATCTGATTCAGACGACGAGCTTCCTCCAGTTAAAACTTCTACTTTATATCAATCAGGGCCGGTTCCAGGGTAGGGCGATCCGGGCGGCCGCCCGGAGCGCAATGATATAGGGGCGCCAAAATCATGGAAAATGAAAATGAACTGATAAAAAAAATTTAGTTACAGGCTTTTATAAAATGCACTAAAACTAAAAAGTAAAGAATATTTTTTTGTCATTCTGATATATCAATAAATTATTTTTCATAATATTGCATTGTCATCGGACCCTTGGAAGTATACCAAATTTCATTGAAATCGGTTCACGGGAATTTTCTCAAAAACGCGTTGCAAGATTTGACTGATAGTTGACAAGATTAAGAGGCGGAATCATTTTTATTTCTAAGCACATAATTCAAATAATATAATATATTTAAACATTAAGGCAAAACCTACTTGAATTCAATTCAAAATTACAAAACCACTCAGCCAACGCCTTTCAAGAATTGACAAGTTTTTCGGCCCGTGGCAACACGACTGTACAGGAAACAACAATTTTGAAACCAAGCGAAACAAGATCTAACAGCCCCTTTTACAGCATATAAAAAGGAAGTAGACTTAAAACAATGCATTATTTGCCACTAGACTTCGGCTGGTGCGAAATAAAATAGTTTGTTTAAATTGTTAGTGCAAAAAAGCTTTTAAAAAGTGCTTGTGCAAATTGTCCAGTGCGTTTGGCTTCTGTGAAGGTTTGTGTTTTAATTTTTGTTTTCATTTTTAAAAACTAATAAAATCCATCAGACATAAGCCAAAAAAAGGGTGGGGGGTAGATTTCAAAAATTAGAGTTTAGATCAAAACATGGCTTGTGTGGTATCAAATGAAAGGTAATTGAGTCTGGAGTTGGAAGAAATACATTTTTTAAAGTCAGTGACGCATAAGGGGAGGGGGGGATTTTGAAAATTAGAGTTTAAATCAAATCATGGCTTGTGTGGTATCGAATGAAAGGTAATTGAGTCTGAAGTTGAATATAATACGTTTTTTTTAAGCCAGTGGCGCACAAGTGGGGGATTTCAGAAATTATAATTTAAATTAAATCATGGCTTTTTTTTATATCAGTATTATCTTTTATTTTAATTAATTTGTTCCAGAAACCAAATGTCCGATGCTATTCTCGCCAAAACATTACAAGAAAAGGCTTAGAAATGGAGAAGAGGTTTTAAGAGAATGGATAGTATATTCCGTATTTCAAAACGCTTTGTACTGTTTTCCATGTCGACCTTTTGCTGCACCATCTAGCTTGAGCGCTCTTGGCAATAGGGGATTTAAAGACTGGAAGCATTTAGGGGACTCTTTAGCACATCATGAAAATGCTAAAACTCATATAGATTGTTTGAAATCATGGCTTGAATTGAAGCAAAGATTGAAAATAGGTGAAACAATAGATGCAGTTTCTCAGAGACTCATATTGATTCTGAGATAAATCACTGGTCTGAAGTTCTTTTACGCATTATATCAGTTGTTAAAATGCTAGGTGAGAGCTCTCTAGCTTTTCGAGGAACAAGTGATAAACTGTATAAACACAATAATGGAAACTTTTTGAAGTTAATTCAGTTATTGGCTGAGTTTGATCCAAAAATGGAGGAACACGTTCGCATAGTCCTCAATAAAGAAGAAATCAAAGCTATATATCTAGGGAAAACTATACAAAATGAAATAATTGAATTATTGCATGACAACATAAAGCTCCACATCATTGAGCAAGTTCAAAAGGCCAAGTATTATTCCGTGATTCTTGACTGTACTCCCGATGCAAGTAAAGTAGAACAGATGACATTTGTGGTAAGATTTGTCTCCATACAGGAATCAGAGTCTGAAGTTCAAGTTAATATCAACGAACATTTTTTGGGTTTTCTACCCATTGAGAGATCAACAGCTAAGGAATTGTCGGAGGTTTTACTAGAAGAGCTAGAGAAAAATAGGCTTAAAGTAGAAAACTTGCGCAGTCAAGGGTATGACAATGGTTCCAATATGCGAGGAGAAAAATCGGGAGTACAAACAAGAATCAGAAATATAAACCCCAGAGCATTTTATGTTCCATGCAGCAGCCATTCGCTAAATTTGGTTGTAAACGATATGGCAAAATCCTCGTTTGAGGCAGCCAACTTCTTCAATATTGTTCAAAAGTTATATACATTTTTTTCTTCCTCTTCTTTTCGTTGGGCAATATTACTGAAATATATTGATACTTACACCCTAAAACCATTGAGTTATACGCGATGGGAAAGTCGAGTCGACTCATTAAAAGCTCTGCGGTTTCAAATTGGTCCAATTCACGATGCTTTGTACAGCATATATGAAGATTCAGAAATCGATAATATGATCAGAGACGAGGCTAGCTGATTATTAAATAATTTGAAGCAGTTCAAATTTATATGCTCTGTTGTGATCTGGTACAAAATTTTGAGTCATATTAACCCCATCAGAAAACTTTTGCAAACTGTAAATTTTTATATGTCACAAGCTATTGATATGCTTAGCAACTGCAAACTCTTCTTTGAAAACCTGAGATCAGATGAAGCTTTTGAAAGCATCATTTTAGAAGCAACCGAGCTTGCTTCAGAGATTGACGTGGAAGCTAATTTCGAAACCACCACACCACGTCATCGTGTCAGAAGCAAAACAAGAACGTTTTTGTATGAAGGCCCGGATGAACCCGTTCACGACCTCAAACAAAAATATAAAATAGATTTTTTTTTCACACTATAGATCAAGCAATAAATGCCTTGGAAACCAGATATAATTTGCTAAATACTCACAGTAATTATTTCAGCTTTTTGTATAATATTTTTGGTCTAAAAGACATGCCCAGAAATGAGCTACTGGCTCATTGCAAAGATTTGGAAGTAGTTTTAACTGATGGAAATAAAAGCGATCTTAACACCCTGGAACTAGCCGATGAAATAAGCATTGTTTCGTCATTATTAACAAAAAAGGAAACCCCTGTCGAAGTTCTCAAGTTTATCGCTACACTTAAATTCGCACCAAACCTCAGCATAGCATTAAGAATCCTACTTACATTGCCAGTCACTGTGGCTTCAGGGGAAAGGAGATTTTCAAAACTAAAAATAATAAAAAATTATCTCAGAACGATGCAGACGCAAAATCGTCTCAATGGATTGGCAATGAAAGCTATAGAACACCAAATTAGTGACAAATTAGACTTGAAATCACTGGTTCGTGAGTTTGCCGAAAGAAAAGTTAGAAAAAGGGCATTTTAATTACTTTGGTTAGTTAGAATTTATTTATAATATGGGATATTAGTTCACTTAGCATTACTCAGTCAGTAGAGCGTCGGGCTCGCATCAGAAGGGTTGTTGGTTCTGTCCTCGGCGGAGCCTCCAATTCTGATGATTGTGAGATCGGCGCTTCGACCTGGCTAAAGACCGTCGTGTTCACTAATGGTGACTGGGGCACGTTAAATAGGTCGTGGTCACAATGTCCCCCATGTTCCCATACCAAATCAATACCTCTGGGGGTACCTGATCAGGGGGTTATCGGCCTCTGATTGGGATCTAAATTACGATATGTGTGAGTGAATGGATGTATGAAAGGGACCTTCCTGTAAAACGGATGTGTCATGTATGTCGAACAAAGTCGGACTTCCTCCCAATGGGGCTCAATAACATGGAAGGCGCACCCCCCTCGCCTCTTGCCGTCTTCGATGGGCCTGGCACTCCTCTGGTCTGCCAGTGTAGGCATAAGAAACAACAGAACAACAACATTTTAATTTTTGTTATTTTGCCTTAAGTGCTAAATTGCTTATCTTGTTATCTGATGATTGAGTTTTAAAAAAAACGTTTTTTTTTTCAATGTTTTCTTGACTTTCTAATATGGTCGCATGAGATTTACTTTAAAAAAAACGGGGAGGGGGAGGGGGCGCAAAATTAAGGTTTTGCCCGGAGCGCCAAAATGTCTAGAGCCGGCCCTGTATCAATAAACACTAGTTGAAATCAATAGATTGATAGAAAGTTCGATACTTATTAGAGATGATACCAAGATAAATAATTTATTTAAAGAGATCAAAGAATGTTTAGAAACAAAAAAAAATGTTAATGAGAAATTGTTAAAAGCAAAGCAAACTTCAATGAATTCCTTCTTTAAAGCTACATAGACATGAAATATAGTAAACTAATTCAATAATAATTTTTTTAGTAGTATGTATTGCAATAAACTGCTTTACTAATTCCCTCTATTGTGAGACCACCTCTTTGAAAGCGATTTTTTTTTGGTCAAATGGTTGGTCACTTTAGAAAGGTCTCACTGTATTTTCACAAACTGGCGTCTCTGTCTTCTGACTATTTAACGCATTTAAGTGAAATTCCAGAAATAGGTTTGAATATTCGTTTAATGCTATTAAATGTAATTTATTTAGTGAAAGCATTTTTTAATTGTCTGGTGAAAGAAAGATTGAAATTATTCTACAGTAATACAGCAGTCATTTTAAAGTTCACAGTCTAGTAAACACAACTGTAACATGAAAAGACGTTTTTTAAAAACACGATATCCTAATTTTGGATTTAAAAAAAAGTCCACTTAAAACTTTGAGCCTACCGAAAAAATATCACGCAACGCTACCGTCACATTTTTTGCAGAGCGTTCTCGAAGATAATCACAGGTGTTATTCTTCTAAACAGACACAATTACACAACCTCTTCCTGATTTGTGGCAATTTTTTGGTTCTTTTCACGCAAGTTCAAATAGTATTGCTGTTAAGGGAACGGTTTTTGATATCAGAGATACATAAAACTAGATACGTGCATGGAAATAAGGATCTTCCAATCGGGAAAATGAGTTACGTAATTGAGATGTTTTAAAATTTCATAGGATTCTTCATTCAAATTAAACCAAAAGTTACCTAATAATCGAAACTGATTATAATGTCATCTTCAAAAAATCGAATCAATACGAGTTTACTCTTCTTTTTTGTTAAGAGAATGTTAAGAGAAAAGGGTAAGAAACGCCCACTCGAAAACAATTACAAAACTTCACAGGATTCTTCATTCAAATTAAACTAAGAGTTACCTAAAAATCGAAACTGATAATAAAATATCCTCTTCAAAAAATAGAATCAATACGAGTTTAGGTTTCATTTTTGTTAAGAGAATGTTAAGAGAAAAAGGAAAGAAACGCACTCAAACTGTTATAAAACTTCATAGGATTCTTCATTCAAATTAAACCAAGAGTTACCTAATAATGGAAACTGATTATGATGTCATCTTCAAAAAATCGAATGAATACAAGTTTACTCTTCTTTTTTGTTAAGAGAATGTTAAGAGAAAAGGGTAAGAAACGCCCACTCGAAAACTATTACAAAACTTCACAGGATTCTTCATTCAAATTAAACTAAGAGTTACCTAAAAATCGAAACTGATAATAAAATATCCTCTTCAAAAAATAGAATCAATACGAATTTAGGTTTAATTTTTGTTAAGAGAATGTTAAGAGAAAAAGGAAAGAAACGCACTCAAACTGTTATAAAACTTCATAGGATTCTTCATTCAAATTAAACCAAGAGTTACCTAATGATGGAAACTGATTATGATGTCATCTTCAAAAAATCGAATCAATACAAGTTTACTCTTCTTTTTTGTTAAGAGAATGTTAAGAGAAAAGGGTAAGAAAAGCCCACTCGAAAACTATTACAAAACTTCATAGGATTGTTCATTCAAATTAAACCAAAAGTTACCTAAAAATCAAAACTGATAATAAAATATCATCTTCAAAAAAAAAATAGAATCAATACGAGTTTAGGCTTTATTTTCGTTAAGAGAATGTTAAGAGAAAAAGGAAAGAAACGCACTCAAACTGTTATAAAACTTCATAGGATTCTTCATTCAAATTAAACCAAGAGTTACCTAATAATGGAAACTGATTATGATGTCATCTTCAAAAAATCGAATCAATGCAAGTTTACTCTTCTTTTTTGTTAAGAGAATGTTAAGAGAAAAGGGTAAGAAACGCCCACTCGAAAACTATTACAAAACTTCATAGGATTGTTCATTCAAATTAAACCAAGAGTTACCTAAAAATCGAAACTGATGATAAAATATCATCTTCAAAAAAAAAATAGAATCAATACGAGTTTAGGCTTCATTTTCGTTAAGAGAATGTTAAGAGAGAAGGGGAAGAAACGCACTCGAAAACTATTACAAAACTGATTAAACAAGTGCCGTTATTGTAGGCTTACATTGTTAAGAGTAGAAACTGACATTTTTACACGAGGCCATTTTTACATTGGATGAATGGTTTAATTAAATGGTGCACGGAAAACGTTGATAAATATGCATCGAAAGGGGGAGAGTAATCGAGTTAGGATCTCACACTTCCTGATTGCGTGAGAACGGTAATATGACTTTGATTACCTCGGAAACCATGGAAACATCCATTGTCCTTCACGCCAAAATGAGCCCAAGACCCATTTGAAAGGCTTTACGCTAAAAAGATTCTGCTAATGACTTTGTACTTGTAAAACAATCTCGAATCTTATGAATATCGACAACATTTAAACACTAAAAGCCCTGCCGCGTGAGATTTCTTTTTTTACAACGTTTGAAGTAATATATCATCAACTTAACATTCTGAGGTGTACGTACGTATATATCCGTTTTGCAATCTCTGGATCGGAAGGTTCCTGGTTCGAATCCGGGTTAGTGTATGGATGTTTGCAAGCGTATGGTGTAAAGGCGGCTAGTGCACCTTAAATATGTTGTGGCCTTAAGTCCAAACATTTGGTTGGTGTGGAAGTTTGGAGAGTGGGGTGCCATCTCAGGTGTTGCCTCGTCATCTGACCTCTGATTATCAAACCTCTCTCGATTCTGAGGGGCATGCACACATATATCCGTTTTGCAACCTCTAGTCTTTCTTGCATTATTTCTACCAACCGGTATGGTGGTTAGGGTGTTAACCTCTGGATAGGAAGGTTCCTGGTTCGGATCCGGGTCAGTGCATGGATGTTTGTAAGCGTATGGTGCAGAGGCGGCTGGTGCACCGTAAATCCGTCGTTGCCGAAAGTCCTCACGTTGGGTTGGTGTGGAAGTTTGGAGAGTGGAGTGCCAGCTCAGATGTTGCCTCGTCATCTGTCCATGATTCAAAATTACGTGGTGCTGTCCTCGGATCTTTCCCTCAGGGGATTGATCCCGGACAGCACTCAATAGTCTGTTGTGTTGATCTAGTAAGACGTTAATTACCTTACCTAGTGACGTTTATATATAGCTGGTTAGAGCAGAAACTCATTACTGAGTATTCGACCTACGGATATTGAAAGAATGGTAATCTGTTACTTTTGCTTGGTATGCATGTACTGAAGATATTCAATTTTAGAACAAGTTGGTTTCGTATTGCATGTGCCACTATAGAAACTTTCAAGACAGAAATATATCTGGTTTAAAAAAATTTGTCAAGAATATCTAAATCAAATTAATTCGCCATTCTTTCTTTATTGATGATGATTATCGAAAATGTCATGTTCCTATTTACCAGAGTACACCAGAATTCAGTATTCGTAGGAAAACTGTGAATGGGGAATAGAATATTAAAAGATTCAATACGTAAAAGATTCATTATTTTTACGATCTGTGTTACGGCAATTTTACAGAATACTAATTTAAGTTGTACGTATACATTAGAAGATTTTTTAAAATTTTGACTTTAAAAATCCATTTTTTTTTTACCACAATGCAATTGGTGTATTCTTAAAATCATTTAAGGAAGAAGCAATCAGATTGTACGAATAATCAGTTATCTAATTAAGATATAATTAGCAAATTAGCATGTTTTTGAAACGCGTTATCTCCAATTCTAATTTGTTCAGAAAGACAATTACTGATGCAAATTATTCCTAATATTATTCTTCATGTTTTAAACCTCCATAAACTGCTAGAATAATTTTTTTTTGCAATTTTTTTAATCGAGAAAGCGTAAAAAAAAAATCGATATTTTTTTAGAAATTTCAACATTTAAAAATCAATTACAAATCCATTTCTTGACTAAATATTCTGATTGAGATTTTAAAAAATCCACTGTATTATATATATCTTAATGAGTCAAGATTTGTTATAATAGGCGAGTTCATTGTACGCAGTTATCACGTTTAGAACAAAGTATCCTATTGCAAAAACGCAGTTCTTCAGAAATTGAGTTTAAAGTTGTGGAAACATCTGTTCATGGTGATAGTACCTAACGAAAACCCTTCTAAAACTAAAAGATTATTTCTAATATTTATAAGATCTTGGCATCATTTGAATGCTAAGAAATTGGAAAGTATTTTGAATTAATAAAAAAAGATATTCTGGTCGATTTTCGTGATGTCTAGTGTTTATAGTCACTCCCAAACTCAAAATCGAGTTTTGAGGTAGTCACCTTAGTATCTCATCACGTGTCTTACTGTATGCGATGTATCAAAATGAATTATATGGATGGGTATGTATACGATTTGTGTCCAAAGTAAGTAGTAGAAATTATAAAAGTGTATTGTAAATGTATTAAGAAAGTATAGATCAGAGAATCAAATGATGGTGATATTTTTTTACAAAAGAAAGAAGGTGACTATTCTGGTTATTTTTTTTCTCAATCTAAATTTAACTCCAATTCAACCCAAGCAAAGTAATGAAAGCCACAATGAAACGGACAATTTTTCTTGTGGTGATTTTCTCGTTTCGAAGGGAAAGCTATTAAAGATCGAGTTTTGAAAAGATAATTGAAAAAATTCGAGTGAAGAAAAAATACTCGATCCCTTAGAGTTTTCAAGTAATTATTATATTTTGGTAAAAAAAAAGAGTTAAAAAAAAGTTGGGTAATTTTACACTGAGCTTAACAGCTGCGACAAATAAAGAATACATCAATTGAAACAGGGAGTTGAGGTAATTGGTTGTATCATCTAATACATCTCGACCATTTTTCATTAAAGGTTAGATTTAAAAAAATTTAAAAGCTCACAGAAAATTTAGGTTTACTAGTTGGATGTGTTGGACATAATTTCTGCCTAGTGGTGTCAATTATTCATGTGAACAGCAAAACTGAAGTTTATTCTCATAATTGAGGGCGTATAGAGGCTTATTCAGAATGATGGCCGCGAGACTCGAACACAGAGGAGATATAAAAGTTGAGTGAGCTGTAGTTACCTTTTCATGTGCTCATGATCATATGACCAAAACTAGTACTCCTTAGACTCCTTTTTCCCACATACTTAGAGCAACTCTTCTTCCATATCTTGAAAGTGAAAATAAAAGCTCAAAAGGATTCTATTCTGCTGTGCATATGGATATAATTTCTAATCTATTAAAGGTCCGTGCTAACCCGGTTGGAAGAGTAAAGGATTAGCAAACGCAAGGTTATGAGTTCGAATACAACCAAAGAACGTCGTGTACAAAGGTGGCTAGTGCACGTTAAATCCGTCGTGGTCTCAAATGTCCTCACGTAGGCCTGGTGTGGAAGTTTGGGAGAGTGGGATGCCAGCTCAGGTGTGGCCTCGTCATCTGTCCGTTGTAAAAAATTACATGATGTCCTCGGATCTCTCCCCCTTCGGGTTTCATCCTGGACCATCACCAAAAGACCGTTGTGTTGCTCCAGTGCGACGTTGATTAAAATACCTACACACCAAATTTATTAAAGGTCTGAACATTACGTTTTACAGGTATATATATGTAGGAATACTAGACAACGGTAGTTGTCTACTAGTCTGGAAAGAACTCATTATAAGAGCAACGAGACTGGTAGGAGTCAGTTGCATTGTAGTAGGAATGCAAGGCAAGACTGTCACGAGCCATTCACATTCTGGTATTCAGTTACGAGAAAATTAATAGAACAGACACTTTTTCCCCTGGACGCCATTGAGAGCTGACGTATTTTTTCCGAGCAGAGACGACTGCTGCAGATAATGACGGAACTGTTTTAAATTTTACTGAACTGTACATAATAATTGTATATATTTATTCATTAAATGTCAATGTGCTGTAAGATTCGAAGTCTTTAATATAGACCTTACCAAACAGAACAACACGAATCTTACAAAAAATGAGGGTTCGACCGCGATGTGAAAAACCGTTGACGACCGCGACGATTCTCCTCCTTCGTACGAGGGCTTGAACGACGGATTAGCAGACCCCGAAAGCAGTGACGATTGAACCGGCCGGCGGAATGTTTTGACTACCTATGCAAACCTGGACTTGTGTTTTAATCATCTGCAAGAACAGTTTCATGACTTCTCCTGACGTGGTGCTGATGATAGACTGAAACGACAAAAAAGAAAACGCGTAGACGAAAAAACGCGTAGACGAAAAAGACGAGTTGACGGAAAAGACGGATAGAAGGAACTTTCGAAACTGTGAGTACATAATTTTGTTTTACTTGATGACATGGCATATTTAACTAAGGCCCGAAAAGCAGATTTGCTAACATTGATTGACGAATTAGGCCTGATGGTGCCAGCGAATCCCAAAGTAGCGCAGTGCTCGAAACTTATAATAGATTCTGAAAATTATGACGAGGAGATAACAAAAAATCTGTTGAGCGTTATTATAACTGAACGCGAAGAGAAAATTGAAGCTGAAAAACAAGCCCGTGAAGAGAAAATTGAAGCCGAAAAACGCGCAGAGAAAATTGAAGCCGAAAAACAAGCCCGCGCAGAGAAAATTGAAGCCGAAAAACAAGCCCGCGAATTCGAATTAAGGAAACTCGAAATCGAAACTGCTAACAGACAAGGCAACAGTTATGGTAAAACTACCAGCCTATACAATAACGATTTATTGAAATTGATTAACCGTTACGAGACGAATAAGGATATTAGCTGTTATTTAACTTTATTTGAAAGACAGATTAGTCGTATCGAAATACCAAAAACGGAATGGGTTACACATTTGTTGGGTTTACTCCCATTGGATTTGGCTAATCTTATCACGCGTGAGCCTGACGAAAAGGCTAATGACTATGAAAATGTCAAGAGATTATTGTTGAAACGTTTTAAATTAAATCCGGAACAATTTAGGCAAAATTTCCTTTCGCATAGAAAAGAAGCGTCTTCTACTTGGAATGACTTTGCTCATGATCTGAAAAATTTCTTTGAAGAATGGACGAGTGGGTTGGAAGTATCAAATTACCAAGACCTTAAAGAACTCATGATTACCGATCAACTAAAACGAAAAATACCCAATGACGTTCGAGACCATTTTATAGACGAGCTACCGAAAATAACGAAAATAGACCAACTCGTCAATAAATTAGACGAATATGAAGCGGCTCGATGTCATTTAAAAACCAATAGAGATTCGAGAACATCAGACGATAAATATAAGAAGCGTTTCAATAGGGATTTTGACAAATTAAAGCCTCGATCTTTCGTGCGCCCTGAACAAACTAACACCAATCATATAAAATGTTACAACTGCAATGAATATGGACATAGGTCGATAAATTGTGAAAAGAAAACTGAGGGTGTGAGATGCTTTAAATGTAAAAATTATGGGCACAAGGCCGGCGTGTGTCCCAAAAGAGATGTAAATAGAACTTTAATTAATAGCCCTTTTAATTCTCGTACTAAGCTAAGAAAATATGTTGAAATGTGCGGGAAAAGATCTAATGCGCTAATCGACACAGGAAGTGATGTGTCAATGATAAAATATGAATTTTATGTTGAAATTGGATCCCCAAAATTGAGTTTTGATAATGTGACTTTAATGGGTATAGGAGGAGAACACATTTCTCCTCTAGGTTTCTTTTCTACTGAAATTATTATTGATGAATGCATTATTGTTACTGATGTTTATGTTTTAAAAAATTTACCTGATCATATTGTTCTTGGGTTCGATTGCATAAATAAGTTAAATCTTACTTTATCAGAGAGCGGAATTCATGTTTTGAGCAGACGCGATAATTTTCGAGTGAATTACGCAAGAATTGTTAATTTAGCGAATACTTCAGATTCAACTAAAATTCAAACCGAAACTCATCTCGAAGTAACTAATCGTCTGGAACCAAACACTAAGTTGGAGACAAAACGAACCATAGCAGAGGATAACAAATTTCTAAATCCAATTCCTAAAGAGGACGTTCCATTATACACTTATCACATTGATTTCATAGGTCCGTTACCTTCAACATCTAAGAACTATCAGTATATCTTCACGGTAGTAGACGCATTCACAAAATTCACTTGGTTATATCCTACCAAATCTACGACATCAGGTGACGCAATAAATAAACTCAAACAACAACAAAATAGTTTTGGAAATCCTGCGAGGATAATCTCGGATAGAGGATCCGCTTTTACATCTAAAGAATTTACAGATTTTTGTTGCGAAAACGGGATTGAACACCTAAAAATCACAACAGGAATCCCAAGAGGCAATGGACAAGTAGAAAGAATGCACAAAACCCTGATTCCAGTGTTATCCAAACTTTCAATTGAAGAACCGATCAAATGGTTCAAACACGTTGACGCCGTACAAAGAATACTCAATAGTACAACCTCCAGAAGCACAAGATGGACACCCTTCGAACTTTTGACAGGTGTGAAAATGCGAAACAAAGAAGATCTCAAGATAGTCCAGCTTTCAGAAGAAGAATATACTGAAGTTTTTCTAGAGAAGAGGAAGAAATTAAGAGACGATGCCAAAGAGAATATCCTAAAAATTCAGGAAGAGAATAAAAGAACGTATGATAAGAAGAGGAAGAAACCTCATCAATACAAAGAGGGCGATCTTATTGCAATTCAGCGGACTCAATTTGGTGTCGGAATGAAATTACGACCGAAATTCTTAGGACCATATCGAGTGAAGAAAGTGAAACCCCATGATCGCTATGACGTTGAGAAAGTTGGAAACCATGAAGGACCGAACTTGACGTCGACAGCAGCTGACCATGTGAAGTCGTGGTTCAATAACTAATACTGAATCAATGTATTCCCAGATACTGTTTTGTGTTTTGTTTTTTTAGGTTTGTCGTGTTCCTTTCGAGGACGAAAGATCATCAGGATGGCCGGTTGTAGGAATACTAGACAACGGTAGTTGTCTACTAGTCTGGAAATAACTCATTATAAGAGCAACGAGACTGGTAGGAGTCAGTTGCATTGTAGTAGGAATGCAAGGCAAGACTGTCACGAGCCATTCACATTCTGGTATTCAGTTACGAGAAAATTAATAGAACAGACACTTTTTCCCCTGGACGCCATTGAGAGCTGACGTATTTTTTCCGAGCAGAGACGACTGCTGCAGATAATGACGGAACTGTTTTAAATTTTACTGAACTGTACATAATAATTGTATATATTTATTCATTAAATGTCAATGTGCTGTAAGATTCGAAGTCTTTAATATAGACCTTACCAAACAGAACAACACGAATCTTACATATATATATATATATATATATATATATATATGTGGGTTCGTAAAAGGTAAAAGATAAATAACTCTTAAAGTTTAAATTTAAGTTTAATTAGATAATTGATGTATTTACAGTATATTTACAAACATCTTTAACAATTAAGAATATCCGACAACTAAGAGGCCATCTGCCTAAAAAGTCATGGGCCGTCTGCCCAACTGCTAGCTTCGGTGTCTGGGGGAACATCTGTCTCATTGCTGCAGTCGCTTCTGAGCGGACGCTTCCTCTAGGTGGCGTTACTGCTGCGGACGTATCAGGCTTTGGCGCGCTCGTCGCACAATCCCACAATCGGCTATCCTGACTGTAATTTCGTCCTCGAAATTCGCCGTCTTCAACATCAGTAAACAGGCCATAACATTATCACATATCTGAAAATACAAACAAAAAAGAAGAAAGAAAGAGGGAAAAAAGGTTCATATATACATTTTTTTTTTACTGTTGACCAGTGGGCCAGGGTTTCATGTAATCAGCTGCTGAAGTAGTTAGGCGTGGACCTTCATGATCGCCCACTTTTTCAATGGCATATCTGTCATTAGGAGACACTTTTACAACTCTATAGGGTCCCAAAAATTTAGGTTTCAGCTTAAGCCCAACTCCAAACTGCGTACGCTGAATGGCCACTAGATCTCCTACTTTGTACACTCTAGATTTTTTTCTCCCTTTGTTATACTGACGTTTATTTTCCTGTTGCAATTTGAAAATATTGTCTTTTGCTTGTTCGCGTAATTCTTCTCTCTCCTTCATCATGGACTTTTCATACTCTTCTTCCAATATATCTTTTATCTTCAGATCTTCTTTATTTTTCATTGTGATGCCAATCATCAGTTCGAATGGCGTATGCTTCGTACTTCTGGATGGTGTACTGTTTATGATACTTTGTAGACTTGGAACATATTTGAACCATTTGCTAGGCTCCTCTATTGAAAGTTTGGCAAGAACAGGAATCAACAGACCAATCATCCTTTCTGCCTGCCCATTGCCTCTAGGAATTCCGGTTGTTATTTTACAATGTTCAATTCCCTGATCAGTACAATAATCAGTGAATTCCTTCGATGTAAACGCTGATCCCCTATCTGAAATTATTCGTGATGGGTTTCCAAAAGTAGCTTGTTGTAATTTCAGCTTTTCGATAGCATCGCTAGCCGAGGTAGATTTCACTGGGTACAACCAGACAAACTTCGTAAAGGCATCGACTACCGAGAAAATATGTTGGTATCTTTTATTCGTTGTTGGAAGGGGTCCCAAAAAGTCGATATTGTAAGTCCCAAGTGGAACGTTGTCTTTCGGCACTGGATTAAGAAACCCTTCGCCTTTTCCACGTTTTCTATTGCAGAGGATGCACTGTACGCAATTAGAAATAACGATTTCAACATGTTTTCTTGCATTAGGAATAAAAAACTGTTGCTTAAGAATTTCCTCTGTCTTGGCAGCGCCAAAGTGACCTTTGTTGTGAACTTCTTTAATGATGTTATTTTGCATCGCCTGAGGAACCATTAGTAGTTGTTTCCCATTCTCATACTTGTATAGAACTCCTGCTTTAATGAAATGTTCACTGTCATGTCCTTCTTCAACTAGAGTTTTAATTGCTTTAATGTGATCATCTAGATGTTGTGCAGCTTCTATTTGGGTTGTTAATTCTCCTTGTGCACGAGTTGTTATCAACAATATGTTCCTGCTTAGGGCATCCACATGCTTCATTTGGGTGCCTGATCTATGGACAACCTCATAATCATATTCTTCGAGTGACAATGCCCATCGAGCAATTTTTGGTGTAAGCTCTTTTTTCTGCATAGTCCTCTGAAATGCAGCGCAATCGGTCACTATTTTGAACTTAGTACCCAACAAGTAGTAGCGAAATTTTCGCAAAGCCTCGATTACAGCCAGTACTTCCAATTCGTAAGAACAATACTTCCCTTGTTGAGGAGTAGTCTTCTTGCTCATGAAGTGAATGGGATGAAATTTCCCATCATGAGCTTGCTGAAGCAAAACAGCTCCAAAGCCGTGGCTACTAGCATCCGTATGTAATTCTAAGGTTGCTCCTTGCCTAAAGAGATGCAATACCGGACTACTTGAGAGAATTTCCTTTAGCCTTTCAAATGCTTTGACTTGCTCAGAGCCAAATGTCCATTCGACATTATTTCGAAGCAGGTCACTTAATGGTTTTGCAATTCTTGAAAATCCACCGACAAATTGTCGAAAGTAAGAGCAAAGACCCAAAAAACTCATGACTTGTTTTACATTTTTCGGCTGGGGAAAATTTTTCACTGCACGCGTCTTGGATGGGGAAGGTTGAATTTTGCCGCCCTCGATAACGTATCCGAGAAATTCTATCGAATGTTGAAGAAATTGACACTTTTTAAAATTTATTATTACGCCGTATTCTGACGCAACCTTCAAAACCCTTTTGATTTTTTCCAGCCCTTCTTGTTCATCAATGGAAGGTATAACAATATCATCCATGTAAATTATTATAGTCTTGTCTCGAATTAAGTCTCTAAACACCGTGTTTATGTACCTCACAAAAACACTTGGTGAGTTACTACATCCGAAAGGTACAACATTGAATTCGTACTGTCCTTCATGGGTAACAAATGCTGTGTAACGTGTCGAATTAGGGTCCATTGGTATGTTGAAAAATGCGTTTTTTAAGTCCAAAGTGGAAAATACCTGTGCGTTTCCCAAGCAATCTAAAACATCTTGAATTAATGGGAGTGGATGCTTATCTTTGATTAACTTTCGATTAACCGATCGATAATCAACGCACAATCTGTATGAATTATTACCCTTCTTTTTACACAAAACAATGGGCGAAGCGTAGTTAGAACAGGAGGGTTTAATTATTCCGTCTTTTAACCATACTTGTATTTGTTCCTCAACTATTTTCTGTTCTTTTAAAGACATTCGGTGCGGTCTCTGACAAATCGGTACATCATCAGTTAAAATTAAAGTCATTTTTACTTCTGTGTCTTTAATTTTATGCGGCTTATATTCACTAATCAAAATATCTAACTCGTTTCTTATTTTAGGATCTTTTATATGTTGCAATTCAATTTCATCTGTCAAGGAAATCGGCAATTCGGATAAAGGATTAAAAGTCAAATCATTTTCTTGAACATCCTGTACACAAGATGACGCAACGCCTATCATTGGAATATTAATGGCAGTCGCCAATAGTTCACACCTGTTTTCTTCTTTGAAGGGGTGAGTCAGGGGGGAGGGGATACCAAACATCTGCCTTTCGTTACTTTCGGATTCCAAAACAGTGGCTCCATTTCGGCAACTCGTTTTTGTTTTTATACTTTCACTTCCTGAATGAGGTCCCTCAAAACGCTTAGCTTTTATTTTTTCTGACTCTTTCACTTCCGAAGTGTGTGTGAAAGAAAGATTAATAGAGTTTTCTCGAAAGCTCAAAATCCTTAAATCATTTCCTGATATTGAAATATTAAGCTTGTTAATTACGTCCATCCCAATCACAATATTGCAACACAAGTTTTCAATAACAAAAAACTCAGTGAGAATATTAAAATTGTCAATAGTAATTTCAGCACAAAAATAACCAAGTGATTTTACACTTTGATTTCCAATACCATTTAACATTATGTCACAGGGGGTTAATTCTGGTGCACCAATTTGCATATAAAAATCATATTTCAAAATAGATAAATCTGATCCCGTATCAATTAAAGCATCAACATATTTACTCATAATTTTAAGACATTTGTACAACTTCTTTTCATGATTACTGGACATATTAATTAAAACTTTCTTTTCTTCATGAATATCGGTTTTTACACCTTTATTACATTCGAATTTACGGTGTCCATATTCATTACACTTTAAACATTTAATTCCTTTATTCTTATTTGGACACTCAGAAATTCTATGACCAATTTCATTACATGAAAAACATTTAACATATTGGTTAGTAACACTTTGGTGAGCACGGACGATCGACGGTTTATCATTGAATTTCTTGGAGCGCTGATGACTTTGTGTTTCAGCTGATTTCATATCTCTAGCTCCCGGTCTTTTAAGATGGAATCTTGCCGCCTCGTACTCATCCAATTTATTCACTAATTCGGCTACTTTATTCAATTTCGGTAATTCATCAATAAAATGCTCGCGCATTTCAAACGGTATTTTCCTTTTGATTTGATCCGCCACTATGAGATCTTTCAATTCTTCATATTTAGAGATACTAAGACCCACAACCCATTCTTCGAAAAAATTATCTAACTCGTAGGCGAAATCACGCCAAGATGCGGTTGTTTCTTTTTTATGAGTAAAAAAGTGCTGTCGAAACTGCTCTGGTGTTAGTTTAAATCGATTCAGTAAAAGTTTTTTCACGTGATCGTAATCATTTGCGAGCGGATCAGGCTCTCTTGCAATTAAATTTGCGATATCCAACGGTAAAAGACTCACAAAGAAAATAACCCAATTTTCTTTAGGTATTTCTATGCGATTAATTTGTTTTTCAAACAAAGATAAATACATGCTTAAATCACAGTTTCCGTCGAAACGTGTCATTAGTTTTGAAAAGTCAGTTTTAAGTGGGGAAATCAAATCGGAACTTCCAGTACTTTTGTTTTCTAGCTGTAACTTCTTCAACTGAAATTCGCGTTCTGCTTTCTTTTCGCGTTCAGCTTTATCGTCTCTTTCCTTTGTTTCTCGTTCAGAAACAATCCTTTTTAAAAGCGTTTTTGTAAATTCCTCATTGTATTCATCGGCTTTCGTTATTAACTTAATAAGCTGCGGAATTTTGGTTCCTTCCGTTGCTATTAGATCTAATTCCTCTATCAGCGCTAGCAGATCGATCTTGCGTGCTCCGGCTAAATACGTAGCCATGTTAGTGTCAAAATGAAAAATCTGTACTCACAGTTCAGATGAAGTATTCCTCAAGATCCAATATGCTGAGTCACGGTAATTCACTCAAATGAAGTTCACACCTCGAATCCGATGAGCATCAGACGAATATTGGAATTGTCCGCGTCTCGAACAGTTTATGTAAAGTTCGCTTCTTGAAACTTTTAGGTAAAAACGGCAATCTTCGGCCTTTAATTAAATCCCGGCCGAGCCCCCAAATATATGTGGGTTCGTAAAAGGTAAAAGATAAATAACTCTTAAAGTTTAAATTTAAGTTTAATTAGATAATTGATGTATTTACAGTATATTTACAAACATCTTTAACAATTAAGAATATCCGACAACTAAGAGGCCATCTGCCTAAAAAGTCATGGGCCGTCTGCCCAACTGCTACACTGTAAAAAAAATCCCGTAAAATTTACGGTTTTAAACTGGCAGCTGGGTTGGTTGTGCTTAACCGTAAAAATTACGAAGTTAATCCGTAGAAATAACGGTTTTTTCCCATACGAGAACAAGTTTTTCCCGTAAAAGTTACGAATTAAAACCGTATTCACAACGGTTTTTTCCCATAAGAGATCCAGTTTTTCCCGTAAAAGTTACGAAGTAAAACCGTATTCTCGACGGTTTTCCCCATATAAGACCAAGTTTTTCCCGTAAAAGTTACGAATTAAAACCGTATTCACAACGGTTTTTTCCCATAAGAGATCAAGTTTCCCCGTAAAAGTTACGAAGTAAAACCGTATTCTCGACGGTTTTCCCCATATAAGACCAAGTTTCCCCCGTAAAAGTTACTAAGTAAAACCGTATTCACAACGGTATTTTGCCATATATCACATTTTTTCCGTAAAAGTTATGAAGTAAATTTGTAGTCGCAACTGTTTTTTACCATGAGATCTAGTTTTCTCTGTATGTTTCAGTTTTCACTTGTTTACATAAAAGTATTTAATCGGTGAAAGTTACAACCAGTTACCATAAAAAATACAGTATAATTTCGCAATCAGAACTATTTTTAATTAGTCAAGAACAAGTTTACTGTAGTTTTTAGTTTATAACTGTTTACAAAACCATATGGAATTGAAGTTACAACCAGTTACCATAAAAAATATGCTGCAATTATGCAGTGAATATGGTTTTACCACAAAATAATGCAATTACACTAAATACTATAAGGTTTACAAATTGTGTAAAAATGTAAATATCAGTTATACAGTTTTGCGCACAAAATAATGGGTTTTCTCTGAAATTTAGTTTTGAAGTGTGGATAAAATGATAAAGTCATCTTTTAAAATAGTATAGAACTATTGCAGAGCAAATAAATTAAAGAAAAATACTGTGCTGTACACAGTACCTTTTATTCATAATACTGTCAATATACAGTGAAATCTGTGTGTAACGATACTGTCTATAACAATATTTTATTTAGGTCCCTACAGAATGGTTATAGACAGGTTTCACTGTATAATATTTATTACTTTTGTTATTTCAATAATGTTCAAACATTTAAATTAAATAATCTAACTAAATTATGCTAGAATATTATTCAATTATACAGAATAATAAAAATTAAAGTAAATCATTTTTCAATACGCATGTTGAGGATACTTATTAAGTAACAAACTAAATAAGCATGTAGAAAAAAGTCTGTATAAATGAAAAAATAAATATTGTTGTCTTCTTATAATGTCAACAGTGATAAATTTTCAAAATATAGAACTCTGGAGCTTTTCATTTAAGAAACCTTGATAACTTTTATTAAATAGCAAAACATCTTTAAATATGGTTACATTATACACTGTGCTGTGCTGAACACGATAATTACATAATGTTTTGTGAGGTACATTTGTTGTTGCATATAATTTAAGTAATACAAAATGAGCAGGCAAAAATATACAATAAACAGAAATACAAATATAATCAAGGTTCTCTCATTGATTTAAATTTTTAAAAATCAAACCACGATTACAATATAATAACTTTGATGCAATTAGCAGAATCAAGATACCTAATATTTTCATATCTATTCAATAAAATGTTCAACACCATTCAAAGTCCATAAGTTTATTTTATAAGGTCAAAACTTTTTGATTCATGGATTTCTTTTTTTGGATCCTTTATCAGGATTCATCCTTAGAAAACACCTGTAAAATACAAATAGGACAGAAAAATTCTTTAGTGATTTTGCTTTATTCAAAGTTTAACAAGTTTATTTAACCTTTAACTGCTGTCATGGGTCTCACAGACCCCGAGTGACAGGTCGTTTCCACCTCTCAAAGTGAATATTGGTCAATGTCCTATTCAGTACCTTCCTACTACGTCCAAGAGAAGCCACATTCCAACACTGGTTTGGATGTCCCAACTATTTCGTATTTCACACTATTTGCATTTCCCCCACGGTCTCTTAGACCCTTCACAGCATTTGCGTTAGTGTTCTTGCTGAATGAAATAGTCTGTTTGAGTATGGAATTTCAGCTGAGTCTAAAATGGTAACAAACTTTACTAAGAAACTACCTCTGTATCTAGCACAAAAAGAAGTTCAGGATATTGTTGATAATTGGTCGGAAATAGAGTACTGGGACAGTGAAATTTCGGATACTATTGAAAGCAAACATGAAACGGATTCGGAAATTTATGCAGATGAAGACATTTCAAGTGCGTCTTCACAAGAATATTTCAACGGAAAAAAAACTTCAAATGGGATGCTGGGAGGGGACCTAATCGTGCCATTAGAACACCAAACCACAACATAGTTTAGTTTCCAGGGTTGAAATGTCCTACAAAATTAGTTCCGAAAGCTGAGCCTGAAGAGACATGGAATCTACTTTACTTGTATACTAATATAAAATATATTCATGTTAAGAATTGAATTATCTAAATTTAAAATGTATAAATAATAATTATCTAAAGAATCTTTCATTAATATATATTAATTAACTTTATACACACTTTAGTGAGCGAGGTCTGAGAGACCCCTCCACACTAGTCACGAGACGGTTTGTAACACAGCAGTTAAGGGTTAAAGCTAATTTAAAAAATACAATCAAAGACTATAGCACCCAATCCTTTTTTTTAATAAATGTCATGTGAGAAATTAACTGTGACAAATCAGTTAAAGTAATGTTCTTGCATGTACTTGAACTGCAATTTACAATTGTGCCTTCAATTCTTCACATTTCTTTGACAAATTTATGATCTTGAAAAACATGAATTGTACAGGGTGTCCTAAAAGTTCCTGTACTGACGATTCGTGAATTTACTATACAAAATCAACAAACTTTTAAACAAATATTTTTATGTTAATGGTGAAAAGCACTTATAAACGAAAAAGATTTGGACTTACATTTATAGTAAATGTTTAAAATTTCTGCAATTTTCTTGGGAGGCAAAGCTGAAGTAGTTTACACATATTTTTAGAAACACCTTTCAAAATGCTGGGAATGACTTCTTGTATCTTTTGAGTAATGGCACTTTTCAGATCACCTATTGTTTGGTGATTATCTTCATAAACTTTGTTCTTTAATTATCCCCACAGAAAAAAAGTCAGGAATGTGTAGATGACGGAACGAGGTGGCCAATGGTTTCTTGAGATGAGTCGATCGCCAAAAAATCTTGAAGCATGCCTGTGGTGTCATAACTTGTATGGCAGGTTACAACGTCTTGTTGGAACCAAGAGTCTTGTTCATGCACTTCTAATATTCCAAAAAATTGTTGATTAAGTTGATATACTGTATCTGGGTCATTCTGAAATTAAGTGGAAATTTGAGTCACATGTATTTTTTTTTATGAATTTCATGTGTCAATTGATTTTTATACAATAGTAATAGATCTTAATTGAGGTATATTTTCATCAGATATCTTCAAGTGAATAAATATTTGCATATTTATACTTAAAAAAGTGAATTAAACATGGAAAATATCACCTCCGTGGCTGTTCTTAACCCTGTTTCTAGGTTAAGAAATATAGTTGAAACTTAAAAAGTATAAAAATTCCTTTATTTAATATTAATAGTTTCATTGTTAACAGTTTTCATTTCATTGCACCAGAAATTATTATATTTTTCATTAAATTTAATGTTGAAAAATCAGTAAATTATTTTGTCCCTACTATTTTTGTCAGCTCTGCATAAAAAGTAAATAACCTTTAAAAAAGTCTACTAGAAGGCAGTACATGTCTGAAAGTGTAATTAAAAGAAGCTCTAATGAGCCATCTTTACTGTAAGATATCTTTGACTCAATAGCAAGTATGATTTTGTCTGTTTCTTATATTTGCACTCAGAAAATTCTTGAGTTCTTTTAACAATGTCACTGCCATGGCATTTTTTAACTTAATATATTTTCATTTATTGCTGAACTTTTTTCAACAACATATAGTTAGAAAATGCACAAAACAATCTGGAAATCAAAGCACATGGCTGGGATTGTTTTAGGTTAGGCATAAATGTGGTCCAACCATTGAAATTTCACCTCCATGGAGGTGAGCAAATATTTCTTATCAGGAATTTGTACAATGATATGGTAAAATAGTGATTATAAATGGTTATTTATTAAAGTAAGAACAATCTTGGGTAAACAAATAAGCAGTCCAATTGTTTTTTCTCTAACCAGTACCGATTTAACTTGCCAATTGATTCTGATTTGAACCTGTAGAATAAAGCCTAACAGCTTTATTTGATTTACAATGTTTGAACACTTGTAACTTTGGGTCTAATTATGTACGCTGATAAAATCTTTTAATTTTCCCTTAAAAATATGCCATTGAGTTGGGAGATAATTTAAGTATCCTCATGACTGAAATTCTCTTTGTTGTTTCTGACATAGTACCAGTTGGTATCATGTGAATCTGGCCTAGTTGGTACCATGTCTAAGAAATCTGATATAATCAAATTTAGGAAAGTCTGGAAGGAGTCTTAGCAAAAAAGAAATAGAATTAAAAATGATCCAGAACTTTACGACATAAAAGAGGGCTCAGCAAAAAAAAATAGGTTGAAAAGACAAGAAAATTTTGTTTGAAGGAAAAAAAAAATTAATATTCCACCAAACAGAGTGGAGTAGTTAACCCAGATGAAGCTGTTGGGTATTGCAACCTGATGTAAGAAACATGTGCATGTGAAAAGCATGAAAAAGTTTTGTTAACTTTTGAAAAATTAAAAAGCCTCAAAGTTCTTAATTACAATGATTTAGATTAGATGGTTAAATCTCTGCTGTCTGGATGTAGTAAAAAGTGAAGAAGAATGTCTGGAAAGAAGTGCATTAACAAACACGTTGAGACAAATGATTACATGTGTTGAGCAATGGAAGAGGAAAGAAGTTTACAGTGAAATAGATTAAAAAAAAAGTCAGCTAAGAAAGTGGTTAAATCAAAAGTTGAAATAGAAGTCAAAGCGCTAGTTAATAAATTTAATGATATGCTTCGTTACTTCGTGAAGCATGTTCGCAACATAGTCCCATCAATACAGGTCAATTTTCAACCTAAAGATAACCTTGGAACATATGAGATACTGATACATGTTGATTTTGGGAGATACAACATGTGCATTTCAGAGATTCACATGACCAAATCACATTACATAGATAAATTGAAAATAGTGAAAAACTTAATGTTCTGTCATTCTACTCATTGTCTGAATCTTTGCGACCCGACTCAAATGCATTTAATGAATATGTAATTGTCAAAGTATTTGGTAGAAAGAGTGTTTGCTATTATGTGGCAAATGTCATTGAATGTTTTGAAGCTTCTTAGCAGATCCGCTTCATGTCGAGATGACATGACACTACTAAAAACAAATTTGTTTCCAATGAAGAATGTGAAGCAACAGTTCAAGATGAGGTTATGGCCATTTTAAAACAACTAACAATGAATACTCATGAATAGTACATTTTTGATTAAATACCTGAAGACTATTTACATTGTGTTAGATGAATCTGAAACATCTCGTCACCTCCACGTTTTAAGGAAATAAAAAATTGGCTTTAATTTGCTTAAAATATTGTCTTGACCTGTTTCAGTTGCACAACTTCATTGCCCTAACATGACATAAATACATAAAATAAATTCTAAAACTTTAATTTTATTTTTCAAAAAGTTTTGACTGTCAAATTTCTATTTAATTTCAAAATGATCCATATTTACTCGGTATTGCATCACTTGGATATTTATGTCGCTAAAATTATTTGCATTCAAAATAAGTTTAAAACAGCGCAATTCTCTGAATGCGTGAAATTCATCTTGCAATGAAGAACAAAATGACGTGGAACTTTATTATCGAACAACTTGAGTGCAAAGAAAATGAAACGATAAAAATTAAAGAGCCGATAAAATTCAATAATTAAAAAAAAAACACGGGCAATAATTATTTTTGCCATTATTTTTAAAGTTGGAGTACGGGAACTTTTAGGACAACCTGTAGTTTTTAAAACAGAGATGGCAAGATTGAGCACCATAAGAGAATGTTACTCCGTGAACATTTCGATGCAAACTCCAGAGGACAACATAGGGTTTGATTAATTTTGTTTTGAAATTACAGAGTTCACATTTAAACACAGACATTACGGTAAGAATCTAATTTCTAAAAATTAACAAAAGGAGCATGAAAAGTAAGTAAAAGCTCACCTGATAATTAGAGTTGAAACTATTTGAGCACTCGTCGATCAAAAATGGCGCCCTAACAAACATACGACCTGGTTGCCAACTGATGAATAACGAAAAGCTTAAATAAAAGTCGAATCGCACTTTTATTTACATGATGTTCAAAACCATAAAATAATTGCTGAAAAATAAGAGCAAGTGTAGAAAATAATCTTAAAATGATTTAAGAAAAGGGAAAGTTATCGTACGCAAAGCAGTACCGTAGTGACGAGAACTCGAATTTGAACTGACGGTTTTAAACCGTATATGGCTAGAGTGAAAAACGGTAAAAAACCGTTTTGTCAACAAAACAGCTTTAAACCGTCAAATATACGGGAAAAGTCCGTCAAAACAACGGAAAATTTTTGCAGTGTAGCTTCGGTGTCTGGGGGAACATCTGTCTCATTGCTGCAGTCGCTTCTGAGCGGACGCTTCCTCTAGGTGGCGTTACTGCTGCGGACGTATCAGGCTTTGGCGCGCTCGTCGCACAATCCCACATATATATATATATATATATATATATATATATATATATATATATATTTCGTGCCGAATATAAATGTTTAATATCTAGTCAAATTGAAGTAGAGAAAAAGAACTAGAGAATTTAGTAGAGGAATGAGAATTGTGTGTGTGTGTGCGTAGAAATAAATAAAAGATGTTTTAAATTCAGTTTTTTGTTCATGTGAAACGTAGTGTGTTTTTGTCCAACATGAAATTGGTTAGTTTAAATATCCTTAACTAGTTAAGTAAGTTTGTTAAAGCATCCCAGTGTGACCGTATATAAATGTAAAGCGTACGTTTAAATTACTATTTTTTTTTTTGGGGGGGGGGGAGTACATTTTAAAACCTATGCAAAACTTTTTTTTTAAATTTTCGGAACTATATACAGGGTGGTCCCGAATTCATGGTACAAACTTTAATGGTAGGTACAGGACATTGTAACAATGATTTATTGTATAGGAATGTATAGTCGCAAGTGACGCGGTGAGGCGTAAACAGGGGAAATAAAAGGAAAGAGAAATGGAGTGATCGGTTGGTATCATTGCCGGTAGAGGGCAGTAGATGTCTAGCCGCTGTTGAACATGATGCATCGCAGTAGGGAAAAGCGCCATTCACAATTGTGCTGCCGTAGACGATGGGTGACTTTACGTATGCAGAAAAAGCAGACATGCATTACATGTACGGCCGTGCAAATGGTAACGGCAGAGCTGCGTTACGAATGTATCGCGCGGAGTATCCTGATCGACGAATGCCGGATCATAGAATTTTTCAACGGTTACATCGTCAACTTTGTGAAACAGGTGCGTTCGACGTCAACAGACATGGCGCTGGTCGAGTAAGAGCTGTACGCACTCCAAGGCTGGAAGAAAGCATCTTGAACATTGTGGCTGATAGACCCGAGTCAAGCACAAGAACTGTTGCGCGTGACGTAGGTGTGAGTCATCAGACTGTATGCAGAGTGTTAAACGAAAATCGCTTACACCCCTTCCATTTTCAGAAAGTACAAGCATTGAATCCGGCAGATTATCCTCGCCGCGTGAACTTCTGCCTGTGGGTGATGCAGCAATGTGCGTTGCAGCCGGATTTCGTAGATTATGTGCTATTTACAGATGAAGCGACATTTTCACGCGAGGGTGTCTTTAATGCGCACAATTCCCATGTGTGGGCAACCGATAATCCACATGCAACGCGTCGACATGCGTTTCAACAACGTTTCAGTATTAATGTGTGGGCTGGTATTGTGAACGACTTTTTGATTGGCCCATACTTACTACCCACGCGGCTCACTGGCGGAAGCTATCTTATTTTTCTGAAAGAAGTGTTACCACAACTGCTGCATGATGTTCCGATCGCCATTCGTAACCGCATGTGGTTTCAGCACGATGGGGCGCCAGCACACTTCAGCATTGATGTACGGAATTACCTGAATGCCACGTTTGGTACTCGATGGATTGGGCGTGGTGGACCAGTCCCTTGGCCACCCCGATCTCCCGATTTATCGAGCCTCGATTACTTTTTATGGGGACATCTAAAGCATCTTGTTTATGAGACTCCAGTTGACTCAGATGAGGATCTCGTCGCTCGCTTATCTGTAGCTGCTGCAGGTGTGCGTGAAATACCAGGCATCTTTGAACGTGTACGCCAATCGCTCCACCGACGCTGTCAAGCATGTATCGATACTGGTGGACGCAATTTTGAACAATTACTGTAAACATGACACTTGTCAACAACGCTTTCAATAAAATCTTTGTTTTTCCTTTCGGTCGTTATTTCCCCTGTTTTCGTCTCACCGCGTCACTTGCGACTATACATTCCTATACAATAAATCATTGTTACAATGTCCTGTACCTACCATTAAAGTTTGTACCATGAATTCGGGACCACCCTGTATAGTGTTTGTGAAAAGCTTATTTTCTTAACACGACTTTCTATTTTTTTTTTTCTAATCTGTTGTTTTTAATGTAAAACCAAAGCAGCACGTGGACAAGTATTAAATAAGTTTTACCTAGCTTTTTCTTTCAGGTATTTATTCTCTTACATAAAGGTTAGAAAATGTCCAACAAAATGAGAATTGCAATACAGCTTATTACTGAAAAAGAATTTAAAAAAAAATCGATAACGAAATTTTAACTTTTTTTGAACTAGTTGTAAATAATCAGCACAAACATAGTATAAATAAAACAAAAACCTAATCTTTCATTGTATTTCCAAGCCATTTCCACTTTTTCCTCGTGTTTTTGTAATTTTGTTATACCTCATATAAAATTAGATAACTTCGAGCAATTTTTGAAAATATTTCTGTCCTTGATGTTGTTTTTTAATTGTTAAAATAACGCGACAAACATGTAAAAGCATTCGATAGCGAAATGAATTTCCTAAACGAATAATCCTTCTGGTAAACGTGAGCACATTTAAATTTTTTTCTCTTTTCAGCATATGGAAAAAGAAAAATACTTATAAAACTACATGCACATACTCAACAGGCTCTTCTATTTAACGAATTTTTTATCATTGATGCAACATTGGGAAAACCTAGTTTTTTAAAGCCTTGAATTTGCGATAACTTTTCCAAAAATAAAACATTTTTAGTAGCACCTCTCAAGTGATTCAAAAGATGTGTGTACCCGTTAAAAATCCATGTATTTAGTTTCTATGAATACTTAGAACTTTTGTTATATTCTATTTATCCATTAGTTTAACGTAATGAGGATAAAAGAGAAATGTCTAGGAAACAAAATTCAAAAGAAATCTGAAAAAAAGAACCGAAAAAAAAAAAAAACTTTTCTTCAATTCTTTCAGCATTTTAAGTGAAATACTTTTATGTTTCAAAAGCGATGTACTTAATACATGTGTAAAAGTTTCATATTATACAGATTGCGGGTTATTAATAGGAATGTGACAGAGTAAAGAAAGTTTACAAGAACTTATTGCTTATTGTTTGTCTTTTATATGTATTTACAAAGAACTCTAAATACTCGTAAAGAATACAAATAGATATAAATTTATTATAAAAAACCACAGAGAACCTTCGCGCAAAACCAAAGAGGAAACGAAAAAAATAATTTTCTCCGCGTGCAAAATGAAAGCGGAAACGTAAAAAATAATTTCTGAGCTTTCTCAGAGGCGATGAAAAAAATTGGCATTATTCCAAGGCTGACTGCAAGTTCACGTGGGTAGAAAAGCCAAGATTGGGGTTATTCTTCTTTCGTCCGAACGAAACGCGTTTGAAGAAAAAGGTAGAGAAAAAAAGTATTAAATTCCTTTAAAAATCTTCGAGATTGAATTTAAAAATTTTGCCGCGACACAGAAAATTGCAAAAAATTCGGACTACCTGTGTGCCAAATCTCATTGCAGTAAGTGCCATAGAATCGTCAGGATTTTGCGCCCGCAAAAAAACAGACGAACATTTCCTTTTATATTATTAGAGTTAATATAAACAAATCCTAAATATTTACTAGTTGTTCAGATATTAGACTTCAAAGTGTGGAAAATCGCAAAATTTTCAAAACGTCCAAATATATACACAATAAACACCAGAATTATAGAAAACGTCAACAGGAAGAACGGTCAAGAGACGGGGAATACAAGAAGATCCGGACATCCGAAGCCGAGTGTCAACGGGCCCGGAGGGTATTCTTGAAAGTATAGGCGTCGCGGCTTCAAGGTGAACAAATGCCTGATACGAATGCTCCAAATATCTCCACCGCTCGAAGTTCGACACAAATAGCATATCTGATGTCATAGACGTTTTATAATCGAATGATGTAGTTCATTCCATAGAGGTCGGTTATGAGTCACAACCTTCAACACCAGCAGCGAGTGCACCAATTGTGATATATGTGCGGAGCGATGAACATTTAATGTGTGAAATTAAAACAGTCTAGAACAAATTTCTTTCACCCTCATTCACCATATGGCCTCACTGAGGTATTCTACGCCTTAAATCTAGCGGCTGTGTTCCGATACAGACTCATCCGGGTTTTTTTTGTATTCATTTGCTATGTTACATTAAAAAAATAATAAAAAAACAACGAAAAGAAGTTTTACAAATATTAGCAGTACAAAAATATTCATGGAATTTGCACATGAAATGGTAATTTTATTAAAATAAAAGTTTTATCACTTTTTTCTTACTTTAAACCTTAATGCACCCAAAACTAATAGCTGCATCAGTAAAAAAACCTTCTTCATTTTTGTTCCACGTACAATTTTGAATAAACCATGTTAATCTCGTAATTTTCTGATCCGTACTTTCTCGGGAAACCGTCTGAGAATCGAGCGATAAAAGCCTTTTAGACACCGGGCCATGACGTCATAGCGAGATTCAATGGTGTAATAAAAAAAATCGTTGCTGTGGGGTAATTGGTGCTACAATAAATTTTATATTTGGCAAACCCTTTAGTTAGAAATGTAACTTTTCTTTCACCGTTTCATAACCGCGATCAACTATTTGTACACTTTCGCGAAATTATACTTTTCATCACATCGAATTTATTTATGAACCAATTTTAAAAATAATTATACTATAATTGGTATAATTATTTCATACCATGCACTCTAATGGTATAAAATAATTATACCACAATTATACCATTAGAGTGCATTCTAAGCTTTCACGTGGTAGTTTCAAATTTTAAAACTAATTGTACTAAGCTACAGATATGACAGTTTCAGTTTTGTGTATCAGAAATTACGTTCTAAAAGTTCCGAAATGTGTATGACCAACTTTTAATCTCATCAAATTTATTTATTACGTAATTTCAAAAATAATTGTACCATAAGAAAGAGTACATTCTAAGGTTTTGCGTGATGTTTTCAAATTTTAAAACTTATAGTAATAAGCTATAGATATGACAGTTAAACAAAAAAGTAACGAAAATGTCCCGATTTTCCAAAAAAATAATATAAGGAACCAAATTGAAATTTCTACAGAAGCTCGATGAGGTGCAAAAATTCACGTTTAAAGGTATTCTAAAAAAAACTCATTCAGCTCAATACTAAGGCCTATCCAGGCCCCAGTTAAATCAGCTCAATGCCAAATTATTTATTATACAAAAGCGAACAAATTTTTTTCAAAATGAAAACATTCCACGAAATTTCAGTTAGATGTTGCAGAACATTTTCCTTGAAATAGGGAGAAAAATACTGATATTTTCTAAAGTAAATTTATGTGAAAGCCAAAAACAATTCACACATCATACATTTCCCTGAGGCTGACTTTATTTGCATTTTAAAATTCATGAACAGTAAGATAAACTAACCTTGAACAAGAGTCTAGACATGGTGTTTTATATTCATTAGTTATCGGCTTCAATTTCGAATGGAATAATATCAAAATAATTCTAAATACATAACCTGAATTCAAAAGTCTATTCATTCAGTAAAACATAAAATGCGGCAGAAATCTCAGGCTACCCCTTCAAATCTCGTAAAAACAAAACTTATTAAACCCAAATTGTCATAATGTGCGGCAATGTGAGAAAATATAACACGTTTATTAGGCATCCCCTGTGTTTCTACGTCAACAGACAGGGACGGAATTTTTTGTTTAAAATTCTTGTGCTAGGCAGACAGTAGTTTACCATTCATCATCTCGGAAACAAGTTTATAAAAACAAATACATTTCCAATTTATCGGTAAGTGTGCCTATGTGATAAACTTGAATACATTTATTCAGGCATCTCTTATGGAAAGTGGGATAGGGCCTGTTTCTTCGATAACAGACAGAAACAGAGTAAGTGGTGAGAACAGTTCACGTAGTGGAGATAAAGCGTAGGTGCATTTTGAAAACCAAATAATAACAGGAAAATAACGACTTTTAGTAGTACTAAGGCCCGGTGCACACGCCTGGTTTTTCAACGTGCAGCGCCACTGCGGCACCGAAGCCCAACTATGCACACATAACCGTGAAATGACGCACGAACTCATTTCGCGCCATTTGCGCTAAATATTCTATGGAAGAAAACATATTTATTTCGTTTACTTAAAGTTAAAAAAAAAGTATATTTTGAAACTGTTAAAGATAACTTGCTTATTCGAATCCATCTTCACATGTTTGCACCTCCTTCTTGTTTGGTTATGATAATGTAAACAAACAACAAACAAACAAGTTGAGTTGTCATGCTTTTGTGATTGGCCACAGTATGACATCACACCTATAAAGGGGTGTGGTCATAATATTATGGCCAATCATGTACTTAATGCAGTATTATGATTTTGTTTATGGCAATCTTTCCATTGAGATATTTATGCTAATTTCTAGAGATACAAGAAGTATAAAAGTGAGAATTCCTTTCTTTTAGCTCTCAATTGTTGTCATACATTGGACAGAGTGGTATCTCTGGTTTTCCAATCTTTGTTTCTTTTCCTGTAAATAGTTTTTAATGAATAAATGTTTTTTAGCTCTTTAAATCTGATGATTTATTTTTTACTCCACATATCACTGGGCACTTTGCTTATCCACAATATGTGGGTGATAGAAACAAAATAGACGTTACTAGATACACTCATTTATTAATTATTATTAATTATTATTTATATTATTTGTTTATGAAAACAAGGTATTTCAGAACGGCGACTCGTGTGCGGCGCCTTGAGGAACTGCGGTACAAATTGCACACAAGTTGGACGTGCGTCGCCCCAGCGGCTCTGGAGGCATGTGTGCACTGCTCCATTGGATCTAATGTACCTCCGACCGCACTTGCGTTGCGACAGCGGCGCTGCACGTTGAAAAACCGGATGTGTGCACCGGGCCTAATACCGCATCTACATATACGCGCGAATGGTGAGTAGAATCGCGAGGCCAGTGGCGGGGCAAATGTGTAGGCAGTGCACTCGTCATTCGCCTCGTTCATCGCCTCGCGGCTCGTAGCGCTCGTGCCGAAAGCGGTCTTTTGGGAACGAGTCAAAGGGTCGCAACGAACGCGTATATCAACAAATACAGAGCGGATGCCGTCACAACCTCTACGTCGTCCATCAGCCTAAACTTGGTTTTCTGAACTCTCGGTGAGTATGTAAACGGTCTTTCGCGTTGTGGGAACGAACGCACAAATGCCACTCGCGAATATCGGCGAGTGACGAGGCGATATGTGTAAATGCACCATAACAAGATCACGAGACCAATTTTCGTGATTTAGTATCCACAATTGAAGAAAACGTCGATATTCTCTCAATGTTCGTCATGTAGAAAACAACTAAATTATTGGAATATAATAGATATGTTTCAACAATTAGTTGGAAAACGTTTCTTACCGAGATTTGAGTCATTGTCTTTGATCCATGCCGAGACGGCCTCTTTGATGGAGAAAATTTCCCATCCTGTAGAATGGACGCTGATTCTTCTCGTCTCAAGAAGTTTTTTCCGTCTTTTTTTTCGTGTTTTTGTTGGAGCCAGCACTTGGTACACCTTTAACTTTGAATGAAACATACTTAATAAACTTTTAATGTAAAAGTTCTGACATTTGAAAACAATTATTTTAACGATAAGAGCAATGTAAACGAATTTGAAAGTGATTTTCAGTGTAAACAGACAAACCACCTTAAGACGAGGATTTTACTTCCTGTTACACTTTCTCTCAGTAAGTAACGGAGTTACCTTAAAATGACATCACTTTTGGAAAACGTACAGGAAACACATTCTACCACTAAAGATTTAGCCTACGTAAAGATTTATATTAAAAGTATCCCATATCGAATTGGGGATTTAGAACTGTTACTGATCAGTCAAAGGAAGCTCTGGATGTTGAGCCTCCCTAAGAGGGTTTTAGATTTAAATTTTAAAAATATATCTTCATAAAAAATGCTGTGAGAGGCTTTTTTGTCAATCTAAATGTAGGTGGCAGTAGTGGTTTTATGGAGGAACGTTCTTCCTGCACTTCTTACGCACGGGACATCACTTGTTTAAGAATGCCAATTTCGCCAACAAAAATTCCAAACATCTAATTGCGAATAGCAATTCCGACCAGTCAACAGTAAATTTGGATACACAGCGAAAACCCGATTTAACGATTTTACGCATATAACGTCATTTTTTATTGGTCCCAAACAATTTCCTATACTTTCAGTGTTACAAATTCCCGTATTTAACGTCATCACTTCGAAAAATTTCCCGTATTTAACGCTTTTTCAGCAGAGAACTCGAAGCGATTTTCTTAAAATAGTCAGAATACTAGCAGACGAGCACTGCGTTGCCTGTGACAGTTCTTTTCGTGCCCTTACTCATACTAAAACATAAAAAAAAAATTAAAAAAATTAAGAATGAGTTTCAACTCCACCCGACATGACACGGGCATGTCGCAAACTCGCATAAAATTCGGACTTCCAGGGTATCGAAATGGCATAACATTTTACTCAGATTTCAAATCAGTTGAAAATTTTATTCTATCCTTAACGATCGCGATGATAGAAAACGTCACATAGTCCTTTTTGTGTTCGTAATCAATATCTTCTTCAAATACGTCAATTGTAAATTAGATATACTAAAAAACTTACAAAAACTCATATCTGTGGAGAATGATGTTAATGACTTAGCTAGTAAAAGCAAAACGCAAACCAAAATAACAGATTTCTTTAAACTATAAACTATTGTAAAGGAAGAAATAAGAGGTATGTTACTTAATTTGGTCTTTATTTCATGCTCTATGTTTTGTTTTTCTCCTATTGGAGACTTCTTCTATTTGGAGACTACCAACTCCATCCCATAGTCTGAACATCCATATTGAGGTAAAATTCCAGGTCGTGAATGCTCCAATTCACATTACTTCAGAGATTTGGAGACTACCATCCCATAGTCTAAACATCCAAGCTAAGGTAAAATTCCAAGTCGACAATGTTCCAGTCCACATTGCTTTAGATGTTCTGGAGACTACCAACTCCAGCCCAATACACATTGCTCGGAGCGTCCAATCTTGGTTCGAGGAAAGTGAAAGTGAAGTAAAGCATCCTGGCTCCCTAATCTCCATACTTGATTATTATTGAGCCAATGCGAGGTATTCTTGAGAGGAAAGGAATTGATTCCCACTTTCTTCTATCAATAATTAGCATCAGTATTGGTTGAAGAGTGATAAAAAAAAATCCATATTAATGTTTGTGATTTATATATGAGCATTCCTCGACGTATTTAAAATCGCGGCATCTTGTGAAAAGTGAAGAATTCAGCCCTTTGTCAATAAACAGAACTCGATATTTTGTGGGTCGAATTATTTTGGAATTATCGAGTTATTACCCGTGTACTATGAGCACTGTAAAAATTATTTTTATCTATTTCTAAAAAGGTTAGCTTCAAGTCAAAAATAAATTAGTTTCAATAATTATTGATGTGTTAAACCGTACATTAATTTGACTTCTTCTGAAACTATTCATGTGTTCTCTCTTCCATTATGCTTTATAGTTATTTTCTAATCAGTTCTTTTATATTGATAACAATGTCTGCTACCAAATCTCGAGCCCTTTCCATGACTTCTACAGACCCCTTTCATAAAAAATGCATATGAAAGCTTGGGGAAACTTCGACTCTAATGGGGGAAGAACTCAACAAATCCAGCCTCTTAAGAGTTTTGGAGTGGAGCCAAAGTAGATTCGGGGAATGAATACATGAACAGATTCCATATCTTTCTATTCACTTAATTCCTCATCCTGTTTGGCGTCATTTTCTGCAATCACTGCCAAAATTTATAAACTATTTGACAAAGACCTAAACGTACACAAACTTAAAACGTTTTCATTATATGAAAATGTTTTAAGTAAAATGTTTTAGTTGAAGACATTCAAGAGACAATTCCCACTAAATTATATTCGCATTTGAAAAAACTTTTGCAAATGTCTTCACCAGATCAATAAATTTCGGAATTGAATGTTATAATCGAATCCAAGAGTCATACTTCGATTAAAATACTGAAATATGTATATAAAATAAAACATTTTTGTTTTAAATGAACTTTTAAAAATTTCAAATCGTAAAATATAGGAAGAGAAAAGGCTAAATTGCTTTTTAAGAAAAGATTTTCTTATTTAAGTTTCTAGACTATATGGGGATTTGAAATTCCAATTCTTTAATCTCCTATAATCTCCAATCTGTTAAGTAGAAAACAAATTGTTTTGCAGGGATAAACTCTTTTAATGTATCATTTTCTCTGCAAAATCCCGCAAATCGTAAAAAGAAAATATTCGTCTTTTAATGAATTATCATAATTTTGAATTAACCCTCCAAGTGATTTCGACGAGATATCTCGTTCATCAAGATCTAGGTCGTCTTGCTACTGACGAGATGCCTTGAGAAGACTAGTTATGAGGAGGATTTCCATACGCAAAAGCATGATTTGGCATCACCGCAGTTGGTTCCCCTCGAACTCATTATCACTGCTATCGCTGACGGTATCAAACAGTAAACTTGGAACCAATAACAGCTCTAAATATTCCAGCCATGGATGCGCTTTGTTTACTTTCCAACCTATCACCTTATTTAAAAAATAGACTCGTCAAAAACTATGTGACCATTGCCTTCCCGTGGGAGCCGGACTATAACTATTAAGACGGACTGAGAAACATGTAAACAAAATAAAATAGATCTTTTGGATCGCTTGATTGACCATTTGTAACTTTCCGAAAGCTTCTTGGGAAAATAACATTTTTTTAACGGGTATAACATGTTTATAACTTCCTTTTCAACGGTACGATAAGAACCACCAATTTCTTCACTGGTCTAAGGAATAAAGAATATTCGAAGTAACATTTCAGCGAAATGTTCATGTCAGAGCCATTGTATAATTAACCCTTCTTTGCATAATGGGGGAAATTTCCATCATAACATTGAATGCTCAAAAATTATATATAGAAGAACAAGTTCACTTTAAGTTGATCGTGTCTGGATACCTTTTTAATGTCCATTGCATAAAAAAAACATAGCTGTCGAAAATAAGCAAGTGTCACTATCAGTAAAACGAGCTTGAAGTTGTCATTCCGCTGTTTGTTGTAGTTGCAATAAACGTATGATTTCGTTTTTAATTTTGTTTTATTATATTTGAGTTTCTATTGCTAAAAAAGTGAAAATGAGTGGAAGAAAGGTTTGTAACATGTGTTTCTGTTATTTTTAGAGCAATTTCTGAAAAAGTTTGCGTTTAATTTAAAAAATACCACATGATACCATCCTATTGTTTTTTGCTAAATTTATTCTATAAATATATGCTAAGATTTTTTTAACCATTTTTCCTTTAATTTTGAACATGAATTATATCACCTTGATTTATTTCACCAATAAAGAAAAAATCATGCAAAGAAGGGTCAAATAAAAGAGATGAGAAAATTTCCCATTTTGAAATTGAACCAAGGGCAATAAATGGAATATAAAAAATAACTCTCTCTCAGTAACTGTTATGATCTACAACAGTCAATGGTTCAGAATCCATAAAAGCCCAGATGCCCGGTATTTCCTAATAAAAAAATTAAAATTAAGTGGAAAAATAAATAAAAATCGCCAAAAAAAACCCCGGAAACAAAACGACGATTTTTTAAAAAAAATATAAATTTGAGTAAGATGGCAGTATCTATTTTGAAGTCCCCGAATTTTAAGGCCTGCTCAGGGTCTGTCTCCTCTCTACCCCTATAAAATAAAAATAGACCCAAAACAACGACTTTCTTATGATTTTTCTGAGTAAGACGGCAGATTCTATTTTAAAGTCCACAAATTTAAAAAGATCTAACCAGGGAATCCTGATGCCCTATCCCTTCAGACTCAAATGCTTTCTTACCATGATTGGACAATGGCGTATATCCTGCGCAATGGGTATCTTCGGTACATCAGTCTTCTAGCCCTCTACCCCTTGCATCCTAATAAGGCTTGCATCCAGTCCAGGTAATATGCGCTATTGTTACTTGTTCAGGGTTTGTCATTCTCTCCTCGTTTTCCCGCTACTCTTTTATAATTTAGGGTGAAATTATTCGTATTTTTGTCAAATTTGAGGAAAAGAAACAATTGAGAAAGAGATAATGTGATTGAATTACAAGGTTTTATAAAGTTAAGCGTTAGATGTTTTACTGCCGATCCAATATAGGTATCCCAAGTCATCAATGTTACATTACGATGATGCCCATCGCAATGCTTATTAAGTTAGAGTAAAAAATTAAATTATGTAATGAACATTATTGGTGGCAAAAATAAATAAATTAATCAAAGTTGATCAAACCTGAAGCAAAACATAAATTTGAGTGAGGTGGTAGGTAATTAATTACCGTCCCTCGTGCAATACAAAGGTTTATTGGCGACATCCTTGATTTTCACCTCATAAAGCCCAGCGCTGGACGCTTTATCCTTTCAAACTGAAATGATATCTTATGAAAGTAATGGGTGTTTGTAGTGGGCCATGAGTATCTTCAGCACATTACATTTTGTATGTATGTGAGAAGAACACTGAGCATAAGCTTGAATCACAAAAGCAATGTGCGGTGTAAGTAACTCAAATGTAGTAAGCAATGACGTGCTAGCGAAATTCAAAAAGCATTTAATACTTCAAGGATAGGTGTTAGTTATGCTGAGTTTTTTATGGCGTAAAGTAGGCCATGTTTGGCCAATCTGTGCCATACATTGTCAAGTAAATGGACATACACGCCCAATGAAGGTTTTAATGTCATAGAAAATATAAATACAGGGTGTCCATAAAAGAATGTCCCAGTTTCAATGGTATATTATAACAGTTTAATGTAGACTATTTACAGCAAATCGCATATCAAATTGAAGGTAAACTCACTAAGTTTTTCTTACAAATGTTCAATATGTGCATCTTAAGTTATACGGCACACATCCAACCTAAAGTCCAATTTTTCCCACACTTTGGTTAACAAGTCCGGAGCAATAGCATCTTCAATTCTGTGTCTCAACTCTGGCAAAACATTAGATAGCGGCGGAACGTAGACACGTGTATCTTTTATAAATCCCCAAAGGAAAAAATCGCATGGCGTTATGTCAGGTGAACGTGGAAGCCAGCAAAAAAGAGCTCTGTCGTCTCGATCATTACGACCAATCCAAGGGTCAGGGACTTCGACGTTCAACCACTCTCGTACAAAGAGATTACAATGGGGAGGGGCTCCATCCTATTGCCAAATAAAGTTTACAGGTTCACCCTCTACTAATTGGGGAAAGAGCCATTCTTTCAACATATCCATATAAGCCACCCCTGTTACGGTAAGAATTGGACTTTAGGTTGGATGTGTGCCGTACAACTAAAGGTGCACATATTGAACATTTGTAAGAAAAACTAGGTGAGTTTACCTTCAATTTGATACATAATTTGTTATAAATAGTCTAAATTAAAATGTTATAATATGCCATTGAAACTGGGACATTCTTTTATGGACACCCTGTATATCCAGGAGAAAACAAACCTGCTCCGCAAACAACTCCATCAATTATAGAAGATGGTTGGATTTTTATAACATAAGAGAGACTACGACTATGCAGCTCTATCCATTTAAAATTGTTTTATTTTAGTATAAAAATCTTACTCGAGGGTATCCTAAGAAACAAGATTAATGATTAAAAAAAATTTGAATTGAACGAAACTGATTTGATTTTGTCAAAGCATTTTATCATTTGCATTTGAAATTAGCTACCCCTTAAATATATGGTTAAAAATATAACCCAAAATATCTCATTCCTTAATAACATTCATAGCTGAAAACTAATATAATTGCCTTTCAGAATGTTTAACTTAGCTAATTAAACGCCGAGAATGATAATGAATTTCCTATGAGTTCTCAGATTGATTTTTATGCAAATCGACGTGATGTTGTTTTGATTCAAACTGGCTCATTGATGTCAGAAGACATAAAAGTAATAGAGGGATTTTCAGAGAGTGGCAAACAAACCAGATGGAATGCGAATATTTGACTTCGCGCTACCCAAATGCTCTCACATATTTGGGTTACTTGAAGTTCACTTTATCGCTGCTTTGGCAACATTTGGCTTACAATCCAATCAACTAGTGTTTGTTTATTCGGAATTTAAAAAAATTACTGGTGAATTGCTGTAACCTGTTCGTATTCGTATATTGTAAACGTAATAAATAAATAATATTTAAAATAGAAATCTAATTTATTACAAACACAATAATTTAACAAATTGATCGGCTTATCAAATGCACAAGTGACTTGAACTTCAACTGAGAAACTACTGGGAACTCAGAAACAATTCTCAATCCAAAGTTCCTATACACAAATAAAACGGAATGTGATACCGATTGATCTACTCGTCCAATAATAAAGTCAATCAAAGTACAGGGTTATTCATAAGTAGGTATACAGTTTCTAGATGTTGTAAAACACAATCAGTTTAAGATACGGTCCCCAAATGCAAACTGTTAGCTAGGTATACTCATAAAGTTTGTGTCCCCTTCCCGAGCGAAGTGACATAGGCGATATCGAGCGGGTAACGTGACTAGTCAGTAAAAATGGCTGCGTCTGCTGTGGAGAAGGCGTTTTGTGTTCTTGAATTAAGCAAAATGTAATCTGTCACCGTTTAGCAACGACATTTTCTTTCACGATTTGAAAAATAACCTCCAACCAGAAAATTCATTAGCAATTGATTTAAAATTTTGAAACTACGGGCTGAAATACTTTGAAATTACGTCCATGCCCTGGCCCCGGATTCGAACCAGATTTTAACCAATTTTTAAACTTAACTTTTATATTTTTTCCAATACGAATTTCGCCGCCGCGAAGAATGAGCTTCGTTTGATTCGAGATTCATTCATTTTGATTTCCTGAGCAATGGATTCGAAGTGAATCGAAAGAAATAATTAAAGTTATGACTGGCGTTCTTCGGTGCTTTTTTTCTATCTCAGCAATCGTTAGATAGAATGATAATTTCAACAGATTTTAAATCTGCGGAAAACTTTACATTAGATCGATACGTAATACATTTGATTTTCTTATAAAAAATAAATTTTCAATTGAAAATCTTTTATATTTTTTTGCAAGAGATTGTGACGTCACGCCTATTGGATCTCTTCGCAATTAAATGGGAATGCTTAGCAATCACACCAGGTTTGTCGAACGTTAGCAAGCAGTGGTCACATCTGACCCCACGAAAAGAACTGTCACGGACAACGCCGTGCTGGCCAGGCAGTGGTTAGTTCGTAATACGTAAAGGAAACACGTTCCGACGGAGAAACACTAACGCCTCCAACACTTAGCTTACAGAAAATGTCTGTTATCCATTTATTTCCTAAAAAGAATACATTTTAATTACATTAAGTATTTATAAATACCTCTAGTAACTGAGATTTTAGCGCGTTCGCTCTCCTTCGATCCTTTGTTCTCGGCTTCATTTTGAAGACATGGAACTCTGCTTCAAGAAGTTTATCAGTTTTGTCAGAAGAAACGTTGAAATAAAAATGTGACCGATGTCTGGATTCTGAAAACAAATAAAAATGTCATGTCGTGTTTTGAAATAGATTAAGAATATATGGAAATGGATCATTCAGATTTGCAATGACTAAATCGGCGCAAAAGATAGCATCTCTGGGAAGTAATTTCCACTTTTCAAAACAGATTGAGATATTTCTGCGTTTAGTGTATCAAGGACGAGTTTATTCTTTAGAAACATAGTTTTGGTATTTTATTGTTGTTAACAGCTGGTGGGACAGTGGATATATCATGAGCAAGTTAAACATTTTTGATGACATATATTGACACGAAATGCGGCAGGAAAGTAGCAAATAGGTTTATGCATGAAACAAAACAATGAATTAAATACAAAGATGAAAACAATATGGAACTATCATAAATTATAAGATGAAATCATATTAGAGTCATTAACAAAATGATGTTTAAAGCCAAAACAAATAAACAAAACCGACATTAATGGGGTATGTGCTCACCCCTCATCCTAGAAAGTTTACAGTGCGATCATGCTTCCATGAGGTGATCAACCACCCCAGAGACAAGTAATCGCCATTCCTTCTGTAGAGCAGTTTGCAACTCTGTGAGAGTATCTGGGGTTGGGAAACGTGCAGACACAGCACGGCCTAGAGCATCTCAAAGATTTTCAATGGGATTAAGGTCGGGCGAGTACGCCGGCAAAACCATTCGCGCAATCCCTTCACTCTCCAGGAGTCAACGACGATGCCAGTTCTATGAGGACTTGCATCATCATCCATTATAACAAAAGAAGGACCAACTGCTGCAGCGTATAATCTCACAGTGGGTCCTAGAACTTCATTCCGATACCGGACAGACGTCCCAGAACCCCGTCTATCGATGTGGAAGTCGGTGCGATGTCCTAACGAAATCCCGACCCACACCATGATGCTTCTATCTCGGAATGCGTGATGCTCGATAATGTTCTGGGGCCAATTGCGTGTGCCTTGTTCTCTCCAGACCCTTACACGTTTGTCATCTGGCTCCAGGGCAAATCTCGCCTGATCCGTGCACATAATGTTAGCCCAATCAGACACAGTCCAATTCACATGTTGCCGACACCACTTTAATAGTGCCCCTCTGGATTGGACGGATAGAGGAACACAAACTCGTGGTACCCGTCGTACAGTCCATTCATGTGTAGCCTTCGGCGCACAGTAGTGGCAGATATCGTCTTACCAATGGACGCTGCAACCATAGATGTCACACATGTGGAGGTAGCTCTTCGATTCTTCTTCGCTACAACAGCAATATATCGATCTTCACGGGGGGTCGTAACCCTTGGGCGGCCGGCCACAAGTCTTAGGACAGCTGTTTGCCTTCTTTGGAATTGTTTCCATAATCGTGAAATGACGGAATGATGAACGCCGAAGAAAAGAGCAACATCAGTGATTGATTGTCTCGCTTCAAGACGTCCCACAGAACACCAGCGCTCACTATCTGCCATTCGTCTGCTGGAAACCATAGAGACACATCTGTCTTAAAAACTAATCATACGAAAGTTCTAAACACTTTTTATCGGCACTTACATGTAACTCCTCTAACTCTTCACAATGCTGGCTTTTTATACGACTGCTTCTTTTTAATTCTTGTCTCGACACGAAACCATGATTGGCTGTTACATAACACATTTGTATACATCCATCTACCTCTGCAGCAAATTGTAGCCTCTCAAATTCATATTGGCTTCTGGAAATTAACAATTTCCTCTCCGTGCTTAACTTTTGCAGTGAGTGTATGTGTGAATTGTATTCTTCATATAAAATAACAGTTATTTTACTCTGGGAAACTATAACTCTTAAAAAACTATTTCCTGAATATTACATAATGCAATAGTTCAATGAATTAATATTCAGTAACCAGTATGGGAGGCTTTGATTAAGGATATTCTTGTTTCAGGTCTCATTCAACCATAATCACATATTCATAGATCTACGTATTGCATCCATCTCCCAACAGAGATGGCGCCACAGTAGCCCTGTTGGAAGAATAACGAATTAGCAACCGGAAGGTTGCGAGTTCAAATACAACCAAAGATCGTCGTGTAGGAGGCTCGTGCATGTTAAATCTGTTGTTGCCTCAAATTTCCTCATGTTGGCGTGGTGTGGAAATTAAGAGAGTAATGTGCCAGATTAGACGTTACCTTGCCATCTGATTGTGGTTCAAATTTACGTGGTATTGTCTTCGGGTTTGACCCCGGTCCGTCTCCAATAGCTCGTTATGTTGCTCTAGTGGGATGTTAAGCTACCTACCCACCAGTTAAAAATGGAAACGAAAATGGATATCCAGAAATAAGGTTTGAATGTTTTCTTAATATTTGGTGTAGTTACGTTGTTTACATTTCCAAAGCAACCATTGCATAGGCATGTACATCAAGCGAGATGTGTTGTTTCTATGTGCTCACTGTAACCCTTTTTATGTTACCCAAAGTTAAATGCATGAAAATACCTTTTAAAAATAAGGCAAGATTTCATTTTCGTCTGAAGTTTAACCTCTTGGACTCTGATTTAAATACAGATTATTTTTTGGGGACAGTGTTTTTTAACTTTAGTATGCTTATTAGGAAAGGAAGGGGAAAAAATTACAACTTCGAGAACTTAAAAAATGTTTGGTGAAGACTAAGATGGGACTATCAAATGTCCATAATGATAACAATAAAAATTACCCAGTCCCTTGCAACTGATACATATTAACTTAAAAGTGAAGAACATTTTCAACTTCGCGAGAATATAAAACTAATTACGTTAGTTGATGCTTAAGGGAATTCGGTTGGTTCATTGAGTTTTTATTGACGAAGAGACTGCGGCCAAACACAAGCTGGACAACACCACGTAAAGGGACTTTGGTAAATTACTATAATGATAACAATAAAAAAATTACCCATAGGAGAACGAGGCCGCGGTAGCCCAATTGGTAGTGGCACGGATTAGCAACTGGAGGGTTATGGGACTCGATCTAACCGAAGACCGTCGTATACGAGGGGGCTGGTGTACGTGAAATATATCGTGGTCTCAGATGTTATATCGTTGGTCCTGTGTAAAAGCTTGAAATCTGGAGAATTGGGGTTCCAGCTTGGGTGTTCACCTCGTCATCTGACCGCGGTTCAAAATTACGAGGTATTGTGCTCGGATCCTTCTCTTCGAGAGTGATCTCAGACCGTCGCCAGTAGCCTTTTGGGTTGCTCCAGTGTGATGTAATTTCAACTACCTACCAATCGATTAACGTGGAAATGAAACACTAATTTTAAAGTGAAAAAAATGTTCAACTTCAAGAACTTAAGAAAAGCACGATGGGTATGTCTAAGAGGATTTCGGTAGTTGATTGAAACGATGACAAAAAATTGCCATTCGAGTGATTGAGAATGAGTGTCCTACTGCAAAACGTGTGCTGGACTGGTTTACTGGAAATTAGGTGAATTTGCTTGACTGGCATGTTCAGACTCCGATCTCTATCCGATCGAGCACTTGTGGGACAAACGGAAGCGACAAGTACGACACCGCCACGCACGCCCATCTTCCCAATAATCTCTTCTTACAGCCTTGCAAGAAGCATGGCGAGCTATTCCTACCAGACTTGCAGATAACCTATGGAAAGTATGCCTCGACGTGTTTGCAGCTGTAATACAAGCAAAAAGGAGGGCCTACGCGAACTAAATAGAATAATAAAGCACTTTTTCTGAAAAACATGCAGTGTCCAAATACTTTTGTCCATATAGTGAATTATTTTTCTTTCAAATTGGGACGGATGAGAAACTCGATTGGAAACTGTCACTTAATTCTTATGAGAAGGATTTTCTGTGTAAAAGCAAACCAGTTGACCTGTGAGGATTTTACTTCTGTCCGAATGTTTAAATTGATGTTTACCAATCAACTGTCATATATCAATTCGGAATTCATCCTTTGACATTTTTATTAGCGAAGTGTTAGAATCGTATTTAAGGAACAAGACCAGGGATGTCCTGTTCAAAATACGCATACGATAAATTCGTATAACGACAGGAAAGCTACCGTCATTTTAGCCAAAAACGATCCAGAGGACAGATCCAAAATTTGGTATGGTAATATTAAAAGTCTTTCTGAATAGATTCATGAATTTAATAATTAATATTGAAACATCAAATTATTTAAGAACTGAAACATCCTGTGTATTTTGCCTGGGTACCTTAATAGCAACAGCTACAAAATATCAGCACTATAGGAATATTATTCAGCAAATTATCTATAAATGTCTGGGAAACTGATTTTACCATTAGAAGCTCCAAACTTTCTGTACTTGGAATTACAAAACGGTTTCACTGAATGACATCAGACTTGTTATCTGAAGTTAAATTATGATATACATTCGAAATTTTGTGCAACATGCTACAAAATAATATTCCTATAGTGCTGATATTTTGTATTAATATGCTACAAAATAATATTCCTATAGTGCTGATATTTTGTAATACATGCTACAAAATATCAGCACCATAGGAATATTATTCAGCAAAATATCTACAAATGTCTGGGAAACTGATTTTACCATTAGAAGCTCCAAACTTTCTGTACTTGGAATTACAAAACGGTTTCATTGAATGACATCACACTTGTTATCTGAAGTTAAATTATGATATACATTCGAAATTTTGTGCAACATGCTACAAAATAATATTCCTATAGTGCTGATATTTTGTATTAATATGCTACAAAATAATATTCCTATAGTGCTGATATTTTGTAATAACATGCTACAAAATATCAGCACTATAGGAATATTATTCAGCAAAATATCTATAAATGTCTGGGAAACTGATTTTACCATTAGAAGCTCCAAACTTTCTGTACTTGGAATTACAAAACGGTTTCACTGAATGACATCACACTTGTTATCTGAAGTTAAATTATGATATACATTCGAAATTTTGTGCAACATGCTACAAAATAATATTCCTATAGTGCTGATATTTTGTATTAATATGCTACAAAATAATATTCCTATAGTGCTGATATTTTGTAATAACATGCTACAAAATATCAGCACTATAGGAATATTATTCAGCAAAATATCTATAAATGTCTGGGAAACTGATTTTACCATTAGAAGCTCTAAACTTTCTGTACTTGGAATTACAAAACGGTTTCACTGAATGACATCACACTTGTTATCTGAAGTTAAATTATGATATACATTCGAAATTTTGTGCAACATGCTACAAAATAATATTCCTATAGTGCTGATATTTTGTATTAATATGCTACAAAATAATATTCCTATAGTGCTGATATTTTGTAATAACATGCTACAAAATATCAGCACTATAGGAATATTATTCAGCAAAATATCTATAAATGTCTGGGAAACTGATTTTACCATTAGAAGCTCCAAACTTTCTGTACTTGGAATTACAAAACGGTTTCACTGAATGACATCACACTTGTTATCTGAAGTTAAATTATGATATACATTCGAAATTTTGTGCAACATGCTACAAAATAATATTCCTATAGTGCTGATATTTTGTAATAATATGCTTCAAAATAATATTCCTATAGTGCTGATATTTTGTAATAACATGCTACAAAATATCAGCACTATAGGAATATTATTCAGCAAAATATCTATAAATGTCTGGGAAACTGATTTTACCATTAGAAGCTCCAAACTTTCTGTACTTGGAATTACAAAACGGTTTCACTGAATGACATCACACTTGTTATCTGAAGTTAAATTATGATATACATTCGAAATTTTGTGCAACATGCTACAAAATAATATTCCTATAGTGCTGATATTTTGTATTAATATGCTTCAAAATAATATTCCTATAGTGCTGATATTTTGTAATAACATGCTACAAAATATCAGCACTATAGGAATATTTTTCAGCAAAATATCTATAAATGTCTGGGAAACTGATTTTGCCATTAGAAGCTCCAAACTTTCTGTACTTGGAATTACAAAACGGTTTCACTGAATGACATCACACTTGTTATCTGAAGTTAAATTATGATATACATTCGAAATTTTGTGCAACATGCTACAAAATAATATTCCTATAGTGCTGATATTTTGTATTAATATGCTTCAAAATAATATTCCTATAGTGCTGATATTTTGTAATAACATGCTACAAAATATCAGCACTATAGGAATATTATTCAGCAAAATATCTATAAATGTCTGGGAAACTGATTTTGCCATTAGAAGCTCCAAACTTTCTGTACTTGGAATTACAAAACGGTTTCACTGAATGACATCACACTTGTTATCTGAAGTTAAATTATGATATACATTCGAAATTTTGTGCAACATGCTACAAAATAATATTCCTATAGTGCTGATATTTTGTATTAATATGCTTCAAAATAATATTCCTATAGTGCTGATATTTTGTAATAACATGCTACAAAATATCAGCACTATAGGAATATTATTCAGCAAAATATCTATAAATGTCTGGGAAACTGATTTTGCCATTAGAAGCTCCAAACTTTTTGTACTTGGAATTCCTAAACTGTTTCACTGTATGACATGAGACGATATCTGAAGTTAAATTATGATATACATGCTAAATTTTGTGTCCAAATAGGGGTTGTCATTGGAAATTATGAAGTTAATGCTCAATTTAATATGATGACAGCTTATTATGCAAACTTTATGCATATGAATTTATAGAAGACGTTATTCCCTATCGAATGATATCTTTGAATTTAATTGACTCTGCTGTTAAAGTGATTTAAATGAAGAGAGGTGGTTTGTTTTCGTCCCGCGACTGTACATGGAATGATAAAGAAACTATCACATTATCTCACAACTTACCAACCAACCTGTTCTCATACGAGCGAAAGTAAAAACGCACCCCATATTTTTTCCTTTCCATCAGTATTGTAGACAATGTAACCTTCTACGAACTTATAATCCCCATTACATCTATCACCACTTCATCAAACATAAAACACTCATTCGTCAACGCCCATGTCATGAATTAATCTATAAAATATCTGTATCTGATGAAATACTATTTATATAATAGCCGAGCTCGAACAAAGAGAGTCTGCTTTTATTTCTGATTTATAGATGGTTTTATGGAGTCAGCATACATTCAGACTTTTTGAGCTTACGGGAGTATTTGATTTACGCTTTCTGTCTTCGATAATAGAACAGTTGTACAAAAACGAAAAATCCCAGTTATGGTGAGAATAGATAGAGAACGAATTCGCTAAGGTGATCTGTCAACCAAAGGAATACAAATTAAAAATTCATGGAAGAGTTCAAGAGTTCCAAAATGAAACACACCGTTATACTTGTTGATCTGTACTCAACAATAACAGAGTAGAAAAGATAAAAGAGAGAAGCTAGAGAACCAATTCGGGTAGGAATTAAAAATACATCGAAAGGGCTCAAAAGTGTTTCAAACTCAAACACATTGATCTTTAGTTGTTCGAGTAACTCTTATTAGATCAGGAGATCAAGCTGGCCAAGGAAGCGTTGTGAAAGCTTGAAAACAATTCATAGCAACATGTGCCGGTGTGCGGCCGGGCATTATCTTGTTGAAAAGTAAGTCCGGGGTGTCACAAAAGGAACGGTAGCACAACCGGTTGTAGAATGTCGTTTATGTACCACTGTGCTGTAAAAATGACAGAAATGACTACCGAAGGGGTCCGGCTATCAAAGGAGATGGCACCCCAGACCATAACACCCTGTTGTGGGCATGTATGGTGTGCAATAGTAAGGGCAGTTTACCCGCGCTGCCCTGGACATCCCCAGATACGTCTGCGGTTGTCGTCAGGACACAGTTGGAAACGAGACTCGTCACTAAAGACTATACGTCCTCAGACAGCGCCGTTTCAAGTTGATCGAACCCATTGTAATTTTGTACCTTCTTGGTACGTCGAATTATTATTTTTTGAGTGTATAACAGTGTAACCAAACTCTGCCATGAAGTTTTTTTTGGTAGACAAAGTTGTACTGTTTCATTCCTGCTTGCTAAAAAATAATTAGTAGGGCAACTTTTTGCAACAAATTCAATTTTTTTGCACACGTTCTACGCTGCATGTAAAGTACTAAAACCAAAATTCCTCCTTCATGGAGTATATTGTAAGCGAGTTATAACCGAAACCTAAATGCAACTTTCTGCACAAATGCAACCCACCTGCAACTTTCTAAAATTTAGCTTAAAATAAATTAATATGAAATTACTATTTCAATTTTTGCCCTCTGAACCAACCCTTTGGTCACGTATGTCTGATCGTGCGAATACCGAAGTATGGCGGATCAAACAAGAAGTTCATGGAAAGAGGGGGTTTGTCCTAACAGACGAAAGTGAAATATATGTCAAGAAGTACTTTTAACACATTGGTTGGCACTCTTGATAATCCAGAGGAAATTTGCTTAATCGACTGCAGAGTTTGCGAGGTGAGTGTCGATCATCAATATGTTGTTCGCCTGGTAGATGACGTTTTAAAATCTCTGAGTGTTGAGCAAAAGGATTTGGCACTTCTGGTATCCGATACAGCACATATGACTGCGGCTGGTACAGTTTTTCAATGTTATAGAAATTTACTTTCCAAGGATCGGCCATTCAACGTTCTTCTGTATTTCAGTATGTATTATAACACTGTTGTACACGACTAAAATTGTCAATATATTTTGAATTTTTTCATTCTTTACGAATAATTTATTTCAGAATTTAGTGAATGAATCAAAAATAAATGCAACTTTATTTCCATAAATGCAACTTTAGGGAATGATAAATGCAACTTTTCCCATTTTTACTGCAACAAAAAAGTTGCCCTAATAATTACCTAGTGAGGAAGTGTAGGCAAAGCCATCCATAAGTTAGGAGTGCGACGGATAGAGACAAAAATTGTAGAGTTTTAAATCCTTTTTCAAATAAATATACGAAACTGAATTTTCAATGAAAAAAATACTAACTATAAGATGTTTGTGAAAAGACATTATTATCAAGGGCATTAGGGATTATGCTCGCCATCAGAGTCTGGTTTAAAAACTCACTTTGTTGAAGAATTCTAAATTCTGTATCACTAGACTGGCTGTAGAGCCCCATTGAGATGAGAACAAAATGGGCTCTAGAAATCACTTATTTCTATTCAAGTGCTTATTATCTTTTGAGGAGTATCGTAAATAATGAGTGCGCATTGAGACATACCCTTAATATGCTTCTCTGTTCATGAATATTTTCAACTTAAAACAATAAGCCAGTTAATGAAACTCGACTCAAAAGTGCATCTGTCTCAGTAATAATCTCACAAACACCCAGACAGTGCAGAATTCAACAACTCCTTCAAACTCACAGCTCCAAAAACTACGTCTCAATAAAAAATTAAACATATTATAGCTTTGAAAATATTGAAAACTAAACACTTCATGCACGTTTTATATAGGTTTCTGCACAAATATAGCTTGCGCTTTGTATAATTGTATCGGAAATATTATCACCTGCATATCGACTCGTTTTCTTACAAATATGTGGCCTTGGTAGTCCACTTGGAAGAGTAACAAACCGGAGGGTTGTGAGATCGAATCCAACCAAAAACCGTCGTGTACAAAGGGGGCTGGTACACGTTAAATCTGTCGTGGCCTCAAATGTCCTCAAGCGTAGTGTGTAATTTTGGAGAGTGGGGTGCCAGCTTAGGTGTGGCCTCGTCATCTAAACGTGGATCTAAATTACGTGGTGTTGTCCTTGGGTCTTTCCCTTAGGGGTTTGATCCCGGACCGTCGTCAATAGCCCGTTGTGTTGCTTTAGTACGACGTGAATTAAAAAATACCGAAATACTTTACATATATGTCATTATTTAATATTTGTTTACTGCGCAAGCGTCATTTCCTTGAAAGTACGCATTTAAATACTTCATTTGACCGCGATGGGAGAATAAAATGCGATCCACGTCGTCGCAAAGTCTTATCTCCTATACTTCAGGATATTTGTGAAGCATGCAAATTGTTTCATCAAATTTCATGATCAAGACATTCTTGCAACTTTTAGCCCAAAGAGAAAACGGGCAGGGGCTTGAGATCCCGTAACCCTCCCCCTCCGTACGGCCCGTCCTCTGGGTAAGTTTGAGTCGGGGTCGTTGGGAGGGGGAAAGAACACCCCAGGACCGACCAATTTAATGTCTTTTAGCGAAAACGATCAGTCCAAAGGTTCCGCCATCGTTCGATCTGAATTGCAAATGAGTCGCACCAATGATACTTGAGGCCGACGAGATGGGAATTAACAGAACGAAAAAAGATCCGTCAACAGAACTCACACACATCGGGCCGATGATGTGGGGCCGATAATCACATAGCAAGGACCATTTCTCAGCGCCCCGGGCCACTCCAGACTGCACTTAAGGTATAAGTTAAGAGTTTCAGATAATAAGGGGATACAAATCACCAACTTGTGTGGGAATTCGTCTTCTTCGAAGATCGTTTATTCGAAAACCTTGCTTCGTCGTTTTTTATTAGTATTATTTACCTCGTCAAAACGGTAGAAAGACATTTTTATAGCAAAAAAAATTATGTGTTTCCTAGAAATATAATCTTAATTTGAAGATAGCCCCGTTCGGCCCAGCTCCATTTGAGGAAATTTTCAATCCGAACAGGTTTTCCTTGATCGCAGTCTTCGAATTCATACTAGAAATTATACTTTGAATCCATACTACCTGAAATCAATGCACCACTCTAACAATCTATTTTCCATTTGCAGTTTTCCGATAAATCCTCACCACGTGAAATCTTTAGAATGTTGACATAGAGATGGGACACAAATTCGACGAGTTTGTAGTTTTATCTCCTCACTTGGAGACTATCCTTTCAAATGCAATTTACCTTTTATACATTTTATACAGCAGCTATTATCGATGATAAACGCTGAATTATTTCCGAGTATGGATCTAAGATAATGAATTAGTCCTCGGTGTTTGAGTTTGAAACTACTCAAACCGCTTCCATAAATTTAAATTGATGTCCCTGGTTCTCAGACCATCTTACTGCATTTACTACCCCGAAAGGTTTTCTAACTTATCTCGTTTATCTATCTATACTCAGTACTTAACGAACGAGTAAAGATAGATAACCGGTAAGTTACTCGAACAAGTAAAGATCAATGAGTTTGAGTTTGGAACACTTTTGAACCCTTTCCATAAATTTTTAATTGCTACCCGATTTGATTTTCTAGCTTTATATTTGTTATCTTTTCTACTCTGTTATTGTCAAGTACAGATCAACAACTATAACGGTGTGTTTGAGTTTGGAACTCTTGAACTTCCAAAATTTTTTAGTACCTGGATAATCGATTTATACTCAGTACTTAACGGCTAAACTCGCTATAATACTCCCCATCCAGAATTTAGCGGTAGCCGAATTTCGATAGATGACGCCAAGAGTAGAATGATTGCCATATGCGTGAGAGCTGTATTAGATCACAGTTGTAATTGTCTTGTGTTGCCTTTAGCAGCCGGGTGTAAGTGCCCTTGGGAAGTGAAGTCTGAGCAGCAATGAATGGAGTAAAGCCTTGATAGCAAATGAGCAGTGTCCGCTATCACAGAGCATAAGGTGGTTGTTGAAAGTGATTAGTATCGCATTGGCGATACAACTATCCATCGCGGTAATGGTAATTTTAGTTAACGTCGTACTAGAGCAACACAACTGGCTATTGACGACGGTCCGGGATCAGTCCCTTGAGGGAAAGATCCGAGGACAACACCTCGTAATTTTGAACCACGGTCAGATGACGATTCAACACCTGAGCTGGCACTCCACTCTCCAAACTTCCACGCCAACCCAACGTGAGGACTTTCGGCCACGACAGATTTAAGGTGCACCAGCCGCCTCTACACCATACGCTTACAAACATCCATGCCCGGACCCGGATACGAACCAGGTACCTTCCGATCTAGAGGCTAACACCTTAACCTATCCATCGCGGACCATCCATCGAAGTTGTAAATTTAAGCGATAGGTGACTAAACTCGCTACAATGTAATTAAGTGTGCACTTTTCAGGGAAAAACATGAATATAGATAGGAACCGATTAAATTGTACAACATTCTGTATGCCACCTATTTCACAACTACCGACATACAATGTTTTATAAATCTGTAAGAACCTAAAGCACTTTCTAATCTGATTCACAGGTTGCGAGTTCGAATCTGAATACAAACAAAGACCGTCGTGTACCTGGAGGCTGGTGCACGTTCTGTCGTGGCCTCAAAGGTCTTCAGGTTGGCGGGGTGTGGAAATTTGGGAATGGGATACCAGCTCAATTGCCAACTCTCGTCCTCTGATCGTGTTTCAAAATAATGAGGTGTTGTCCTAGGTTCTTTCATTTCGGGATTGATCTCGGACTCTCACCAATAGCCCGTATGGTCTGAGTGCGACCTTAATTCAGCTATTTACCTACCCTTCTGTCGTCATCTGATCGTGGTTCAAAATTAAGTAGCGTTGTCCTCGGATCTTTCCTTTAAGGGATTGATCCCGGATCGTCGTCGATAGCACGTTCTGTTACTCTAGTACGACGTTAATTGAAACTACCTTACCTTACCTACCTTTCTGCTTCAACTAAAATCATTCACGTTACTCAAGAAGGGTCTTCTTCAGCATTTTGCTCAGTTACTTCAATGTAATCTCATCACTGTGCGTGTGTGTTTCAAGTGTTTCGAACTAGATTTAAGTTGAATGTAAGTGCTAGAACAAACTGACTACAAATGATTACTTTATAGTGAAGAAATAGCATAAAAATATTTTAAATTTTTAATTTGTTATTGAAACTTTTTTTTCTTTCACAAAAACATTTGCCCTTTTTTTTTTCTTTAAAATTAAATCACAAGTATTATACACAAGTATCCAAAACAAAAAGTACCACGTGAACATTTGAAAAATATTCACAGTTAACAGTAAATTGGAATTAAAATTTGTTTAATATTTTGGTGAACGTATCCACGATTAGAAAAACTAATCTACAATGCGATATCATAATATATATCAGTTTTATCTACCTCCAACACGAAGTACTTTTTGGTATAAAAAGCTGCAGCACCTTTCAAGAGTCTAGCTAAATACCATTGCGACTTAACATTGCTTCACTCAATGATATTCACAACGATCAACAACGGTAAAAACCCTTAATAACTTTTGCGTACAATTCAGTGAATAAAAATAAGATTTTAAACTATTTCATCAATCACTCTTTTTTACCAACATAAATTTAAGAAAATACTGTGATGAAGCCACGTCATTTTGTTCCGATAATAATTATAAAATCATTTATACGAACTTGAGAAGATTAATGGATAAGCGGCAGGTAAAAGAGTATAGCTCGTCTGAATTGCTAATAGTCCTACCGCAAGTCGACGCTCAAGGCAGGAAAACCAGGTCTGTATGCCCGTCAGGGCAATTATTCCAGATGTTTATTTAATCACTATAATAGCTTACATGAGCTTTAAGAAAGGCTCGTCCATAAAATTAAGCAACGATTAATAGTAAATTGTGTGTTGGACTCGACAAATAAAATACGCAGATAGAATTATATACCGTAATGAGTACAACACATGAAACTTGCGTCATAAAAGGATTATCTTGGGAATACCAAAATTTATTATTTGTCTGTTGTCTTGATGCCCATCTATATATATAATTCTCTTACGTGGCACCCAAAAAAGACGTTATTTGTTTTCGCGTTTTGGCAACATTGTACGATTCTTTGTTTATCCCAAAGCCTCGCGCTTCAATTGAATTTATAGCGTTATCGGATGAAATTTTATTGGAAAAAAAAATGAATTTTAGTTGAGCTGTTGCAGTAAATAATAGAAATCAAAGAAAACGGAGGATCTTTTCATAGTCATTTTTTAAAAAAAGGTCCGTTTCGGGGCAAACTATTATAGTTCAACAAGACGCTTGCATTACAACTTTCGACAACAAACTCAATGAAAAAGCGTGGATGGCTCGAGTACTGGGTAAATGTACACACAACCAACATGCTGGGTTTTCAATTTCCAAATCAACGCTCACATTTCGAGTCAAAATTTGCTCAAAGTTTCCATTTTAATTCTGATTCCAGAGGTACTGTAAATATCTTTTCTGAAAACAGCATACAATTTAGATTTGAAAATTATTTTTTTGGAATATAATATTTTGTAAACAATTCCTTCTGCTAGGACACATGTCTTCATTGATGCGAGCGAAGCGAGCATAGGTTCGCGCAGCGAACCAATGAGGATTGCGAAGCAATCCTCTGGGGGTTGGCGAGCGTTAGCGAGCAGGGGGCGGGCCCCCAAGTTTAGATTTATATGCGCCCATTAAAGCACGGTATTCTCCAATATATATTTTGTAATTCTATGAAAATATCAATACAAATCGATGTAACTTGAAGCGATTTTTTAACGCAAATATGAGTAAGGCGTCATTTTCTGTTTCAAAGGTAATAGATTTTCATCACAAGAAATTAACTGTTGACTACTCATGCCCCCTCCTTTCAGCGTCAAATGTTTTCTTACAATGATTAGTTAATGGTATTTAGAATGCGCAAAGGATGCCCTCCATAGACTCTTCATCACTACCCCATTCTTCCTACTGAGTCTAGCATCCAGTCCAAATAATATGCGCTGCAGGCCCTTGCGCAAGGCTTGTTATTCTATCCTGTTCACTCGCAGTAAAAGACACTCAGAAGATCTTGCGGCTCTGTGGTCAGGCACAGAATTTCCAGGATTGGCACAATCGGGCTTCTTGTTGATCGAGGGCTAAAAATGGTGCGTATTTTATTGTATTTGAGGAACAGAAACAATGGCGAATTTAGTTGAGTTATATGGTTGTCTGAAGATAGGCGATTTTCTACTTTTAACCATATTCGGCATCCCCAGCTATCAAGTTATGCTGTTGAATTTTCAGGAGCATAAAGTGCCTGGCTGGGGCTGGCGGGCTACCGGTAAGTGCCTGGCGATTCGGATTACTTTCCGACGGCTAATTATCTCGGTTCGGGCCGGCAAGGAAAAGGCTGTAGGCTCGCTCGGGAGTAGTGACCCGGCTGGTAGTGGCAGGCCGCTATCCTCCCGGTCAAGTAGCGGCAGGAACATCCCCGAGGTACCACCTGGTAACTAGGATGGCAGGAGGATTGCCTCTCCGGACCTACCCTAGGCTAATACCTGCTCGCTTACGAATTTAGGCTATCTGGTAGGCGGCAGAGGTCTACATATCACCGTGGATGATGGATCCGGTACTACCGCCCACTGGCCGGACATTAGGGTGAGAGAACAGTCTGCTGTCCTGCTGGGTTACTGACGAGGGGGTGCTCTGATAGTAGATGCCCCGGAGGTATTGAGCTTCCTTCCTGTGAGTGACGTCTCGTCACTCATTGATGAGAACAATCCAGCTCAATCATGATTCGGGGTCGCCACGGTGATGAACTCTAATGAATGTCATAGCTTCTCTCTTGAGGTGAGCATGATGAATCCAGCGGATGAGCAAGGCGGCCCCGTGTTGATTGATAACTATGAGCTGGGACGGACACCTCATGCTTTGGACGGGGGCAGTGCAGGCTGATGGGGGACTCCGACCACGTCTCGGATAACCTGGCGCACCAAGCGCGCCTATGTAATAAGAGTGGCGACATACGGGTAACACTTTTTGATTGGTTGGAGACCTTTTCAACCGCCCGAGGCGGTCTTTTCCTAGCTCCCGTAGACTTAACATGGGAACTTTTTGTGTGTTCGAGAAAAACGTGTGTTGATTAAATAAAAAAGAAAATATAGCTTATTCGTGTTCCATTTTTTTGGAACAACGTGGTGTTTCCCGCAATCTAAGTTAGCGCGTTGTGTAGTCCATATCAGCAATTACGCATGTAATTGAACGTTTATATGATTCATTTTTCCGAATGTATCCATATTATAGCAATTATATGCTTTTTGTTCTCTTTGAAATTATATATTAATTCGCCCGTCTTGGAGACGATTCTGGTAGAAAAATGGCTGCCGCGCATGCGCATTGGGCCATATTTGGTCCCTTGTCGCCACTTATTATATAGGCACTAGGCGCACCTAGCGCGCCTCCCACATGCCCGGGTCTTCTTTCGTTTTTCATTAGAGGCCTTCCCTGTCAATCCTGGGTTTTAGGTAACTCTACTGAGGGGATTGCTTCCATTCAGAAGAAGAAGGTACATACATGGTCTGTCCAGAAAGTAATGAGACTGAATTTTTCTCTCAAAGGGGCGGAGTTTGTGGGTGGTACGGGTGGTGGGGGTCGTCAGCTACAGCGTCTGTTGGAAGTCAGTTAGCTTTGAGCCTTTGTAGCGCACGGATCGCTCGTGAAGCACATACGTGTTTGAAACTGGCGTTAGGTTTTCAGAATGCAGCGGAGTGTTGAGCAGCGATGCGCCATAAAGTTTTGTGTAAAACTAAACAAATCGGCTACTGAGAAGCTTGCCATGTTACAAGAAGCCTACGAGAAGGTTTCTTTGTCCAAGACTCAAGTGAGCATCCGTCCGGAGCTCACAAACAATTGGATTCTGCACGACGATAATGCGCCGGTTCACGCATCCTTCAAAGTGACTCAGTTCCTGGCAAAACACAACGTCGCAACGCTGCCCCAACCCCCGTACAGTCCCGATCTGTCACCGCCGGACTTTTTTCTATTCCCTCGGTTAAAATCCAGCTTAAAAGGTCGTCGTTTTGACAACCTGGAAAACTTGCAGAAAAACGTAACGCGCGTTCTGAACAACATTCCAGTTGAAGACTTCCAGGCGGGTATAAATGGGTGGCAGAATCGTTGGCAACGGTGTATTAATGCAGGAGGAGGCTATTTTGAAGAATATTAAGTGTCTGTAAAATTATCGTGAAATAAACGAATTTTAAGGAATCAGTCTCATTACTTTCTGTACAGACCTTGTATGTGAAATTTCCTACCGTCAGAGTAGCTAACTAGAAGTTATTGGAGGAAGGGCAAGTAAAAACCCCAGTTGCTTTGTATATGTGTTTTCAGAACTCTTTATTTTCGGTACAGATATTTCACCAATATTATCGGTACAGGTGCGATATTAAGCCCTCATGTTAAAGTAGGTCCAGGCCCCAACCGTAAGGTTTGACAACGGACCCTTGGGACTTGTACTGACACAACGGCTAACGGATCTAATGAATAAAGCCGAAGCGCCATTTATTCATAATCTGTGGAAATTATTTGAATCTTAGATGGCTTTGCCGTCGCTGACGTCATGCGCCTTCCGTGCTCTCCCACACCTGCAGCTTTTGTCAGTTGAAGTTAGACCTTGATTCGAATTCGATAAGAACCTACGCGTACTTTATTTGATTTATTTGATTGATTCGATTTGCATCAATATGTAATCTTTTTCTCTATCTGTAAATAATGTAAAATAGTAATTAAACTTTAATTTAACCGATTGGTAATTGGTAATTTTTAGTTAACGTCGTACTAGAGCAACATAACGGCTATTGACGACGGTCCGGGATCAGTCCCATTAGGGAAAGATCCGAGGACAACGCCTCGTAATTTTGAACCACGGTCAGATGACGAAGCAACACCTAAACTGGCACCCCACTCTCCAAACTTCTACGCCAACCCAACGTGAGGACTTTAGGCCACGACAGATTTAAGGTGCACCAGCCGCCTCTACACCAGACGCTTACAAACATCCATGCCCGGACCCGGATTCGAACCAGGAACCTTCCGTTAATTTAACTGAAGAATCTCTCCAATAGTAATTTTTGCATGTTTCGAAAAATACCACTGAACCAATTGATTATAGATATTCCGCCATTCTGCGTCATAATCCAAGCCGCTCAAGCCCACCAAAAGGTCTAGTGGTTAAGGTGTTAGCCTCTAGATCTGAAAGTTCCTGCTTCGAATACGCGTCAGTGCAGGGATGTTTGTAAGCGCATGGTGTAGAGGCGGCTGGTGCACAATTAAATCTGTCGTGGCCGAAAGTCCTCACTTTGAGTTGGTGCGGAAGTTTGGAGAGTGGGGCGCAGCTCAGGTGTTGCCTCGTCATCTGACCGTGGTTAAAAATGACGTGGATTTGTCCTCCGATCTTTAACTTAGGGGATTGATCCCGGACCGTCGTCAATAGCCCGCTGTGCTGCTCTAGTACGACGTTAATTAAAAAATTATCAATCACCAAGCCACTCAATCTACCCATGACTCCCACTAAGCAAGTAACCGGTATAGTGGTTAAGGTGTTAGCCTCTAGATCGGAAGGTTCCTGGTTCGAATCCGGGTCCAGGCATGGATGTTTGTAAGCGTATGGTGTAGAGGCGGCTGGTGCACCTTAAATCTGTCGTGGCCGAAAGTCCTCACGTTGGGTTGGCGTGGAAGTTTGGAGAGTGGGGTGCCAGCTCAGGTGTTGCTTCGTCATCTGACCGTGGTTCAAAATTACGAGGTGTTGTCCTCGGATCTTTCCCATAAGGGACTGATCCCGGACCGTCGTCAATAGCCCGTTGTGTTGCTCTAGTACGACGTTAACTGAAAAATTACCAATTACCCACTAAGCAAGTATAAGGTAAATTGGTAATTTTAGTTAACGTCGTACTAGAGCAACACAACGGGCTATTGACGACGGTCCGGGATCAGTCCCTTGAGGGAAAGATCCGAGGACAACACCTCGTAATTTTGAACCACGGTTAGATGACGAAGCAACACCTGAGCTGGCACCCCACTCTCCAAACTTCCACGCCAACCCAACGTGAGGACTTTCGATCACGACAGATTTAAGGTGCACCAGCCGCCTCTACACCATACGCTTACAAACATCCATGCCCGTACCCGGATTCGAACCAGGAACCTTCCGATCTAGAGGCTAACACCTTAACCACTATACCGGTTGGTCGGCGCAAGTATAAGGAGTATGCAAGACCGTCAATTGCACCATCCCCGTAGTGTAATCTGTAGCAGCAGCTGCTGAATGCGTCGTATAATTTGCCACATGATAGCATAAAGATAATACCAGACCGAATATCAGCAGGTATCAATCCATCACTCCGATATTACAACTTACCAATTTATGACATCCTGATATAATTCAATACTAACAAGGAGCCCTAGAGATTTGAATTTGGATAATTTCTTTTTCTCTTTAAGGTAGGTATTTCATTAACGTCTGTGGATCGACAACACGACGGGCTACTGACGACTGTCCGGGATCAAACCCGAAGGGAAAGATCTCCGAGGGCAACACCACTCAATTTTGAACCACTTTTCTCTTGCGCTCAAATTCATACACGTTAACTAGTCGCTTGTTTCCATGTGCCATCTTGATTTTACACCGATCCGTTAAAACTTTCATTTTACAACACATAGTTCTTGCCCCAATGCATCACTGTAGTGGATGTCTGTATGGTCAACTGAAAATTGGAACGCACTTTCAAATTTTTTAAATTAATTTTTCATTGGTTTTATTTTTAAAGCCATAAGTTGCTCCGGATTCTCCACGTTTTCCTGGGCCGAAAGAACTCTGAATCACCAATTACACGAATTAATCGATTAGTCATTCGGATTTTCATCTAATGAAGAGAAAAAACGGGGGACGGAAAATCCGACTGTTTATGTGCAATCGTTTTTCACTTTACTTCTAGGAAGTTATGGAACAATCAATGGAAAGAAACTGCAGCCGAAAGAATTGTGGGTGAATTCAAACTGACACGCGAAAGACAAAATCAGCTCGTCGAGGAGAGTGATAAAGACCTGTATGCGCTTTCCAATTTCTTTAATCTATTTTATTTGTTTCATTTTAAAAAGCCACAAGTCGCTCCGGATTTGCCAAATTTTCCTGGGCCATAGGAGCTTTGAATCACCAAATACACGAAACATTCGATTAGTCATTCGGATTTCCATCTAATGAAGAGAGAAAACGCGGGACAGAAAAACCGATTCTTTGTGTGTAATCGTTTCTCACTTTACTTCCAGGAAATTATGGAACAATCAATGGAAAGAAACTGCAGCCGAAAGAATTGTGGGTGGATTCAAACTGACACGCGAAAGACAAAATCAGCTCATCGAGAAGAGTGATTAAGACCTGTATGCGCTTTCCGATTTCTTTAATCTATTTTATTTGTTTCATTTCAAAAAGCCACAAGTCGCTCCGCAAGTTTTCCTGGGCCATAGGAGCTTTTAATCACCAAATACACGAAACATTCGATTAGTCATTCGGATTTCCATCTAATGAAGAGAGAAAACGCGCGGGACAGAAACAAGACCTCCAGAAAAACGGAACTTTTGTTGTCGTTGCTCACTGTTTTTCCTCGACGTAATGGAACAATCAATGGAAAGAGACTGCCGAAAGAATGGTGAGTTCAAACTGACACGCGAAAGACGGAATTAGCTTGTCGAGGCGAGTGACTAAGATCTGTGTATATTGATTAGTTAAGTTGTCTTGGGTACGTGCAGAGGGTAAACACGAGAAAATGAATGTGCGTGACTGCTTCGATCTTGACATAGGACATACGAGACGAGGGGGGGAATGATGTGGGTAACTTTATTTTGTGTTCCGTATATATGAGTTGGAAATTTGACAAGTAACAGAATAAGAGTTTGAAATGTATGCTACTTGTGGGATGAAGGTGTTGGAACCTATGTAGAAACAAACGCATCGAATTGAAATAATTTAGAATTTAGAAATGCTCACTAAAAATGGTTAAAACAAATCAGACTTACTTTTTCTTAAAAAGAATTTGTGTGCATATATACATATACTGATAATAGTCGACGATTCCGAACTTCTTTTTCATAACAAGGAGGAAATAAAGTTTTTCTGAATAATTTCGAGTTGCTGAGAGAGAGAGAGAGAGAGAGAGAGAGAGAGAATTCAAGTATGTTTTGTGTATTCAAGTATGTCAAGTAGGATATTTCAAATCACCATTTATTTAAAGCGTGAATTATTTTACATTTCTTCAATACATTTCTTCAATTAATGTTTGGAACTATGCTGAAAGTGTTAAACTGACCATTATTTATAAAAAGAAATTAATTCGGCAGCTTCAAGAGTTCAGTTCCCTTTTTATGTTTCCTTTCAGAGTTTAAATCTATACATTATGCATCTTAGCTTTCCAAGTGGATGGGAAAAAAACATTCACAATTTATTGAGAAGACCATACAAACATTCATTTTATAAAAACAGAAATGCTCTCTAAATTTCATTTAAAGTTTTCGCAAGTTATATATTTTTTTTTAAATGCATGATTTCTCACCTTTTTTTTTTTTTTTAAGGTTTTTAACACTTACCTACCATTTTTCGAGTTGAAAACACAAAGAATCATCCTGTATTTACATTTTTTCACCTTTTCAGTATTTTTAGCCTTAGCATTTTTTACAATATTTGAAAACATAACTTCAAGGCTTTGGCTATCTGTTTTAGTTGTTTTTATTGGGTATATTTAATCTTATGTTTGATACAGCTCGTCCGTCAACGAATCTTGTCCTTATAGGATAAAGGTTTAGTTGGGGTTTTATAAATCCTAACCAAACTGTTATTGAATTAAATGAAATTTATTTTCCTCTGGATTCAAGATTTTGGAAAATAGTTTCATTCCATAAAACTTTCTTATTTCGAAAATTCAGTATAGCAAGCGCGAATGAACCAGCGTAACTTAGTGTCTACCAAAAAGTACTTCATGGTAGAGTTGGGTTACACTGGTATTTATACTACCCATTTGTAAGTTAAGTTTTGGAGTGGTAGCTACGCTCGCTACATTCAGCTTGAAAGTTCCCTTCTCTAACATAGACTGGATATTTTATAATGTTATAACTCACTGCTCACTGAATACAATTTCCAAATGGTGACACAGAAATTGATATTATTGATGAATGATAACAAACATATACCTATACCATAGTTGAAGACTGACTCTTCCTATGCATATCTACACGGTTTGTCCAATGTATACCAAATTTGGTACACTTATTATTTAGAACCTTGCGGGTAACGTAGGCTACGTTTTAACAACCGTTCTATTTGTCTTGGGTATGGAGGGCGCTAAAAACAATTCGAAATCCACATAGGAATAACATTGAATATCATTACGATTGCATTACTCAACTCAGATTGTTTAAACAACATTGCTGGAAAAATAAATTTGTATTAAAAAATTATGTTTAACCTTTATTCCATGGCCGATATAGCCGTCGTAGCATGATCGTGCCAAGAAGGAATTTGGACTACGATCAGTACAGCAGTTGTACCTTGAAAGTTATAAGAATCGCGCGAGTTATATCTATAGCCGTAGTCAAATGGTTAAAGAATTGAATTCTAAAACTAGTGTTTGAACTTTTTATATTTTATGAGTATTTGATCGATGATATGAGGATATTTAAAATATTTAACTTCACAAAACGTATATTTTGTAATGAAACAAGACTATTTATTTGGGCCACGGTAGGCCCGGTTGGAAAATTTACGGATTAGCGACGAGGGTTGCGAGTTTCGAATCCAAACAAATACTGTACAAAGGGGACTGGTACAAGTTTGATATGCTGTAGCCTCAAATGTCCTTACGTTGGCGTGCTGCGGAAGTTTGGAGAGTGGAATCCCAGCTCAGATGTGACCTCGTTACCTCGTTATCTATCCGTGATTCAAAATTACGTGGTACTGTCCTCCTTTCCCTTGAGGATTGATCCCGAACCATCGGCAGTAGACCGTTGTGTTGCTCCAGTACGACGCTAATTAATAATCATTCCTTATTTATTTATTTCGTATGCACATGTGAAGTTTATGCTACTCCATTGGGGCTCGATTACCTTCGATTTTTCCAGAACATGTCTATTTAACACGAAGAGCTAAAGCAAAAACTTCATTGATCATAAAAGCTTAATTTTGTTTCTTGGTATTTTGCAACGCCAGAATTAATGCTTTATTTAAAAAAACTTGCAAGGATCCAAGCTAGGCCCCTTTCTGTTTAACTTATACATGAATGATATTCCTCAAACAAACCGACAACACCAAAATTAGTATGTTCGCAGATGATAATGCAATTTTTACGAAAAATAAAAGTTCCAAAATTCTTCTCTACGATCTTAAATTATACATATTCTACCTTGAAGCCTGGCATGTCAGATTGAGAATCAAACTTAATATCGAAAAGACTGCAGCCATCATGTTTTTCTGCAGAGATCCTACTAAATTGCCACAACTTAAGCTTTACGGACAACCAATCACTTGGTCTTAACAAACCAAATACTTAGAAGTAATCATAGACTCTCGTCTTAATTGGAAGCCACACATAGAACACACACAAGACAAATTTCGGAAAACTTCCGCAGACATGTATCCACATACTTCTCGGAGCTCAACACTATAACAAGGCAAGAAGAAACTAATTAACTTATCCTTCGTTCGTCCGATCATAACATATGCTTGCTTGCCTAATTTGGGGGGGCTGCTCGTGAGAGAAAAATTAAAACAATCGAACGTTTTCAAAATTACAAAAGTCAGATGGTACTATTGTAATATCGATTTTAGAAAAGCTCTCAAAATTCCATCCATTAAAAACTTTATTAACAAAATATCCCACAAATTTTTCTTTGAATTTTAAAAGGAATACAAACCCTGAAGTAAAAGAAATTGAAATTTATGATCCCAAAAATAAAACAAGACCTCGCAAAACTCTTCTTGGAGACTGAAATTCTGCAACTCCCCAATTCTACCATTCCTATAACTGCTATCATTTGTCGTGAGAAGCTCTTCCTTTTTTTAATTACTTTTATTTACTTATTTATTATGTTTCTTTCAAGATTTCAATTAAACAAATTTACTTTGAGCTAGACTTTTCTTAATACTTAAAAAATATAGAAAAAACTGTTAATATTTTTTATTTATTTATTTATTATTTTTATCGTGATAACTCGCAATTCTCACAGTGAAAAAGTTCTATATCCCTCCTCAGATGTATGTCGCTCTATATTATGAACAGGCAGGCGCAACTAATACGTGGGTAGCGTTGCTAAGTATTTTGCATAGGTTCGAGTAACGAGAAAACGAGTGTACCAGTTTTTTTGCCACTTCAGTGTATTTACGTAAGAAAAACATGAAGGATAACTCGTTTCATCTTCGTTGTTTGTGTTTCTCAATTAATTGTAGCCTAGAGTGGAAAATTATTCAAAAGCAGTAAAATTCGCGATTGTTTGTAGTGAAAAGTAATTATTTTAAAATATTAATTTAAAACTATTTTTTTCATCAGAAATTGTGTATGTATATAAAAGAATCAAAAAAATTAAAACAGTCTGGCGAAATCAAGTATATAAAAGCGATGGTAAATAAAAGCAAAAAAGGTTGGTGGTGAAAGGACAAATCGGGGCTTCCAGTTAATGTTACTAATTAATGAACAAGATCAACCCGTTTTGTAACAAATGCATAATAAACATCTAGACGTAGTTTTCTTAACCGCATCAGAGAATGAAGAGAACATACCAGAAAAACATTGCAACTTAGCATGAAAGGAATTGATTCGATGAGAAGATGTACCCTGTAAAGGGTTTCAAAGGATACGGAGTGAAATATTTTACATCAAATTTCCATGGGATTATTCTGAAAGCTCACAGTAAACTATAGTATTCCAGTCTGGAAAAGTAATCCATTCATGTGACTTATTTTCCTTTAATTTTGGTATGCCACATTGCAGTCACCCTATTTGCTACACGAGGGCTAACTAGACACAAACGCACTGCTTAATGTGGATTCCGAACCCCTATGAAATCTATGATCAGATTGGGAGTCGAACCGAGAGATTGTTGAATTAGGTATCAGCACAAACCACGGGGTTACCTGCATTTTCCTTTATGAATTATACCTACGACATTATCTTTTAAGAATTATACATACGGCATTTCCCTTTAAGAACTATACATACGACATTTCCCTTTAAGAACTATACGTACGATATTTTCCTTAAACGTATACAGACACGTTAAAAATGTCATTTTCGACCAAAAATTCTAAAAAAGGTTTTTTATATTATTTGACCGAGAGAGAGAGAAATTATTTGACTTTCCAAAATGTATTTGATTTTTACTCTAAGTTAATTAGTTGTAGAGGTATCAAGATTTTAATCAAAGCGGGAAAACTGTGGAATTGGCCATTAAAAGACCAAAAACCTGGCAAAATTTTAATTTAAAACTTATTTTATTTTGCAAATATAATTTTAGAAAAGTTTCTCAAATGTTTAAATGGTTTCTTTTTGGAAATATTGTGAACATTTTAAAAGAGAAGTGAAGAACAAAATTATTTACTCAAACATTGTAAAAGCAAGAGAGAGCAAACGATGCACAGTAAACTATTTTTTACTCTAAATTAATTTTTATGCATTATTTCCTCACTTCAAATGTTATAACACCAAAAGTTTTTGATGGATCCTATAAAACTATGAAAATTGTTCTTTATAATGTTGTCTAGGGAAAAAACTATACTGACAAGCCAAAACATTATGACCATCCCCGCATTTTTCAAAAAATTCGTCTGGATGACGTGGAGGGCACGTGACTAAGTGAGAATGGTATTAAACTGCTGCTGGAGAAGGTAAGTAATCATTATTGCACTTACTTTTGCAAGTGATGGGAAAGGCTGCTGATCAAAGCGAATTTGATAGAGGGCAGATCGTAATGGTCCGAAGACTCGGAACGAGTATCAAAGAAACTGCACGACAGGTAGGTTGTTCACGATCTGCCGTTGTTAGTATTCATGCAAAGTGGATAAATTACGGTGACACCAGCAGTAGACACCAAGGTGTTGGTCGTCCACGCATCATCAAACAAAAAGGACGTCGGAGACTGTCCCGCTTGGTAAAGCAAAATCGGCGGGAGACAATGGCTCAGCTGACAGCCCAATACAGTACAGGCCCAAGCGCAAGTGTTTCGGAACACACAGTTCAGCGGACACTGTTGGATATGGGACTGTGCAGCAGACGTCCCACTCGTGTGCCTCTGATGATCAAGCGTCATCGTCAACTACGCCTACATTGGGCCCGGGAACATAGAGACTGGACCATGGATGAGTGGAAGAGAGTTGCCTGGTCAGATGAATCACGTTTTATCATTCATCACGTCGATGGTCGTGTCAGGGTACGCCGTCTGCCAGGCGAACAGTTGCTCTCCTCTTGTACAGCAGGTCATACACAGTCTGGTGGTGGCGGTATTATGCTTTGGGGGACGTTCTCATGGGCGACTCTGGGACCCGTAGTTGTGGTAGAACAGACTATGAACGCTGCGAACTATCTGAACATTATTGCGGATTAGTTGCACCCTTACATGGCGTCTCTCTTTCCAAGTGGAAATGGAATCTTCCAGCAAGACAACGCCCCTCGTCACAAGGCTCGGATTGTGCTGGAGTGATTCAAGGAGCATTCTGATGAATTCCACTTAATGTCCTGGCCACCTAACTCGTTGGATCTTAATCCGATCGAGCACATTTGGGTGTCATGGAGCAGCAGCTCAGAGCTCAAACACCACCATGTCCGAATATCTCGACTTTGCGTGACCGCTGCTAGGACATTTGGTGCAACCTGTCTCCAGTCATGTGCCAAGAACTTGTGGCATCTATGCCAAGGCGAGTTGCAGCTGTTTTGCAGGCCAAAGGAGGCGCAACACGTTATTGAGTAGGTGGTCATAATGTTTTGGCTCTTTAGTGTAGATAATTATGTTGAGTTGAAAAGTATTTAAGTTATGGCCATTTATTTAAGAAATGAGACTGTAAGAATATCAAAATCTTGTAATCCTTTTTCGATCGCTTGTGAAATTTTTGTTTATTTAAATATCCTTTTGATTTTTGTTCATTTCCTTGAAAAATGCATGTAGCTTGTTTTAATAGCATCATTTTTTTTAAATAGGTTGAATAGATTTTCATGTAGCACATTTGACATTTTTGACAAATTTCTTTGAAATTTCATACATAATTATTATTTTTACAAAATTATTAATATATATATTATATATTTATATCCCAGTGCTATTGTTTAATCCCAGTGCTATTGTCCATCCGGGTCCGGGTATGGATGTTTGTAAGCGTTTGGTGTAGAGGCGGCTGGTGCACCTTAAATCTGTCGTGGCCGAAAGTCCTCACGTTGGGTTGGCGTGGAAGTTTGGAGAGTGGGGTGCCAGCTCAGGTGTTGCTTCGTCATCTGATTGTGGTTCAAAATTACGAGGTGTTGTCCTCGGATCTTTCCCTTAAGGGACTGATCCCGGACCGTCGTCAATAGCCCGTTGTGTTGCTCTAGTACGACGTTAACTAAAATTACCAATTACAATTACCATGTTTAATAACACTAAACAAAATAAAATATCTTTAAAATGTCTCCATACCACACTAAAAAAGAGGGTCTCAAACGTGTCCGGATACCTTAAGCATTCTTTTAAGAATTATACGACATTTTCGCTTAAGAATTACAAAAACGTGGGATGGCCTTCAGTCAATGAACTCCGCTTCGTAATACGAAGTTAGTTGAAGGGTCTTTAATCCAGTAATACTTTCAATAACAGATTTAAAATGAAATAGAAATACTATATGTTTTCCAAGTTCTCGATGCTTAACTTTCACCTTATGAGAGGCATTTTATGTCAAGCTAAATGTAGGTGACGATGGTATTTCTGCGGCAGAACGGGTACTCTAGTACTTATTTCGGACCTGTCGTCACTTGGACTGTTTTACGAAAGCGATTTCAGCACATTGCTGGTGTTGCCTCGTCATCTGACCGTGGTTCAAAATTAAGTGGGGTTGTCCTCGAGTCTTTCCCTTCGGGGATTGATCCCTATCGACCGTTGTCGATAACCCGTTGTGTTTCTCAAGTAAGACGTTAATTATCTACCTACGTACGGTGGAGCATAGTTCGTCAGAGTAACCATCTGTGGGCGCTGAAGAAATATTGGGTACAATGCTCGTTAGAAGGGAAATATACGGGGGGGGGAGTGATGAGGAGGTTTTAAACAAACATCTATTCACATGACTATAGATACAATCACTACAGTGATGCATTACCATTGATTCTTTCATTTTAAAGTGTGGTTTAAAATTACGCGGTGTTGTCCTCGAATCTTACCCTTCGTGGGTTGATCCCTGACCGTCGCCAAAAGCCCATTGTATTATTCCAGTGCGACGTTAATTTTTAAATATCTATTTATCTACTTTTCACATAAAAGGAGGACCCAACAGAAAATAGTTGACTGGAGATTTAAGCATGCTTCTGACGAAAATAGAGCCTTATATAGACAAATTGATAGCACCAGGCTAATCTTTTTCGTCGATGCTTATTTTTAATTTCACTGATTTCGTTAATATTAATTAAATAATAATAATGGGCAATCTAGTGTGCTTATGTTCACTTTATTATTTTTATTTCATTTTAATAAATAGCTTTATAATTTCAGTTCCTAGTAACTCTAGCTTTCGGAAATTCTAAAATTACACACACAGCAACATACAAATTTTGGAGGAATTTAACAATTATAGCAACACCTACACTTTCAATTTATTATTAATTGAGATAATATATATAT